>JASDDO010000019.1:369582889-370182889 GCA_030015575.1 Agapanthus africanus
CATCTGTGATCTGGAATGCCTAATATTGCGTCAGACGAATGTACAATATCTATATATGATAGCTATTAGACGTTGCTTATGTTTTGCACCCGCGCTAGCCCAGCCCCCGCTCTGTCGTTAGTTAATTAACCTAACGGTGTGAATGACGGGACCCAGTGGCGAATGTGGATGGCATAAGAGGACGTTGTATTTTCATTGTTTTCTGCAATGATAGGTTAAATGATGGGACGCATTATATTAATGCAAAGAAAATAAACCAAAGTTGAATCGTTGGAACAGTTTAAAAGAAACCACTCGGTTATTTTTAAAACAGAAGATATTTTTTAATTGCGGAGCTTTAACCACTCCTTTTAAAAGCTATCAGGTTCCTTCGGTCATATCAAGTTCACTACATTCACGGTTTCGCCAAAACCATTCGTAGCCCTCCGTCATTTCATTTGGTTCAAGCTATGTATTTTGACCAAAGCCAAGGCATAGTGTTTAGTAGCTGCTGGGTATTCATTTGTTGCATAGATAGATGAGTTAGTTTGGGACGGTCGTATTATCATTTGACCAAAGTCAGAGGTATGTACGGATGGGTTCAAATTAACAAGATAATGATGGGTAGAACTTGACATGTGACTTATGACATTTTGACCAAAGCCAAGGTCATAAGAGCATGGGGCAAAAATTTATATCGGGAATTTTTAAAGAAACTGAAATTTGCAAAGAGATGCATACCATTTGGAGTTTGATAAATGTTGGTAGGATTCCTTCAGCATTATCACACGATGATATTTGGATCCCGATCCTACTGTGAGTATTCGCTACTCATCAGGAGATTCGTCACTTAACGATCAATGCTATAAACCAAGTAGGTGTCCAGAAAGGTGTCAGCAGGGCTACGCCCCCAGAGAAAAGAGGTTATTTAATTAAGGAACTTCGCGAAAGCGTTGGAAAACCTCCCTCGAAAGTACCGACACCGGCTTGATTGAACGGTTAAGCAAGTATTGTACGTGAGAATAGTCCTGGCTAGTTCTTCCTTTTTGGTTTGAGGAGGGATTCGAGAAACAGTGGGAGCCATCCAGTTTAGATAAACTAAAACCACTCTAAACTTGCAAGAGCATCATGCTAAAGTGTTCCCTCTCTCTCTCATTGCAGCGACCTAGAACATGATAGGCCTTAAGTTACTATTAGAAAAAAAAAAAATATTGACAGGGCCAAACTATAAAGATTGGCTGCGGAATGTCAAAATGGCTTTGACTTATGACAAATTGGGGTATGTCCTTACCACTAAGGCACCTGCTGTCCCTGGTCCTAAATCCAGTAATGCGGATAAGGAAATCCACAAAACCTGGGAGTTAGATTGTGCGAAGGCCAAGTGCATCGTGCTTGCCTCGATGAATAATGAACATCAGAGGAGGTACGAGGATATGGATCTTGAATCCATATTTCTCCATACAAAGGATGTGTATGGAGAGCAATCTCGTATAGCAAGATACGAGACCTCAAAGAACTTGTTTCAGGCGAGGTTGGCCATCGGATCATCTGTAGGAGAACATGTCCTAAAGATGATTGGCTATATAGAAGAGCTCGCAGACCTTGGGACGACTTTGGAGAACGAGCTCTATACAGACTTGATTCTCCAGTCCCTTCCTTCCCACCTACGCCCAGTTTATTCTGAATTTCAACATTCAAAGAAAAGAAGTTGAACTTTCAGAACTCCTTAACATGTTGAGGAGTGCAGAGGGCACCTTGCAGAAGGCTAGGGAAACACCCGCTATGTTTGTTCGCGGTGCTTCTTTTTCCGGGTCCAAGGCTAGGGCCAAAGGAAAGAAGAATAAGGCCGCTACCAAACCTAGAGGAGGTATTAGTAAGGTGGGAGTCAAGGGAAAGAAAAAGATTACGGTGCCAGTAGTGGCAAAGGATGAGTACTTCCACTGTCATAGGAAAGGGCACTGGAAAAAGGATTGCAAAGCTTGGAATGCCAAGAACCAGGAACCGAAGCAAGCTGTGGTTTCGACTTCAGGTGTGTTTGTAATTGAAAAATGTCTTTCAATCAACTTTACTTCCTGGGTATTGGATACCGGATCAGGATCTCATATATGCAATTCATTGCATGCACTGAGAAACCGTAGAGTGCTGAAGGTTGGTGATATGACCTTCCAGGTTGCTAACGGAGCTAGCATGGGTGCTGTGTCCGTAGGGGATTATCACCTTGGATTGACGAGTGGACATATTTTGGTTTTGCATAACTGTTTTTGTGTACCTAGTTTAACGTGTAATATCATATCAGTTTCTTTGTTATCAAAAGAAGGTTATGATTTCACGTTTGTAAGTGATGTTGTTAACATCCACCTTAATCATGGTTTGATTGGGTCCGGTACACTAGATAATGGTATATATGTCTTAAACCAATTACAGATTTTCAATGTCTAGAACGCACTAAAAAGAAAGTCTCCAGATATAAATAAGGCTTTCTTATGGTATTGTAGACCAGGTCACATTAATGAGACAAGGTTAACTAAGTTACATAGAGAAGGATATTTGGATCCGTTCGAATATCAATCTTATGCTACTTGTCAATCATGTCTCAAAGGAAAGATGACAAAGACTCCATTCACTGGACATGGAGTAAGAGCGAGCGAGCTCTTAGGACTCATACACAGCGATGTATGTGGTCCAATGTCTATACATGCAAGAGATGTTTTTTCATATTTCATTACTTTTACGGATGATTACTCTAGGTACGGATTCATTTTCTTGATGAAATATAAATCCGAGGCTTTTGAGAAATTCCAAGAGTATAAGAATGAAGTAGAAAGCCAAACCGGCAAAAGTATCAAGACACTGAGATCTGATCGAGGTGGTGAATACTTAAGTGCCAAGTTCCTAGGTTACCTAAAAGAGAAAGGAATTCTCTCTCAGCTTACTCCTCCATACACTCCACAGCATAACGGTGTATCGGAGAGACAGAATCGAACCCTATTGGATATGGTACGTTCCATGATGAGTAATGCTGAGTTACCGCGATCTTTCTAGGGTTATGCGCCAGAATCAGCGGCATATCTTTTGAACAGCGCTCCTACCAAGACTGTGCCTACCACGCCATATCAGATGTGGAGTGGGAAGAAACTCTATCTTCAGCATCTGAAGATATGGGAATGTCCAGCTTTTGTTAAAAAGCAGCATGCGGACAAACTCGAGGCACGATCAGTACAGTGTAAGTTTGTGGGATATCCAAAGAACTCCAAGGGGTATTTCTTCTATTACGCAGAGGAACAAAAGGTTTTTGTTTCTCGTCATGCCCATTTTCTAGAACAACTGTTTATAGAAAAGGAAACAAGTGGGAGCGAAATAGAACTGGAAGAAATTCCAGAACCACAAACTGCTACTGAAAGTTTGGTAGAACCAGTAGTTCAAGAAGAACAGGACATTCCCGCACCCCTCTGCAGGAGTAGTAGGCCGTCTCATCCGCCTGAGAGATACTATGGTTTTCTCATAGATGGGGATAGAGAGGATTGCATCATTGATGATGATAAACCTACTAGCTTCCAGCAGGCTATCCAGAGCGGCGACTCGGTACGATGGCTGGATGCAATGCGGACCGAAATGGAGTCCATGTACACCAACAAAGTATGGACTTTAGACTTTGCTCCAGGTAGGGTAAAACCCATAGGATGCAAATGGATCTTCAAGAAAAAGATTGGTGTAGATGGACAGGTGGAAACCTATAAGGCTAGACTTGTTGCAAAGGGTTTTCGTCAAAAACCTGGTTTGGACTATGACGAAACTTTTTCTCCAGTGGCTATGCTCAAATCCATTCGGATCCTTCTTGCCATTGTTGCCTTCCATGATTATGAAATCTGGCAGATGGACGTAAAGACGGGTTTTCTAAATGGTAATTTAGAAGAGTGCATCTATATGGATCAGCCAGAAGGTTTCAATCAGAGTGGGAGCAGCGGGAAAGTGTGCAAGTTGCTTAAGTCCATTTATGGACTGAAGCAGGCATCGCGGAATTGGAACATCTGTTTTGATGAAACGGTCAAAGAATATGACTTTATCAAAAATCCAGATGAACCATGTATATATAGTAAAATTGTAGCACGAACTGTCGTATTCCTCGTCTTGTACGTGGATGACATTCTATTGATAGGAAATGACATTCCTATGCTACAATCTGTCAGAGGATTCTTGTCACACAGGTTCTCCAAGAAAGACCTGGGTGATGCCTCTTACATTCTGGGGATCCGGATCTATCGTGATAGATCCAAGAGGATGTTGGGACTTTCGCAGTCCAGGTATATCAACACTGTACTGAAAAGATTCAGTATGGAAGATTCTAAGCGTGGTAATTTACCGGCTTGTCACGGAATCACCCTATCCAAAGAAATGTCTCCCAAGACTGATTTAGAAAGGGATCGCATGTCAATTATACCCTACGCTTCTGCGGTAGGCTCTATAATGTATGCGATGTTGTGCACCAGACCAGATGTAGCTTACGCACTGAGCGTGGTAAGCAGGTATCAGTCAGACCCAGGGGAGAAGCACTGGATAGCAGTAAAGAACATTCTCAAGTACCTGAGAAGGACTAAGGAGATGTTCTTGGTTTACGGCGGAAAAGACCTCAAGATCGAGGCCTTTGCTGATTCCAGCTTCCAGAGTGATAAGGATGACTCCAAGTCCATGTCAGGTTATGTCTTTACCCTCAATGGAGGGGCGGTGTGCTGGAAGAGTTCCAAGCAGGACACCGTTGCTGACTCGATGATGGAAGCAGAGTATATTGCTGTTTGAGATGCCGCAAAAGAAGCGGTCTGGATGAAGAAGTTCCTCACAGAACTTCAGGTGGTTCCTACCATTGTTGATCCAATACCGCTGTATTGCGACAACAACGGAGCTATAGTTTTAGCGAAGGAACCCAGGTTCCATCAGAAGTCCAGACACATCTTAAGGTGGTATCAGCTGATCAGGGAGATCATAGATCGCCAGGAGATTGAGGTCCGGAGAGTTGCTACAGAGGAGAACACTGCTGATCCATTCATAAAGGCCTTACCTCAGATTCAGTTCGAGAGGCTACTCGAGATGATCGGTCTTCGATATGCCAGTACATGGCCCTAGTGCAAGTGGGAGATTGTTAGTGTATATGCCCTAGGGGCTATTATTGTATCATACTAGCTTGTATATGTAGGATTGCTAGGTACGCTCACAAGGGTCTACGAGGCATCAACCATGCCCGATTATAAAATTAGCCGTGCCGAACAACCCAAAGCCGGATCTTTAAACTAGGGTTTAAGCGAAAACTAACATGTTAAACACTTTAACACTAAGTGAGAGGGATTACAACCTTTGTAGATCCGGTCCTTCACTTCTTAAGCTCCGTGTTGAAGTCCCTTCGCTGCGATCATCGTGTTCCAGACTCTCGAGAGGCTCCACGAAGAAAAAGGTGCAAGCTTGCTTCCGATCTTCGATAACAAAGATGATCTACCTTGAAGTTTCGTTAACACAAGCTTTCACTCATGAAATGATGTGAACACTCTCATCTAAATGGCAAGGATAGATGAGGATGATGAAGTAGGATTTTTGCTCTCATTTGTTTTCTTATTCTCACTCATTTTTCATCACTTAAAAAAAACTAGTAAGTTTTTTCTATGAAAGAAAGAAGGAAGAAGATGAACAACCAACTAGCATCCTTTTGTGATGAATAATGAAAGGATAAAGATGATCAATAATGCAACCATGGTTGACTAAACCATTGTAGAGAATTAACCAAGGCTAGGGTTTGGATTAGGTTAAGAATGAGTCACTTGAAAATATCATTTTCAAAACAAAAGAAAACCTTCTAGAAACATCTAGAAAGCATTAACCCAAATCAAACCCTAATCTTGTTTAATCTCTACTAAATATGTTGCATTAGCTATCATATCATGTTACAATATTATATATCACATATATAATATTTATTGTAACAAAAGAAAATAATACAATTAACATATATCGTATATATATCAATGTATTACCCGAGTGAGAAAAAGAATCTTTTAGTGAGCTAATATTAGTTAATGTAATTTAATATATCATATATATTATTACACATTAAATTATCGAATCAACACTTGATCCGACAATCCGGCTATATCGCATATAACCGACTAATATCTCATTTACCGATTCATCGAATCAACACTTGATCCGATGACCCGGCTGATATCAAATATCGCGAGAATAGAATATGGTATCTCATATCGCATTATCCTCGGTCCCGCACATATCACATATGTGCCCCTACTCCGTTTTGCCTGAGTCAAGAAACCTCTGTGTAGGACTCTAAAGAATCGTCAATACGCCGGCAGTAGGTGATGATCATATCAAACACCCACAAGCTGCAAGCGGTCAGCTAAACGTAACAGCCAACCAGGTATTGAGCGCTCAGAAGATCAACAAGCAAGCCTGTACATTCTCCTGTGAATCCAATCAGTAACACTCCCGTACAGTCCGGTCTCGTCGTCTGATATGTCGCATATCTCGCCTAGGGGTGGTATACGTTAGACCCCAGTAGCTTGATAAGTCGTGTCGATATGAGGTCTATAACAATTCGAGAAACTACTGATAACACTTACCGGTAAATCTCAGCATCCCTGGCCAGGGATTTCCAGTTATAGCCAATCGAACACAGCGCAACATCAACTCCCTATACCGGGAGAGACGAATCCCCTCCTATCGCTCATTGCCTCCATGTGATTCGGGACTGTACCCAAAAGCCACCTTTTGCACGCCCTCTTGGACGTGGTATGATGGAAATCAAAGCACAGTGGGAATCACACAAGACTCTATGACGATCTCGGGTCAACAGACTACTCTGTACCAGTATCACCGGAGAACTGCCATCTGACGTGAGGTATAATACCATCTGGGAGTTCTCGGCGAGTCCGTCCAGTGTACCCAGTCTCTACTGAGCACCCGTACACCATCCTTGATCTCAAACACCGATGGATATGGGATCATCCATCACCCATCATATGGGTCAAGATGCGTATACGCTAGTCTACTCTGGTGTATCGATGCCCTGTCTCGATACACCCTCGACTAGGAACAGTTATAGGATGTACTCACCGACTACTGTGGCCCCACTAGTATGATCTCATCATAGTCCCAGTAGTCGAGTACATATCCTAAGGGCTTTATCAACAAGTAACATAGAGACAATCAGAGTACATGTTAAGATAAAGTACAACCAGATAGTATACTATCATGTCGAGCGAGAAAGTCCTCCCTATATATGTCCAAGCATCCACTACAATGTACATCGTATGTACAGTGATGGCCTCTAGGGCATACATATAACTAACAGTATATTACTTAATGGAAGCTTGGGATATTCACAGTTATATTAACAGTCTTGCTAAACATGGTAGTATGCTACTTGGTTTATATCTATCTTAATATGTGTGTACGTATTGATAGAGCCCTTAGGATCTTGCTTGACTACCAGCGTTGTGATGGCAGTCACACTAGTGGGGGCTGGGTAGTCTACAAGCACATCCTTTTTCAGGTCCCTAGTCGTAGGATTATCGAGACAGGGCATCGATACTCCGGAGTAGACTAGTGTGTACGCTTCTCATCCCAGTTGTGGAGATGGTCTGTCCCACAGCCATCAGTACGTCGTACTGGAGATAGTATACAGGTGCTCGTTGGGTTACGGGTACACCGGACAGGACTCGCAGGGAACTGTTGATTGGTATTATACTCGTCGTCAGTTAACAGTTTCCTGGTGACATGAGTACAGCATAATCCGCAGACTTGACACTGCTGCTTCGCCTCGAGTATGTTCCCACTGTTATTAGATTGCTACCCTACCACGGCTCAAAGGAGTCATGCAAACAGGTAGCAGTTGGGTGCAGTCCCGAAGCACTTGGAGGCAGTGGCGGTTAGACAGGATTCGTCTCTCCCGGTATTGGGAGTTGATATCGCGCTGTGTCTGGAGAGCCATTACGCAAAGTTCCTGGCCAGGGCAAGCGAGATTTGCTGGTAGGTTTTCCAGTAGTTTCTCAAGGTGTAATGGGCTTTGCTCCGACACGACTTATACCACTTTTAGGGGACTGATGCTTGCCGCTCCCTAGGCCCGATATGCGATAGTCCTAGACGAACATACCGGACTGTACGGAGATTGTCACATCAGGCTCAATAGGAGTTCGGATGGGTTTCCTCATCGGCCTTCTTATCGACATCTACCTGGGGACCGTTACGTACAGCTAGTGCCGCTTGCGGTCTGTGGTTAAACCCACTGCCACCGTAGTAGTCGAGTCTTTAGAGTCCTACACAGAGAGTTTCCCTGCTTCGGGCGAAACGATATAGAGGTCGTATGGTTTTACGACAGGGTTCGGACGCATACGTGTTTTTACGCACGTACGATGTTCGGACAGTTTTTACTAGCGGGCTTTGGTTTAAGCCAGATTCTAGTATCGGATTATTAGATTTATACAGTCTAAAGTATTTTCGTGTTTTCACGGATAGGAGGGGCGTTCTCGTAAATTGTCGAGAAGCTTCTAGAAGGTTGATGAGGTGGAGGGCTTATGTGGCATTTGCATTAAATGGTTTTGTGACTCATGGAGATGATTCATCAAGAGAGTTAATGCTGCATTAAATGTTTTTAATGACTCACTTGATGATTTATTATGTATTAAATGAAGCATGAAGATATTTGTGCAAAGAGATATTTATGCAAAATATCTTATGCTTCATATATATACACAAATGAATCAAATTCCATTTTGATTATTATTCTCACCTTCTCTCTCCTCAAGCTCTCTCTCTTCAAATCCTAACCCTAACCTCTCATGTGTTGAGATCAAGGGTTAGCAAGACTATTTGCTCCCTAATCCTATTCTATATCCCCTAGGTTGCTTTGATTAGCACTCTTAGTTACCTAGTTATCTCAAGTTAGAGGTCAAGCTGGGAGTAGTAGCTCTCGGGTGGATCTTCTATTACAAAGAGGAGGCCGACGAGGAGGTGGTCAACGAGAAGAAGAAGGACTTGGTTCATTAGGTATAATCTTCTTTCATAGTAGCTAATCCCTCTTATGATGTTGTTAGTTAGGGTTTGGCAAAGATCCGTAAGTTAGTCGATATTTGTTTTAAACAAAATGATTGTTTTACTTATTCCGCCTCCCCGTAACTCGTGGGGTGTCTAACGTCGACTTACAGAAAAGCGGTGCTAAAACTCAACCGAGTACCCAAAGCTTCTTGAAGCTTTTGCCAAAGACGGCTAGTAAACTGGGTGCCCCTGTCAGATTCGAGGCATGTGGGAACGCCGTGCAAATGCACAATCTCATCTATATACAACTGAGCATACTGAGCATAACCGAAAGTGGTCTTCACTGAAAGGAAGTGGGCCGCTTTCGTCAACCGGTCAACAATCACCCAAATGGAGTCATACCCTCGACTGGTCCTGGGTAGACCCACAACGAAGTCCATGGAAATCTGCTCCCATTTCCACTCCGGAACGACAACTCACCTGCCGGCCTCTGATGCTCAGCCTTGAGTTGTTGACAAGTCAGGCACCTCGAAACGAAGTCCGAAATATCGCGCTTCATCCCTTCCTACAAGTAAAAGTCTCTTAAGTCACGGTACATCTTGGTGGAACCTGGATGAACGCTAAAGGCTGACTGATATGCCTGCTCTAGGATCTCTCGTCTCAACCCATCAGCATCGGTACACACAAGCGAGTCCCGCATAGTTGCACACCCTGGTCATCAATCATGAACTCCGAAACTGTACCCGGCCGAACAAGCTCAAGAATCTCAGACAAACGGGCATCACTGGGCTGCGCCTCACGGATACGATCAAAAAGTAGTGGACGGGCACAGACATGAGCAAGCTGTCCCGCAGTGGAAGTGAACTCAAACTGTACTCTACCATCGCAAAAGATCTGCCAATCTGCAGAAGACTGTCGCTGAACTGCGCTTAACTGGGACAAGCTACCCCTGGGCCTACGACTCAAAGCATCAGCTACCACATTCGCCTTGCCCGGGTGATAAAAGATCTCACAATCATAATCTTTCACAAGCTCCATCCAACGGCGCTGTCTCAGATTCAGATCCCGCTGCTGGGAGATGCACTTTAAGCTCTTGTGGTCCGTGAAAATTTGACACGACTCCCCGTACAAGTAGTGTCTCCAAATCTTCAATACAAAGACCACCGCGGCCATCTCAAGATCGTGAGTGGGGTAATTCTGCTTGTGCTTCTTCAGCTGCCGAGAAGCGTAAGCGATAACTCTATCATGCTGCATCAATACACAACCGAGTCCCACTCGAGAAGCATCACAGTAAACAACATAGCTGCCCGATCCAGAAGGCAAAGATAGAACTAGTGCCATCGTCAACCGAGTCTTCAACTGCTGGAAACTTTGCTCGCACGCATCAGTTCAAAGAAAAGGAACCTCTTTCCGGGTCAGTCCGGTCAGCGGTGCAGCGATACTCGAAAAATCCTGCACGAAACGGCGATAATAACCAGCTAAGCCCAAAAAGCTGCGGATCTCTATCACAGATACAGGTCTGGGCTAAAGCTGCACAGCCTCGATCTTCCTCGGGTCCATAAGAATACCGTCACCCGTCACCACATGACCTAGGAAGTTAACTCTATCAAGCCAAAACGTGCACTTTGAGAATTTAGCATACAGCTGGTGCTCTCTCAATGTCTGCAAAGCAATCCTCAAGTGCTGCTCATGCTCCTCTCGACTCTTAGAGTAGACCAGAATGTCATCAATAAACACAATAATAAACTGATCGAGGAACGGCCTGAAAATCTGGTTCATCAGATCTATGAACGCTGCTGGCGCATTGGTGAGTCCGAACGACATCACCAAAAACTCATAATTCCCGTAGCGCGTACGAAAAGCAGTCTTTGGAATGTCATCATTCCGAACCCGCAACCGATGATAACCCGAACGCAAATCAATCTTAGAAAAATGTTTCGCACCCTGGAGTTGATCAAATAAATCGTCAATGCGAGGTAAAGAATACCTATTCCGCACCGTAACTCGGTTCAATTGACGATAATCCATACACAACCTCAAACTGCCGTCCTTCTTCTTGACGAACAGAACAGGAGCTCCCCACGGCGAAACACTCGGACACACAAGTCCCCTATCAATCAACTGTTGCAATTGATCTTTAAGCTCTCTAAGCTCTGCCGGAGCCATCCGATAAGGCGGTATAGAAATAGGCCCCGCGCCGGGAATCAGATCAATGCAAAACTCAATATCGCGCTCTGGCGGCAACCCAGGTAACTCATCGGGAAAAACGTCGGAAAACTCTCGCATGGTAGGAATCCGGTCTAACGACTCCACTGTAGCTCCCGTATCATGAATGAAAGCTAAGAATCCCCGACATCCTCTCCTCAAAAGCCGACTAGCGCAAAGGACAGAAATCAAACTGTGAGGGGAGGCACCACGGTCCCCCTGCACAACAAACACTGACTTGCCGGGAAAAAAAACCTAACTGTCTTCTCGCGGCAGTTCACGGATGCGTAGCAAGTAGCTAACCAGTTCATGCCTAGGAAAACATCGAAGTCCAACATCTCAAGAAGGATCAAGTCGACAGACAAATCTTTATCTCTTATACGAACAACATACGACCGAAACACGTGTCGCGTAACAAACGACTCGCCAACAGGAGTAGTCGCAACAAGCGGCTGACCTAGCAAACATGACTCTCGGCCTAACCTCGGCATGAAGTGCGTAGCAACATACGAATGCGTAAATCCCGGATCAATTAGAACATGTGCATCAAAAGAACATACAGAAAGAGTACCTGAAACCACTGCATTGGACGCCTACACGTCCTGATGAGTCAAGGCAAACACCCGAGCTTGCCCTCTACCGGCAACTGGCTGTCCTCTGCCTCTGTCACTCCGTCCTCTCGGAACAAAACTGCCGCGACCACGACCTCTCTGAGCATGGGTCTGACGCGGATCAACAACAGGCATAAGAGGCAACGCTCTCTGAGGTGGAGAAGGTGGTAAGGTAACCTGCGGTACAGCTGCCTTGCCCTCAAGTGTCTCAGTACAATCTCGAACCCGATGATACAAACTCCCGTACTGGTAACATCCAGATGAAAACTGCTGACCCTCCTGGGGATAAGAGCTAAATAACTGGCCTTGTCTCGAGCCTCCACTACCCCCAGTACCTGAACGGAATCTATCACGGCGTCTAAACGTCTGTCTCTATGCTGGCACACCGGTAAGAACCCTCTTCGGTTCCGGAACAACCGACGACTCAGAAAGACGCTCCTCAACCAATAGGGCTGCGTCCACCGCTGCTGCATACGTGTCACAATGTTAAATGCTGATAGCAAGGAACAACTGGGTAAGCAGGCCTCGAACGAACCTCTTCACCCGCATCTCCTCAGTAGCTACCAAATACGGAGCATACACAGACAGCTCGGTAAACAGTACATCATACCCAGCCACCGTCATCCCCGGAGTCTGGCGTAACGACTCAAATCTGCGTGCTCGAGCATCCCTGACGGTCTGCGGAAGAAAACGGATGAGAAACACCGTCACAAACTCAGCCTAGGTCATAGGAGCAAGACCTGCAGCTCTGCCCTTCTCCAAGGACTCGCACCACTTCTGGGCCAGACCCTCCAAATGAAAACTCGCGAACTCTACCCATCTCGCGTCAGAGCATCTCAGTGAACGGCATATCCTGGCCATCCGGTCGACAAACGACCGCGGATCCTCGCTGCATCCGTGCCAGTGAAAACCGGAGGCCTCAGCCTCATGAACTCTGACAGTGACACGGTGATAACCTCCGTAGCTGTAGCTGCGACTGCCGGAGCAGTAGGCACCATCGCGGTCCCCGCAACAGGTGGAACGACCTCCTGCCTCTGCGCTCAAATGGCCTCAACTAACGCCCCCATCATCTGGCGCAAATCCTGCATACCGGCCCCTAGCATAGCAAACTGCTCCGGTACAACAGGCGTACCGTCCTGGTCATTCCTTGTCTCAGACAAGTCAACTCTGACCTTGGCCCTCGTGGCCGCTTTCTGAGCCCTCGTAGTCTTCGGCGGCATAAAGGCTGGAAATGGAAACAATATTCGATAAGGACACAGAAAATCGAATCACAGGGATGTATATAATCACAGAAGGAATTTTAATCAATAAGTCCTAAGGTCACTTAGGCGGAGTACTGTATCGTAAGTATGCCGCGGAACATACACACGCTACGTCACTCTGGTTAAGCTACCTACTCCATCATACCAAGGTCATCCAACACTCCGAAAGGTAAAACCTAGCGCTCGGATACCAACTTTGTTACGACCCAAATTTAGGCACGTGATCGGCACTTAAACCACGTAACGTCAACAGGCGTATGCAATTTAAGTAAGCCGAAACCCAGAAATCTAAACCACCCAAAAATCGATAAGTGGAGAAAAACATAATTAAAAACATTTGGAAATCTCAAGAAAAATCTTTAACTTAAGTTTACTTTCTTGAAAATTTCGGCAACATACTCCTTTGTAAAAACTAGCCCCGAAAACGTGTACAACATAGAATATAAATAAAACATCCCAAATGGGAGCAAATCATGCCCAACGGCGGAGACAACCACTACAAGCATATATACGACGCCGAAGCGAATAAATATAAAGAAAACAGCATAAGGAGGTAAAACTTATAACAAGACCGGCTCCCATAAGCACGGTACCCAAAGTCACCAAAATAATAGTATAATACCGATCCTCTCAACTCGTCTCTAAGTCAAATACATGAAGTGGTAGATGGAGAGTACTAGATCCAACAAAAGATATACAATGTACAAAACGGATAACCGCGAACCCACCTAATAGCAAAGGCCTCACAGCCAACCGTAGCGGTATCCGCAAAAGTAGAGATAACAAGAAGTCCTGCCACGACTATTCTGAGGGTAAGTCCTGCAAAACACCGTGGCACAACGGGGGTGAGTTGCCAACTCGTGAATAGTAAATAATATCATACTGTAATCGCAAGTATGCACGAACATCGATAATCTATCACATGTAATCTGATAGCATAAGTATGGAAATATGAATATACAACAATCATGTAAAGGTACATCATCAAGGTACTATAACTACATGAAGCAATGCATATCAACATAATCCTGAGTGTGGGATGATATAATAAAACCTTATGCAAAAATCATCAGCATGGAAAAACCCCAGTGCCCTTCAATGACACGTCAAATCCCAGAATCCTCAGGCGCCGTCACCAAAACCGACCCTCATATCTGTACATCTCATGGAACCTGAGTGTCCAACATCGACACTCGAAACATCATGAAATACTCATGTCCATTATCGACACGTAAATCCTCGTATAATAGGCTCCGTTTGCGGGATCGGCCCGCGGGTTCCTGCAGAACGGGTCGGCCTAAATCCATCTCACGACTCCGGTCGGTATCCTCCAGATAACCGCCGAGTCCAAATACTGTCACCGGTAGGCAGTGCAATCCCCTGCCAGGCTCATCGGCTAATCCATCGACATACCTTTCTTGCCCCGGGGTACCATACCGGGTCCACCATGAACCCGCAACACGGCCTCATCCACTCCTCGCATCGGGTTTTTAACACAAGTCTCAGAACCGAGAAAACTCATGGTGGACGCACTGAAATATCATATCACGAGAAACCGGGTTTTTCAAATAATAAATAAAATTTCTTGAAAAACCCCCACGGTTCTCAAATCCATAAATCACATGTAATCTATATCTCAATGCTTAAATCCATGAAAACTGATATATGCAACATAAAATAGCAATATGAGCATATTAAGGGAAAACCGCTCTTTAAATGAATCCAGCTTTAAAATATATCATGCGGTTTCCAAATCCTCCGAAATCATGTGCTGCATCATATGAGGTGTACATGTAACTGTAGCAAGATATAAGTGTCTATATATAAGAAAGTATGAATGATGCATTTCATCAGCGCAATAGCACAATAATCAACGTTTCAATATCACATGTTAATACAATACCACTTAGGGGTATATGCAGGTATAGCAGTGTATGAGGGTATACATGTAAGTATGTTTGCATGATGTACATGTAGCCGAAGCAAGGTATGTGAGTGTACATGTCAGTATGTATGCAGGATGTACATGTAGCTATAGCAAGGTATACGTGAAATGGAATAAAAATCACTGCCTCAATTATTCCTATCCAATATAATATCACGTATGTATATGTGTCAGCTGTATCTCATATGCACAATGGAATAAGAGTCACTATCTCAATTATCCCTATCTAAATACAATATCACTTATGTATATGGGTGGTGCGTGTTATGGCAATTACCGACGGTGTGTGTAGCATACAAATTAGTGCTCGTGCAATATGAACCATCAGTAAAGGTGTTGTGTCCAATAGGTACAAGTCAAGGCACAACAGGTAAAATATGCAATGACACTCATGTGCAATCAACTCATATGCGAATAACATACAACTATAATATCATATCCAGCCCTGACGCATAACGCCATACGGGCGGTTTTCCCGTAGATGTTAAATCTACTCACCGATGATCTCGAGCTACGAAAATCCGACCACCTGCTTCCCTTTCTTCGCAGCGTCCGAAGTCCCCGCCTGCGATCCTAAAATTTCACAAACACATCACATAAGGCTAAATATCCTATGCCGACACAAAAATAACGAAACGCAAGGATAACGCCCACAAGATATTTCACTGAGCACCTAGTGGACAAAACACGTACGACATCGGCACAACCCTACCTACGATTGCTAAACTACGCAACCACCAAGCCTAGGCCCCGATTGTACCGATCGCGCAAACACAACACAATATATCGTGAGGAAGATAATATATATAATATCGCAACACCCATTAGAACCTACGTCTAATTTTTACCGAAACCTAGTAAGCAACTTTAACGCATTCTAGCTCTAGTCTAGAAGTTAACATAATTCTAGCGATCTCCATCACCACAAGTAGCTTAACTAAGTCATCCAAACCATTACCATAATTTTAATCTCACCTAAATATAATTTAACAAAACTTAGTTTGCTAAAAAACCCAATTAGACAAATTGGGAATTTAACAAACAACATTCATCCACTAGGTTAAGTTTTCCAAGTCTACACTTAACAATTACCCATTTCAACCAAATCAAACCCTAACTAGAACTTCACAACTCTATCATGAAAATTCTAAACATGCAAATTAAGCTATATTAAATATCTAATAAGCCAGCTTAATGTATTAACACCACATTTAAAGTTTAGGGTTAGGATTATGCCTCCAAAAGATTCACAACTAGCAACCAAACCCCAACATTAAGCCTCCAAAATGATGTCTTTAATGATGATCCAAGCTTGTTTAGTGATGAAGATGATGGGTAGGGATTTGTTTGTGAGTTTGTGGGATTATTTGAGGATTTTTAGTGATTTATTTGAGCTTGGAGAGAGTGAAAATGAGTAAAGGAAAAGAGAGGGTGGGGGGGGGGGGGGGGCTCGGCCAAGGCCAAAGAAGAGGGTGGTTTTGTGAAATGTGTGGAAAATTCTAGCTAAAAACCTCAATAAATGCTCATTAATGCAATAAATTTCTATTCCACCTCTTCTCTTTTCTTTTAAAAATTCATTTTAAATCACAAATATCTAGATATTTTGCATGGATGGATTAAGCTTAATCTAGTGATTAAATTAGTATAGATTCACTTTAGAAGAAATTAACCCAAACCAAAATTGTAATTACCACTAATTAAGTGCATAATTAACAACTTAAAATAATATTATAATTAGGGAAAAAAATATTTAAGTGAACCAAATTTTTTCTAGTGACCTCTAAAAACCGCAAACTAGCAATATTTTAGTTAAACTAGGTGCAGTCAAGTCTATACTAAAAATTGATCACTTCCGGGTTTTTACGGAAACACCGACTATTTTACTCTAAAAATGGAAAATTCGCATAACTATTTCTAAACGTTACAATCTTCCCCCCTTAAAGAAATTCGGTCCCCGAATTAAAATTTAACTACGCGTACCTTCGAAGAGATGAGGGAATTTCTTCCGCATCTCGCTCTCGGCCTCCCAAGTGATCTCTTCACTAGTAGGCCCACACCAAAGAACCTTCACAGATGGCAAGACCTTTGACCGAAGTTTCTTCACCTGCCGATCCAATATGACTACCGGCTGCTCGGTGAACGAAAGATCACGCTCAAACTGAACGATCTGGTGCTGAATCATGTGAGAAGGATCATGGAGGTATCTACGAAGTATCGACACATCGAAAACGGGGTGAACATCCGGAAAACTGGACGGAAGAGCCAAACGATAGGCAACGGCTCCAACTCGCTCAAGGATCTCGAAAGGACCTACAAATCTGGGACTGAGCTTCCCCTTTTTCCCAAATCTCATAACGCCTTCATCGGAGAAATCCGCAGGAATACATGATCCCCCACTGCGAACTCAAGTCTGCGACGACGACGGTTGGCATAAGACTTCTGTTTGCACTGGGCTGCTCTCATCCTGTCCTGAATCAGTTGGATCTTCTCCGTAGTCTCCTGAACTAGCCAGGGTCCCAAAACCCTACTCTCGCTGAGTTCGGTCCAACAGACTGGCGATCGAAACTTCTTACCATATAAAGCCTCAAAAGACGCCATCTGAATCGTCTCCTGATAACTGTTATTGTAAGAGAATTCAATCAACGGTAAGTGACGATCCCAACTTCCACCAAAATCAAGCACATACGCACGAAGCATATCCTCCAGAGTCTGTATAGTCCGCTCCGACTGACCATCGGTCTGCGGATGAAAAGCGGTGCTGAAGCTCAACCGGGTACCCAAACCTTCCTGAAGCTTTTGCCAAATACGGCTAGTAAACTGGGTGTCCCTGTCGGATTCGATGCATGTGGGAACGCCGTGCAAACGTACAATCTCATGTATATACAACTGAGCATACTGAGCATAACCGAAAGTGATCTTCACTGGAAGGAAGTGAGCCGCTTTCGTCAACCGGTCAACAATCATCCAAATGGAGTCATACACTCGAATGGTCCTGGGTAGACCCACAACGAAGTCCATGGAAATCTGCTCCCATTTCCACTCCGGAACGGGTAAAGGCTGCAACTCACTTGCCGGCCTCTGCGCAGCCTTGACTTGCTGACAAGTCAGGCACCTCGAAACGAAGTCCGAAATATCGCGCTTCATCCCTTCCCACCAGTAAAAGTCTCTCAAGTCACGGTACATCTTGGTGGAACCTGGATGAACGCTAAAGGCTGATTGATGTGCCTGCTCTAGGATCTCGCGTCTCAACCCATCAGCATCCGGTACACACAAGCGAGTCCCGCATCGTAGCACACCCTGGTCATCAATCATGAACTTTGAAACTGTAACCTGTCGAACAAGCTCAAGAATCTCAGACAAACGGGCATCACTGGGCTGCGCCTCACGGATACGATCAAAAAGTAGTGGACGGTCGCGGACATGAGCAACCTATCCCCCCGTAGGGGTCTGGGGTGGGGGTTTGGCTATTCATCATGACCATGGAATCCGTTTTTCGTTACAGGCTTAAACGAAACGCGGTATTCCTAGTATATCTAATATGTTCATCTGTGATATGGAATGCCTATTATTGCGTGAGACGAATGATTATTATATATATGCTATTAGACATTGCTTATGTTTTGCGTTCGCGCTAGTCCTGCCCCCGCTCTGGCGTTAGTTAAGTAATCTAACGGTGTTAGACGGGGCCCTGCGGCGAATGCAGATAGCATAAACATACGTCATATTTTCGTTTCTCTCTGTAATGATAGGTGTAAATGATGGGACTGCATTATTAATGCAAAGCAAACAAACCAAAGTTGAATCGTTGGAACAAATTTTAAAACCAGTCGGTTTTTTCAAAAACAGCAGACTTATAAATACAGAGCTTAAACCACTCCTTTTAAAAGCTATCAGGTTCCTTCGATTAAATAAAGTGCATTATGTTCACGGTTTTGCCAAAACCAGCCGTAGCCTTCCTTCATTTCATATGAATATTTAGTAGTATTCAAGCTATATTTGTTGACCTTCGTCAAGGCATAGTGATTGGTAGCTGCTGGGTATTCATATGTAGCATAGATAGATGCGTTGGTTTGGGACAATCGTATTACTTTGTTGACCTTCGTCAAGAGTATGTTCGGGTGGGTTCAAATTAACCTGGACAATGATGGGTAGAACTTGATATGTGACTTATGATTTGTTGACCTTCGTCAAGGCATAAGAGCATAGGGCAAAAATCCACATCGAGAGTTTCTAAGGAAACTGAAACTTGCTAGTGCTGCATACCATTTGGAGTGTGATAATGTTGGTAGGATTCCTTCAGGATTATCACACAATGATATTTGGATCCCGATCCTACTGTGAGTATTCGCTACTCCTTGGGAGATATTTCACTAACACAATCAATACTATAAACCAAGAAAGTGCCTAGAACGGTGTTAGTAGGGCTACGCGTCCAGGGAAAAGAGGTTATGTAATTAAGGAACTTCGTGAAAGCGTTGGAAAACCTCCCTCGAAATACCAACACCAGCCTGGCTGAAAGGTTAAGCAAGTATTGTAGGGTGAGATTAATCCTGACTAATTCTTCTTTTATGGTTTGTGGAAGGATTCGAGAAACAGTGGGAGCCATCCTGTGTAGATAAACTAAAAACTAATCTAAACTTGCAAGAGCATCATGCTGAGTGTTTCTCCTCTCTCTCTTAATTGCAGCGACCAAGTGGCTAGACATATGTTACAGTTAGATAATAAGTTGAATAAGTTTTATTATATTGACTGGCAAAGGTTTTTCCAGATTCCATTACCTGTGACAAGCTGGACCACCTCACTACTACTCAAGCCCCTGCCGTCCCAAGTTCAGATTCCACCGTCACGGATGATATCCGTAAGACAAGGGAAAAAGACTGTGCGAATGCCAAGTGCCTCGTGTTGGCCTCAGTAGATAGTGTATACCAGAAGCAACACGAGAAGATGGACTTAGTTTCCATTTTCCTCTATAACAAAATTTATATGGAGAGCAATCTCGTATCGCAAGATATGAGATCTCGAAAGAATTGCTTCAAGTGAGGTTGGCTGTCGGGTTATCAATAGGGGACCACGTCCCTACAATGATCAGATGTATTAAACAGCTCACGGACCTGGAGACCACGTTGGAGAACGAGTCATATGCTGACTTAATTCTACAGTCCCTACCTTCTACTTGCGCCCAGGGGAAGAAAGTTGTATTTCCAGTTGAGGGCACCCTGAAGGAAATCAGGGAGACACCCGCTCTGTTTATTAGGGAATCTTCCTCTTCTAGATCCAAGGCGAATGCCAAGGATGAGAAGAAGATGACCTCCATAAAGACGATAGGCGGTGTCAGTAAGGTAGGATAAAAGGGAAGGGCAAAAGTTTCAGGGCTAACAGTAGCGAAGGAGGGATGTTCCTATCGTCACGGGAAAATGGCATTGGCAGAAGGAATACAGGGCTTGGAAAGCCAGAATCCAGGATCCGAAGCATGCATTGGCTTCGACTTCGGGTGTGTTTTTGGTTGAAAACTGTATGTCAATTAACTCTACTTCTTGGGTACAAGATACCAGACTAGGATCTCATTTCTGTAATTCTTTACAGGCTTTGAGAAACCGTAGAGTTACCAGGGCAGGTGATATGACTCTCAGTGTTACTAATGGAATGAGCATGGACGCTGTATCCATAGGGTGTATCACCTAGGATTGACAAGTGGGCAGATATTGATTTTACGTAACTGTTTGTGTGTACCTAGTCTAGCTTGTAAGTAATGTAGTCTACATCCACCTTAATCAGAGTTTGATTGGGTCAGGTACACTAGAGGACGGTATATACGTATTAAATCAAGCTCAGGTTTTCAACGTCCAGAACACACTTAAAAAAAGTCTCCAGAATTAAACATGGCTTTCTTATGGCATTATAGACAGGGTCACATCAATGAAACATGGTTGACGAAGTTACATAGAGAGGGTTATTTGAATCCGTTCGAATATCAGTCTTATGCAACTTGTCAATCATGTCTCATAGGAAAGATGACAAAGACTCCATTCACTGGGCACGGAGTATGAGCGAGCGAGCTCTTGGGGCTCACACACAGCGACGTGTGTAGTCCAAATGTCTACACATGCAAGAAGTGGTTATTCCTATTTCATTACTTTACAGATGTTTTCTCTAGGTATGGACATGTTTTCTTGTTGAGACATAGATCCGAGGCCTTTGAGAAATTCCGAGAATATAAGAATGAAGTGGAAAAACAAACAGACATAGGTATCAAGACACTGAGATCTGATCGACGTGGTGAATACTTAAAATGCCGAATTCCTGGATTACTTAAAAGAGAATGGAATTCTCTCTTAGCTTACTCCTCCATACACACCACAACACAACGGTGTATCGGAAAGGCGGAACAAATTCCTATTGGATATGGTACGTTCTATGATGAGTAACGCTGAGTTGCTACGATCTTTCTGAGGCTATGCACTAGAATCAGCTGCATATCTTTTGAAAAAGGTTAATACCAAGACTGTGCCTACCACACCATATCAGATGTGGAGTGGGAAGAAACTCTATCTTCCGTATCTGAAGATATAGGGATGTCCAGCTTTTGTGGAAAAGCAGCATGCGGACAAGTTCGAGGCACGCTCAGTACTGTGTAGGTTTGTGGGATACCCAAAGAACTCCTGGGGTATCTTTTCTATTACACAGAGGAACAAAACTTTTTGTTTCTCGTCATGCCCACCTTTTAGAAAATCAATTTTTGGAAAAAGGATAGTTGGAGCGCAATAGAACTGGAAGAAATTCCAAAACCGCAAACTATTACTGAAAGCATGGTATAACCGGAGGTTTTCAGAAGAATCGGACATCCCCACGCCACTCCGCAGGAGTAGTAGGCAGTCTCATCAGCCCGAGAGATACTACGGTTTTCTTATAGACGGGGATCGAGAGGATTGCATCATTGTATATGATGAGCCAACTAGCTTCTAGCATGCCATTCAGAGCGGCGACTCGGTAAAATGGCTGGATGCATTGCGGATCGAAATGGATTCCATCTAACACCAACAAAGTATGCACTTTGAACATTGCTCTAGAAAGGGTAAAATCCGTAGGCTGCAAATGGATCTTCAGAAAGAAGATTGGTGTAGATTGACAGGTTGAAACCTATAAGGCTAGACTTGTTGCAAAAGGTTTTCGTCAAAGACCTGGTTTGGAATAAGATGAAACCTTTTCTCCAGTGGCTATGCTTAAATCCATTCGGATCCTACTTTCCATTGCTACCTTCCATGATTGTGAATTTTGGCAGATGGACGTGTAGACGGCTTTTCTAAATGGATATTTGGAACAATGCGTCTATATGGATCAGCCAGAGGGTTTCAATCAGAGTGGGAGCAGCAGGAAAGTTTGCAAGTCGCTTAAGTCCATTTATGGACTAAAGCAGGCATCGCGGAATTGGAACATCTGTTTTGATGAGACGATCAAAGAATTCGACTTTATCAAAAATCCAGATGAACCATGCATTTATAGTAAGATTGTAGGGAGAACTGTGGGATTCCTTGTCTTGTACGTGGATGACATTCTTTTGATAGGAAATGACATTCCTATACTACAATCAGTTAAAGGATTCTTGTCATGGAGGTTCTCTATGAAAGATCTGGGTGATGCCAATTACATTCTGGGGATCTAGATCAATCGTGATAGATCAAAAAGAATAGTGGGATTTTCACAGTCAAGGTACATCAACACCATACTGAAAAGATTTAATATGGAAGATTCAAAGCGCGGTAGTTTACCGGTTTGTCACGGAATCACCCTCTCCAAAGAGATGTCTCCCAAGACTGATTTAGAAAGGGCTCGCATGTCGATTATATCCTACGCTTTCTGAGGTAGGCTCTATAATGTATACGCAGTTGTGTACCAGACCAGATGTTGCTTACGCACTCAGCGTGGTAAGCCGGTATCAGTCAAACCCAGGGAAAAAGCACTGGATAGCAGTAAGGAACATTCTCATGTTAGTTCTATGTATGCCCTAGAGCCTATTATTGTACATATGATGTATATATAATAGTGGATGCTTGGACATATATAGGGATGACTTTCTTACTCGACATGATAGTACGCTATCTGGTTGCTCTTTATCTTAACATGTACACTTGATGTCTCTATGTTACATGTTGATAAAGCCCTTAGGAAGTGTACTTGACTACCAGGATTATGATGTAGATCATACTAGTGGGGTCTGGGTAGTCTGTGAGTACATCCTTTAATTGTTCCTAGTCGAGAGAATATCGAGACAGGGTATCGATACTCCAGAGTAGACTAGCGTATAGCTTCTCGACCTATGTGATGGGCGATGGATGATCCCATATCCATTGGTGTTTGACATCAGAGATGGTATACGGGTGCTCAGTGGAGACTGGGTAAACTGAATGTACTCGCCGAGAACTCTTAGACGGTATTATACCCCACGTCAGATAGCAGTTCTCAGATGACACTGGTACAGGTTAGTCTGTCGACCCGAGATCATCATAGAGTCTTGTGTGTCTCCCACTGTGCTTTGATTTCCACCCTACCACGGCTCTACTGAGGCGTGCAAACAGATCGTTTTTGGGTATAGTCCCGAGTCACATGGAGGCAATGAGCGATAGGAGGGGATTCGTCTCTCCCGGTATTGGGGGTTGATGCTGCGCTATGCTCGATTGACCATAACTGGAAATCCCTGGCCAGGGTTGCTGAGATCTACTGGTAAGTGTTATCAGTAGTTTCTCAAACCGTTATGGACCTTACATCGGCATGAATTATCAAGTTACTGGTGTCTGACGTTTACCACCCTAGACTAGACATGTGACATATCAGACGAAGAGACCGGACTGTACGGTAGTGTTTCTGATTGGATTCGCAGGAGTGTGAGCAGGCTTGCTTGTTGATCTTCTGATCGCTCAATACCCGGGTGGTCGTTACGTTTAGCAGACCGCTTGTGGCTTGTGGGTGACTGATATGATCACCACCTACTGCCGGCGTATTGACGAGTCTTTAGAGTCCTACACAGAGGTTTCCTGGCTCAAGCGAAACGAAGTAGTAGCACATATGTGATATGTGCGGGACTGAGATTAATGCGTGTATGTGATACCGTATTCTATTTTAACGTTTTAAAAATAAATAAATAAATAATTAGATAAATAAAATCCTTTAAGTGAATTTTCTGATAATCGGTAAAATAAACCGTATTTTCCGTAAAACTTAACTATAATTATTTTTCAATATAGATTTAAATATGCCTATTTTAACTATGTAATTACTAGTCAATGGTGTTTATTTAGTGACTTATAAATTATTAGTTAACTAAAATATTTTCCGTAATTAATTAATTTTTAATATTAACATAAGCTTTTAATTATACATTAAATTGGTGCAAATTACAAATTTCAATGGGTTAATTTTAGTAAAATGAGCCATGACATATTAGAATTAAGTTTGTAGCATGCTTTTCTCTTCTTGATTTTTCTTCAAAGATCTAGAGAATTCTAGTTTAATTAGAAAAGAAATTTAAAATGGAAATAAAAATAAAAAAGGTGCATTAAATGAGACTTTAAGGGTTGTCTAACCTAGAAATTTCTACACACAAACACACACACACACACCTCCCATTCCTCTCTTGGCCGAGCTCCTGCAGAAAATTTCCCTCCAATTCTTCACTCTTCTCCTAATCCTAAACTACATATAAAAAGGAAAAATTATTAATTAAAGAAATAAGTTAAATGAGGTTAAATAAAGAAGTTTCCACATACTTCTTTCTCTCTCTTTTTCTCTCTCTCTTTCTCTCACTCACCCACACCAAACTCCACAAGTCTTGGCCGAAACCCCAAGTGTGCAGCCCCTCATTTTCTCACCTCCTCTTCTCTTCAAAATTTCTTCAAAATTTCTTCAAAAATCCACATAAAACATTACAAATTCTTAATTCAATCCTTACCCATTATTCCTCGGACTAATCTACCATGGATTTTGGAGCAAAGAAGCAATTTGGAGGCTAAGTTTTCAAGCTTGATTCAAGTTTTGTTGAGGTATAAATCTTAACCCTAGTGTTTAGTTGTAGGTTAATCACTTCAATTTATTAAATTTTGGTGTTAATTAGGTTTTAAATTGCAAGTTTGAAATTTCAAGAAAGGGTTTAAATTAAGGTTAGGGTATTTATCACTTAATCTTGATTACAATGTGTAGTTTAACACTTTATGACATGCAAACTTTAGTTTAGTTGTTAAGTTGCAAATTGTTGCTTCAAACTTTTTCAAATTAGATAATTTTTGCTATACTAGGTTTTAGAAATTAAATTAAAATGTGTGATTAAAAATCTAGTTAGGGTTTTAGCACATCATTAAGGTTTCCATGAGTGGTTTAACAATTTAAAATATACAAAATCTAGCTTAGTTGTTGAATTGTGAATTTTGCTTTAAAAAGTGTTAAAATTTGATATTTTTTCAAACTAGAATTTTGGACTTAATTCAAATTGATGAGATTAAATTATAGAAATGGTTTATATGACTTAGTTATGATATTTAGTGAATATTATGGCCATTAATTTTGTTAAAACATCAGGTTTTGAAGTAAAACGGTTAATTGACGCTTTCTAGGTTTTTGCGAAATAGAACGATTTGATTAATTTTAAGGTTTTGATAATTTAAACCCTATTTATATTATAATTAGTGAGTTTTATAACAACGATTTGTACGTTTGTGTTTCATCTCGATCAATCGGCGTTTGTACGCCGATATCGAGAGATATTTGGTTCTTTTGCATGAGCGGGTCACAGGTTTTAACCTATGCGCGTTTCATACGCCGTTTTGGGTTTTATCCGCGATTTCGGTTTACGATATTATATATGTTTGCGTATAGGTACCCCTCACGTGGACTTCGGACGATGAAGAAGTGGATGGCGGCATCTACTTCCATAGACAAGGACCAGGTGAGTAGATGTATATCTACGGGGGAAGTCGGGTGGATGGCGTATAGCACCCCCACAAACGTAGAATAAGGATATTAGGTACTGTTATTAGGAAGTCGGACATGACCTTAGATTCTTGACGAGTATGGTCCTATTGAAGACTTTAGGTTGGACTAGACTGATTTAGAAAGACTTAACCAGAGGATGACTGCCCTGGAGGGAATTCGTAGGTTTCATGTAGACACACCCACACACGCACACACATAACTTGACTTGGTGTATATATGTGTATGTGTGTGTATAGGAATGTGTGTAGGTATATATATACATATACAACATATACATATGATATGAGGATGTTATATGATACATGGGGATGAGTTGATATGACTAGGCTTGATGTCGTGATTTATTGGATATATGATCGAGTTATGACATGAGATGTGTTATGATAGTAGCAGATCGTTGGGCAATGAGATTATATAAAATATATTTATATAAACGATAATATGTGTCGATGACATTGGAATGAACGGGACTCTAGAATAGAACCCAGATTGTAATATGTGACTTAATCTTGATATGATATATGACATGATATTTTAGTGGATCATTTGACAATGTATATTTACACAGACGATGATATATGGTTGATGATATTGGGATGTATGCGATTATAGTACAGTACCCTTGGTCATGATATTGTTTGATGATGATACTATACGAATGATGATGTATATATGTGATAGTTGACCCGTACCCTGATTTTGGGAAGCCATACGATGGATTTTACCGTACGAGGCATAGATATGATGATTGATCCGCACTCGTGACTCGAGAAAGTCGTACTACGTACGTGACGCTATTGAGACTGGATCGCCGACTACTTAAGATATCGACTCAGACTTTAGGAAGATTTTTCTTACCTTTCGACTAGTGTCTTTAGTTAGATCTTTAGTTGGTTAGGTAGATCTTAGTTTAGGCTCGAGTCATACTTATTTTCAAACTAATAAATCGTGCTTTTTCAAACAACAAACTGTATGACTCGTAATTAGTATGTATTCTCTAGTTGTGCGTTTACTACACATTCACCGTTATATTCATGTTGTATTAATCGTATTGCATGTTCATATATATGTTTCTTTAGTCAATATAAAACTCTGCCTGTTAGGACACCAGCACCATTATCGATGATGCGCATGTTCCACGTACACTTATTTGCCGTGTCACACACATCATCATTGGTAATTGCCATGTTACGTACACTTTAGAATATATTATCTTTTATTGATATAAGCAGCTAAATGCTAGTCTAATATAATATCGTGTGATTACTCTCATGTGCTAGTTTAGACATTGCATTTATTACTTAGACACTTCATGTATTTACATATTCATATTTTCATGCAGTATTGTGGGGTTTATGCCGATCTCATTATTTACTTACTCATGATTTTGGGATTTTGGATTTCTATGAGATTTCTGGATTTTGGGGAAAACCGCAAGAATATATATAAAAACTTCTCTCTCTCCCTCTCTCTCCCTCTCATTTTAAAATACAAGTTGCGGTTTTCTCGTGATGTATGTGTCATCCACCATGAGATTTCATGTTTTCTGTTGGATTTCGAGACCCGATTCGAGGAGTGGATGAACCGTCTCTGGTACATGGTGGTCCCGGTATGGTACCCCGGGTAAGAAGCTCGAGTTGTAGACGATGAGCCTGGCAGGGGAAGACTACCTACCGGTGATGTCTGGCGCGGCGGATATCCGGAGTATATCGACCGTTGTCATGAGATTTGATGATATGGGCCGATCCGGACTGACGAAGCCCGAGATATTGAGACTATGAGACATTGAGACTATGAGGTATTGAGACTTTGAGATTTATATGTTTTATGTCGATACTTGACACGGATTTCTATGGATTTCATTGATGATGTTTCGGATTACCATACAAATTTTACTAGGATAAAAGATAAAGATTTCTTATACAGATATATCCAGATTTCATGATTGATTGTTTTACATTCATGGTGCATGCATACTCATACACTGACATGTTACTACTTGAGGCACTGACAAGAGCACTGAGCATTTCACTTCGCATAGATTATTACCCTGCCACTACTAGATGACTAGGGTTATATTAAGTATATTATTATGACCTAGGAAAGCGTCGTGCATACGATTTCTACTCGCAGATGTATTCTACTCACGAGTTGGCAACTCACCCCCGTTGTGCCAAATTTTCTTACAGGTTTCGATGTACAGGTTTCCTTGGCAGCTTGCTGGCACATCATTTCAATCAGGGTGATTTTCTTGGTAGGTTGGTTCACTTGTATCAGGACCGCCGTTGTACTTTTATTATTTCATTTGTATCTAGTAAGCTCCATCAACCAGACTTGTATTACTTGATAGATTTAAAAGACCAGTTGTTTTTATTTCGACCTTAGAGTCGCGCTTGTATTATTATGGTTTTTGGTGGATTTGGTTTTCTTTTAGTTTTGTTCCACGCCTTTCGGCGTTGTATATTATATTGCTTGTGTGGTTGTAACCGCCAATTGGCGAAGAGCTAACTCCCGCTTGGGGATGCCTTTTTATGATTGCTTATGTATAGATTCTTGTTTGTACCCGTTTGGGGGACAGTTTTTACAAAGGAGACTCTGCCGAAATTTTTGAGAAAATTTGATGTTACTTTTAAACTTGTTTTCCTACACTTCTTCTTTTAAATGGTTTAGATTTCTGGGCTTCGGCTTACTTAGATTACGTTGCGCCTCTAGACGCCTCGTAATTTAAGTGCCGGTCACGTTCCGTACCTTCGAGTCGTGACATCTATTCTCGCGATATGTGATATCGGCCGGTTATATGTAATATAGCCGGGTTATCGGATCAAGTATTGATTCGATGTGATGTTACATTTGATATTAGCCGGTTGTATGTGATATAGCCGGATCATTAAATCAAGTGTTGATTTAATGATTTAATGTATAATTATATATATATATATATTTGATATATGAATTTACATTAACTAATATTGCTCACTTGACCATTTCTTTTTCTCACTTGTATATGAATAATATATATGTGATATATATTATATCATGCTAGGTTATACATCAAACATGGGTGTATGGGACTTATACCATTCTTTACATAATTAGGGTTAACATTTATATGAAGTAATTCATTATTTAGTGGAATTATGTCATGCTTGGAAGCTTGGAGAAGCTTTGCACATCCATTGACTAATTCCACCAAATTTGTTTTACATAAGATATTTGTTAACCCAACTATTATTCTAAGCCATGGTTAAGTCTATACAAGGGTTAGCCATGACATATACTAACCCATGGTTGATTTTCTAACCTCATCTCATTCATTTGTTCATTCTCTTGTTCATCTCTTCAAGCTCTCTAGGGTTTTAAAAGATGAAGAATCCAAGTGAGAAAATCAAATCTAAAGTGAGCCCATTTCCTACTTCATCATCCTCTACTAGATTTGCCATTTAGTTTAGGGTGTTTGCTTCACTAAACCCTAATTTAGTGAAGAGGTAGCTAGGGTTTGAGTCTCCTCGACGTAGATCATTTTCGGCCTCGAAGACTTCGAGAAAGCTTGTTCATTTCTCCAAGGGAACCCATACTAGAGTTCGGGAGATCACTACTCGTAGCGAAAGGACTACTACACGGATCTTTTGAAGTGATGGACCGGTCTACTAAGGTTGTATTCCTTGTTCACTTGTTGTAATGTTTGATTACATGTTTGATTGTCTAATAACTCTAGCTTGATTCTAGTCTAGGGTTCCTTAATACTCTTAGAATTTTTGAAATTGGCATGCTTGATGTCTTGAAAACCCAGTAGGGTGCTAAGGAATCCCAACAGTGGTATCAGAGACGGGCTAGAGTATTAGACGATATTTGTTAGATTACGAAACCGAAACGACTCCGAAACACCCGATATCAAACCCTAGTTTCTGTCGATTTTAAAATGGCTTCTAAATTTTTTTTAAACAAGTGCAGAATGTTGTATGGGATATTACATGAACACATATGAAATTTGAGCCCATTTGGTAGAAAAATGGCCGGCCAGACATGGGGAAAAACCGGTGAGCTCGGCCCAAATAGGGTATTTTGGCCTCAAATTTTTTCTGTGTTCCAGGCTCTGGGGTTTGGTGTTTCTGGTGTTGTTTGTTTTCTCTAAGATTTCATGTGATGCAGTCTTACTGTATAGGCAACTCGGAGTGTTTCGTATTCGTAGTTTAACATTGGTTTCGGGTTTTCACATGTTATCTAGGCGAAGTTAAAAAGTTCGAACGAATGTCAAAAACCCATTTTTCTAAATTTAGGGTATTCGGAAAATCATGCAAGTTATTATGTGGACCCTCTAGAAGAATGAAACCCTAACTCGACATAATGACCATGGAACTGCTTTCGAACCTTAGGGTTTGCAGTAGTTCCGCGGTGCCATTAATGAGGCTTGGGTCTGCCCTTCTACGGTTGGTGCATAGGTGCTGTGGTATGTTCTGGGTATTATTAAACTGTGCTCAAGTGTTGAGCACTCGGGGAATTGTGGGACTTTGATTAATTGATCGAAAAGTTTAACGTTCTTCCGGATATTTGTGATGGGATACAATACTTGGAATCCATAATATTTGAATTTTATAAATCTAGCAATTTAGTCTCACAAGATCGGTTGCCACGGGATTTTGATGTGATCAAAAGTCCGTCGCAATCATGTAGAGTATGCGGATACCCGCCGGGTAACCTTATTAGATAGCCATGCCCCATAGCCCCGATCATGTGACTGTAGGAGAACTCTGTTGCCAAAAGCATCCGTCCGGGTGTTCGCAGCCGTGGTGTTCAGCCTAAGTGCACTTTATCGACGGTATCGGGGGTGCGGCCGTCTACTAAAGTTTCTGACGAGCATCCGATCAGGATGTCGGGAATCTTATTTAATTACCCGACTTATTATTGGAAAGTGTTTTTAATATCGAGACTAAAATGCGGGGTTTATAATTGTTAGGCATGCGATGTCTAAGGAATTCATATTGTTAGGCATGAAATCCGAAATATGAGATATTTCGGGTTTATGATGTCTAAGGTGATCGCGGATTCCAACTGTTATAGTTTTCCAACTGTTATAGTTTTCACTTTCTTTTCTGCGACCGTAAGTGTAATATGTGGTGTATCGCCGGTTTCGTTGCTATACGTCAACGACAATTGGGATACGCATATTTACTTACGTTGATGACATGTGATGTTATGTGTTGCTGTGATATGTTATATTGGATCGTCGTGTTTGAATAGCCGGGTTTTTTTATGTGAGATGAGAGTTTTTCATTTTCATTCATGTAAAAAACTTGTATGTAATATTCTTTTATTGGGGCACTTCCGGGTTGAGGAAGATGTCACCGTTGATGTATATTATTTACTTTTCCGCATTAGGATAGACCCAAGGAGGAGAGCACAAGTAACCGGGTTCTATAGTCCAGTGGGAGACCATCTCGAGGCGTCGAGTCCGGGTCTCCTAACTCTAGAATTGGTAGGGTTGCTTGCCGCTCTCATAGGGGTCTAAGGATGTGGGTTTGGCTATTCATCACGACCGTGGAATTCCTATTTTATACTGGCTTAAATTAAAACCCGGAAATCCTAGTATATCCAATATTTCATATGTTGTCTTCTGCTGCTGATATTCTGTGATGTGATCGCTTTATATTCTGAGATGGATACATTATATAATATATATGATATATTATAGACGTTGCTTATGTTTTTCACCCGCGCTAGCCCTGCCCCGCTCTGCCGTTAGTTACCTAACCTAATGGTGCATGACGGGAATTCGAGTTGAATGCAGATGTCATAAGTGTACGTTGTATTTATCTGTGATGCTTAGGTAACTTAAATGATGGGGACATTCATTAATGTGATTAATGGAAGAAAATAAACCTAAAAATGTTGAAGAATCGAATTTGAAACCCACTCGGCTTTTTACGAAAAAGAAAAGTTTCAAAAAGCGGAGCTTAAGCCACTTCTTTTAAAACCATTTGATTCGTCAACGATATCAAGTTCAAAGCGTTAAAGGTTTTCACAAAAACCCTCCGCAACCCTCCGTCATTTTAGGAAGTAGAGTACTTAGTATTCGTGCTGCGTATGTCGACCATAGCCGAGGCGTAGTGTACGGTAGCTAAGTGATGTCTTCCTACACAACATATGATGCGATTAGTTAGGACAGTCACATGATTATGTCGAGCATAGCCGAGGGTCATATGGGTGGGTCTAATTAATCACGAAATGACGGGTAGAACTTGACTAGTGCTTATGATATGTTGACTATAGCCAAGGTCATAGGTGCCAGGGTAAAAAACATAATCGGGAGTTTGAAGTGTTGAAATTTGCAATGAGATTGCATACCTTCTATGTGATAGTTGGATCCCGATACCCACTGTGAGTAATTGTTACTCTTGGGAGAGTTTTGTACTTTACAATTAGCCGATCAAGTAAGTGTCTAGAAAGGTGTCAACGGGGTTACGCCCCTGGGAAAACGAGGTTTATTTTAATTAGGTTTGTGCGAAAGCACGGGGAACCTCCCTCAAAGTACCGGCACTGGCCTGGCTGAAAGATTGGCGAACTTGTAGGGTATAATTAATTCCGGCTAGTCTTTCCTTTCAGGGTTTGAAGGAAGATTTGATAAAAATAGTGGGATCCATCCTGATTAGATAAAATATATAACCAATCTAATCTTTCAAAAGCGCACGCAGAGTGTTTTCTTCTCTCTCTCTCCAGGTAGCGACTATGTCACGCCTTAATCAAGATAATAATTTGGATGTATTGACCGAACCCGCTTATTATACTTAGCTGGGGAACGTTGGTCCCGCTCCAACTTATAACTGTTATAAGATCGAGCAGGAAATAGGGGATTACCAGGATTCCCATGCCACCCAAACAAAGAAAGTACATGTTGATGCATCTTCTTCGGGTGTGTTCATTAGCGAGAATTGTTTCTCAGTATCCTCTACGTCCTGGGTATGAGATACCGGATTAGGATCCCATATATGTAATCTTTTACACGGGCTACAGATAGGTAGAGAACTGGGAATGGGTGATAAGTTTTAAGAGTTGGAAACAGTGCAATTGTTGCATCCAAGGTGTTGGCAGTTATCACCCTATATTACCAAATACATTGATTCTGAACGAATGTTATTAGATACCGAACCTGATATGCAATATTATATCAGTCTCTTTATTAAGTAAAGAAGGATATAATTTTGTAATGTTGATAAATGTTTTGAACATTTCCTATATCAAGAGTTGATCGAATCAGGCACGTTATCTAATGGCATAAAGGTTTTAAATCAAACTATAGTTCTTAACGTACAGAACACATACAAGAGGAAGAGTTCAGAAATGAACGAATCCTTCTTATGGCATTGTAGACTAGGTCATATCAATGCGACACAACTAGCTAAGTTACATTTAGATGCATATTTAAATCAGTTTGAATTTATATCTTGTGAAACTGGCCAGTCATGTCACAAAGATAAGATGACCATAGCTCCATTTATTGGAAACAGAGAAAGAGTTAGTAAACTCTTGGGATTGATACATGATGATGTATGAGGTCCCCTGTCTACACATGCCAGAACTGGTTCTTTATACTTCATTACATTCACTGATGATCTCTCAAGATTCAGACATATGTTTCAGTTGAAACACAAGTCTGAAACTTTTGAGAAATTCAAAGAATATAAGTTAGAAGTAGAGAACCAAAACGGGTATAAGTATTATGTCCTTTGATGTGATCGGGGAGGAGAATACTTAGGCATGGAGATCCTGGAGTATTCTAAAGGAGAATGAGATTCTCTTTCAGCATTACTCCTCCGTATACACCACAGCACAACAGTGTATCGGGGCAGAGCAATCGCACCCTATTAGATATGGTGCGCTCTATGATGAGTACTACTAAGTTGCCTATTTCCTTTGGGGGTTATGTACTTGTGAAGCTGCATACATATTGAATTCGGTTCCAACCAAATCAGGTGCCTACCACTCCATATGAGATATGGAATAGGAAGAGACCATCTCTTAAGCATGTTAAGATTTGGGGTTGTCCGGCCTATGTCAAAAGCAAAATCCGGACAAGCTCGAGGCAAGATTAGTTCTGTGGAAGTTTGTTGGATATCCCAAGCATTCGCAAGGGAATATCTTCTACCACACCGAGGAACAAAAGGTGTTTTATTTCTCGGCATTCCACCTTTTTGGAAAAAGGAATTTTTTATGGAAAGAAATTTGTGGTCATGAGGTAGAACTAGAATCAGATCCAGCTATACAAACTACAGCTGATAATTTGGTAGAACCGGAGGATTCAATAGCTCCCGACGAACCTCAGCCTCTCCGCCAATCTGGTAGGGTTCCTCATCCGCCTGAGAGATACTACGGTTTTCTCGATGACAGTGGGAGCAAGGATTGCATCATGAGATGATGACCCAACTAGTTTCGAGCAGGCCATCAAGAGTAGGGACTCTGTAAGAATGGCTGGATGCTAAGCGATCTGAGATGGAATCCATGTACACCAACAAAGTATGGACTTTGTATGCTACGTCTGAAGGGTTAAATCCCCATCAGGAGCAAGTATATCTTGAGAAAATTACTTGGTGTAGATGGAAAAGTTAAGACTTTCAAAGCTAGACTTATTGTAAAAGGTTCTCATCATCGACCGGGTATGGATTTTGATGAAACCTTTTCTCCAAAAGCTATGCTTAAGTCCGTCCGGATCCTACTTGCCATTGCTACATACCATGACTACGATATCTGGCGGTTGGTTATCATGACTGCTTTTCTAAATATTGATTTAGAAGAGAGCGTCTATAAGTATACATCCAGAGGGTTTCGTAGACAGAGGGAGCAGCAGAAACGTGTGCAAGTTGCTTTATGCATTAAAGCAGGCATCGCGGAGTTGGAACATCTGTTTTGATAGTGATAGTCAAAGCGTTTGACTTCATCAAAATGGTAGATGAACCTTGCATATACAAAAAGGTAGTAGAGAGTAAGGTGGTCTTCCTCGTATAGTACGTGGATGACATACTCTTAATAGGAAAGATGTTTCCTATGCTACGCTCGGTCAATCTCCTCTCATCACATTGATTCTCCATGTAGGATCAAGGTGATACCTCCTAAATCCTGGGTTTTGATCTATGTGATAGATCTAAGTGGATGTTAGGATTCTCACTAGGTGTAGTGAGATAGTATCAAATGATCCTAGCGAAAATCACTGGATAGCTTTGGAGAACCTTCTTAAGTACTTATGAAGCACTAAAGAAATGTTCTTGGAGTTTGGAAACGGTGAACTACAGCGGGAGTCCTTTGCCGACTCGAGCTTCCAGGGTGGTAAGGTTGACTGAAAGTCAGTCACAGGTACTGTCTTTACCCTCAGTGGAGGGACGGTATGTTGGAAAGGTTCCAAGCTAAATACCGGGGCAAACTAGAAGATAAAGGCTGGATACATCGCTACCAAAGATGCTACCAAAGAGGTAGTCTGGGTGTATATTTATTCATGAGATGAACAAGGTTCCTACCATTGTGTGACAATGGAGCTGTGGCTTTATCCTAGGACCCCCCGTCCCGTCAGTGACCCAGACATATTCTAAGGCAGTATCACCTTATCATGGAGATGGTTGATCTCCAGGGATATCGAGATTAGGAGAGTAGACTCAGAGGACAACACGGCGGATCCACTCACAAAAGCCTTTTTCCTAAGAGAGACTATTATGGGATGGTTGAGTATGTGATACTACAACCACTGCTGATTGTTGGGTATTGGATACTACAACATATGGCCCTAGTATAAGTGGGAGATTGTTAGTTCTATGTATGCCCTAGAGGCCATTATTGTACATATGATGTATATATAATAGTGGATGCTTGGACATATATATGGAGGACTTTCTTGCTCGACATGATAGTACGCTATCTGGTTGCTCTTTATCTTAACATGTGCACTTGATATCTCTATGTTACATGTTGATAAAGCCCTTAGGATGTGTACTTGACTACCAGGATTATGATGTAGATCATACTAGTGGGGTCTGGGTAGTTTGTGAGTACATCCTTTAATTGTTCCTAGTCGAGGGAATATCGAGACAGAGCATCGATACTCCAGAGTAGACTAGCGTATAGCTTTTCGACCTATGTGATGGGCGATGGATGATCCCATATCCATTGGTGTTTGACATCAGAGATGGTATACGGGTGCTCAGTGGAGACTGGATGCACTGAACGGACTCGCCGAGAACTCCTAGATGGTATTATACCTTACGTCAGATAGCAGTTCTCCGGTGACACTGGTACAGGTTAGTCTGTCGACCCGAGATCGTCATAGAGTATTGTGTGTCTCCCACTGTGCTTTGATTTCCACCCTAACACGGCTCTACTGATTCGTGCAAACAGGTTGTTTTTGGGTACAGTCCCGAGTCACATGGAGGCAATGAGCGATAGGAGGGGATTCGTCTCTCCCGGTATTGGGGGTTGATGCTGTGCTATGCTTGATTGGCTATAACTGGAAATCCCTGGCCAGGGTTGCTGAGATCTACTGGTAAGTGTTATCAGTAGTTTCTCGAACAGTTATGGACCTTACATCGTCATAACTTATCAAGTTACTGGGGTCTGACGTTTACCAACCCTAGACTAGATATGCGGCATATCAGACGAAGAGACCGGACTGTACGGTAGTGTTACTGATTGGATTCGCAGGAGTGTGAGCAGGCTTGCTTATTGATTTTCTGATCGCTCAATACCCGGGTGGCCGTTACGTTTAGCAGACTGCTTACGGCTTGTGGATGACTGATATGATCACCACCTACTGCCGGCGTATTGACGAGTCTTTAGAGTCCTACACAGAGGTTTTCTGGCTCAAGCGAAACGAAGAAGGAGCATATATGTGATATGTGCGAGACCGAGATTAATGCGTGTATGTGATACCGTATTCTATTCTCGCGATATGTGATATCGACCGGTTATATGTAATATAGCCGGGTTATCGGATCAAGTGTTGATTCGATGTGATGTTACATTTGATATTAGCCGGTTGTTTGTGATATAGCCGGATCATTAAATCAAGTGTTGATTTAATGATTTAATGTATAATTATATATATATATATATTTGATATATGAATTTGTATTAACTAATATTGCTCACTTGACCATTTCTTTTTCTCACTTGTGCATGAATAATATATATGTGATATATATTATATCATGCTAGGTTCTACATCAAACATAGGTGTGTGGGACTTATACCATGCTTTACATAATTAGGGTTAACATTTATTTGAAGTAATTCATTATTTAGTGGAATTATGTCATGCTTGGAAGCTTGGAGAAGCTTTGCACATCCATTGACTAATTCCACCAAATTTGTTTTACATGAGATATTTGTTAACCCAACTATTATTCTAAGCCATGGTTAAGTCTCTACAAGGGTTAGCCATGACATATACTAACCCATGGTTGATTTTCTAACCTCATCTCATTTATTTGTTCATTCTCTTGTTCATCTTCTTCTTCATCTCTTCAAGCTCTCTAGGGTTTTAAAAGATAAAGAATCCAAGAGAGAAATTCAAATCTAAAGTGAGCCTATTTCCTACTTCATCATCCTCTACTAGATTAGCCATTTAGTTTAGGGTGTTTGCTTCACTAAACCCTAATTTAGTGAAGAGGTAGCTAGGGTTTGAGTTTCCTCGACGTAGATCATCTTCGGCCTCGAAGACTTCGAGAAAGCTTGTTCATTTCTCCAAGGGAACCCATACTAGAGTTTGGGAGATCACTACTCGCAGCGAAAGGACTACTACACGGAGCTTTTAAAGTGATGGACTGGCCTACAAAGGTTGTATTCCTTGTTCACTTGTTGTAATGTTTGATTACGTGTTTGATTGTCTAATAACTCTAGCTTGATCCTAATCTAGGGTTCCTTAACACTCTTAGAATTTTTGAAATTGGCATGCTTGATGTCTTGAAAACCCAGTAGGGTGCTAAAGAATCCCAACATCACATGTACCTGTGATGGACTAAGAAGATGTTCTTGGTGTGTGGCAGAAAAGACCTCCAGATCGAGGTCTTTGCTGACTCCAGCTTACAGAGTGATAAGGATGACTCCAAGTCCATGTCGGGTTCTGTCTTTACCCTCAATAGAGGGGCAGTCTGTTGGAAGAGCTCCAAGCAGGACACCGTTGCTGACTCGACGATGGAAACGGAGTATTTCGCTGCATTAGACACCGCAAAAGTTGCAGTATGGATAAGGAAGTTCTTAACTGAATTTCAGGTGGTTCCTTTCATTGTTGGTCCTATACTTTAGTATTGACAACAAACAACGCTATAGCTTTAGGGAAGGAACTCAGGTCCCATCAGAGGTCCAGACATATCTTGAGGCCATACCACCTGATCAGGGAGATCGAGGTGAGGAGAGTAGATACGGAGAACAACACTGCAGATCCACTCACCGAGGCAATCCCTCAGACATTGTTCGAGAGGCTATTCGAGATCATTGGTCTGCGATATGACAATATATGGCCTTAGTGAAAGTGGGAGATTGTTAGTGATATATGCCCTAGAGGCCATTATTGTATCATACTGGATTGTATATTACTTAATGGAAGCTTGGGATATACATGGATATAGTAACAGTCTTACTCGAAATGGTAATATGCTACCTGGTTTATTTCTACCTCAATATGTGCATATGTCTTTTTAGCATATCTCTTATATATATTGGTAGAGCCCTTAGGATCTTTGCTTGATTACCAGCGTTGTGATGGCAGTCACACTAGTGGGGGCTGGGTAGTCTATAAGCACATCCTTATACAGGTCCCTAGTCATAGGATTATCGAGACGGGGCATCGATACTCCAGAGTAGACTAGTGTATACGCTTCTCATCCCAGCAGGGGAGATGGTCTGTCCCACACCCATTAGTACGTCGTACTGGAGATAGTATGCAGGTGCTCATTGGGTTATGAGTACACTAGACAGGACTCGTCGGGAACTGCTGGTGGGTATTATACTTATCGTCGGGTAGCAGTTCCCAGATGACATAAGTACAACATAGTCTGTTGACTTGACACTGCTGCTTCGCCTCGAGTGTGTTCCCACTATAATTTGATTACTACCCTACCACGGCTCAAAGGAGGCGTGCAAACAGGTAGTAGAGTCCCGAAGCACTTGGAGGCAGTGGCGGTTAGATAGGATTCGTCTCTCCCGGTATTAGGGGTTGATATCGCGCTGTGTTCGGAATGCCATTACACAAAGTCCTTAGCCATGGCAAGCGAGATTTACTGGTAGGTACTCCAGTAGTTTCTCAGGGTGTTTTGGGCTACTCTCCGATACGACTTATTGCGCTATTAGCGGTCTGACGATTACCACCCCCTAGGCCTGATATGAAATACTCTTAGACGAACAGACCGGACTGTACAGAGTTTGTCACAGATAGGCTCAGTAGGAGTTCGGATGAGTTATTCTCATTGGCCTTCTTATCGACATATACCTGGGGGCCGTTATGTGCAATTAGTACCGCTTGCGGTCTGTGGTTAAATCCATTGTCAGCGTAGTGTCGAGTCTTTAGAGTCCCACACAGAGGGTTTCCCTGCATCGAGCAAAAGATGTGAAGGTCGTATGGTTTTACGACAGGGTTCGATCACGTACGTGTACTTATGCACGGATGACGATTCAGACAGATAATACTAGTGGGCTTTGGTTAAGCCGGATCCTAGTATTATACTGATGGATAGTTTTCGTCTCTTTTGTATTCGTATTTTTCAGAATACGGATACGGGTATGTATATTCGGATGAGGGGAATTTTTGTAAATTGTTCAAAGATGCTTCTAGAAGAGACACCTCATATTTGTATTTATCATTTTGGTTTAAATGATTATTCATTTTGTGAGTGGAGGAAATGAGGTGTAATTTGCATAAAATTGAGCATGGCTTTTGGTGACACTTGTGGGGTTTTCATCCCATGACTCACCAAATTGATATTGAACCATATTTGTTTTTCCAATATGATTTATTCATTATGGAAAAGGGATGGTTCAGTTTGGAGCTAAGGAAGCTATTCTCTTTCCTTATGCAATTTTCTCACTAGCTATTTTTCCTCAAGCCTTACTTACCTCAAGCCATTCTTGTCTCATGAGTTGAGAATCCTATGGCTATGAGAGACAAACCACTCCATCTACATTCTCTGAATCGTCTACGACATCTAGTGTAGAGAACTAGGTGCCCTAGTTGCTTCCATTGAGGTGGGAGCTTGATGCACAGACTTTTGGGTGGATCATCTTCGACAGGAGAGGACCGACGAGGAGGCCCGATCCGAACGATTAATGGAGCCTACGACGAGGAGGAGGACAACGACAAGAAGACCCGAAGGACATGTTTTCATGAGGTAAAACTTCTTTCCGAGTAGTTAATCTCTTGCATGTTTGCTAGTTAGGGTTTAGGATCGATCCTGGAGTTTAAGTCGGTGTTGCGATCTTTGTAAAATCCATTTTTTAAATATTCTGCCTCACCGTGGACCCCCTGGTGCACAACATCGACTTACAGTTTTGGTTTGGTTTTTTGAGCTCTCATTACTCAATATTTCATTTTCCAAAATTCCTAAGTGATCAAGAGAGAAAACCCCCATATCTTGTGAGAGTTTGATAAAATATTCACCTGCTTATCTAAAATCACTCTCACCCACAAAATCACTCAAGAGCTTCTAATTTGATATTCCATTCTTCTTAAGTACTAGTGCTTCAATTGAAAAACTCCTTTGAGAGTAATCTTGAGCTTGTATTTTGCCTTCTTTCTTCATTGAGAGGATTCTTGAGTGCAAGAGTGCCTTATAAGAGAGAAGAGCTTGTTGAGAGAAGAAGTACTCAAGTGTGAGCATGTGTAGCCTTATTGAGAGAGAGGCAGGAAGAGCTTGTAAGAAGTATTGTTCGTAGTGGCGAACAACGTGTAGTCTTTTGAGGAGACGTGTTTGTTAGGCCTCCACTGGAAACGGGGTTTGGGTTGCATGCGGGCAACGTGTATGTCTCCGAAAAAGACGTGAATTAGTGGAACAGGCTCGTACGCCTAAAGAAAGTGGACTAGGCATTTTTCGAACCACTCTAAAAACTTTGTGTAGGGTTCCTAGGCATCCTAATGAGGTCACACAAGGCATCAACCATGCCAATTTCAAAAAATATGGTGCCGAGAAACCCGACTACGGATCGTTTGCTAGAAAACTAGGCGAAAAAGCTAACTAGTTAACACTTAACTATGAGAAAACGGATATACAACCTTTGTAGATCCGGTGCTCCACCTCCATAGCTCCGCAATGAAGTCCTCTCCGCTGTCCAAAAAGAATCCGGGCTCTAGCGTCGACTTCATCGGAGAATAAGCGAGCTAGGTCGTCGATGTCCATGCCGAAGATGATCTACGTCGAAGCATCGCAAGATCAAGCTCTCACTTCACCAAGTCAAGAAACTTGTGAAGAAAACACACTCTACTACTTGGCAAGAGGTAGAGGATGAAGAAATAGGAAGTGGGTAGACTTTAGAATTGGATTTCTCACTCAAATCATCAATCCACCATTGATGACCTCAAGCTTCTTCAAAGAAGAAGATGAAGAAGAAGAAGAAGAAGAAAGTTATTATGATAAGATTAATTAAAAATGAGAAAAGAAATTCATTCTTATCATAATTGAACCATAGTTAGGTGTAGAGAATCAATCATGGTTTAGTGGAATGGTTAGGTTAAGCATGAGACAAAAATGGTTACAAAGTCAAAGACTTCATGAAGCTTCATGAAGCATTTAAAGAAAGCCACCATTTTCTCATGCTCTTTTTCTTTTCCAAAAAGAATAAATGTATATATAATTTAATAAGAAAAACAAAACCCTAATTATCCACTTAACCATGGTTTAATTCTTTACACTTAACCAAAATGTATGTATCATCAAACATGATACAATCTAGTGCACAAAATCATATCGCATATGTAATGCACACAGCTGAGTGAGAAAATCCATCTTAAAGTGAACCGATACTAGTTAATGCAAAGTAATATATCAAATATATAATTATGCATTAAATCATTAAATCAACACTTGATTCAATGATCCGGTCATGCCGCACAAAACCGACAGGTATCATTAGTAACAACTTATCGAATCAACACTTGATCCGATAACCCGGCTATATCACATATAACCGATCAATGTCACATCGCGAGAATCGAATACAGTATCAGATACTGGTATTATTCTCGGTCCCGCACATATCTCATATGCGCTCCTATTTCGTTTCGCTTGAGCCAGGAAACCTCTGTGTAGGACTCTAAAGACTCGTCAATACGCCGGCAGCAGGTGATGATCATATCAAACACCCACAAGCCGCAAGCGGTCTGCTAAACGTAACGGCCACCCGGGTATTGAGCGATCTGAAGATCGACGAGCAAACCCGCTCACACTCCAGTGAATCCAACCAGTAACACTACCGTACAGTCCGGTCTGATCGTCTGATATGTCGCATATCTTGCCTAGGGGTGGTAAACGTCAGACCCCAATAGCTCGATAAATCGTGTCGATATGAGGCTCATAACGGGTCGAGAAACTACTGGTAACACTTACCAGCAATTCTCTGATCAGCCCTGGCCAGGGACTTCCTGTTATAGCCAATCGAACACTGTGCAACATCAACTCCCTATACCGGGAGAGACGAATCCCCTTCTATCGCTCATTGCCTCCATGTGACTCGGGACTGTACCCAAAAACCACCGTTTTGCACGCCCTCTTGGACGTGGTAAGATGGAAATCAAAGCACAGTGGGAACCACACAAGACTCTATGACGATCTCGGGTCAACAGACTACTCTGTACCAGTGTCACCATAGAACTGCCATCTGACGTGAGGTATAATACCATCTGGGAGTTCTCGGCGAGTCCGTCCAGTGTACCCAGTCTCTACTGAGCACCCGTATATCATCTCCGATGTCAAACACCAATGGATATGGGATCATCCATCGCCCATCTGTATGGGTCGAGAATCTACACGCTAGTCTACTCTGGTATATCGATGCCCCGTCTCGATACACCCACGACTAGGGACTTTGAAGGATGTACTTATGGACTACCATGTCCCCACTAGTATGATCCGCATCACAGTCCAGGTAGTCAAGTACACATCCTAAGGGCTTTACCAACATGTAACAGAGAGACAATCAGTATACACGTTAAGGTAAAGAGCAACCAGATAGCATACTATCATGTCGAGCAAGAAAGTCCTCCCTATATATGTCCCAGCATCCACTACAATATACATCCTATGTACAGTAATGGCCTCTAGGGCATACATATAACTAACAATCTCCCACTTGCACTAGGGCCATCTGTAGCAGTGGTTATAGTATCTCATACTCAACCATCCCATAAAAGTCTCTCTCTGGGAACAGGCCTTTGTGAGTGGATCCGCTGTGTTGTCCTCTTAGTCTACTCTCCAAACCTCGATCACCCTGGAGATCAACTATCTCCATGATCAGGCGACACTGCCTTAGAATATGTCTGGATCACTGATGGGACCTGCGTTCCTTGGCATAAGCCACAACTCCATTGTCACACAATGGGAGGAACATAGTTCATCTCATGAACCAATATACACCCAAACAGCCTCTTTGGTAGCATCTTTAGTAGCGATGTATCCTGCCTTTATCGTCTAGTATGCCACGGTATCTAGCTTGGAACTCTTCCAACATACCGTCCCTTTACTGAGGGTAAAGACAATGCCTGCGACTGACATTCAGTCGTCTTTATCACCCTGGAACCCTTCCAGTGATTCTCCCCAGGATCAATTGATACCATCTTACTACAACTAGTGAGAATCCTAACATCCAATTAAATCTATCTCATAGATCCAAAACTCAGGATTTAGGAGGTATCATTTTGATCCTATATGGAGAATCATAGTGATAAGCGGAGATTGATCGAGCGTAGCATAGGAAACTCCTTCCCTATCAAGAGTATGTCATCCACGTACTCTACGAGGATCGTTATCATACTCCCTACTACCCTTTTTGTTTATACAAGGTTCATCTACCATATTGATGATGTCAACTTCTTTGACTAATCCATCAAAACAGATGTTCCAACTCCGCGATGCCTGCTTTATCCTATAAAGCATCTTGCACATGTTTCCGCTGCTCCCACTGTCTACGAAGCCCTCTGGCTGTGTACTTATAGACGCACTCTTCTAAAATATCATTTAGAAAAGCAGTCATGACACCCAACCACCAGATATCGTAGTCATGGTATGTAGCCGTGGTAAGTCGGATCTGGATGGACTTAAGCATAGATACTTGAAAAGGTTTTATCATTATGATCCATATCTGGTCAATGATGCAAACCTTTAGCAAGTCTAGCTTTGAAAGTCTCAACTTTTCCAAGTACACCAAGTAATCTTCTCAAGATATACTTGCTGCTGATGGGGATTTAACCCTTCAGATATAGCAACCAAAGTCCATACTTTGTTGGTGTATAAGGATTCCATCACAGATCGCTAAGCATCCAGCCATTCTTACAGAGTCTTACTCCTGATGGCCAGCTCGAAACTAGTTGGGTCATCATCTCATGATGCATTCCTCGCTCCTACTGTCATAGAGAAACCGAAGTATCTCTCAGGTGGGTGAGGAACCCTACTAGATCGGCGGAGAGGCTGAGGTTCGTTGGTTTCCACTGAATCCTCTGGTTGTACCAAATCATACTGTAGTTTGTATAGCTGGAACACTTCCAGTTCTACATAACAGACCTTGTCTCGAGCTTGTCTGGATTATGCTTTTAGACATAGCCCGGACAACCCCAAATCTTAACTAACTTAAGATATGGGCTCTTCCCTTTCCATATCACATATGAAGTGGTAGGCAACTGATTTGATTTGAACCCTATTCAATAGGTATGCAGCTTCTCAAGTGCATAACTCCCAAAAGGAAATAGGTAACTCAGCAGTACTCATCATAGAGCACACCATATCAAATAGGGTGTATCTGCTCCGCCCCGATATACCATCGTGCTATGGTGTATACGGAGGAGTAATGCTGAGAGAGAATCTCATTCTCCTTTAGAATAATCCAGGAATTCCGTACTCAAGTATTCTCCTCCCTGATCACATCAAAGGACATAATACTTATACCCGTATTGGTTCTCTACTTCTAACTTATATTCTGTGAATATCTCAAAAGGTTCGGACTTATGATTCAACAGGAACGTATGTCTGAATCTTGAGAGATTATCAGAGAATGTAATGAAGTATAAAGAACCGGTCCTGGCATGTGTAGACAGGGGACCTACATACATCAACATGTATCAATCCCAAGAGTTCATTAACTCTTTCTCTGTTTCCAATAAACGGAGCTATGGTCATCTTATCTTTGTGACATGACTGGCAAGTTTCACAAGATGTAAATTCAAACTGATTTAAATATGCATCTTTATGTAACTTAGCTAGTCGGGTCGCATTGATATGACCTAGTCTACAATGCCTCAAGAAGGATCCGTTCATTTCTGAACTCTTCCTCTTGTGTGTGTTCTGTATACTAAAGAACTGTAGTTTGATTTAGAACGTCAATGCTTTTAGATAACGTGCCTGAATCGATCAACTTTTGATATAGGAAATGTTCAAAACATTATCCAACAATACAAAATTTTATCATTTCTTTACAGATAAAGAGACTGATATGATTTTGTATATCAGGTTCGGTATCTAATAACATTCGTTCAGAATCAATGTATTCTGGTAATACAGGGTGACAGTGACCAACAGACTTGGCTGCAACACTTGCCCCGTTTTCTGCCTCATGAAACTTATCACCCGTTCTCAGTTCTCTACCTTTCTGTAGCCCTATGTAACAAATTACATATGTGGGATCCTGATCCGGTATCACATACCCAGGACGTAAAGGATACTGAGAAACGGTTCTGTATAATGAACACACCCGAAGATGATGCATCAGCATGCACTCTCTTCGTTTGGGCGGCACGGGAATTCTGGTAATCCCCAATTTCCTGCTCTGTCTTATAACAATTATAAGTTGGAGCGGGACCAACGTTCCCCAGCTCAGTATAACAAGCGGGTTCGGTCAATAATCCGTATTATTATCTTGATTAAGGCGTGATATGGTCGCTACCAGGAGAGAGAGAGAAGAAAACACTCAGCGTGCGCTCTTTCAAGAATAGATTGGTTATTATTTTATCTAATCAGGATGGCTCCCACTGCTTTTTATCAAATCTTCCTTCAAACCCTAAAAGGAAAGACTAGCCGGGATTAATTACACTCTACAAGTTCGCCAATCTTTCAGCCAGGCCAGTGTCGGTACTTTGAGGGAGGTTCCCCGTGCTTTCGCACGGACCTAATTACTGTAAACCTCGTTTTCCCAGAGGCGTAACCCCGTTGACACCTTTCTAGACACCTACTTGATCGGCTAATTGCAAAGTGCAAAACTCTCCCAGGAGTAACAATTACTCGCAGTGGGTATCGGGATCCAACTATCATATAGAAGGTATGCAATCTCATTGCAAATTTCAACACTTGAAACTCTCGATAAAGGTTTTTACCCCTAGCACCTATGACCTTGGCTAAGGTCAACAAATCATAGGTACTAGTCAAGTTCTACCCGTCATTTCGTGATTAATTAGACCCACCCACATGACCCTTGGCTAAGGTCAACAAAGCCACATGACTGTCCTAACTAATCGCATCATATGCGGTGTAGGAAGACATCACTTAGCTACCGTACACTGTGCCTTGACTATGGTCAACAAACACAGCACGAATACTAAGTACTCTACTTCTTAAAATGACGGAGGGTTGCGGCTGGTTTTTGTGAAAACCTTTAACGCTTTGAACTTGATCTCGTTGCGGAATCAAATGGTTTTTAAATGGAATGTTTTTGAGGCTTTTCTGGTTTTGCTAAAGGGGTCACTCCCGGTGAAGGGATCGTCGGCCCTTTCCTTGTCGAATGAGGTGCGGGATATATCATATATATCACTGTGCAAAGCAGAAACTATAGAAGCGATCAAAGACAAACCGAGGGTTGTAGCATCTGCCAGTTATTGCTAAAGGAGTCACTCCCGGTGAAGGGATCTCGGTCCTTTCCTCATCGAATAAGGTGCAGGATGTTCTATAATGAACACCTCGATGCAAAGCAAGAACTGTAGCTACCTGTTTTATTTTGAAATTCGATTCCACAACATCAATTAGGTTTATTTTCTTTCATTAATCTTATTAATGAATATCCCATCATTTAAGTCCACCTAAACATCACAGATAAATATAACGTACGTTTATGCCATCCGCATTCGCCTCGATGCCCCGTCTGCACCGTTAGGTTAGGTAACTAACGACAGAGCGGGGCAGGGCTAGCGTGGGTGTAAAACATAAGCAACGTCTATATAATATATCATATATACTATATATAATATCTGTCACAGAACATCACATGATCTCAGATAAATCACAGCAGAAGAAACATATGAAATATTGGATATACTAGGACGTCCGTGTTTTCAATACGAGCCAGTATAAAACACGGATTCCACGGTCGTGATGAATAGCCAAGCCCACACCCCTAGACCCCTACGAGAGCGGCAAGCAACCCTACCAATTCTAGGGTTAGGAGACCCGGACTCGACTCCTCGAGTTGGTCTCCTACTGGACCCCAGAACCCGGTTACTTGTGCTCCCCTCCTTGGGTCTATCCTAGTGCAGAAAAGTAAATAATATACAACGGGTGACGACTTCCGCAACCTGGAAGTGCCCCAATAAAAGAATATTACATACAAGTTTTTACATGAATGAAAATGAAAAACACTCATCTCACATAAAAACCCCCCGGCTATTCAAACACGACGATCCAATATAACATATCCAGCAACACATAACATCACATGTCATCAACGTAAGTAAATACGCGCATCCCAATTGTCGTTGGCATATAGCAACGAAACCGGCGATATCACATATTACACTTACGGTCACAGAAAAGAAAGTGTAAAACTACAACAGTTGGAATCCGCAACCACCTCAGACATCGCATGCCTGACCAAATGAATTACTTAGACATCGCATGCCTAACAATTATAAACCCCGCATTTTAGTCTCAATTACCGAAAACACTTTTCAATATCGAGTCGGGCAATTCAACAAGATTCCCGAAAGTCTGATCGAATACTCGTCGCAAACTTTAGTAGGCGGCCGCACCCCCGATACCGTCGACGAAGTGCACCAAGGCGGAACACCGCTGCCGCGAGCACCCGAACGGATGCTTTCGGCGACGGGGTTCTCCTACAGTCACTTGGTCGGGGCAATGGAGCGAGGCTGTCTATTAAGTTTACCCGGCGAGTATCCGCGTACGCTACGTGATTGCGACGGACTTTTGATCACATCAAAATTCCGTGGCAACCGATCAAGTGAGACTAAACTGCTACGTTTATAATATTCATTCCGTTATCTCATAACAATTTATGAATTCCAATTATTGTATCACATTCCGGATAAATAGAAAATGTTAAACTTTTCGATCGAACAATCGAACACCCAAGTTTTCCCGATACAGCTCAACACATGAAACAAGTCTAACAACATTCCGTTCGTGCCTCAGTACCAACGGTCCAGCCGTAGAAGGGTCAAGCCAACCCCTCACATGTGGCACGCCGTACTGCCCCAAACCCGAAGGTTCAAAGGGCAGTTCAAGACGGTCACATAATCGAGTTAAGGTTTGTTGTCTTCTAGAGGGTCCATCGCGTTACTTGCACTACTTAGAACGTCGTCAAACTACGGAAAAATCCAACACTTGGAAATTTCCCGGCAGGGGAAAAAGTGGGTATTTATATCCGGTCGAACTTTTTAACATATTCTAAAATTTATCCGGAAAGCCACACAGACAAAATTTGATACTCCGATCGAAACACCGAATCCCCAAAACAACTCCAGAAAATTCAACTCTTGAATAAATATTAAAAATTCCCAGAAACACCATAAATAATATATAAGAATTACTGTGCAGAAAAGGATGCACAACACGACAAAAGGGCCGCGGATCCGCCGCCTGAGCCTACTGTAAGGCCGCGGATCCGCGGCCCATTTAATGAATCTTTCGCCTGAGTTTGCACAGTAATTCTTATATTATTTTACTGAGTTTTCTGAATATTTTTAATCTGGAAAAATCCTAGAATTTGGAAAACGTCCAAAGAGCTATTTGTAATAGGGTTTCGGGTTCGTTCGGAGTTCAAAATCCGTCTAGACTTCGCCTAAGGATCTAGCTAGGCTCTGATACCACTGTAGGGTTCCTAGACATCCTAATGAGGTCACACAAGGCATCAACCATGCCAATTTCAAAAAATATGGTGCCGAGAAACCCGACTACGGATCGTTTGCTAGAAAACTAGGCGAAAAAGCTAACTAGTTAACACTTAACTATGAGAAAACGGATATACAACCTTTGTAGATCCGGTGCTCCACCTCCATAGCTCCGCAACGAAGTCCTCTCCGCTATCCAAAAAGAATCCGGGCTCTAGCTTCGACTTCATCGGAGAATAAGCGAGCTAGGTCGTCGATGTCCATGCCGAAGATGATCTACGTCGAAGCATCGCAAGATCAAGCTCTCACTTCACCAAGTCAAGAAACTTGTGAAGAAAACACACTCTACTACTTGGCAAGAGGTAGAGGATGAAGAAATAGGAAGTGGGTAGACTTTAGAATTGGATTTCTCACTCAAATCATCAATCCACCATTGATGACCTCAAGCTTTTTCAAAGAAGAAGATGAAGAAGAAGAAGAAGAAAGTTATTATGATAAGATTAATTAAAAATGAGAAAAGAAATTCATTCTTATCATAATTGAACCATAGTTAGGTGTAGAGAATCAATCATGGTTTAGTGGAATGGTTAGGTTAAGCATGAGACAAAAATGGTTACAAAGTCAAAGACTTCATGAAGCTTCATGAAGCATTTAAAGAAAGCCACCATTTTCTCATGCTCTTTTTCTTTTCCAAAAAGAATAAATGTATATATAATTTAATAAGAAAAACAAAACGCTAATTATCCACTTAACCATGGTTTAATTCTTTACACTTAACCAAAATGTATGTATCATCAAACATGATACAATCTAGTGCACAAAATCATATCGCATATGTAATGCACACAGCTGAGTGAGAAAATCCATCTTAAAGTGAACTGATACTAGTTAATGCAAAGTAATATATCAAATATATAATTATGCATTAAATCATTAAATCAACACTTGATTCAATGATCCGGTCATGCCGCACAAAACCGACAGGTATCATTAGTAACAACTTATCGAATCAACACTTGATCCGATAACCCGGCTATATCGCATATAACCGATCAATGTCACATCACGAGAATCGAATATAGTATCAGATACTGGTATTATTCTCGGTCCCGCACATATCTCATATGCGCTCCTATTTCGTTTCGCTTGAGCCAGGAAACCTCTGTGTAGGACTCTGAAGACTCGTCAATACGCCGGCAGCAGGTGATGATCATATCAAACACCCACAAGCCGCAAGCGGTCTGCTAAACGTAACGGCCACCCGGGTATTGAGCGATCTGAAGATCGACGAGCAAACCCGCTCACACTCCAGTGAATCCAACCAGTAACACTACCGTACAGTCCGGTCTGATCGTCTGATATGTCGCATATCTTGCCTAGGGGTGGTAAACGTCAGACCCCAATAGCTCGATAAGTCGTGTCGATATGAGGCTCATAACGGGTCGAGAAACTACTGGTAACACTTACCAGCAATTCTCTGATCAGCCCTGGCCAGGGACTTCCTGTTATAGCCAATCGAACACTGTGCAACATCAACTCCCTATACCGGGAGAGACGAATCCCCTCCTATCGCTCATTGCCTCCATGTGACTCGGGACTGTACCCAAAAACCACCGTTTTGCACGCCCTCTTGGACATGGTAAGATGGAAATCAAAGCACAGTGGGAACCACACAAGACTCTATGACGTTCTCGGGTCAACAGACTACTCTGTACCAGTGTCACCATAGAACTGCCATCTGACGTGAGGTATAATACCATCTGGGAGTTCTCGGCGAGTCCGTCCAGTGTACCCAGTCTCTACTGAGCACCCGTATATCATCTCCGATGTCAAACACCAATGGATATGGGATCATCCATCGCCCATCTGTATGGGTCGAGAAGCTACACGCTAGTCTACTCTGGTATATCGATGCCCCGTCTCGATACACCCACGACTAGGGACTTTGAAGGATGTACTTATGGACTACCATGTCCCCACTAGTATGATCCGCATCACAGTCCAGGTAGTCAAGTACACATCCTAAGGGCTTTACCAACATGTAACAGAGAGACAATCAGTACACACGTTAAGGTAAAGAGCAACCAGATAGCATACTATCATGTCGAGCAAGAAAGTCCTCCCTATATATGTCCCAGCATCCACTACAATATACATCCTATGTACAGTAATGGCCTCTAGGGCATACATATAACTAACAATCTCCCACTTGCACTAGGGCCATCTGTAGCAGTGGTTATAGTATCTCATACTCAACCATCCCATAAAAGTCTCTCTCTGGGAACAGGCCTTTGTGAGTGGATCCGCTGTGTTGTCCTCTTAGTCTACTCTCCAAACCTCGATCACCCTGGAGATCAACTATCTTCATGATCAGGCGACACTGCCTTAGAATATGTCTGGATCACTGATGGGACCTGCGTTCCTTGGCATAAGCCACAACTCCATTGTCACACAATGGGAGGAACATAGTTCATCTCATGAACCAATATACACCCAAACAGCCTCTTTGGTAGCATCTTTAGTAGCGATGTATCCTGCCTTTATCGTCTAGTATGCCACGGTATCTAGCTTGGAACTCTTCCAACATACCGTCCCTTTACTGAGGGTAAAGACAATGCCTGCGACTGACATTCAGTCGTCTTTATCACCCTGGAACCCTTCCAGTGATTCTCCCCAGGATCAATTGATACCATCTTACTACAACTAGTGAGAATCCTAACATCCAATTAAATCTATCTCATAGATCCAAAACTCAGGATTTAGGAGGTATCATTTTGATCCTATATGGAGAATCATAGTGATAAGCGGAGATTGATCGAGCGTAGCATAGGAAACTCCTTCCCTATCAAGAGTATGTCATCCACGTACTCTACGAGGATCGTTACCATACTCCCTACTACCCTTTTTGTTTATACAAGGTTCATCTACCATATTGATGATGGCAACTTCTTTGACTAATCCATCAAAACAGATGTTCCAACTCCGCGATGCCTGCTTTATCCTATAAAGCATCTTGCACACGTTTCCGCTGCTCCCACTGTCTACGAAGCCCTCTGGCTGTGTACTTATAGACGCACTCTTCTAAAATATCATTTAGAAAAGCAGTCATGACACCCAACCACCAGATATCGTAGTCATGGTATGTAGCCGTGGTAAGTCGGATCTCGATGGACTTAAGCATAGATACTTGAAAAGGTTTTATCATTATGATCCATATCTGGTCAATGATGCAAACCTTTAGCAAGTCTAGCTTTGAAAGTCTCAACTTTTCCAAGTACACCAAGTAATCTTCTCAAGATATACTTGCTGCTGATGGGGATTTAACCCTTCAGATATAGCAACCAAAGTCCATACTTTGTTGGTGTATAAGGATTCCATCACAGATCGCTAAGCATCCAGCCATTCTTACAGAGTCTTACTCCTGATGGCCAGTTCGAAACTAGTTGGGTCATCATCTCATGATGCATTCCTCGCTCCTACTGTCATAGAGAAACCGAAGTATCTCTCAGGTGGGTGAGGAACCCTACTAGATCGGCGGAGAGGCTGAGGTTCGTTGGTTTCCACTGAATCCTCTGGTTGTACCAAATCATACTGTAGTTTGTATAGCTGGAACACTTCCAGTTCTACATAACAGACCTTGTCTCGAGCTTGTCTGGATTATGCTTTTAGACATAGCCCGGACAACCCCAAATCTTAACTAACTTAAGATATGGGCTCTTCCCTTTCCATATCACATATGAAGTGGTAGGCAACTGATTTGATTTGAACCCTATTCAATAGGTATGCAGCTTCTCAAGTGCATAACTCCCAAAAGGAAATAGGTAACTCAGCAGTACTCATCATAGAGCACACCATATCAAATAGGGTGTATCTGCTCCGCCCCGATATACCATCGTGCTATGGTGTATACGGAGGAGTAATGCTGAGAGAGAATCTCATTCTCCTTTAGAATAATCCAGGAATTCCGTACTCAAGTATTCTCCTCCCTGATCACATCAAAGGACATAATACTTATACCCGTATTGATTCTCTACTTCTAACTTATATTCTGTGAATATCTCAAAAGTTTCGGACTTATGTTTCAACAGGAACGTATGTCTGAATCTTGAGAGATTATCAGAGAATGTAATGAAGTATAAAGAACCGGTCCTGGCATGTGTAGACAGGGGACCTACATACATCAACATGTATCAATCCCAAGAGTTCATTAACTCTTTCTCTGTTTCCAATAAACGGAGCTATGGTCATCTTATCTTTGTGACATGACTGGCAAGTTTCACAAGATGTAAATTCAAACTGATTTAAATATGCATCTTTATGTAACTTAGCTAGTCGGGTCGCATTGATATGACCTAGTCTACAATGCCTCAAGAAGGATCCGTTCATTTCTGAACTCTTCCTCTTGTGTGTGTTCTGTATACTAAAGAACTGTAGTTTGATTTAGAACGTCAATGCTTTTAGATAACGTGCCTGAACCGATCAACTTTTGATATAGGAAATGTTCAAAACATTATCCAACAATACAAAATTTTATCATTTCTTTACAGATAAAGAGACTGATATGATTTTGTATATCAGGTTCGGTATCTAATAACATTCGTTCAGAATCAATGTATTCTGGTAATACAGGGTGACAGTGACCAACAGACTTGGCTGCAACACTTGCCCCGTTTTCTGCCTCATGAAACTTATCACCCGTTCTCAGTTCTCTACCTTTCTGTAGCCCTATGTAACAAATTACATATGTGGGATCCTGATCCGGTATCACATACCCAGGACGTAAAGGATACTGAGAAACGGTTCTGTATAATGAACACACCCGAAGATGATGCATCAGCATGCACTCTCTTCGTTTGGGCGGCACGGGAATTCTGGTAATCCCCAATTTCCTGCTCTGTCTTATAACAATTATAAGTTGGAGCGGGACCAACGTTCCCCAGCTCAGTATAACAAGCGGGTTCGGTCAATAATCCGTATTATTATTTTGATTAAGGCGTGATATGGTCGCTACCAGGAGAGAGAGAGAAGAAAACACTCAGCGTGCGCTCTTTCAAGAATAGATTGGTTATTATTTTATCTAATCAGGATGGCTCCCACTGCTTTTTATCAAATCTTCCTTCAAACCCTAAAAGGAAAGACTAGCCGGGATTAATTACACTCTACAAGTTCGCCAATCTTTCAGCCAGGCCAGTGTCGGTACTTTGAGGGAGGTTCCCCGTGCTTTCGCACGGACCTAATTACTGTAAACCTCGTTTTCCCAGAGGCGTAACCCCGTTGACACCTTTCTAGACACCTACTTGATCGGCTAATTGCAAAGTGCAAAACTCTCCCAGGAGTAACAATTACTCGCAGTGGGTATCGGGATCCAACTATCATATAGAAGGTATGCAATCTCATTGCAAATTTCAACACTTGAAACTCTCGATAAAGGTTTTTACCCCTAGCACCTATGACCTTGGCTAAGGTCAACAAATCATAGGTACTAGTCAAGTTCTACCCGTCATTTCGTGATTAATTAGACCCACCCACATGACCCTTGGCTAAGGTCAACAAAGCCACATGACTGTCCTAACTAATCGCATCATATGCGGTGTAGGAAGACATCACTTAGCTACCGTACACTGTGCCTTGACTATGGTCAACAAACACAGCACGAATACTAAGTACTCTACTTCTTAAAATGACGGAGGGTTGCGGCTGGTTTTTGTGAAAACCTTTAACGCTTTGAACTTGATCTCGTTGCGGAATCAAATGGTTTTTAAATGGAATGTTTTTGAGGCTTTTCTGGTTTTGCTAAAGGGGTCACTCCCGGTGAAGGGATCGTCGGCCCTTTCCTCGTCGAATGAGGTGCGGGATATATCATATATATCACTGTGCAAAGCAGAAACTATAGAAGCGATCAAAGACAAACCGAGGGTTGTAGCATCTGCCAGTTACTGCTAAAGGAGTCACTCCCGGTGAAGGGATCTCGGTCCTTTCCTCATCGAATAAGGTGCAGGATGTTCTATAATGAACACCTCGATGCAAAGCAAGAACTGTAGCTACCTGTTTTATTTTGAAATTCGATTCCACAATATCAATTAGGTTTATTTTCTTTCATTAATCTTATTAATGAATATCCCATCATTTAAGTCCACCTAAACATCACAGATAAATATAACGTACGTTTATGCCATCCGCATTCGCCTCGATGCCTCGTCTGCACCGTTAGGTTAGGTAACTAACGGCAGAGCGGGGCAGGGCTAGCGCGGGTGTAAAACATAAGCAACGTCTATATAATATATCATATATACTATATATAATATCTGTCACAGAACATCACATGATCTCAGATAAATCACAGCAGAAGAAACATATGAAATATTGGATATACTAGGACGTCCGTGTTTTCAATACGAGCCAGTATAAAACACGGATTCCACGGTCGTGATGAATAGCCAAGCCCACACCCCTAGACCCCTACGAGAGCGGCAAGCAACCCTACCAATTCTAGGGTTAGGAGACCCGGACTCGACTCCTCGAGTTGGTCTCCCACTGGACCCCAGAACCCGGTTACTTGTGCTACCCTCCTTGGGTCTATCCTAGTGCAGAAAAGTAAATAATATACAACGGGTGACGACTTCCGCAACCTGGAAGTGCCCCAATAAAAGAATATTACATACAAGTTTTTACATGAATGAAAATGAAAAACACTCATCTCACATAAAAACCCCCCGGCTATTCAAACACGACGATCCAATATAACATATCCAGCAACACATAACATCACATGTCATCAACGTAAGTAAATACGCGCATCCCAATTGTCGTTGGCATATAGCAACGAAACCGGCGATATCACATATTACACTTACGGTCACAGAAAAGAAAGTGTAAAACTACAACAGTTGGAATCCGCAACCACCTCAGACATCGCATGCCTGACCAAATGAATTACTTAGACATCGCATGCCTAACAATTATAAACCCCGCATTTTAGTCTCAATTACCGAAAACACTTTTCAATATCGAGTCGGGCAATTCAACAAGATTCCCGAAAGTCTGATCGAATACTCGTCGCAAACTTTAGTAGGCGGCCGCACCCCCGATACCGTCGACGAAGTGCACCAAGGCGGAACACCGCTGCCGCGAGCACCCGAACGGATGCTTTCGGCGACGGGGTTCTCCTACAGTCACTTGGTCGGGGCAATGGAGCGAGGCTGTCTATTAAGTTTACCCGGCGAGTATCCGCGTACGCTACGTGATTGCGACGGACTTTTGATCACATCAAAATTCCGTGGCAACCGATCAAGTGAGACTAAACTGCTACGTTTATAATATTCATTCCGTTATCTCATAACAATTTATGAATTCCAATTATTGTATCACATTCCGGATAAATAGAAAATGCTAAACTTTTCGATCGAACAATCGAACACCCAAGTTTTCCCGATACAGCTCAACATATGAAACAAGTCTAACAACATTCCGTTCGTGCCTCAGTACCAACGGTCCAGCCGTAGAAGGGTCAAGCCAACGCCTCACATGTGGCACGCCGTACTGCCCCAAACCCGAAGGTTCAAAGGGCAGTTCAAGACGGTCACATAATCGAGTTAAGGTTTGTTGTCTTCTAGAGGGTCCATCGCGTTACTTGCACTACTTAGAACGTCGTCAAACTACGGAAAAATCCAACACTTGGAAATTTCCCGGCAGGGGAAAAAGTGGGTATTTATATCCGGTCGAACTTTTTAACATATTCTAAAATTTATCCGGAAAGCCACACAGACAAAATTTGATACTCCGATCGAAACACCGAATCCCCAAAACAACTCCAGAAAATTCAACTCTTGAATAAATATTAAAAATTCCGAGAAACACCATAAATAATATATAAGAATTACTGTGCAGAAAAGGATGCACAACACGACAAAAGGGCCGCGGATCCGCCGCCTGAGCCTACTGTAAGGCCGCGGATCCGCGCCCCATTTAATGAATCTTTCGCCTGAGTTTGCACAGTAATTCTTATATTATTTTACTGAGTTTTCTGAATATTTTTAATCTGGAAAAATCCCAGAATTTGGAAAACGTCCAGAGAGCTATTTGTAATAGGGTTTCGGGTTCGTTCGGAGTTCAAAATCCGTCTAGACTTCGCCTAAGGCTCTAGCTAGGCTCTGATACCACTGTAGGGTTCCTAGACATCCTAATGAGGTCACACAAGGCATCAACCATGCCAATTTCAAAAAATATGGTGCCGAGAAACCCGACTACGGATCGTTTGCTAGAAAACTAGGCGAAAAAGCTAACTAGTTAACACTTAACTATGAGAAAACGGATATACAACCTTTGTAGATCCGGTGCTCCACCTCCATAGCTCCGCAATAAAGTCCTCTCCGCTGTCCAAAAAGAATCCGGGCTCTAGCGTCGACTTCATCGGAGAATAAGCGAGCTAGGTCGTCGATGTCCATGCCGAAGATGATCTACGTCGAAGCATCGCAAGATCAAGCTCTCACTTCACCAAGTCAAGAAACTTGTGAAGAAAACACACTCTACTACTTGGCAAGAGGTAGAGGATGAAGAAATAGGAAGTGGGTAGACTTTAGAATTGGATTTCTCACTCAAATCATCAATCCACCATTGATGACCTCAAGCTTTTTCAAAGAAGAAGATGATGAAGAAGAAGAAGAAGAAAGTTATTATGATAAGATTAATTAAAAATGAGAAAAGAAATTCATTCTTATCATAATTGAACCATAGTTAGGTGTAGAGAATCAATCATGGTTTAGTGGAATGGTTAGGTTAAGCATGAGACAAAAATGGTTACAAAGTCAAAGACTTCATGAAGCTTCATGAAGCATTTAAAGAAAGCCACCATTTTCTCATGCTCTTTTTCTTTTCCAAAAAGAATAAATGTATATATAATTTAATAAGAAAAACAAAACCCTAATTATCCACTTAACCATGGTTTAATTCTTTACACTTAACCAAAATGTATGTATCATCAAACATGATACAATCTAGTGCACAAAATCATATCGCATATGTAATGCACACAGCTGAGTGAGAAAATCCATCTTAAAGTGAACCGATACCAGTTAATGCAAAGTAATATATCAAATATATAATTATGCATTAAATCATTAAATCAACACTTGATTCAATGATCCGGTCATGCCGCACAAAACCGACAGGTATCATTAGTAACAACTTATCGAATCAACACTTGATCCGATAACCCGGCTATATCGCATATAACCGATCAATGTCACATCGCGAGAATCGAATACAGTATCAAATACTGGTATTATTCTCGGTCCCGCACATATCTCATATGCGCTCCTATTTCGTTTCGCTTGAGCCAGGAAACCTCTGTGTAGGACTCTAAAGACTCGTCAATACGCCGGCAGCAGGTGATGATCATATCAAACACCCACAAGCCGCAAGCGGTCTGCTAAACGTAACGGCCACCCGGGTATTGAGCGATCTGAAGATCGACGAGCAAACCCGCTCACACTCCAGTGAATCCAACCAGTAACACTACCGTACAGTCCGGTCTGATCGTCTGATATGTCGCATATCTTGCCTAGGGGTGGTAAACGTCAGACCCCAATAGCTCGATAAGTCGTGTCGATATGAGGCTCATAACGGGTCGAGAAACTACTGGTAACACTTACCAGCAATTCTCTGATCAGCCCTGGCCAGGGACTTCCTGTTATAGCCAATCGAACACTGTGCAACATCAACTCCCTATACCGGGAGAGACGAATCCCCTCCTATCGCTCATTGCCTCCATGTGACTCGGGACTGTACCCAAAAACCACCGTTTTGCACGCCCTCTTGGACGTGGTAAGATGGAAATCAAAGCACAGTGGGAACCACACAAGACTCTATGACGATCTCGGGTCAACAGACTACTCTGTACCAGTGTCACCATAGAACTGCCATCTGACGTGAGGTATAATACCATCTGGGAGTTCTCGGCGAGTCCGTCCAGTGTACCCAGTCTCTACTGAGCACCCGTATATCATCTCCGATGTCAAACACCAATGGATATGGGATTATCCATCGCCCATCTGTATGGGTCGAGAAGCTACACGCTAGTCTACTCTGGTATATCGATGCCCCGTCTCGATACACCCACGACTAGGGACTTTGAAGGATGTACTTATGGACTACCATGTCCCCACTAGTATGATCCGCATCACAGTCCAGGTAGTCAAGTACACATCCTAAGGGCTTTACCAACATGTAACAGAGAGACAATCAGTATACACGTTAAGGTAAAGAGCAACCAGATAGCATACTATCATGTCGAGCAAGAAAGTCCTCCCTATATATGTCCCAGCATCCACTACAATATACATCCTATGTACAGTAATGGCCTCTAGGGCATACATATAACTAACACTTTGCGTGTTTGCGATTGATTGTGTTTGCAATTTCACCCTCTCTAGTTTTAGTTTCATAGCTTAGAAATTGCTCAATTGCTTGCTTGTTCCTTATATACTCTATTTTCTAATTGCTCATATTTGATATTACACTTGCTTGCTATTTGTTTAGTTTGTCACAATTATAGCTTGCTTAGCCACTTATCATATTGATATATCTTTTGCTAAGTTATTCAATCGTGTTCTCTTTTAGCAAGTGCAGTATAAATTTTTAATTTGGGTATATAGCTAGCATAGTCCTATTCACCTCCCTCTAGGACTTTTTGGTGTGAGCTTCCGTGGTATTTTCAACATAGATACCATTACATAATGTACCTTATGCAACCAGTACCTGATTAAGGTAAATATTCATGATATTTCTATCTAGAACAAAGTTATATCCATCTTTATTAAGTAAAGAAACTGATAAAATGTTGCAAAGTATGGAAGGTACATAATAAAAATTGTTCAAAATCATATTGTTTCCACCTGGCAACACCAGGTGATATTCGCCGACGGCAGTAGCATCAACTTATGCTCCGTCTCTACTCTAAGGGACATATCATCCAGTCCAACCATTCTACTTTTTCTCAGTCCTTATAATAAATTATAGATATGAGATCCTGATCCAGTATCTAGTACCCAGGAGGTAGGGCTGACCAAAAAACAATTCTCAATAACAAATACACCTGAAGAAAATGCATTAGAATGTTTTTCCTTCATCAGGGTCAAATGGAAGTCATTGGATTCCCCTTTTCCTTGCCCATACTCATGACGGTTGTCACATGTTAGAGCCGAACCGACGTTCCCCAGCCCAGTGTTAATAAGCTGGTTCGGTCAAGTCATATATTTTATTATCTTGGTTAAGGCGTGACATGGTTGCTACATGGAGGGAGAGAAAATAAACACTCAGCGTATGCTCTTACAAGATTAGATTGGTTTTTAATTTATCTAATTAGAATGGCTCCCACTATTTTCTCGAATTCTCCTTCAAATCTTAAAAGGAGAACTAGTCGGGATCAGTTACACTTTACAAGTTCGCTAACCGTTCAGCCAGGTGGGTGTTGGTACTCCGAGGGAGGTTCCCTGTGCTCTCGCACAGACCTAATTAAAGTAAAGCTCGTTTTCGCAGAGGCGTAGCCCCGTTAAAACTTTCTAGACACCTAATAGGTTAGCTAATTATGAAGTGAAAAGTTTCTCCCAAGAGTAATCCTACTCATCAGTGGGAATCAAGACCCAACTATCATCGCATGATAACTTAGATAGAAACCACTCTAGTCACCACACTCCAGAAGGTATGCACACACTTTGCAAGTTTCCTTTACATTTGAAACTCCCGATTTAGTTTTTACCCCTAACGGCTTATGACCTTGACTGAGCCAACATATCATAAACCGCTAATCAAGTTCAACATGTCATTATCTTGATTAATCTATACCCACCCACATAAGCCCTTGACCGAGCTAACATGGCTATGCGACTGTCCTAATTAATCACATCTCTATGCAGCAGACAAGTATTACTTTACTACCGTTCACTATGTCTTGACTCAGCCAACATACATAGCGCGAATACTAAGCACTACTCGTAGGAAACGACTGAGGGCTACGACTGTTTTTTGGCGAAAAAAACTTCAACGTAATGAACTTGATATCGTTGAAGAAACCGAGTAGTTTTGAAAAGGAGTGGTTTAGACTCCATTTTTAAAACAAGCGATTTTGAAGAAAATCGAGTAATTTATAGTAACACAATCTTTTGCTTAAGAGCAAAATCCCCATGAAGGGATCACGGCTCTTCTCTCATCGAATGAGGCACAGTATATTCCTAACCGAGTACATTATTCGTCATAGGCGTGATACAATAAACATCACTGGTATGCGATAAGCAATATGGAATAGCGGATAATCTAAAAGCCCCGCGTTTTATTTGAGCCACAAATGAAACTCGAGGTTCCCGGGTTGTGTGGATTGCCCGTACAATATCAGACCAAGACCCCTATGAGTGCGGCAAGTCACCCGCTAATTCTAGAAGTGAGGCAACCCGCACTCTAGGTCATGAGTGGGCCACCTGGCACTTCATGGTATCCGGTAACTTGAGCACTGCACCATGGGTCATCTTAAAACCTTTTCAAGTGCGGCGAATAGCCTGCCAATTCAAGAGCGTTGCGGCTCGAACTCACTACTGCAAGACGACCACCTAGCAAACTCTAGAACTCGATTATTCGAGCACTTCTCCATGGGTTTATCCTAGTACAGAAATAAAATAATATATAATAGTGACATCGAACTCAACCCAGTCGTGTCCCAATAAAAGAATATACAAACAGGCAAAAACGACAGTCCATAAGTCAGATGCTCGCCCCGCAATAATGAATATACAAAAGGCACAACTGTACAACCAACATTGCATGCGGGGCTATCCAACACGACAATCCGTATAAACCATCACAGAGATATACATCACAACAACACAAGAAAGTATGTGTAACCCCGTCTAAATGACATATAGCAATTAGACGATATTTGAAAAACATATACAACATCAAAGATATCAACGATACAAAAGTTTCGAGTTTTATAACATTCCATGTTGCCCCTAAGTATAAACAGTACTAAACCAAATCTGGGCAAAACAAACATTACTAAAAATCCCAATTCCCAAATTTCAAGACAGAGAAAAAAATGAGGCCAACCAGAGCAAGCCTGGCTGCCAAAATCAGCCAAAAGGCCAAATTCGGCAGCCAGATTAGCTCTGGTCTGTCTTATTTTTCTTCTGTGTAATTTTCACATCATAAACATCTTTCTGTACTTGTTTAAAAAAATTTCAGAGTCTATAAAATTTCGAACAGAAACTCGGGTGTATTGGGTATTTGAAAATACGAAAATTTTTCGTTTTGAAAAGTTAGCATCGTCTACAACTAGTTTATGTGTTTGGATGGCTCTGATACTATGATGAAAGGTCAGTCAATGCAGTGGAAACTAGCCGTGGCGCCCATAGGTCCCTCAGAAGATACTTTTTACATAGTCCTCTCGCGACGGATTATAACCCGCCGGACTATATAACCGCCCGGGACATCCTGTGGGTAAGAGCCTGCGCTTGGGTACTACTGTCATACAGTGAGAACCCCACATAGGTCGGTATCCCTGCTTAGTAGCTCTGATACCATGATGAAGTTCCTAGCGCCCTTGCTGCTAACCCGCGGCCGATGCGGAATGAAAAACTTTAATTTTAAAAACGACACTAGAAACTAAAACCTTAGAATCGGTTCCAAACACGAAAACTAGAAAATCAAAGAAGAACTAGACTACTCGGTTAGAGATTACTACCTCGTAGTTTCGTGTCCTTCATCCTCTATCCACTTCTTTAGCACTTCGAGGCTGCTGGATCAATCTTAGAAGTCGGTCTTCCTACGTCGAAGATGATCCACCTGAGGGAATGGGTTCAAGGGTCTAGCCTTACACCAATCGACCAAGTGAAGCAATTAGGAATCACAACTTGCTAAGAAGTGAGACATAGAGATATAGTTGTGTGTGTTCTAGTGTATTATTATCTCTTATCCCTTGATTCTTGACTCATGAGAGTGTAAGGAACAAGAAGGAGGAGGAGTTCAAGAACTTGGAGCAAAAGGAGAGAGAAGCTCAAGTGAAGAATAGGGTAAGTCACTTGAAAAAGAGTTGCACAATTTTTTGTTTTGATAAAAGATTTTTAAGCATTAAAAATTGGTAGCCATACTTAAATAGTATGGACAAATGAATTAACAAGTCATTTGTCCATGCTACCCACCACCCCTTTCTCCTTGCCTTTGCCACTTCACCCCTCCACCTCTTATCTATTTATCAAAATAGAAAATCCAATTATAAGGTGTTCTCCTTTTAGAATGCATACTAGTATAAATACAAGAATACATATCCGCATATACATACCCGTATTCGTATCGAAATTAGAAAACCAAAAAGATAGAAAAATACAATGAATATAATACTAGAATATACATATCGAAATACATATATGTTAATTATTAAATCAATATTTTATTTAATAATCCGGCTTAATCCTAAATCGGCTAGCATTATCATCTGTCCAATTAAAGTCCGTGTAGCTAGTTGTCACACCCCGCTTCCCAGTAGACGGAAACGATGACTTGTCAGGCCGCAACATATTTACTAAGAAATAAACACGTTAAGCGTAATTAAGCAATATATAAAAATGTACAAGAATGACAAGTGATAGAAAATAAACAACAACTTTTATTTACATTCATCTTTACATACAACTGTTTTGAAAAGGAAAGATACAATGAAATAAGCTGTGCCTAAACAGTGGCATACAAACCGAAAGTATGTACAAGGAACTAGAAGTCAGGCTATGCCGCGAGATGGTCCAAGTCCTCCTGGCTAGGCTCGATCTCCTGAGAGTCCCGTCCTCCTGACGAACATTCCAAAGAAAGAAATAGAAAGGAATGTCGTCAGTGAACTAGCGCTCGGTAAGTCCCAAAAGAAGAAAGAGAATATAACAAGTACTGTGAAAAGAACAGGTGAGTTGTATAAGCATATGATTGTTATTCTAACGTGGTTGTTTGCAGCTTGGTACAGAAGGTATTCATGTATACGAAAGGAGTCCATCTTACCCCGTGGACTATGGTAACATGTAGTACAATGCCCCGTCATAACCCACGAGACAACGTCATGAGAATTCATGTAGGTGTCTTTTAAGTGACCTCTCGTACCACGATATATGTTCCATACCAATCTACCCTTTATCCCCGCGTAATGTATTGTATACATTTGTTTACAAGTCTTGCTGAAACAATGGATACAATTTGTTCAAGTAGTCATGCTCAGGATGTAATCAAGCAGTGAAGTAAAGTTATAACCATGGTTCGGTCAAGTCAAGTCAAGTATACATGTTTGATAATGTTATTTGATTCAAGTATTCTTGTTCATATTTCAAGTATTCGTGTTTGATATTGGATTCAGGCTGAGTCAGACTCTTATAAACTGATTTGGATCTTGAATTAGGTTCGGAAGTTATCGGTAACTGCTGCACATGGATGGTAAGATTTGTGTCTTTTTCCAAGACAATTACCATTGATAACTCCGTTATGTTGTCTACCTTAAATAGGCAAGCACTCACTTTCTCCGGCTCCCTGAGGCTCAAGAGAATTGATCCCGCTTAAACCTATATTTACTAAGTACTTAAAATATTATTTTTATATAACTCGAAGGGGTTTTATGAAAAAATATTATAATATAGTTAAAAATAAATCTCGAGGTGTTATTTATATTATTAGGGTTTTTATGAGCATGAGTTTTAAGGATTTGAGGTATTTTAGTCATAAATAATTAACTTTGGAAGTTCATGGTATTTTATTGAAAAGTGTTGTCTTTTGGTAATTTGATGGTATTTTTATTGAAACTTATTAATCTTTCATTTTTATAAAAATAAGTTTATTATATTTTGAAAATAAGTATTTGTAATTTTTTTATATAATTATTAAAAATTAAATTTCTTTATTTATTTAGAAAATTCGTTTTTCTTAAAAACCGTATTTAAAACCTTTCGAGACCGAATGCTCCATGAGGAGGTCTGCATCTCGCTCTACTAGCTTAAGGATGTGCGATAACCTACACCATCCATTAGCGGGTCCCCTAAAGAGAGTTGTAGAGGCATAATCGCAAAGGAATCGAAATACTGTTTTTAAAGAAAACCGTTTTTTAAAGTAAGTGGTATTTTAATGTAATATTTTCTTCGTACAAAAAATTCATACAAAAAGGCACCGTGCTATGAAACAAGAGTGTACGTGAGGGGTAGGTCGTTACCCTGTGAAGTTTTTCTTAAAGGTATAGTTTTAACAAAATTAAAAGGGATGATATTAAAGTTCATGGTATTTTATTGATAAAAATTCAAATATAGTTGTTTTACATGAGATTCTAGGTTAAATCTTGATTCTAATTATTTGTATCAAAATTATAAGTGAAGATGTAAAGTTTGTTTGACCAAAATATAAAAGGAATTGGAGTTATGGCTTTTATAAAAGATGATATCGGTATAACTCCACTTTTACCGATTTTGATTAAAAAGAATTTTCAACGAAGAGAAGTGAAGTTTGGGAGGGACTTACTATTTGACTATGCTAAGAAGAGGGGGAGGAAGAGGAGGAAAGCCTTGTGGTATCGTTGGAGCTCCGGACGTTGCTTCAATTTTCGCCAGAAATTGATCACTTGCTAACTCCTCTTTACTCCACTTGTACTTAAGAAATTTTTGAGAGTTTCGGCTAGAATTTTCAGAATGATATTGAGCCAAAGTGTGGGATGGTATTTATAGTGAAGAATTAGGGTTTTGGAATTAAAATGGTGAATTAAAATGCATTAAAATTATGATAAATTGTGAAATGAAAGGTCTCTGTTTGATTGCAGGGAAATCAAACAGTGCAGGGGAGTAAGGGGTAGGTGAAGGGGTGTGCGTGCAAAGCCCGGGACGACTTGGCCACATCTTAGCCGTCCCCGCCGGTTTTTGAGCAAGAATGGCCAGTCGATCTCGAGGCAATTACCTCAAGATTCGTGCCAGCTGATCATTAGAGTATTTAAACCCTTTTGCACATGTTTGATTTTTCTGAACTTTTCATTTATCCTTGTATTGCATGTGCAATCTTTTGGGCTTCCAAAAATTTAAAAATTCAGAAAAAAATAATGTGTCTGATGGGATTCGAACATACAGGCTACGTCACAGCAGTACAAGGCTTTACCAGTGAGGTACAAGTTGTTTCATGCTGTTCTTTAACAAAATTGACTTATAACTCAAACTCAGGCTGTAAACTCTTTTCTGTACATTAAACTGAAAAATTTTGTACAGTAAATTCAGTGTCGTTACATTCTACCCTCCTTATAAAATCTCATCCTCGAAATTTACATTTACATAGGGATTAATTTTCAAATAAGTAAGGGTATCTTGTGTAAGTGCACGGCGGCGCCCCGGCCGTCAATCCGACGGCCAAAAGCGGAAGCGGTGATAAACTTTAAATTTTGCAAACTAGCACCACCACGCACTAAAACCCGGATCGAACCATTAACTAGTCCTAGCTAACTATAAGATGGGGAAGAGAGATATACCGACTGATCCGAGTCCTCCGGTCTTCTCGTCGTCGTCCCGATCTCCTGCGGAAACTCCGGTCGTCGCCTCCTTGCCGGAAGGGCACCACATCGCCTACATCTTTTACGGGCTCCCACCTCAATGCCGAGGCAACTCGGGCACGAAGCTGGCTAGTCGACGTGCCCAAGATTTGCTGTAGAATGTGTAGTGAAGAACCATGTCTCATTTGGGGTTATGGAGTTTGCCATTTTGGTGGAGGGATGATACAAGAGCTATGTGGAGGGACTTGGGGATTTTTAGAGCATGAAATGAACAAAATTCCACCATCCAAAAATTTGGACAGCCCCCTCATGACTAGGCCGGCCATGGCTTGTGGAAAATGGGGAGAATGAGAGAGTGGAAGTGTATCAAAAATAATGGGAGCCATACTCATATCATGCAAGAGAGAGAGAGGAATCGTTATCACATGAAAGGAAATCATCACAAACATAAACCCAACACTCCACCAACCTTACCCCTCATCATCATCAACAATCATGACTTTAAAAGTCAAGCCATGATGGAGACAAAACAAGTCAATGATGGTGAAGTCATCATGAAGCAACAAGATGCAAAGAACCCCCTCCACAAACACTTATTTGCAACAATGCAAATAAGCCCTCCTCCACCAATCTTCGGCCAATGAACGATATAAAGGAAATTGGCCGAAACGGAAAGCAAACTGGCAACTCCAGAAAACTGGTCCCGTAATAAATTACAGGAAAACCCCGATACTGTGCATACACACCCGCATTTGTATTCCGACCGAAATACAAATGCAATGAGACAAAATCTACACTGTACTAAACTAGGATCCGGCTTAAACCAAAGCCGGCTAGTAATATCCGTTCGATCCTGATCCGTGCAATACCGCACGTATCTGATCGAACCCTTCCATATATCCATACGGCCTATAGTACAAACTGTCCGATCCTGATCCGTGCAATACCGCACGTATCTGATCGGACCTTGCCATATCTCCATACGGCCTCTAGAACCTTTCGCCCGAAAGCTGAGTAACTGAATGTGGGGGACTCTAAAGACTCGTCAACACTTTGGTTGTGGATTTAACCACTAGCACGTCAGAGGTATAAGCCAATACGTAACGGGCTACCAGGTATTGACTGAAAGGGACGTCTGTGAGCGAACTCAGCCTGACAACCCTACTGAGCCTGTCAGTGACAATATCCGTACAGTCCGGTCCGTTCGTCTATGAGCATCGCATGGCGGGCCTAGGGGGTTGGTAAAAGTCAGACCCCTAAAAGCGGTACAAGTCGTGTCGGAGTGTAGCCCAGAACACCCTGAGATACTACTGGAATACCTACCAGTAAATCTCCTTGCCTCGGCCGAGGGCTTCGTGTAATGGCTCTCCTAGACACAGCACGACCTCACCCCCAATACCGGGAGAGACGAACCCCTGAAGATACGCTCACTGCCTCCATGTGGCTCGGGACTGTACCCAACTAAAACCTGTTTGCACGACTCCTTTGAGCCGTGGTAGGGTAGTAATCAAAGTACAGTGGGAACTCACACAAGACAAATGACGATCCCTAGGTCAATGAACTAACCTGTACACATGTCACCTGGGAACTGCCATCTGACGTCTGGTATATGACCAACTGGCATGTTCCCGGCGAGTCCTGTCCGGTGTACTTATAACCCAATGAGCACCTGTATACATCTTAGGTGATCCAACTGACACCAGTGGCTTGTGAGACCGGCCACCGCCCCTCGTCGGGGTCTCGACTGTATACACTAGTCTACTCTGGAGTATCGATGCCCTGTCTCGAAACTCTCACGACTAGGGACCATTTAAGGATATGCTTATGGACTGCCAGCTCCCACATATATGATCGTCCTCATACTGCTGGTGGTCAAGCAAGAATCCTAGGGGCTCTATCAACGTGTAATAGCGACCTGTAAGGTCACCTAAAGCAGTACACGATGATAAAGGTAAACCAGATAGCATACTATCATCTCGAGTAAGACTGTCCTATCGGGATAGGTCCTCCCCCAATCATTACAATCACGTGCCTGTGATCCAATAATTGACTCCGAGGGCACTATCTCCAACAATCTCCCACTTGCACTCAAGGCTAATTATTGCGATGTCGCATACTCACAGCCCGTGTGATACCGAACACCCAACTCCTCTACTAGTTAGTCTCACAAAGCTCGTTTGCGAAACTATTGCGTTCGAGGAATAGCCTTAGTGAGTGGATCCTCTTTGATGTTTCTTTCTATGTCTCTCTAAATCTCATGTTCGCGGAGAAAACCATCTCCTGAAATGAGCAATACCTGTCTTAGAATGTGTCTGGATGTCTGATGGGACATAGCTCATAAATGAACTCCAAATCCAAACTTCTTAGACTGTATCGTCAACTGAACTTAATCAGTATCCTGCGCCATGCCTCCCTCAGTATTGCCTTGGACCACCTGTCCAAAATACTGCCCCTCGTCAGAAGGAAAACTATAACTCTGACAACCTCCCTGTCGTCCAAGTCACCTTGGAAGCCTGGAATGATAACTGTCTCCCGAATGAGGCTGTCGTTATCATATCCTTAGAACATTCACTTATGTTCTAAAACTGCTTCCGACTGTTTCTCCAGGATTGGATCAATATCAACTTATTGCATCTACCGCAAAAACAACATCTGGTGTGGTACTTGACATCTCATGATTGACTCAATTGCCTAAGCAAGTGATCTGCCAATCATGCATATCCCTCTCCCCTTTAGTCTGTAAGACACCTTCAGAGAGGGTGACTCCATTACCTGCAGGTATACTACCGTGCCAGGAGTCGTTCATTCTAAATACTCTTAGAATGCTGTCTAAGTACCCAGATTGGGAAACCACCCAAATCTAGATCTAAAACCATAGATCTAGTAACCAGTATGTCTGATACAAAATCCATTTCCTATGTGGAGAAACCACTGTGTGACGACCAAAGTATAGCCGATCGTAGTATAGGAATATCACTTCCTACTCTGTGTATGTCATCCAAATACCATGACATCACACCCAACTACCTTCTCAACAGATCCATCCCCTATTCCGATGAAGTCAAGCCTATGACTGTCACATCAGAAATTGATGATCTATCTCCGCTATATCTGCTTTAGTCTATAAATAGACATAAGCCACCTGTCCACCAATGCTTCCGCTGCTCCCACTGATCATGACAACCCTCTGGCAGAGTCATATAGACGTACACTTCTAAAGCCAGTTTAGAACGACGCTATACTCATCCTCCTGCCGGGTCTCGCAGCCTGGAACAACAGCAATGGCAAGTGTGGGTAAACAAGAACTTCCCTGTCACCGTCCTTGAGGCTACCGGAGTACCTCTCGGGTGCCTGAAGTTACCCACCATATCTGCGGAGTGGCCAATGGAATGTCAAACCAGATTGAATCTTTAGGTTCCTATCAAATCTTCAGTAATCGTTTGTGGTTCTGGAATCACTTCCAGTTCTACCATACTCCCACTACTATTTTCTGAAAAAATCCATTTTTAAATAAAATTGTGACGAGTCAAGAACAATATCACTATTGATCTTCCAGATGGTAGAAAGTCAACCCTCGTCATAGCCTGGGTCAACCCACAAATAACCATTACAGAAACGTGCCTTGAGTTGTCCAGTGTTTGGTTTTAATCATAAACCGGACAACTCCCCGTACCTTAACATCGTTAAGATATGAACTGTTCTATATCCAATATAGAACCAGAGGCACTGATTTAATTGAACCAGATTCAAATCATGCACCTGTCTCCAGTGCATGTTAACTAAATGGAAGGAGGCCGATCAGCGTTACTCAACTTAGGAATGCTTCCAATTATGAGTAACCTGAAAGAGAAGCAAGATCTCTTTATCATTACTATCAACTGAATACCATTCACAAGTATCTACATCTTCGATCGCTTTGAAGAATCCCGATACTTGCTATACCTGGTTCTCTACTCTATTCAAATACCTATAACTTCTCAAAATTCGGACCCTGTGTTTCCACGAAACACCTGTCTAAAAACTAGAGAAGTCATAAGTAAAACGAATATAGTACGAGGACCAACCCTTCTGTCCTGATGGACCCTGGACAACATACAATACTCTGTACAAGTCCCTTGAGTCTGATAACTCATTCACTGTGTGTCGTAGGTTGAAAACTGTATTTATGGTTAAGAAGAATTACATCGCTGTTTAATGCTCCTTACCTAACCATCCACTGATATAGGTAAATGTCGTAGACATAATTTCAGAAAGGTATATCTCACTCTATGAAAATAGACGTACAGATATATCAATTTGAAATTGGTGCATAAAAGCGGATATTCAAAACCAAATATTTGCCGACCGGCAAACAGCCCAGGTGATTTCCTCAAATATCACCGATTACAACGAATCCCGATATAATGAGGATGATCACCCAATTCCCAATAACCTACTCCCACTCATCATCTGTAAAACCATACAGATGCGAGAATCGTACCTGGTAAATACATACCCTGGAGTAAGTATCTTATCGGGAAATCAGTTTTCCTTTAACAGTACACAGTGAGACTGAAACATCGAAATGTTTCGATGGGGTATCCCGGTATTCCTAGTAATGCCTCTTCCAGATTCACGACTGTAACCGTATATCTCTTTGCCACCTCTCCAAATCCCTTCATATGTCTTTAGTCTTTACCTTCTGTACACCCCTTTAGGCCAAATGGTTTTCTTCCTTCCCTACCGTTCGGCACCAGCCTATGGTTTGGAAGAAGACTATCCAATAAGCATAATGGGTGTACTGTCCTAATCTTAGGAGCACTCGCAATGCGAGAAGGTGAAGATAAAAGACAACCGAATAAATCTTATTCCTATTTCTCCTGGACCAGAATCCATCCCCGAACTGGAACAAGTTCCTTTCGAGTTCGTATATAACCATACGATGGAGTATCCAAATGAACTGTGGATCTTCGTAGTGATACGGAGTGTCTTGGAGAAATACAAAGGTGATTTAGGATTGGCGAAGGAATACTTGGTTTGGTCGTGAATAGCAGTCGCAATTTACTTTGCCCTCTTACTAATCCCTTACTTTGTCTGAACTTAATACCTTCTGCACACCATCGTTATGCTAATTGGTTTTCTTCATTCCCCACCGGTCGGCACCTGCCTATGGTTTGGAAGAAGACTATCCAATTTGCGTAATAGGTGTACTATCTCCTAAACTAAGGAGTACTCCCAACTTGAGAGAAGGTAAAAGGAAAAGACAACTGAATAATCCCATCCGTTTTCTCCAGAACCGGAAACCATCCTCGAATAAATCCCTTCGAGTTCGTATATAACCATACGATGGTTTTGTCCAATGGAAGTGGACGTTCGTAGTAATACGGGGTGTCCTGGAGAAAAGGGTAAAAGTAGGAATGGCAATGAGGTCTGCAACTCTGACAATCCAAAAGCCGGTGTTTAAGAAGGTTCGGTCAACTTGGTCACTGAGTCATAGTCTTAGGGTCGGGTCAATGGTCGCTGCCAGAGAGAGAGAAAAGAACCACTCAGCGTGCACTCTATCCTAGATCAGAATGGTTACCAATTTATCTAATCTGGAAACCTCCCACTGTACCTCAAATTCTTCTCCAAACCCGAAAGAAGAATTAGTCGGGATCACCCGAGGAGTAATCCAACTCATCAGTGGGAATCGGGATCCAACTCTCATCGCATGATAATGTGACGGAATCCGCTCACGTCATCACACTCCAGAAGGTATGCGCATAACTGGCAAGTTTCAGTTCTTTTGAAACTCCCGATGAGATTTCTGCCCCATGCTCTTATGACCTTGACTTTGGCCAACATATCATAAGTCACATGTCAAGTTCTACCCGTCATTCTCCAGGTTAATTTGAATCCACCCGTACCTACCCTTGACTTTGGCCAAAATGGCAGTACGACTGTCCCAAACCAACGCATCTATCTATGCTGCATATGAATACCCCAATAGCTACCAATCACTGTGCCTTGACTTTGGCCAACATACACAGCTTGAATACTATTGATCATCCATATGAAACGACGGAGGGCTACGAATGGTTTCTGGCGAAACCTTTAACGTAATGAACTTGATATCGTTGAAGGAACGTATAGCTTTTTAGAAAATATAGTGACGAAAACCTTTACTAAAGAGGTCACTCCCGGTGAAGGGATCTCGGCTCTTTCCCCGTAGAATGAGGTGCAGGATATTCCAACTGAATACCACGATGCAAAGCAAAAGTAATCGGCTATAGTGAAGTTAATGCCCTGATGCAAACTTTTTGTCCAAGGGGTCACTCCCGGTGAAGGGATCTCGGCCCTTGCCTCGTCGACTGAGGTGCTGGATATTCATAACCGAATATCACGATGCAAAACAAAAGTGAACGTCCTTGCAATAACAGCTTTTTGAAAAGTATTCCAACAACATCAGATTAGGTTTGTTTTTAACTTGCGTTGATCCGAATCAACGCAGTCCCATCAATTGATCACACCACAAAGAACGAAAATATACTGATGTACGTATATGCCATCCGCATTCGCCACTGGGTCCCGTCATTACTCGTTAGGTTAGCTAACTAACGACAGAGCGGGGACTGGACTAGAGCGGATGCAAAACATATACAACATCTACTAATATATATACCAATATATTATATTCGCTCAAGGCGTGATAAAATGCAACATCAAAGAAATGTACAGCAGCACAGAACAATACAGATATCTGGGATCCCCGGGTTTCACAGAGCCACTACTGAAACCCGACGTTCCCCTGGTCGTGTGGATAGCCTGTGCAATGTAATCCTAGACCCCTACGGGCGCGGCAAGTTACCCGCCAAAACCTGAAGCGAGGCAGCCCCCTTCATGCAACGTGAATGGACCACCCAGCACTTCACGGAATCCGGTAACTTGGGCACCCCTCCTTGGTCAACCTGTACCCCCTACGAGTGCGGCGAACAACCCGCCAATTCTAGAGTGAAGCCCCCTCCGTCTCAATGCCATGAGATGCGGGCCCGTTGCCCTCTAGAACCCGGCTATCCGTGCACCCCACCTTGGGGTAATCCTAGTACAGAAAATAAAATATACATACAACTGGTACATCGACCGCAACCTGGTCGTGCCCCAAAATAATAATACAAACAGGCAGTGACGGCAGTCCACATGTCGGACGCTCGCCCCGCAATATCAAATGTACATAATACAATAAAACACTGTACTAGCATTGCATCCAGGCTATCCCCACGACCGATCCGCAACATCACAGCAATACACAGAACATCAACGTGAAAATCACGTTCGCAAATCCGTCTAACCGGGCTATAGCAGTTAGACAGGATTTACCGATCAAGTGACATTCACGGTCGCAGATATAATGTAAATACTGTGAACTAATGTGTTTAAAATATCCGATCGATCAAATTTTAACAAGTGGGCCCCCAAGTACAACTGTAGCACATCAAGAAATTCTGGGCCCAAAAATAATATTCCAAAAACCCTAAAATCAACCCAGAGAGCAACTGCAGAAATTTGAGGCAGTGATCTCAACAGAGTGCGGCGGAACCGCGGCCCAAAGGGGTGTTTGGCCGCGGTTCCGCTCTCCCACTGTGGAGTCACTGTATCGAATTTCTACAGTGTTCTTATAATTTCCAGAACATCGCTTTTCTGCAACCTGAAAAATTTTTCGAGCAAGAAAAAATTCAACAGAAAACTGATGTGAAGAAAACGCGGATTTTGGAATTTTGATCGATCGGAAATGTAAACACATTAAACAAAGCTAGACTAAGTTAATGGCGAGGCTCTGATACCACTGTAAGTGCACGGCGGCGCCCCGGCCGTCAATCCGACGGCCAAAAGCGGAAGCGGTGATAAACTTTAAATTTTGCAAACTAGCACCACCACGCACTAAAACCCGGATCGAACCATTAACTAGTCCTAACTAACTACAAGATGGGGAAGAGAGATATACCGACTGATCCGAGTCCTCCGGTCTTCTCGTCGTCGTCCTGATCTCCTGCGGAAACTCCGGTCGTCGCCTCCTTGCCAGAAGGGCACCACATCGCCTACATCTTTTACGGGCTCCCACCTCAATGCCGAGGCAACTCGGGCACGAAGCTGGCTAGTCGACGTGCCCAAGATTTGCTGTAGAATGTGTAGTGAAGAACCATGTCTCATTTGGGGTTATGGAGTTTGCCATTTTGGTGGAGGGATGATACAAGAGCTATGTGGAGGGACTTGGGGATTTTTAGAGCATGAAATGAACAAAATTCCACCATCCAAAAATTTGGACAGCCCCCTCATGACTAGGACAGCCATGGCTTGTGGAAAATGGGGAGAATGAGAGAGTGGAAGTGTATCAAAAATAATGGGAGCCATACTCATATCATGCAAGAGAGAGAGAGGAATCGTTATCACATGAAAGGAAATCATCACAAACATAAACCCAACACTCCACCAACCTCACCCCTCATCATCATCAACAATCATGACTTTAAAAGTCAAGCCATGATGGAGACAAAACAAGTCAATGATGGTGAAGTCATCATGAAGCAACAAGATGCAAAGAACCCCCTCCACAAACACTTATTTGCAACAATGCAAATAAGCCCTCCTCCACCAATCTTCGGCCAATGAACGATATAAAGGAAATTGGCCGAAACGGAAAGCAAACTGGCAACTCCAGAAAACTGGTCCCGTAATAAATTACAGGAAAACCCCGATACTGTGCATACACACCCGCATTTGTATTCCGACCGAAATACAAATGCAATGAGACAAAATCTACACTGTACTAAACTAGGATCCGGCTTAAACCAAAGCCGGCTAGTAATATCCGTTCGATCCTGATCCGTGCAATACCGCACGTATCTGATCGAACCCTGCCATATATCCATACGGCCTATAGTACAAACTGTCCGATCCTGATCCGTGCAATACCGCACGTATCTGATCGGACCTTGCCATATCTCCATACGACCTCTACAACCTTTCGCCCGAAAGCTGAGTAACTGAATGTGGGGGACTCTAAAGACTCATCAACACCTTGGTTGTGGATTTAACCACTAGCACGTCAGAGGTATAAGCCAATACGTAACGGGCTACCAGGTATTGACTGAAAGGGACGTCTGTGAGCGAACTCAGCCTGACAACCCTACTGAGCCTGTCAGTGACAATATCCGTACAGTCCGGTCCGTTCGTCTATGAGCATCGCATGGCGGGCCTAGGGGGTTGGTAAAAGTCAGACCCCTAAAAGCGGTACAAGTCGTGTCGGAGTGTAGCCCAGAACACCCTGAGATACTACTGGAATACCTACCAGTAAATCTCCTTGCCTCGGCCGAGGGCTTCGTGTAATGGCTCTCCTAGACACAGCACGACCTCACCCCCAATACCGGGAGAGACGAACCCCTGAAGATACGCTCACTGCCTCCATGTGGCTCGGGACTGTACCCAACTAAAACCTGTTTGCACGACTCCTTTGAGCCGTGGTAGGGTAGTAATCAAAGTACAGTGGGAACTCACACAAGACAAATGACGATCCCTAGGTCAATGAACTAACCTGTACACATGTCACCTGGGAACTGCCATCTGACGTCTGGTATATGACCAACTGGCATGTTCCCGGCGAGTCCTTTCCGGTGTACTCATAACCCAATGAGCACCTGTATACATCTTAGGTGATCCAACTGACACCAGTGGCTTGTGAGACCGGCCACCGCCCCTCGTCGGGGTCTCGACTGTATACACTAGTCTACTCTGGAGTATCGATGCCCTGTCTCGAAACTCTCACGACTAGGGACCATTTAAGGATATGCTTATGGACTGCCAGCTCCCACGTATATGATCGCCCTCATACTGCTGGTGGTCAAGAAAGAATCCTAGGGGCTCTATCAACGTGTAATAGCGACCTGTAAGGTCACCTAAAGCAGTACACGATGATAAAGGTAAACCAGATAGCATACTATCATCTCGAGTAAGACTGTCCTATCGGGATAGGTCCTCCCTCAATCATTACAATCACGTGCCTGTGATCCAATAATTGACTCCGAGGGCACTATCTCCAACATCTTGCACGCATATCTTCTTCACGTTCCCATGTTGATTCTCCTGGTTAATCTTTTCTCCACATCACCCGGACCAAGTTTACTTCCTTGTTACGTCGTGTCTTCACTTTTCGGTTCAGGATCTCAACGGGTTGTTGCTCGCAAGATAGATCATTCTGTACTGTGAGCTCAGAGTGATCAAGTATGTGGCTGGGGTCGCTCACATATCGTCGTAGCTGGGATATATGGAACACGTTGTGCACTCCTTCTAATGAGGGTGGTAATGCCAAACGGTATGCCACTTCTCCAACTCGTTCGAGTATGTCGAACGGTTCTATGTATCTTGGACTTAGCTTACCCCTCAGGCCAAAGCGGATCACTCCTCTGTTTGGAGAGATCTTTAAGAAAACATGGTCTCCAGGTTGGAACTCCAGATGTCGGCGCTTTGCATCAGCCCAATGCTTTTCTCGGTCTTAGGCTATGCGCATTCTTTCCTTGATAGTGCGAACTATGTTCACATTTGCCACGATCATCTCTGGTTCAAGGAGTTCATGATCTCCAACGTCGTCCCAACTTAGTGGTAATCAACATTTTCGTCCATAAAGTACTGCGAATTGTGCCATTCCAATACTTGCCTGATAGCTGTTGTTGTATGAAAACTCCATAAGGTGTAGGTGATCTTCCCACGAACTCCGAAGTCAAACATACAAGCTCTTAGCATGTCCTCCAGAATCTGAATTGTTCGCTCGGGCTATCCGTCCGTTTGTGGATGGTAAGCCGTGCTGAAGTTCAGACTCATTCCCAGGCTAGCTTGCAGACTCTGCCAAAACTGTGATCGAAATCTGGTATCACAATCGGAGATGATGCAAACTGGTACTCCATGTAATCTCACAATCTCCTGCATGAGTTCATAGGTATCAATTATGGTACATCTTGAAGGTTTAACTCTTACTTTAGATTTATGCTTACCTCCATGTACTTTTTTGCTAACGTCTCGGTTGATTGTCCAACTCGAAATGGAATAAAGTGAGCCGACTTGGTGAGTCGATCTACAATAACCCATACTGCGTCGTTACCCTTCGTGCTACAAGGAAGGGCAATCATAAAGTCCATGATAATGTGCTGTCATTTCCATTCTGGGATTGGTAACGGCTGAAGTAGACCAGCAGTTCTGTGATGTTCAGCCTTCACTTGCTGACATACCAAACACTTGGCTACACTTCTGGCTACTTCGCGCTTCATTCCATGCCACCAGTAGTGTTACCGTAGATCCTTGTACATCTTTGTACCACCGGGGTGTACAGAATAAGGAGAGCTGTGAGCTTTTTTCATCAACTCTTTTCGAACTGAGCCGATAGGCACACATAATTGACTTCCATATCTCAAGGATCCATCTTCGTGGATGATGAAATCAGTTCGAAGTACACTTTCTACTTGTTCTCGGATCTTTTATAACTTGGCATTATTTGCTTGAGCTGCCTTGATCTGATTGACAAGAGTAGACTGGACTTGTCAGTTCATCAAATATGAAGCGTTACCTGGCATAACTACTTCGATAGCCAATCCGTGCAATTTCTGCTGTAGCTTCCACTGAGCGGTGAGATTCATTGCTAATGGTTGGCAGCTAAGTGCATCAGGAACTACATTCACCTTTCTAGGATGATACTGTAGGTTGATGTCGAAGTCCGCCATGAGTTCTACCCATCTTCTCTGCCGCATGTTTAATTCCTTCTGAGTAAATACATACTTCAGACTCTTGTGGTCAGTGTATATATCCACCCGTTCTCCCAAAAGATAGTGGCGCCAAATCTTAAGTGCGAAGATAACGACTGCCAACTCCAAATCATGTGTTGGATAGTTGTGCTCATGTAATTTCAGTTGTCTTGATGCAAAAGCTACAATCTTTCTATACTGATGTAGAACACATCCTAATCCCTTACCAAATGCATCGCAATGCACAACAAATACTCCAGATTGACCCGGTATTATGAGAATAGGAGCAAAAGTTAATCTTGACTTGAGTTCTACAAAAGCGTTTTCACATGCTTCTGACCACACGAATGCTTCATCTTTACGTGTGAGCTTGGTCAGGGGTGCTGCAATCTTCGAAAAGCCTTCAATGAATCGTCGACAATATCCTGCTAATCCCAAGAAACTTCGTATATCCTTCACCGTCTTTGGTATCGGCCATTCGCTGACAGCTGACACCTTAGCTGGATCTACTGAGATTCTTCGCCTGAAATGATATGTCTGAGAAATCCGACTTGATCTTGCCAAAATTCACACATGCTGTACTTGGCTTAGAGTTGATGTTGTCGCAATATCTCCAGGACAATCCGTAAATGCTCGGCGTGTTCTTTCCAATTCTTTGAATACACTAGGATGTCTTCGATGAAGATAACAATGAACCTGTCTAAGTACTCTCGGAAAACTTGGTTAATTAAATTTATAAATATAGCAGGTGCATGTAAGTCTACGGTAGCGCCCCGGCCGTCGATCCGAGGCCAAATGCGGAAACAAAAACTTTTCATAAACTTGAAACTGGCGCTAACGCAGACTTTTACCCGGATCGAACCATTAACATTAAACTAGCAATCTAAAGAGGGTTAGAAAAGCTATACCGATCGATCCGTGTCCTTCGGTCTTTAGCCACCATCTTTAGCTCCATGCGGCATCTCCGATCTCGCTTGATTTCCAATTTCCTCGTCGGAAAGGGCACCACGTTGAGAAGTCTTTTTATGGGCTCCCGCTTCGAACCGAAGCAACTCGGATACGAAGTTTGCTAACCAACGTGTCCAACGAGAAGTAGAGAATGTGTATGATAACTTTTTCTCTTGACACTCTAGGATTCTCAACACATGAGATGGGTAGAGTGGAGGTAGAAGATGATGCCAATGGTGGAACTTGTGAGCAAGAAGAAGAAAGAAAATGGAGAGCCTTTTGTTATTATGTTGAGATGAAGAAAAATGAGAGTGCTAGAATAAATCAAGAGCAACCCCAAGCCTAACATGGCTTCCCTTTCTCTCTCTCCAAGCATCATATCAACACAATAATCAATCATAAAATGTGACATTTGCACAAATAATGATACCATGAGTCACTAGATTGCATATGCCACATTTAATGCACCTCATGATGAATTCCACTCACAATTTCCACAAGAAAATATTAATCCAAATGTTTGCAACAATAAAAAGAACGGCATCATCTAAAGTAAACTCGTGACGGATTACAAGAATACCCCTCACCTGTATATACATACCTACATCCGCATTCCGACTGAATGCAAATGCGATGAGACTAAAGTAATCCAACAAATCTAATACTAGGATCCAGCTTAAACCAAAGCCCACTAGTATGATCCGCCCGATCATGATCCATGCACGACTGCACGTATATGATCGAACCCTGCCATAATACCATACAGCCTCTACAAAGTTTCGCCCGAAACATGAGAAACTGTCTGTGGGGGACTCTAAAGACTCGTCAATACTTTGGCTATGGATTTAACCACTAGCACGTCAGTGGTACTAGCTGTACGTAACGAGCTACCAGGTATTGACCAAAAGGGAGGTCGATGAGCGAACTCATCCTGACACCCTATTAAGCCTGTCAGTAACAATATCCGTACAGTCCGGTCCGTTCGTCTATGAGTATCGCATATCGGGCCTAGGGGTTGGTAAAAGTCAGACCCCCAAAAGGGGTATAAGTCGTGTCGGAGTGTATCCCAGAACACCCTGAGATGTTAATGGAATACCTACCAGAAAATCTCCTTTGCCTTGGCCAAGGACTTCGTGTAATGGCTCTCCTAGACACAACGCGATCTCACCCCCAATACCGGAAGAGACAAGACCCCTGCCGATCCGCTCACTGCCTCCATGTGGCTCAGGACTGTACCCAACTCACACGAGACTAATGCCGATCTCATGTCGATGAACTAACCTGTACACATGTCACCAGGGAACTGCTATCTGATGTCAGGTATAATACCAACTAGCATGTTCCCGGCGAGTCCTGTCCGGTGTACTCATAACCCAATAAGCACCTGTATACATCTTAGGTGAACCAACTGACACCAATGGCTTGTGAGACTGTCCACCGCCCCTCATCGGGTTCTCGACTGTATACTCTAGTCTACTAATGGAGTGTCGATGCCCAGTCTTGAAACTCCCACGACTACGGACCACTTTAAGGATGTTCTTATAGACTACCCAACTCTCACGTATATGATCACCATCATACTGCTGGTAGTCAAGCAAGAATCCTAAGGGCTCTATCAACGTGCAATAGTGACCTGTAATGTCACCTAAAGCATATACACGATGATAAAGATAAACTAGATAGCATACTATCATCTTGAGTAAGACTGTCCTACCGGCATAGGTCCTCCCTCAATCATTGCAATCACGCGCATGCGATCCAATAATTGACTTTGAGGGCACTATATCCAACAGTGCATTGGTCACTCCAAATGGAGTTACGAGATATTCATAATGACCATAGCGAGTCCTAAACGTTGTCTTTGGAATATCGGACTCTTTGACTTTCACCTGATGATAACCCAAACGAAGATCTAATTTCGAAAATACACAAGACCCACTTAGCTGATCGAAAAGGTCATCGATGCGCGGTAGTGGATACTTGTTCTTAATCGTCACTTTGTTCAGAGCTCGATAATCTACACACATCCTGTATGAACCTTCTTTCTTCTTCACCAGTAAAACCGGAGATCCCCAGTTTGAAGTACTGGGATGAATCCAACCTTTGTTCAGGATTTTGTCGAACTGAATGCAAATCTCCTTTAATCCTTCTGGAATTAGCCGGTACGGAGCTTTGATTACAGGCTGCGCACCATGTAGTAAATCAATGCTGAATTCAAGAGCTCAATCGGGAGGCAAACTTGATATATCTTCAGGAAACACATCCTCGAACTCTCGAACTACATCTTGCTTCGATTCTTCCGCTTGTAATGCTGCAACCGCTGCCTTCTTTGGTTTTGCCTTGTAGACGATGGGTTCCAAGGTACGGTCTTCACTCTTGAAATAGAACACTGGTTGATCTGTTATTTCGAACACTACCGTCCTTTGGCGACAATCGATGGTAGCGAAGAAAGTTCCCAGCCAGTCCATTCCTAAGACTACATCGAAGTTCGGTATGTTCAGCACCTTGAAGTCTGCATAAAATTCTCTGCTACAGACGACACTGGACATAGATCGTATCCCAAAGTTGCATTTAGAACGCCATTCCTTGAACTGACATTCCAGCTGGATACGAGCGGTTTAACCGGAATCGCATGAGTTCGGACGAACCGTTGCGACATAAAGCAATGTGATGCTCCAGTGTCGAAAAGAGCTAAAGCAGGTAAGGAGGCCACTAAGATTGTACCTAAGTTATGGGAGGTTGGGTTTAGATATAAGAAAAGTATATTGATATACAAGGATTGAAAATGTTTGAAAGGATTGGGAATTACCAGTGATGACTTGGCCTGTGGCTTCGGCTTCCTCGACCGTCATCGTAAAAGCCTGACGTCGCGGTACATTCCTCCTTTCTGGAGGCACATTTCTCTGTCCCTGGGGCACGTTTCTCTGTCCTTGAGGCACGTTTCTCTGTGCCTGATGGAATTGACGAGGAGGCTGTGCAGGAGGCCCACATGGAGGTGGTGCAGGGAGAGCTAATCGGGGTGCAGGTGCATAAATGGCTGGCCGTTGCGGTACCGTGATTACGGGGCTGGGTGCTGGAGCTGTGTTGAAACGGTATGGACATGCTCCTATGGCATGAGTGGATGCACCACAAACCAAACACAAGCCATTTGCACCCCTGCAGTCTTTCGCCAGGTGCCATATCCTCTTGCAGTAGATGCAAAAGTCTGGACTAGGCCGATTAAATGATCTTCCCGGTCTCTTGGGTGCAAATGTAGGATTAGAAGAGGCTCCTCCTGTTATCTCAGTGGCAGGGCGTTTCACATCGGCAGTCTACGGTTTGCCCTTCTTCTTCACAACTGCCTCATAGCATCGGGCAACCTTCAAAACAAGATCATGGGCTGGGAAATCCTCTGTAGCGAGCACGGCTTAGATTTCCGTGTCCAACCGTTGCTGAAATCGTCATACCCGGATCTCAGCAGTAGGAATCAGGTGTGCAGCGAACCTGTTAAGCATGGTAAACTCAGCGTCGTATTCATCCACAGACTTGACCCACATCGAGCCTCGTTGTAGATGGATGAACTGCTGCTCCATTTCGAAATGGGCAGTCTCAGGGAAGTATTTCACATCGAACAGATCGGGAAATGTCTTCCACTCGATAGGTTGGGTGAGTCGGCTTTCTTCAGCCTTCCACTAGATTTTGGCGCTGTCTGTCAGTTGCAGCTTCGCAACTCTCACCCAGGAAATTTCTGGCACTTGTGCTGCTACCATATCATCTTCTATCGATTGAGCCCATTCTTCTGCCTCCAGTGGGCTCTCTTTTCCTAAGAAGTGCTTTGGATGCAGTGCCCGAAATTGTTTGACTCAGGGTGTCTCAGCTTCGGGGTGGTGCATGAGGATAGCAGTCTACAGCTGCTAACCCTCCAAGAGGCTCTTGAACGCCTCGAGTAGTACCGTTTTCTAATTGATGGAAGCTGCAATGGTAGGTGGTGGTGGTAGAGTAGGCGGTGGTGTGTTGCTATTGACATTGGTACTGGTGTTATTCTGGTGTTATTCGGTGAATCCATGACCTTGATAGAAAAGGAATGTTTAAGATAGATTCAAGAAATCAGAAATGTAAGGAATGTATAGTTCCTGATTCTTATTATTCTTGTGATATATTGCTTAAAACTTCATGCAGAGGTGACCTGCTTGGGCCTCCAACAAAACCTGCCATGCCTCGCTTCCCAGTAGACGGAAACGATGATGTGTCAGGCCGCAACATATTTACTAAGAAATAAATACGTTAAGCGTAATTAAGCAATATATAAAAATGTACAAGAATGAAAAGTGATATAAAATAAACAACAACTTTTATTTACATTCATCTTTACATACAACTATTTTGAAAAGGAAAGATACAATGAAATAAGCAGTGCCTAAACAACGGCATACAAACTGAAAGTAAATACAAGGAACTAGAAGTCAGGCTGTGCCGCGAGCTGGTCCAAGTCCTCCTGGCTAGGCTCGATCTCCTGAGAGTCCTATCCTCCTAACGAACATTCCAAAGAAAGAAATAGAAATGAATGTCGTCAGCGAACTAGCACTCGGTAAGTCCCAAAAGAAAAAAGAGAATATAACAAGTACCGTGAAAAGAACAAGTGAGTTGTACAAGCATATGATTATTAATTTAATGTGGTTGTTTGCATCTTGGTACAGAAGGTATTCATGTATACGAAAAGTGTCCATCTTACCCCGTGGACTATGGTAACATGTAGTATAAGGCCCTGTCATAACCCACAGGATAACGACACGAGAATTCATGTAGGTGTCTTTTAAGTGACCTCTCGTGCCACGATATACGTTCCGTACCAATCTACCCTTTATCCCCGCGTAATGTATTGTATAGATTTGTTTACAAGTCTTGCCGAAACTATGGATACAATTTGTCAAGTAGTCATGTTCAGGATGTAATCAAGTAGTCAAGTCAAATTATAACCATGGTTCGGTCAAGTCAAGTCAAGTATACATGTTTGATATTGTTGTTTGATTCAATTATTCTTGTTCATGTTTTAAGTATTCATTTTTGATATTGGATTCAGATTTGAATTGGACTCAGACTGAGTCAGACTCTTGTAAACTGATTTGGATCTTGAATTTGATTCGGGAGTCATCGGTAACTGCTGCATATGGACGGCATGATTTGTGTCTTTTTCCAAGACAATTACCATGTTGATAACTCTGTTATGTTTTCTACCTTAAATAGGCAAGCACTCACTTTCTCCGGCTCTCTGGGGCTCAAGAGAATTGATCCCGCTTAAACCTATATTTACTAAGTCCTTAAAATATTATTTTTATATAACTCGAGGGGGTTTTATGAAAAAATATTATAATAAAGTTAAAAATAAATCTCGAGGGGTTATTTATATTATTAGGTTTTCATGAGCATTGGTTTTAAGGATTTGAGGTATTTTAGTGATAAACAATTAACTTTGAAAGTTCATGGTATTTTATTGAAAAGAGTTGTCTTTTGGTAACTTGATGGTATTTTTATTGAAACTTGTTAATCTTTCATTTTTAGAAAAATAAGTTTATTATATTTTGAAAATAAGGATTTGTAATTTTTTTATATAATTATTAAAAATTAAATTTCTTTATTTATTTAGAAAATTCGTTTTTCTTAAAAACCATATTTAAAACCTTTCGAGACCGAATGCTCCGTGAGTAGGTTTGCATCTCGCTTTACTAGCCTAAGAATGTGCGATAATCAGCACCATCCATTAGTGGGTCCCCTAAAGAGGGTTGTAGAGGTATATTCGCAAAGGAAATGAAATACTGTTTTAAAAGAAAACCGTTTTTTAAAGTAAGTGGTATTTTAATGTAATATTTTCTTTGTACAAAAAAATTCGTACAAAAGGCACCATGCTATGAAGCAAGAGTGTACGTGACGGGTAGGTCGTTACCCCGTGAAGTTTTTCCTAAAGATATAGTTTTACCAAAAATAAAAAGGATGATATTAAAGTTCATGGTATTTTAATGAAAAAATTCAAATATGGTTGTTTTACATGAGATTCTAGGTTAAATCTTGATTCTAATTATTGGTATCAAAATTATAAGTGAAGACGTAAAGTTTGTTTGACCAAAATATAAAAGGAATTGGAGTTATGGCTTTTATAAAAAATGATATCGGCATAACTCCACTTTTACCGATTTTGATTAAAAAGAATTTTCAATGAAGAGAAGTGATGTTTGGGAGGGACTTACTATTTGACTACGCTAAGAAGAGGTGGAGGAAGAGGAGGAAAGCCTTATGGTGTCGCGGGTGCTCCAGATGTTGCTTCAATTTTCACCGGAAGTTGACCGCTTGCTAACTCCTCTTTACTCCACTTGTACTTAGGAAATTTTTGAGAGTTTTGGCTAGAATTTTCAGATTGATATTGAGCCTAAGTGTGGGGTGGTATTTATAGTGGAGAATTAGGGGTTTGGAATTAAAATGGTGAATTAAAATGCATTAAAATTGTGATAAATTATGAAATGAAAGGTCTCTGTTTGATTGCAAGGAAATCAAACAGTGCAGGGGAGAAAGGGGTAGGTGAAGGGGTGTGTGTGCAAAGCCCAGGGCAACTTGGCCACATCTTAGCCTTCCCCGCCAGTTTTTGAGCAAGAATGGCCGGTCGATCTCAAGGCAATTGCCTCGAGATTCGTGCCAGCTGATCAACAGAGTATTTAAACCCTTTTGCACATGTTTGATTTTTTTGAACTTTTCATTTACCCTTGTATTGCATGTGCAATCGTTTGGGCTTCCAAAAGTTAAAAATTCGGAAAAAAATAATGTGTCTGGTGGGATTCGAACACACAGGCTACGTCACAGCAGTGCAAGGCTTTACCAGTGAACTACAAGTTGTTTCTTGCTGTTTTTAACAAAATTGACTTATAACTCAAACTCAGGCTGTAAACTCTTTTCTATACATTAAACTAGAAAATTTCATACAGTAAAATCAGAGTCGTTACACTAGTACATGTATTTAATCGGAACCCAGCACATATCAAAATATGGCCACTACATCATTTCACCTGAACTAGGGAAACCCTCTGTGTAGGACTCTAAAGACTCGATAGTACGCTGGAAGTGAGTTACTTGATAAATCTATAACCACAAGCACGTCAGCGGCACCACCTATACGTAACGGCTACCTAGGTAACTGTTGAAAAGGAAGGCCGACGAGACAACTCATCTGAACCCATACTGAGCCTATCTGTGACAATCTCCGTACAGTCCGGTCTCTTCATCTGAGAGTATCGCATGCCGGGTCTAGAGGATGGTATACGTCAGACCCTAATAACCCAGTAATTCGTGCCGATGTGGCTCAGGACCAATCCGAGAAACTACTGATCTAACTCATCAGTAAATCTCATCTGTCTTAGCCAAGGTCTTATGGTGCTGGCCAACCAAACATAGTACGACATCGACTCTCTATACCGGGATAGGCGAATCCCTAACAATCGCTCACTGCCTCCATGTGGCTCAGGACTGTACCGAACTAAAACTTGTTTGCACTACTCAGTAAAGCCGTGGTAGGGTAGTAATCTAAGTACATTGGGAACTCAAACAAGACAAATGACGATCTCAGGTCTAAAGACTAACCTGTATTCATGTTACCTGAGAACTGCTATCTGACGATAAGTACATTTGTGGTTCTTGAATTTCATCTAGTTCTACCGTACTCCCACTAATTTCTTTTGTAAGAAATTGCAATTCTAAGAAGGTGGCATGATGAGCAACAAACACCTTCTGTTCCTAGGTGTGGTAGAACATATATCCAGTCGAATACTTTGGATATCCTACAAACTTACATAAAACTGAACATGCCTGAAGTTTGTCCGGATTTTGTACTTTAACATAGGCCGGACAACCCCATATCTTAATACGTTTAAGATATGGTCTTTTTCCACTCTATATTTCATATGGAGTCTTAGGCACATATTTGGATGAAACATCATTCAATAGGTATGCTACTGTTTCGAACCGCAAAACCCCAAAATGAAAGAGGTAACTCGGTACTACTCATCATAGAGCGATGCATATCCAAAGGGTACGATTCCTCCGCTCCGACACACCGTTGTGCTGTGGTGTATACCGAGGAGTAAGCTGAGAGAGAATTCCATTTTCTTTTATAAAATCAAGAAATTCCATGCTTAGGTATTCATCTTCTCGATCAGATCGAAGGATATTAATGCTTTTTCCAGTCTGGTTCTCTACTTCGCTCTTATATTTTTGAATTTCTCAAAAGTTTCAGATTCATGTTTCATTAGAAATACATATCCGAACATAGAGAGATCATCAGTGAATGTAATGAAGTATGATAATCTATCCCTTGCATGTATAGACATTGGACCATATACATCACCATGTATGAGTCCTAAGAGCTCTGTAGCTCTTTCTTAGTGTTCCGTAAATGAAGTTTTGATCATTTTTCCTTTGAGACAAGACTAACAAGTTTCATAAGATTAAAATTCGAACGGATTCAAATATCTATCTTTATGTAATTTAGATAGTCTTTTCTCATTGATATGACCAAGTTTACAATACCACAAGTAGGCTTCGTTCACATCTGAACTCTTCCTCTTGCGTGTGTTTTGTATATTGAAAATTGTGTTTTGATTAAGAACATATGATAGCTTATGGATTTCGATGATCCATTTATTTAGTTTTGATAATAGCTTAAATATGAATAGTTCATTTAGTGTCACTTTCTTATCTTGCCTATCATATCGACACTAAACTTGTATACACTTGTTGTTTAGCTTGCTTATCCTATATCTTGTGTATATCAAGTAATATATCAATATCTTATGCTATACTTGTGTTATATTCTTGATATCGATATATTACTCTCATTCATTGTTTTGGTAATTCATAATATGAATTTGTATATACATGTGATATATATCTTGCTTCTCTTATACCGTGTATATATTTAGAGGTTGGAGGATATAGACGAGAGCTTCTCAACTTGCATATCAAGCTTCACGAGTTCAAGCTACGTAGCCGAGAAACAAGGGTTCAAGAATTCAAGCTACGAATAGCTTCGAAAAGCTAGAAGCCAAGTCCAAGTTTGAAGCGTCAAAGACCGAAGTCGAAGCGAAGTTCATTTGAAGATCAAATATCGACCTCAAGACGCAAGTGAGTGAAATGACGTATTCAAGTTTGAAACGTCAAGTGTCAAAACTAATTGAAGATCAATCGACCAACACAAAGTTCAAGCGAAGCGCCAAAGTTTCAAGAGCTCGTGTCGAAGTGTCGAAGATTCAAGATTTTAAAGAAATGCGACATCGACATAGAATTATATGTAAGTACTCTATTGAATATGGTTACTATCAATTAGAGCTCTTGAATACCCACACACGCTTGCACAAACATTTTACATTGCATGAACTTTGGAGTTTTCGATTTAAAATTTATTTACAAAACACATGTTTATGAGTTTTTACACTTCAGACGTCTGTCCCCATGTGCTTCAGATGTATGTCGTCTTACTGCATGTTTATAAAATCCTAAAATATCAGAAATATCAGTTTTTATATATTTTGTGCGTCAGACGTTTGTCCATTGCTTATTCAAACGTCTGTCCATTCTCTGTGTTTTCATATGGCCTACTTTTAAGAGATACAGATATCTGGCCTTTGCTTATTCAGACCTCTGTCTATTCTCTGTATTTTCATATGCCCCATTTTTTATAAGAGACAAACGTCTGCAATTCATATGAACAGACATCTGATAAAGGTTTTCAAAACAGATTTTTTGTTCTTTAGACGTCTGGTCAATTACGCTTCAGATGTCTGTCTTCGATCTGTGCTTTATATTTCCTTCTTTAAAAATGATCGACAGACATCTGCAGATATATGGGGCAGGCGTCTGAATAAGAAGTTTTTGAAAATATAGCTGTTGGGATTTATTTTTTTAAACCTTCAGACGTCTGTGCTATTATTCTTCAGATGTCCGTTCTTACTGAAAAATGCTGATTTGATTTATAACAGCTAGTTTTTTTGTGTGGAGTTATAAAATAGTTTTTGTTAGTGATATATGCCCTAGAGGTCATTATTGTATCATACTGGATTGTATATTACTTAATGGAAGCTTGGGATATACACGGATATAGTAACAGTCTTTCTCGAAATGGTAGTATGCTACCTGGTTTGTTTCTACCTCAATATGTGCATGTCTTTTTAGCATATCACTTATATGTATTGGTAGAGCCCTTAGGATCTTTGCTTGATTACCAGCGTTGTGATGGCAGTCACACTAGTGCGGGCTGGGTAGTCTATAAGCATATCCTTATACAGGTCCCTAGTCGTAGGATTATCGAGACGGGGCATCGATACTTCAGAGTAGACTAGTGTATACACTTCTCATCCCAGCATGGGAGATGGTCTGTCCCACAACCAATAGTACGTCTTACTGGAGATAGTATGCAGGTGCTCATTGGGCTATGAGTACACTGGACAGGACTCGTCGGGAACTGCTGGTGGGTATTATACCTATCGTCGGGTAGCAGTTCCCAGGTGACATGAGTACAGCATAGTCTGTTGACTCGATACTGCTACTTCGCCTCTAGTGTGTTTCTACTGTACTTTGATTACTACCCTACCATGGCTCAAAGGAGTCGTGCAAACAGGTAGTAGTTGGATGCAGTCCCGAATCACTTGGAGGCAGTGGTGGTTAGGTATGATTCGTCTTTCCCGGTATTGGAGGTTGATATCGCGCTGTGTTCGGAAGGCTATTAAACAAAGTCGTTAGCCAAGGAAAGTGAGATTTACTGGTAGGTACTCCAGTAGTTTCTTAGGGTGTTTTGTGTTACTCTCCGACACGACTTATTGCGCTATTAGCGGTCTGACGATTACCGCCCCCTAGGCCTGATATGCGATACCGGACTGTACGGAGATTGTCATAGATAGGCTCAGTAGGAGTTTGGATGAGTTATTCTCATCGGCCTTCTTATCGAAATATACCTGGGGGCCGTACGTGCAGCTAGTACCACTTGCGGTCTGTGGTTAAACCCACTGCCAGTGTAGATCAGGTCTTTAGAGTCCCACACAGAGGGTTTCCCTGCATCGAGCAAAAGATGTAGAGGTCGTATGGTTTTACGATAGGGTTCGATCACGTACGTGTACTTATGCACGGATGATGATTCGGACAGATAATACTGGTGGGCTTTGGTTTAAGCCGGATCCTAGTATTATATTGATGGATAATTTTCGTCTCTTTTGTATTCGTATTTTTTCGGAATATGGATACGGGTATGTATATACGGATGAGGGGAATTTTTGTAAATTGTTCAAAGATGCTTCTAGAAGAGGCGCCTCATATTTGTATTTATCATTTTGGTTTAAATGATTATTCATTTTGTGAGTGGAGGAAATGAGGTGTAATTTGCATAAAATCGAGCATGGCTTTTGGTGACACTTGTGGGGTTTTCATCCCATGACTCACCAAGTTGATATTGAACCATATTTGTTTTTCCAATATGATTTATTCATTATGGAAAAAGGGATGGTTCAGTTTGGAGCTAAGGAAGCTATTCTCTTTCCTTATGAAATTTTGTCACCAGCTATTTTTCCTCAAGTCTTCTTCTACTTACCTCAAGCCATTCTTGTCTCATGAGTTGAGAATCCTATGGCTATGAGAGACAGACCACTCCATCTACCTTCTCTACATAGTCTACGACATCTAGTGTAGCGAACTAGGTGCCCTAGTTACTTCCGTTGAGTTGGGAGCTTGATGCACAGACTCTCGGGTGGATCATCTTCGACATGAGAGGACCGACAAGGAGGCCCGATCCGAACGATCCATGGAGCCTACGACGACGACGAGGACAACGACAAGAAGACCCGAAGGACATGTTTTCATGAGGTAAAACTTCTTTTCGAGTAGTTAACCTCTTACATGTTTGCTAGTTAGGGTTTAGGATCGATCCTGGAGTTCAAGTCAGTGTTGCGATCTTTGTAAAATCCGTTTTTAAAATATTTCGCCTCCCCACGGATCCGCGGGGTCCGCGACATTGACTTACAGTGGTATCAGAGCCTACTAAACCTTTACTATCTCGTTAGAAAGTGTTAGAACTTCGATCGTCGGAAAAACCGGTAAACGAAACACCAATACCCTAACTTTCTGTCGATTTTTAAAAGTGCCAGAAAAATTATTTTAGATGTACTAAAATTAAGTGCAGGGTATTTTAAGAAGACAGAAGAAAATTGAGCCGCTGAATTGCCAAGACGGCCGTGGAAGCACGGTGGATCGGTCCATTCCGCCGCGGAGTCGCGGCCGAGTCAAGGCCGATTCAGGTAAATTTTGTTCTGTTATTTCTTAATTTTAGTGTATTGGTCTCTGGAATATTTGGTTTCTACCCAATGCATTTTGGTGTGCTGGTTTGCACTTGGGGTAGACACGGAAAATATATTTCAATCGAAATTCTAATTGTTCTTGGCTAACCGGATCTTTTGTATTGTTTATATGTGTTTTTAAACTTCAGCTAATTGTTATATGTCGGTTAGTTTGAAGTTGCACATATCTGGTTGTTTGTGTATATGAACTTTGTTGGATCGTCGTTGATGAATTGCCGGGAATGTGAGAAAATGTTGTTTTTCTTTCATTCGATATAAATTGTAATTTGATGTAATATTATTTTGCGGGGAACATCCGGGTTGAGGTTGTAGCCACCATTGTATTATTTCTTTTTACAGTTTTCTGCTCCTAGGATAGACCTAAGGTGGGGTGCACAAACTACTGGGTTCTTTGAAGTGCCGAGTGGCCTACTCACTTTGCTGAGGGAGGTTGCTTCACTTCGGGAATTTGGTGGGTAGTTTTCCGCACCCGTAGGGGTCTGGGGTGGGGGTTTAGCTATTCATCACGACCGTGGAATTCGTTTTTTCGTTACAGGCTTAAACGAAACACGGTATTCCTAGTATATCTAATATGTTAATATGTGATATGGAATGCCTATTATTGCGTGAGACGAATGATTATTATATATATGCTATTAGACGTTGCTTTTGTTTTGCATCCGCGCTAGTCCTGCCCCCGCTCTGGCGTTAGTTAAGTAACCTAACGGTGTTAGACGGGGCCCTGTGGCGAATGCGGATGGCATAAGCAAACGTCATATTTTTGTTTCTCTCTATAATGATAGGTGTAAATAATGGGACTGCATTATTAATGCAAAGCAAATAAACCAAAGTTGAATCGTTGGAATAAATTTTAAAACCACTCGGTTTTTTCAAAAAACAGCAGACTTATAAATGCGGAGCTTAAACCACTCCTTTTAAAAGCTATCAGGTTCCTTCGATTAAATCAAGTGCATTATGTTCACGGTTTCGCCAAAACCAGCCGTAGCCTTCCTTCATTTCATATGAATATTCAGTAGTATTCAAGCTATGTTTGTTGACCTTCGTCAAGGCATAGTGATTGGTAGCTGTTGGGTATTCATATGTAGCATAGATAAATGCGTTGGTTTGGGACAGTCGTATTACTTTGTTGACCTTCATCAAGAGTATGTACGGGTGGGTTCAAATTAACCTGGAAAATGACGGGTAGAACTTGATATGTGACTTATGATTTGTCGACCTTCGTCAAGGTCATAAGAGCATGGGGCAAAAATCCACATCGAGAGTTTCTAAGGAAACTGAAATTTTCTAGTGCTGCATACCATTTGGAGTGTGATAATGTTGGTAGGATTCCTTCAGGATTATCACACAATGATATTTGGATCCCGATCCTACTGTGAGTATTCGCTACTCCTTGGGAGATATTTCACTAACACAATCAATGCTATAAACCAAGTAGGTGTCTAGAACGGTGTTAGCAGGGCTACGCCTCCAGGGAAAAGAGGTTATGTAATTAAGGAAATTCGCGAAAGCGTTGGAAAACCTCCCTCGAAGTACCAACACCAGCCTGGCTGAAAGGTTAAGCAAGTATTGTAGGGTGAGATTAATCCTGACTAATTCTTCTTTTATGGTTTGAGAAAGTATTCGAGAAACAGTGGGAGCCTTCCTGTTTAGATAAACTAAAAATCAATCTAAACTTGCAAGAGCATCATGCTGAGTGTTTTTCCTCTCTCTCTTAATTGCAGGGACTAGGTGACTAGACATATGTTACAGTTAGATAATAAGTTGACTAAGTTTTATTATATTGACTGGCAAAGGTTTTTCCAGATGTCCATTACCTGTGATAAGCTGGACCACCTCATTACTACTCAAGCCCCTGCCATCCCAGGTTCAGATTCCACCGTCGCGGATGATATCCGTAAGACAAGGGAAAAAGACTGTGCGAATACCAAGTGCCTCTTGTTGGTCTCAGTAGATGGTGTATACCAGAAGCAACACGAGAAGATGGACTTAGTTTCCATTTTCCTCTATAACAAAATTTATATGGAGAGCAATCTCGTATCGCAAGATATGAGATCTTGAAGGAATTGCTTCAAGCGAGGTTGGCTGTCGGGTTATCTGTAGGGGACCACATCCCTACAATGATCAGCTGTATTAAATAACTTACGGACCTGAAGACCACGTTGGAGAACGAGTCATATGCTGACTAAATTCTACATTCCCTACCTTCTACTTGTGCCCAGGGGAAGAAAGTTATACTTCCAGTTGAGGGCACCCTGAAGGAAATCAGGAAGACACCCGCTCTGCTTATTGGGAAATCTTCCTCTTCTAGATCCAAGGCGAATGCCAAGGATGAGAAGAAGAAGACCTCCATAAAGCCGATAGGCGGTGTCAGTAAGGTAGAATAAAAGGGAAGGGCAAAAGTTTCAGGGCTAACAGTAGTGAAGGAGGGATGTTGCTATTGTCACGCGAAAAGGGCATTGGCAGAAGGAATGCAGGGCTTGGAAAGCCAGAATCCAGGATCCGAAGGATGTATTGGCTTCGACTTCGGGTGTGTTTTTGGTTGAAAACTGTATGTCAATTAACTCTACTTCTTGGGTACAAGATACCAGCCCAGGATCTCATTTCTGTAATTCTTTACAGGCTTTGAGAAACCGTAGAGTTACCATGGCAGGTGATATGACTCTCAGTGTTACTAATGGAATGAGCATGGAAGCTGTATCCGTAGGGTGTATCACCTAGGATTGATAAGTGGGCCGATATTGATTTTACGTAACTGTTTGTGTGTACCCAGTCTAGCTTTTAAGCAATGTAGTCCACATCCACCTTAATCAGAGTTTGATTGGGTCAGGTACACTAGAGGACGGTATATACGTATTAAATCAAGCTCAGGTTTTCAACGTCCAGACCACACTTAAAAAAAAGTCTCCAGAATTAAACATGGCTTTGTTATGGCATTATAGACAGGGTCACATCAATGAAACAAGGTTGACGAAGTTACATAGAGAGGGTTATTTTAATCCGTTCGAATATCAGTCTTATGCAACTTATTAATCATGTCTCATAAGAAAGATGACAAAGACTCCGTTCACTGGATATAGAGTAAGTGCGAGCGAGCTCTTGGGGCTCACACACAACGACGTGTGTAGTCCAAATGTCTGCACATGCAAGAAGTGGTTATTCCTATTTCATTACTTTACGGATGTTTTCTCTAGGTATGGACATGTTTTCTTGTTGAGACATAGATCCGAGTCGTTTGTGAAATTCCGAGAATATAAGAATGAAGTGGAAAAACAAACAGACATAGGTATTAAGACACTGAGATCTGATCGATGTGGTGAATACTTAAAATGCCGAGTTCCTGGGTTACTTAAAAGAGAATGGAATTCTCTCTCAGCTTACTCCTCCATACACACCACAACACAACGATGTATCGGAAAGGCGGAACCGAACCCTATTGTATATAGTACGTTCCATGATGAGTAACGCTGAGTTGCCGCGATCCTTTTGAGGCTATGCACTAGAATCAGCTGCATATCTTTTGAAAAAGGTTAATACTAAGACTGTGCCTACCACACCATATCAGATATGGAGTGGGAAGAAACCCTATCTTCAGTATCTGAAGATATAGGGATGTCCAACTTTTGTGGAAAAGTAGCATGCGGACAAGTTCAAGGCATGCTCAGTACTGTGTAGGTATGTGGGATACCCAAAGAACTCCAGGGGTATCTTTTCTATTATGCAGAGGAACAAAACTTTTTTTTCTCATCATGCCCACCTTTTAGAAAATCAATTTTTGGAAAAAGGATAGTGGGAGCGCAATAGAACTGGAAGAAATTCCAAAACCGCAAACTATTACTGAAAGCATGATAGAACCAAAGGTTTTCAGAAGAACCGGACATCCCCACTCCACTCCGCAAGAGTAGTAGACTGTCACATCCGCCCAAGAGATACTACGGTTTTCTCATAGACGAGGATCGAGAGGATTGCATCATTGTATATGATGAGCCAACTAGCTTCTAGCATGCCATTCAGAGTGGCGACTCGGTAAAATGGCTGGATGCATTGCGGACCGAAATTGAGTCCATCTAATACCAACAAAGTATGCACTTTGAACATGTTAGTGTATATGCCCTAGGGGCCATTATTGTATCATACTAGCTTGTATATTACTTAATGGAAGCTTGGGATATTCACAGTTGTATTAACAGTCATGCTCAACATAGTAGTATGCTACTTGGTTTATATCTATCTTAATATGTGTATATGTTTCTTTTAGCATATCGCGAATACATATTGATAGAGCCCTTAGGATCTTGCTTGACTACCAGTGTTGTGATGGCAGTCACACTAATGGGAGCTGGGTAGTCTACAAGCACATCCTTTTTCAGGTCCCTAGTCGTAGGATTATCAAGACAGGGCATCGATACTCCAGAGTAGACTAGTGTATACACTTCTCATCCCAGCAGGGGAGATGGTCTGTTCCACAGCCATTAGTACGTTGTACTGGAGATGGTATGCAGGTGCTCGTTGGGTTACGGGTACACCGGACAGGACTCGCAGGGAATTGTTGGTTGGTATTATACCCGTCGTCAGTTAACAGTTCCCAGGTGACATGAGTACAGCATAGTCCGCAGACTTGACACTGCTGCTTCGTCTCGAGTGTGTTCCCACTGTTCTTAGATTGCTACCGTACCACGGCTCAAAGGAGTCGTGCAAACAGGTAGCATTTGGGTGCAGTCCCGAAGCACTTGGAGGCAGTGGCAGTTAGAAAGGATTCGTCTCTCCCGGTATTGGGAGTTGATATCGCGCTGTGTTTGGAGAGCCATTACACAAAGTCCCTGGCCAGGGCAAACGAGATTTACCGGTAGGTTTTCCAGTAGTTTCTCAAGGTGTGATGGGCTTCACTCCGACACGACTTATAGAGCTTTTAGGGGACTGACGCTTGCCGCCCCTAGGTCCGATATGCGATAGTCTTAGACGAACAGACCAGACTGTACGGAGATTGTCACATCAGTCTCGGTAGGAGTTTGGATGGGTTTCCTCATCGGCCTTCTTATCGACATCTACCTGGGGACCGTTATGTATAGCTAGTACCGCTTGCGACCTGTAGTTAAACCCACTGCCAGCGTAGTGTCGAGTCTTTAGAGTCCCACATAGAGAGTTTTCCTGCTTCAGGCGAAACGATATAGAGGTCGTATGGTTTTACGACAGGGTTCGGACACATACGTGTATTTATGCACGTACGATGTTCGGACAGTTTTTACTAGAGGGCTTTAGTTTAAGCCAGATTCTAGTATTGGATTATTGGATTTATACAGTCTCATATTTTCCGTGTTTTACGGATGGGAGGGGCATTCTCGTAATTACTCGAGAAGCTTCTAGAAGAATGGTGACTTATTATGTTTTAATTCATTTATGAATTAAGCTTAATGAGGTGGAGGAGATGATGTGAAATTTTCATTAATTACATCATGAGTCATGAGGTGATTCACTTCAAAGTAATTAATGAAGCATGGTTGATAATTTTATATAATATTACTTAGATATTTTCATGCTTCATTTTTTATCCAAATGACTCAAGATCTATATTCATTCTCAAAAACACATTCTCTCTCCTCAAGCTCTCTCTCTTCAAAAAGCTAACCCTAATCCTCTCATGTGTTGAGATCCCAAGGGTTAGAAAGATTAATAGATCCTTAATCTATCTCTATATCCTCTAGGTTACTTTGATTATCACTCATAGCCACCTAGTTATCTTAAGTGAGAGATTAAAGCTTGGAGGAGGAACTCTCGGGTGGATCTTCTATCACATCGGAGAGGCCGACGAGGAGACAACAAGAACAAGAAGGACTAGAATCTTGAGGTATAATCATCTATCATAGTAGTTAATCACTTCTAGATAGTTGTTAGTTAGGGTTTAGCAAAGATCCGTAAAGTTAGTCGATGTTAACTTAAACAAAATGATTGTTTTACCTATTCCGCCTCCCCGCATCATATAGGGTGTCTAACGTCGACTTACAGTGGTATCAAAGCCTAGCTAAACTATAACTAACATGTTAGCAAAGTCGTTAGAAATTCGATCGCAAAACGAACCCGAAAATATGACGTTTTCACATAGTTTCTGCCGATTTTAAAACGGGGTCTAAAAATTTTTCAGGGACCCTTAAAAATACAAGCAGGGTTTTTTAAGAATTGTGAAGAAATTTGGGATTGTGAATCGGCCATACCACTACGGAACCGCCGCCGATCCAAGCGATCCGCCACGGATCCGCGGCCCAATTGACTCCGAGTCAACCCAAATTTGCTCAGTTATTCTTCTGTGTTGATATTGTGTTATCTGGGATGTTTTGTTTCTGCTCAGGTTTTATGTGCACAGAGAATTGTTTGGAGTAGATTCATTAGTGTTGCTTGATCAAAATTCTAAGATGTCTGGCTAACTTGATTATATCTGTGTTGTGTTTAATGTGTTCGTAAACCTCCCCTAACTGCTAGTATGTCGGTTAGTAGGGGGTTGCACATTTCTGTAATGGTTTTTACTGGTTTGTGATTATGAACTTGTTGGATTGTCGTGAATGGATAGACGGGGATGTGAGACGAGTGTTTCTTTCATTCAAATATAAATTTTAATTTGTTGTAATATTCTTTTGCGGAGCACATCCGGGTTGAGGTTGTAGCCACCGTTGTATTATTTCATTTACTGTTTTCTGCTTCTAGGGTAGACCCAAGATGGGGTGCACAAACTACCAGGTACTTTGAAGTGTTTAGTGGCCTACTCACGTCGTTGAGGGAGACCGCTTCACTTCGGGTACTAGGCGGGTAGTTTTCCGTACCCGTAGGGGTCGAGGGTGGGGTTTTGGCTATTCATTGCGACTGTGTAATCCGTCTTTCTTTGCAGGCTCAAAAGAAATGCGGATTCGTAGAAAATCCAATATGTTCATCTGTGATCTGGAATGCCTATTATTGCGTCTGACGAATGTACAATATCTATATATGATATCTAGTAGGCGTCACTTATGTTTTGCACCCGCGCTAGCCCAGCCCCCGCTCTGTCGTTAGTTAAATAACCTAACGGGTGAATGACGGGGCCCAGTGGCGAATGCGGATGGAATAAGAGAACGTTGTATTTTCGTTGTTTTCTGCAATGATAGGTTAATTGATGGGACGCATTATATTAATGCAAAGAAAATAAACCAAAGTTGAATCGTTGGAACAATTTAAAAGAAACCACTCGGTTATTTTAAAACAGAAGATATTTTTTTAATTGCGGAGCTTAAACCACTCTTTTTAAAAGCTATTAGGTTCCTTCGATCATATCATGTTCACTACGTTCACGGTTTCGCCAAAACCATTCGTAGCCCTCCGTCATTTCATTTGGGTATTCAGTAGTATTCAAGCTATGTATTTTGACCAACGTCAAGACATAGTGATTGGTAGCTGCCGGGGTGTTCACATGTAGCATAGATAGATGTGTTGGTTTGGGACAGTCGTATTACTTTGTTGGCCCTTAGTCAAGAGTATATGGGTGGGTTCAAATCAACCTGAATAATGACGGGTAGAACTTGACATGTGACTTATGATTTGTTGGCCCTTAGTCAAGGTCATAAGAGCATGGGGCAAAAATCCACATCGGGAATTTCTAAAGAAACTGAAATTTGCTAAGAGTTGCATACCATTTGGAGTGTGATAATTTTGGTAGGATTCCTTTAGCTTTATCATACGATGATATTTAGATCCCGATCCTACTGTGAGTATCCGCTACTCATCAGGAGATTCGTCACTTAACGATCAATGCTATAAACTAAGCAGGTGTCGAGAAAGGTGTCAGCGGGGCTACGCCCCCAGAGAAAAGAGCTTATTTAATTAAGGAACTTCGCGAAAGCGTTGTAAAACCTCCCTCGAAGTACCGACACCGACCTGGCTGAACGGTTAAGCAAGTATTGTACGGTGAGAATAGTCCTGACTAGTTCTTCCTTTATGCTTTGAGGAGGGATTCGAGAAACAATGGGAGCCATCCTGTTTAGATAAACTAAAAACCACTCTAAACTTGCAAGAGCATCATGCTAAAGTGTTCTCTCTCTCTCTCTCATTGCAGCGACCCAGAACATGACAGGCCTTAAGTTATTATTAGATAAAAATATTTTGACAGGGCCAAACTATAAAGATTGGTTTCGGAATGTTAAGACGGTTATTACCTATGACAAATTGGGGTATGTCCTTACTACAAAGGCCCCTGCCATCCCAGGTCCTGAATCCAGTGTCGCGGATAAGGAAATCCGAAAGACTTGGGAGTTAGACTGCGCGAAGGCCAAGTGCATCATGCTTGCCTCTATGAATAATGAACATCAGAGGAGGCACGAGAATATGGATCTTTATCTATATTTCTCCACACCAAGGAACTGTATGGAGAACAATCTCGTATAGCTAGATACGAGACCTCGAAGAACTTGTTTCAGTCGAGGATGGCCGTCGGATCATCTGTAGGGGAACATGTCCTTAAGATGATTGGCTATATTGAAGAGCTTGCAGACCTCGGGACAACATTAGAGAACGAGCTGTATACAGACTTGATTCTCCAGTCCCTTCCTTCCACCTACGCCCAGTTTATCTTGAATTTCAACATTCAAGGTAAAGAAGTTGAACTTCCAGAACTCCTTAACATGTTGAGGAGTGCAAAGGGCACCTTGCAGAAAGCAAGGGAAACACCCACTATGTTTGTTCGCGGTGCTTCCTCTTCCAGGTCTAAGGCAAGGGCCAAAGGAAGGAAGAAGAAGGCCGCTACCAAACCAAGAGGTGGTATTGGTAAGGTGGGAGTCAAGGGAAATGCAAAGGTTGTGGTGCCAGTAGTGGCAAAAGGTGAGTGCTTCCACTGTCGTAGGAAAGGCCATTGGAAGAAAGATTGCAAAGCTTGGATTTCCAAGAACCAGGACCTGAAGCATGTTGTGGCTTCGGTATCGGATGTGTTTGTTATTGAGAACTGTTTTTCAATTAACTCTACTTTCTGGGTACTAGATATCGGAGCAGGATCTCATATCTGTAATTCATTACATGTTTGGAGAAACCGTAGAGTTATTAGGGTAGGCGATTTGTCTCTCAGAGTTGCGAACGGAATGAGCATGGACGCTGAAACCGTGGGAGAATATCTCTTAGGTTTGATAAGTAGGCAGATATTGATTCTACGTAACTATTTGTATGTACCTAGTTTGACTTGTAATATCATATCAGTGTCCTCACTTTCGAGAGAGAGATATGATTTTACATTCATAAGCGATGTAGTAAACATCCACCTAAATCAAGTTCTGATTGGGTCCGGTATATTAGATGACGGTATATACGTATTAAATCAAGCTCAGGTTTTCAATGTCCAGAACACACTTAAAAGAAAGTCTCCGGAAATAAATCAGGCTTTCTTATGGCATTGTAGACTAGCTCACATCAATGAAACACGGTTGACTAAGTTACATAGAGAAGGATATTTGAATCCGTTCGAATATCAATCTTATGCTACTTGTGAATCTTGTCTCAAAGGAAAGATAACAAAGACTCCATTCACTGGACATGGAGTAAGAGCGAGCTCGCTCTGAAGACTCATACACAGCGATATATGTGGTCCAATGTCTACACATGCAAGAGGCGGTTTTTCATATTTCATTACTTTTACGGATGATTACTCTAGGTATGGATTCATTTTCTTAATGAAACATAAATTCGAGGCCTTTGAGAAATTCCAAGAATATAAGAATGAAGTAGAAAACCAAACCGGCAAAAGTATCAAGACACTGAGATCTGATCGAGGTGGTGAATACTTAAGTGCCGAGTTCCTGGGTTACCTAAAAGAGAATGGAATTCTCTTTCAGCTTACTCCTCCATACACTCCACATCATAACGGTGTATCGGAAAGACGGAACCGAACCCTATTGGATATGGTACGTTCCATGATGAGTAATGCTGAGTTACCGCGATCTTTCTGGGGTTATGCGGTAGAATCAGCTGCATATCTTTTGAATAGGGTTCCTACCAAGACTGTGCCTACCATACCATATCAGATGTGGAGTGGGAAGAAACCCTATCTTCAGTATCTGAAAATATGGGGATGTCCGGCTTTTGTTAAAAAGTAGCATGCGGAAAAACTCGAGGCACGCTCAGTACAGTGTAAGTTTGTGGGATATCCAAAGAACTCCAAGGGGTATTTTTTCTATTACGCAGAGGAACAAAAGGTTTTTGTTTCTCGTAATGCCCATTTTCTAGAACAGCAGTTTTTAGAAAAGGAAATAAATGGGAGCGAAATAGAACTAGAAGAAATTCCAGAACCACAAACTACTACTGAAAGTTTGGTAGAACCAGAAGTTCAAGAAGAACAGGACATTCCCGCACCCCTCCGCAGGAGTAGTAGGCCGTCTCATCCGCCTGAGAGATACTACGGTTTTCTCATAGACGGGGATAGAGAGGATTGCGTCATTGATAATGATGAACCTACTAGCTTCCAGCAGGCCATCCAGAGCGGCGACTCAGTAAGATGGCTGGATGCAATGCGGACCGAGATGGAGTCTATGTACACCAACAAAGTATGAACTTTGGACTTTGCTCCAGATGGGGTAAAACCCATAGGATGCAAGTGGATCTTCAAGAAAAAGATTGGTGTAGATGGACAGGTGGAAACCTATGAGGCTAGACTTGTTGCAAAGGGTTTTCGTCAAAGACCTGGTTTGGACTATGACGAAACTTTTTCTCCAGTGGCTATGCTCAAATCCATTCGGATCCTTCTTGCCATTGCCGCCTTCCATGATTATGAGATCTGGTAGATGGACGTAAAGACGGCTTTTCTAAATGGTAATTTAGAAGAGTTCGTTTATATGGATCAGCCAGAAGGTTTCAATCAGAGTGGGAGCAGTGGGAAAGTGTGCAAGTTGCTTAAGTCCATTTATGGACTAAAGCAGGCATCGCGGAGTTGGAACATCTGTTTTGATGAAACGGTCAAAGAATATGACTTTATCAAAAATCCAGATGAACCATGTATATATAGTAAAATTGTAGCACGAACTGTCATATTCCTCGTCTTGTACGTGGATGACATTCTCTTAATAGGAAATGACATTCCTATGCTACAATCTGTCAAAGGATTCTTGTCACACAGGTTCTTCATGAAAGACCTGGGTGATACCTCTTACATTCTGGGGATCCGGATCTATCGTGATAGATCTAAGAGGATGTTGGGACTTTCGCAGTCCAGGTATATCAACACTATACTGAAAAGATTCAGTATGGAAGATTCTAAGCGCGGTAATTTACCGGCTTGTCACGGAATCACCCTCTCCAAAGAGATGTCTCCTAAGACTGATTTGGAAAGGGATCGCATGTCAGTTATACCCCACGCTTCTGCAATAGGCTCTATAATGTATGCGATGTTGTGCACCAGACCAGATGTAGCTTACGCACTGAGCGTGGTAAGCCGGTATCAGTCAGACCCAGGGGAGAAGTACTGGATAGCGGTAAAGAACATTCTCAAGCACCTGAGAAGGAATAAGGATATGTTCTTGGTTTACGGCGGAAAAGACCTCCAGATCGAGGCTTTTGCTGACTCCAGCTTCCAGAGTGACAAGGATGACTCCAAGTCCATATCAGGTTATGTCTTTACCCTCAATGGAGGGGTGGTGTGCTGGAAGAGTTCCAAGCAGGACACCGTTGCTGACTCGACGATGGAAGCAGAGTATATCGCTGCTTGCGATACCACAAAAGAAGCAGTCTGGATGAAGAAGTTCCTAACAGAATTTCAGGTGGTTCCTACCATTGCTGATCCAATTCCGCTGTATTGTGACAACAACGGCGCTATAGCTTTAGCGAAGGAACCCAGGTCCCATCAGAAGTCCAGACACATCTTAAGGCGGTATCACCTGATCAGGGAGATCATAAATCGCCAGGAGATCGAGGTCCGGAGAGTTGCTACAGAGGAGAACACTGCAGATCTATTCACAAAGGCCTTACCTCAGACACAGTTCGAGAGGCTATTCGAGATGATAGGTCTTCGATATGCCAGTATATGGCCCTAATGCAAGTGGGAGATTGTTAGTGTATATGCTCTAGGGGCCATTATTGTATCATACTAGCTTGTATATTACTTAATGGAAGCTTGAGATATTCACAGTTGTATTAACAGTCTTGCTCAACATAGTAGTATGCTACTTGGTTTATATCTATCTTAATATGTGTATATGTTTCTTTTAGCATATCGCAAATACATATTGATAGAGCTCTTAGGATCTTTCTTGACTACCAGCGTTGTGATGGCAGTCACACTAGTAGGAGCTGGGTAGTCTACAAGCACATCCTTTTTCAGGTCCCTAGTCGTAGGATTATCGAGACAGGGCATCGATACTCCAGAGTAGACTAGTGTATACGCTTCTCATCCCAGCAGCGGAGATGGTCTGTTCCACAGCCATTAGTACGTTGTACTGGAGATAGTATGCAGGTGCTCGTTGGGTTACGGGTACATCGGACAGGACTCGCAGGGAACTGTTGGTTGGTATTATACCCATCGTCAGTTAACAGTTCCCAGGTGACATGAGTACAGCATAGTCCGCAGACTTGATACTGCTGCTTCGTCTCGAGTGTGTTCCCACTGTACTTAGATTTCTACCCTACCACGGCTCAAAGGAGTCGTGCAAACAGGTAGCGGTTGGGTGCAGTCCCGAAGCACTTGGAGGCAGTGGCAGTTAGAAAGGATTCGTCTCTCCCGGTATTGGGAGTTGATATCACGCTGTGTTTGGAGAGCCATTACGCAAAGTCCCTGGCCAGGGCAAACGAGATTTACTGGTAGGTTTTCCAGTAGTTTCTCAAGGTGTGATGGGCTTCACTCCGACACGACTTATACGGCTTTTAGGGGACTGACGCTTGCCGCCCCCTAGGGCCGATATGCGATAGTCTTAGACGAACAGACCGGACTGTACAGAGATTGTCACATCAGGCTCAGTAGGAGTTCGGATGGGTTTCCTCATCGGCCTTCTTATCGACATCTACCTGGGGACCGTTACGTACAGCTAGTACCGCTTGCGGCCTGTAGTTAAACCCACTGCCAGCGTAGTGTCGAGTCTTTAGAGTCCCACACATAGAGTTTCCCTGCTTCAGGCGAAACGATATAGAGGTCGTATGGTTTTACGACAGGGTTCGGACACATACGTGTATTTATGCACGTACGATGTTCGGACAGTTTTTACTAGCGGGCTTTAGTTTAAGCCAGATTCTAGTATTGGATTATTGGATTTATACAATCTCAGATTTTCCGTGTTTTACGGATGGGAGGGGCATTCTCGTAATTACTCGAGAAGCTTCTAGAAGAAATATGACTTATTATGTTTTAATTCATTTATGAATTAAGCTTAATGTGGTGGAGGAGATGATGTGAAATTTGCATTAATTATATCACGAGTCATGAGGCGATTCACCTCAAAGTAATTAATGAAGCATGGTTGATAATTTTATATATTATTACTTAGATATTTTCATACTTCATTATTTATCCAAATGACTCAAGATCTATATTCATTCTCAAAAACACATTCTCTCTCCTCAAGCTCTCTCTCTTCAAAGAGCTAACCCTAATCCTCTCATGTGTTGAGATCCCAAGGGTTAGCAAGACTAATAGATCCTTAATCCATCTCTATATCCTCTAGGTTATTTTGATAAGCACTCATAGCCACCTAGTTACCTCAAGTGAGAGGTTAAAGGTTGGAGGAGGAACTCTCGGGTGGATCTTCTATCACATCGAGGAGGCCGACGAGGAGGTGAATAATAAGAACAAGAAGGACTAGAATCTTGAGGTATAATCATCTATCATAGTAGTTAATCACTTCTAGATAGTTGTTAGTTAGGGTTTAGCAAGGATCCGTAAAGTTAGTCGATATTAACTTAAACAAAATGATTGTTTTACCTATTCCGCCTCCCCGCATCATGTGGGGTGTCTAACGTCGACTTACAGAACATTGCTCCAGAAGGGGTAAAACCCGTAGGCTGCAAATAGATCTTCAGAAAGAAGATTAGTGTAGATTGACTGGTTGAAACCTATAAGGCTAGACTTGTTGCAAAAGGTTTTCATCAAAGACCTGGTTTGGACTATGATGAAACCTTTTCTACAGTGGCTATGCTCAAATCCATTCGGATCCTACTTGCCATTGTTACCTTCCATGATTGTGAGTTTTGGCAGATGGACGTATAGACAGCTTTTCTAAATGGATATTTGGAACAGTGCGTCTATATGGATCAGCCAGAGGGTTTCAATCAGAGTGGGAGCAGCAGGAAAATGTGCAAGTCGCTTAAGTCCATTTATGGACTAAAGCAGGCATCGCGAAGTTGGAACATCTATTTTGATGAGACGGTCAAAGAATTCGAGTTTATCAAAAATCCAGATGAACCATGCATTTATAGTAAGATTGTAGAGAGAACTGTAGGATTCCTTGTCTTGTACGTGGATGTCATTCTCTTGATAGGAAATGACATTCCTATACTACGATCAGTCAAAGGATTCTTGTCACGGAGGTTCTCTATGAAAGACCTGGGTGATGCCAACTACATTCTAGGTATCCAGATCTATCGTGATAGATCAAAAAGAATAGTGGGACTTTCACAGTCAAGGTACATCAACACCATACTGAAAAGATTTAGTATGGAAGATTCAAAGCGCGGTAGTCTACCGGCTTGTCACGGAATCACCCTCTCTAAAGAGATGTCTCCCAAGACTGATTTGGAAAGGGCTCGCATGTCGATTATATCCTATGCTTTCTGTGGTAGGCTCTATAATGTATACGATGTTGTGTACCAGACCAGATGTTGCTTACGCACTCAGCGTGGTAAGCCGGTATCAGTCAAACCCAGGGAAGCAGCACTGGATAGCAGTAATGAACATTCTCATGTACCTATGATGGACTAAGGAGATGTTCTTGGTGTATGGCAGAAAAGACCTCCAGATCGAGGCCTTTACTGACTCCATCTTCCAGAGTGATAAGGATGACTCCAAGTTCATGTCGGGTTATGTCTTTACCCTCAATAGAGGGGCAGTCTGTTGAAAGAGCTCCAAACAGGACACCGTTGCTGACTTGACGATGGAAACGGAGTATTTCGCTGCATTAGACACCGCAAAAGAGGCAGTCTGGATAAGGAAGTTCTTAAATGAATTTCAGGTGGTTCCTTTTATTGTTGGTCCTATACTTTAGTATTGACAACAAACGGCGCTATAGCTTTAGGGAAGGAACCCAGGTCCCATCAGAGGTCCAGACATATCTTGAGGCGGTACCACCTGATCAGGGAGATCGAGGTGAGGAGAGTAGATACGGAGAACAACACTGCAGATCCACTCACCGAGGCAATCCCTCAGACACTTTTTGAGAGGCTATTCGAGATCATTGGTCTGCGATACGGCAATATATGGCCTTAATGCAAGTGAGAGATTGTTAGTGATATATGCCCTAGAGGCCATTATTGTATCATACTGGATTGTATATTACTTAATGGAAGCTTGGATATACACGTATATAGTAACAGTCTTGCTCGAAATGGTAATTTGCTACCTAGTTTGTTTCTACCTCAATATGTGCATATGTATTTTTAGCATATCACTTATACATATTGGTAGAGCCCTTAGAATCTTTGCTTGATTACCAGCGTTGTGATGGCAGTCACACTAGTAGGAGCTGGGTAGTCTATAAGCACATCCTTATACAGGTCCCTAATCATAGGATTATCGAGACGGGGTATCGATACTCCAGAGTAGACTAATTTATACGCTTCTCATCCCAGCAGGGGAGATGGTCTGTCCCACAGCCATTAGTACGTCGTACTGTAGATAGTATGCAGGTGCTCATTGGGTTATGAGTACACTGTACAGGACTCGTCGGGAACTGCTGGTGGGTATTATACCTGTCGTCGGGTAGCAATTCCCAGGTGACATGAGTACAACATAGTCTGTTGACTTGACACTGCTATTTTGCCTCGAGTGTGTTCCCACTGTACTTTGATTACTACCCTACCATGGCTCAAAAGAGTCATGCAAACAGGTAGTAGTTGGGTGCAGTTCCGAAGCACTTGGAGGCAGTGGCGGTTAGATAGGATTCGTCTTTCCCGGTATTGGGGGTTGATATCGCGCTGTGTTCGGAAGGCCATTACACAAAGTTCTTGGCCAAGGCAAGCCAGATTTACTGGTAGGTACTCCGGTAGTTTCTCAGGGTGTTTTAGGCTACTCTCCGACATGACTTATTACGCTATTAGCGGTCTGACGATTACCGTCCTCTAGGCCCGATATGCAATACTCTTAGACGAACAGACCAGACTGTACGGAGATTGTCACAGATAGGCTCAGTAAAAGTTCGGATGAGTTATTCTCATCGGCCTTCTTATCGACATATACCTGGGGGCCGTTATGTGCAGCTAGTACCGCTTGCGGTCTGTGGTTAAACCCACTGCCAGCGTAGTGTCGGGTCTTTAGAGTCCCACACAGAGGGTTTCCCTGTATCGAGCAAAAGATGTAGAGGTCGTATGGTTTTACAACAGGGTTCGATCACGTACGTGTACTTGTGCACGGATGATGATTCGGACAGATAATACTAGTGGGCTTTGGTTTAAGCTGGATCCTAGTATTATACTGATGGAGAGTTTTCGTCTCTTTTGTATTCGTATTTTTCGGAATACGGATACGGGTATGTATATACGGATGAGGGGAATTTTTGTAAATTGTTCAAAGATGCTTCTAGAAGAGACACCTCATATTTGTATTTATCATTTTGGTTTAAATGATTATTCATTTTGTGAGTGGAGGAAATGAGGTGTAATTTGCATAAAATTGAGCATGGCTTTTGGTGACACTTATGGGGTTTTCATCCCATGACTCACCAAGTTGATATTGAACCATATTTGTTTTTCCAATATGATTTATTCATTATGGAAAAGGGATGGTTCAGTTTGGAGCTAAGGAAGCTATTCTCTTTCCTTATGCAATTTTCACACTAGCTATTTTTCCTCAAGTCTTCTTTTACTTACCTCAAGCCATTCTTGTCTCATAAGTTGAGAATCCTATGGCTATGAAAGACAAACCACTCCATCTACATTCTCTAAATCGTATATGACATCTAGTGTAGATAACTAGGTGCCCTAGTTACTTCCGTTGAGGTGGGAGCTTGATGCACAGACTCTTGGGTGGATCATCTTCGACAGGAGAGGACCGACTAGGAAGCCCGATCCGAACGATCCATGGAGCCTACGACGACGAGGTGGACAGCGACAAGAAGACCTGAAGGACATGTTTTCATGAGGTAAAACTTCTTTCCGAGTAGTTAACCTCTTGCATGTTTGCTAGTTAGGGTTTAGGGTCGATTCTGGAGTTCAAGTCGGTGTTGCGATCTTTGTATAATCCATTTTTAAAATATTCTGCCTCCCTGTGGACCCGCGGGGTGCGCGACATCGACTTACAGTTTTGGGTTGGTTTTTTGAGCTCTTATTACTCAATATTTCATTTGCCAAAATTCCTAAGTGATCAAGAGAGAAAAACCCCATATCTTGTGAGAGTTTGATAAAATATTCACCTGCTCATCTAAAATCACTCTCACCCACAAAATCACTCAAGAGCTTCTAATTTGATATTCCATTCTTCTTAAGTACTAGTGCTTCAATTGCAAAACTCCTTTGAGAGTAATCTTGAGCTTGTATTTTGCCTTCTTTCTTTATTGAGAGGATTTTTGAGTGCAAGAGTGCCTTGTAAGAGAGAAGAGCTTGTTGAGAGAAGAAGTGCTCAAGTGTGAGCACGTGTAGCTTTATTGAGAGAGAGAGGCAGGAAGAGCTTGTAAGAAGTATTGTTCGTAATGGCGAACAACGTGTAGTCTTTTGAGGAGACGCGTTGGTTAGGCCTCCACTGGAAATGGGGTTTGGGTTGCTTGCGGGCAATGTGTGTGTCTACGAAAACGACGTGAATTAATTGAACAGGCTCGTGCGCCTAAAGAAAGTGGACTAGGGGATTTTCCGAACCACTCTAAAAACCTTGCGTGTTTGCGATTGATTTTGTTTGCAATTTCACACTCTCTAGTTTTAGTTTCATAGCTTAGAAATTGCTCAATTGCTTGCTTGTTCCCTATATACTCTCTTTGCTAATTGCTCATATTTGATATTACACTTGCTTGCTATTTGTTTAGTTTGTCACAATTATAGCTTGCTTAGCCACTTATCATATTGATATATCTTTTGCTAAGTTATTCAATCGTGTTCTCTTTTAGCAAGTGTAGTATAAATTTTTAATTTGGGTATATAGTTAGCATAGTCCTATTCACCTCCCTCTAAGACTATTTGGTGTGAGCTTCCGTGGTATTTTCAACATAGATACCATTACATAATATACCTTATGCAACCAGTACTTGATTAAGGTAAATGTTCATGATATTTTTATCTAGAACAAAATTATATCCATCTTTATTAAGTAAAGAAACTGATATAATATTGCAAAGTATGGAAGGTACATAATAAAAGTTGTTCAAAAGCATACTGTTTCCACTTGGCAACACCAGGTGATATTCGCCGACGACAGCAGCTTCAACTTGTGCTCCGTCCCTACTCTAAGGGACATATCATCCAGCCCAACCATTCTACTTTTTCTCAGTCCTTATAATAAATTACAGATATGAGATCCTGATTTGGTGTCTAGTACCCAGGAGGTAGGGCTGACCAAAAAACAATTCTCAATAACAAATACACCTGAAGAAAATGCATTAGAATGTTTCTCCTTCATCAGGGTCAAATGGAAGTCCTTGCATTTCCCTTTCCCTTGCCCATACTCATGACGGTTGTCATAAGTTAGAGCCGAACCGACGTTCCCTAGCCCGGTGTTAATAAGCTGGTTCGGTCAAGTCATATATTTTATTATCTTGATTAAGACGTGACATGGTTGCTACATGGAGAGAGAGAAAATAAACACTCAGCGTATACTCTTGCAAGATTAGGTTGGTTTTTAATTTATCTAATCAGGATGGCTCCCTCTATTTTCTCGAATTCTCCTTCAAATCTTAAAAGGAGAACTAGTCGGGATCATTTACACTTTATAAGTTCGCAAACCGTTCAGCCAGGTGGGTGTTGGTACCCCGAGAGAGGTTCCCTGTGCTCTCGCACGGACCTAATTAAAGTAAAGCTCATTTTCGCAGAGGCATAGCCTCGTTAAAACTTTCTAGACACCTAATAGGTTTGCTAATTATGAAGTGAAAAGTATCTCCTAAGAGTAATCCTACTCATCAGTCGGAATCAAGATCCAACTATCATCACGTGATAACCTAGATGGAAACCATTCTAGTCACCACACTCTATAAGGTATGCACACACTTTGCAAGTTTCCTTTACATTTGAAACCCTCGATTTAGTTTTTACCGCTAACGGTTTATGACTTTGACTGAGCCAATATATCATAAACCGCTAATCAAGTTCAACATGTCATTATCTTGATTAATCTATACCCACCCACATAAGCCTTTGACTGAGCTAACATGGCTATGCGACTGTCCTAGTTAATCGCATCTCTATGCAGCAGACAAGTATTACTTTGCTACTGTTCACTATGTCTTGACTCAGCCAACATACGTAGCGCGAATACTAAGCACTACTCGTAGGAAACGACTGAGGGCTACGAATGGTTTTTGGCGAAAACACTTCAACTTAATGAAATTGATATCGTTGAAGAAACTGAGTAGTTTTGAAAAGGAGTGGTTTAGATTCCATTTTTAAAACAAGCGGTTTTGAAGAAAATCGAGTAATTTATAGTAACACAATCTTTTGCTTAAGAGCAAAATCCCCATGAAGGGATCACGGATCTTCTCTCATCGAATGAGGCGCAGTATATTCCTAACCGAATACGTCATTCGTCATAGGCGTGATACAATATACATCACTGGTATGCGATAAGCAATATGGAATAGCAGATAATCTAAAAGCCCCTCGTTTCATTTGAGCCACAAATGAAACTCAAGGTTCCCGGGTTGTGTGGATTTGTTGGATTTAGTGCCCTCAAAGTCAATTATTAGATCGCAGACACGTGATTGCAATGATTGAGGGATGACCTATATCGGTAGGACAGTCTTACTTGAGATGATAGTATACTATCTGGTTTATCTTTATCATCGTGTACTGATTTAGGTGACATGATATATATCACTATTGCACGTTGATAGAGCCCATAGGATTCTTGCTTGACTACCAGCAGTATGATGGCGATCATATACGTAAGAGTTGGGTAGTCTATAAGCACATCTTTAAAAGTGGTCCCTAGTCGCGGGTGTTTCGAGATAGGGCATCGATACTCCGGAGTAGACTAGTGTATACAGTCGAGACCCCGACGAGGGACGGTGGCTGGTCTCACAAGCCATTGGTGTTAGTTGGTTCACCTAAGATGTATACATGTGCTCATTGCGTTATGAGTACACCGGACAGGACTCGCCGGGAACATGCTAGCTGGTTATTAAAACCTGTCGTCAGATAGCAATTCCCAGGTGACATGTGTACAGGTTAGTCTATTGACCTGAGATCGTTATTTGTCTCATGTGAATTCCCACTGTACTTTGATTATTACCCTACCACGGCTCAAAGGAGTCGTGCAAACAGGTTTTAGTTGGGTACAGTCCCGAGCCATATGGAGGCAGTGAGTGGATTAGCAGGGGTTTCGTCTCTCCCTATGTTGGGAGTGAGATCGTGCTGTGTCTAGGAGAGCCATTACACAAAATCTATGGCCATGGTAAGTGAGATTTACTAGTAGGTATTCCAGTAGTATCTCAGGTGTTTTGGGCTACACTCCGACATGACTTATACCGCTTTTGGGGGTCTGACGTTTACCAGCTCCCTAGGCCCGATATGCGATACTCATAGACGAACGGACCGGACTGTACGGATATTTTCACACATAGGCTCAGTAGGGTTCTAGGATGAGTTCGCTCATCGTACTCCCTTTCACTCAGTACATGGGCAGCCGTTATGTACAGCTAGTACCACTGACGGCTTGTGGTTAAACCCACTGCTAGAGTATTGACGAGTCTTTAGAGTCCCCCACAGAAAGTTTCCCAGTTCGGGCGAAACGTTGTGGAGGCCGTATGGTTTTATGGCAGGGTTCGAACATACGCGTGCACTTGTGCGCGTGTCATAGTTCGGACGGATAATACTAGCGGGCTTTGGTTTAAGCCAGATCCTAGTATTATACTGTGTACATTTTGTCTCATTGCATTTGTATTCGGTTGGAATACAAATGCGGATATGTATATACAGTAGCAGGGTTATCTTGTAATTTATTACGGGATCGATTTTTGAAGTTCCAGTTTGTATCTTCTTTTGGCCAAATTTCCGTTCTATCTTTCTTTGGCTAAAATTTGGTGTGAGGGGTTTATTTGCAAAGTGGCTTTTACAAATGGGAAGGGGTTTTATGTGGTGACTGGGGCTCCAGCACCTTCCTGCAACCACACGAGTCTTCTAGATTGGTTTGACTCATGGTTTTGCATTATTGGCTTTCGGAAATGCTAGGATATTTGTTCATAGATATTTGCATATGATCACCCCTCTCTTTTGCCTTGCACTCACCTCCCTCCTTTTCATTTTGGCCGGCCACTTCATGTTGGGGAGCCCCATTCTTTTGGGTGAGAGAAAATTGTGTTCATTTTGATTAGCACAAAATTCTTTAGCAATTCCAAAAGCCCATTTTCTCCATTCTCACTCAAAAGGCAACTTCGATTAACCGTTCACCCGATTCGTTGGGTGACTGGAGACAAAGTATTCTACACTCAGTCTACAGCAACCTTGGACACGTCGGCTAGCAAACTTTGTGTCCGAGTTACCTCGGTTCAGAGGCGGGAGCCCGTATAAAGATTCGTTGATGTGGCGCAGTTTTCGGCGAGGAGAAGATCGGAGATCGAGCGAGATCGAGGAGAGAACTTCGTCGGCGCATCCGCAACAAGCTAGGGACAGAGGTTAAAGACCGAAGGACACGGATCGATTGGTATAATCTCGAAACCCCCTTTTCAGTATACTAGTTTACGGTTAATGGAACGATCCGGGATTCGGATGCGGTTAGCGCCAGTTCGTAAAAAGTTTTTGTTCCGCATTTGGCCTCGGAAAGATGGCCGGGGCGCTGCCGTGTCCCAACATGGTATCAGAGACAAACTATTAACCGTTAACTAGTTGGTTTAGACAATGTTAAAGTATCAAAACCGAAACGAAACCTAAACGACGTCACGGAAAATGTAGTTTCTGTTGTTTTTTAAACTTCTTCAAAAAATTATTTAAACAAGTGCAGAGGACTACTGGAGAGACCACAAGAGGACACCCCAAACCCGGACCTACCTCGCCGGAATTTTGTCGGCCACCATACCCGCATTTCCGGCGTCGCCGGCCAAGTGAAAGGCATTGTTTTTGGTTGTTTTGGGTTTGCTCTTGTGTCTGTGATGTTGGTTCTTTGGTGTTGTTTATTTGGCCCAATTTGGATATGGTTTTATCAGTATGTTTGGGCTATGCGGGGGTTATTTCGGTGTCAATATTTTCTAACATTGTTTAAGTTTTACAGTGCTTTACATTATTATCTGTGACCATGAATGTTCGATCGGTAAAACTTGTCTAATTGCTATAGTTCTTTTAGACGGGTTTTGCGAACGTGACATTCACGTTGATGTTCTGTGTTGTGCTGTGATGTTGCGGATTTGTCGTGGTGGATTGCTCCTGTGCAATGGTAGTGCAGTTTTGATATTTGTACATTTGATATCGCGGGGCGAGCATCCGATATGTGGACTGCCGTCACTGCCTGTTTGTATATTCTTTGGGGCACGACCGGGTTGAGGTTGATGTACCTGTTGTATATATTTTTTTTTCTATACTAGGTTTACCCCGCGGTGGAGTGCACGGATAGCCGGGTTCTGGAGGGCAACGGGTCCGCATCTTATGGCTTTGAGAGGGAGGGGACCTCACTCTAGGATTGGCGGGCTATTCGCCGCACTCATAGGGGGTATAGGTTTTCATTGCACAGGCTATCCACACGACCAGGGGAACGTCGGGTTTCATTTGTGGCTCTATGAAACTCGGGGCTCCCAGTATATCTGTATTGTTCTGTGATGCTTATTACTTTTCTGTAATGTTGCATTTATCACGCCTGGAGCGATTATTGTATATTGATATATATACTAGTAGATGTTGTATATATTTTACACCCGCGCTAGTCCAGTCCCCGCTCTGTCGTTAGTTAAGTAACCTAACGGGTGATGACGGGACCTAGTGACGAATGCGGATGGCATATACGTATATTTTATTTTCGTTCTTTATTGGTGTGATTAATTGATGGGATTGCGTTGATTCGGATCAATGCAAAGAAAACAGACCTATACAGATGTTGTTGGAACAATTTTTCAAAAAGCTATTATTGCAAGGACGTTTTCTTTTGTTTTGCATAGTGGTATTCAGCTTAGAATATCCAGTACCTCATTCGACGAGGCAAGGGCAGAGATCCCTTCACTAAGAGTGACCCCTTGGATAGAAGTTTGCGTCAGAGCAATAACTTCACTATAGCAAATTACTTTTTGTTTTGCATCATGGTATTCAGTTTGGAATATCCTGCATCTCATTCTACGGGGAAAGAGCCGAGATCCCTTCACCGGGAGTGACCTCTTTAGCGAAAGTTTTCACCACTATATTTTGTAAAAACTATGCAGTTCCTTCAACGATATCAAGTTCATTACGATAAAGGTTTTTCGCCAAAAACCGGTCGTAGCCCTCCGTCATTTCTTACGTGTATTATTTAGTATTCGTGCTGCGTTTGTTGACCTAGTCAAGGCGTAGTGTTCGGTAGCTAAGTGGTGCTTGTTTGTTACATAAATGGGATTGGTTAGGACAGTCGTGCGGCCTTGTTGACCTAGTCAAGGGCAGTACGGGTGGGTTTAATGCAATCCAGGATAATGACGGGTTGAACTTGACTAGCGGTTTATGGTTTGTTGACCTAGTCAAGGTCATAAGCCACTTGGGGTAAAAATCACATCGGGAGTTTCTAACGAAACTGAAACTTGCCAGGCATGCGCATACCTTCTGGAGTGTGATAACGTAAGTTGATTCCGTCACGTTATCATCCAATGATAGTTGGATCCCAATTCCCACTAATGAGTTGGTTTACTCCTCGGGTGATCCCGACTAATTCTTCTTTCAGGTTTGGAGGAGAATTTGAGGATACAGTGGGAGGTTTCCTGATTAGATAAAGTGATAACCATTCTGATCTAGGTTAGATTGCACGCAGAGTGTTTCTTTTCTCTCTCTCTTTGGCTGCGACCATGACCTAACCCTAGACTATGACTCAGTAACCAAGTTAACTGAACTTTCTTAAAACACTGGCTTTTGGATTGTCTGAGTTGCATACATCATTGCCATTTCTTCTTTTACCCTTTGCATTTCTCCAGAACACCCCGTATCACTACGAATATCCACTTCCATTGGATAAATCTATCGTATGGTTATATACGAGCTCGAAGGAATTTATTCCAGATTCGAGGATGGATTCTGGTTCTGGAGAGATTGAATAGGACTATTCAGTTGTCTTTTCCTTTTACCTTCTTTCAGGTTATGAGGCCCCCTAGGATTAGAAGAGGGTACACCTATTACGCTTATTGGATAGTCTTCTTCCAAACCATAGGCAGGTGCCGAAAGGTAGGGAATGAAGAAAACCAATTAGCCTAACGGTGGTGTACAGAAGGTAATAAGTAAAGACAAATAAAGGGATTAGAAAGAGGGCAAAGTAAAATGCGACTGCTATTCACGACCAAACCAAGTATTTCATCGTCACTCCTACTTCACCTTTGTATTTCTTCAGAACACCCCGTATCACTACGAAGATCCACAGTTATTTGGATAATCCATCGTATGGTTATATACGAAATTGATGGAACTTGTTCCATTTCGGGGATGGATTCTGGTTCAGGAGAAATAGAATAAGGTTTATTCAGTTGTTTTTTATCATCACCTTCTCTCAGGTTGCGAGTACTCCTAGGATTAGAAGAATACACCTATTAAGCTTATTGGATAGTCTTCTTCCAAACCATAGGCTGGTGCCGAACGGTATGGAAGGAAGAAAACCATTAAGCTTAACGATGGTGTACAGAAGGTAATGACTAAAGACAAATAAAGGGATTTGGAGAGATGGTAAGGAAATACACGGTTATAGTCATGAATCTGGATAATGGAAGAGGCATTACTAGGAATACCCGGATACCCCTTCGAAACATATTCATGTTTCAGTTTCACTGTGTATTGTTAATAGAAAACTGATTTCCTAATTAGTCCTTGCTCCAGGGTATGTATTTACCAGGTATGATTCTCACATCTGTATGGTTTTACAGATGATGAGTGGGAGTAAGTTGTTGGGAATTTGGTGATCATCCTCATTATATCGGAATTCGTTGTAATTGGTGATATTTGAGGAAATCGCCTAGGTACGTTTTCAACCTACGACGCACAGGGTTTGAGTTATTAAACTCATGGGACTCATACAGAGTATTGTATGTTGTCAAGTGTCAATTAGGACAAAGGGGTTGGTCCTCGTACTATATTCTGTTTACTTGTGACTTCTCTAGTTTTAGACATGTGTTTCGTAGAAATACAAGGTCCAAGTTTGAGAAGTTATAGGTATAAGAATAAAGTAGAGAACCAGGTGTAGCAAGTATCGGGATTCTTCAAGGTGATCGAAGATGTAGATACTTGTGTATGGTATTCTGTTGATAGTAATGTTTTAGAGAACTTGCTTCTCTTTCGGGTTACTCATAATTGGATGTACTCCTAAGTTGAGTATGCTGATCGGTCTCTCTCCATTTAGTTGACATGCACTGGAGACAGCTGCATGATTTGAATCTGGTTCCAATTAAATCAGTGCCTCTGTTTCTATATTATATATAGAATGGATCATATCTTAACGATGTTAAGGTATATGGAGTTGTCCGGCTTATGCTTAAAACAAGACTCTGGATAACTCAAGGCACGTTTCTGTAATGGCAGTTTGTGGGTTGACCTTGGCTTTGATGAGGGTTGACTTTCTACCATCTGGAAGATCAATAGTGATATTGTTCCTGACTCGCTACAGTTTTAGTAAAATGGATTTTTTCAGAAAACAGAAGTGGGAGTATGGTAGAACTGGAAGAGATTCCAGAACCGCAAACGATTACGGAAAATTTAATAGGACCTAATGATTCAATCAGGTTTGATATTCCATTAGCCACTCCGCAGCTATGGTGGGTAACCTCAGACACCCGAGAGGTACTTCGGTAGCCTCAAGGACGGTGACAGGGAGATTCTTGTTTACCCAAACTTTCCATTACTGCTGTTCTAGACTATGAGAGCCGGTAGGAGGATAAGTATAGCGTCGTTCTAAACTAGCTTTAGAAGTGCACGTGTATATTATTCTGCCAGAGGGTTGTCGTAGTCAGTGGGAGCAGCGGAAGCATAGTGGACAAGAAGCTTGTGTCTATTTATAGACTAAAGCAAATATAGCAGAGATAGATCATCTATTTTTGATGTGATAGTCATGGGCTTTGACTTCATCAGAATAGGAGATGGATCTGTTAAGAAAGTAGTAGGGTATGATGTCCTGGTATTTGGATAACATACACAGAGTAGGAAGTAAAATTCCTATACTACGATCGGTTTTACTGTGGTCGTCACACAGTAGTTTCTCCACATAGGATATGGATATTATATCAGACATCCTGGTTACTAGATCTATGGTTTTAGATCTAGATTTGGGTAGTTTCCTAATTTGGGTACTTAGACAGCATTCTAAAGGTATTTAGAATGGACGACTCCTGGCATGGTGGTGTACCGGCAGGTGATGGAGCCACCCTCTCTAAAGGTGTCTTACAGACTAAAGGGGAGAGGGATGTGCATGATTGACAGATCACTTGCTTAGGTAATTGAGTTGATCATGAGATGTCAAGTACCTCACCAGGTGTTGTTTTTGCACTAGATGCAATAAGTTGATATTGGTCCAATCCTGGAGAAACATTCGGAAGCGGTTTTAGAACATAAGTGGATGTTCTAGGGATTTGATAATGGCAGCCTCCTTCGGGAGACAGTTATCATTCCAGGCTTCCAATGTGACCTGGATGACAGAGTGACTGTCAGAGTTATAGTTTTCCCTCCGACGAGGGGGGCAGTAGTTTGGGCAGTTGGTCCAAGCGGATAAGAGGGAGGCATGGCGCAGGATACTGATTAAGCTCAGTTGAAGATACAGTCTAAGAAGTTTGGATTTGGAGTTCATTCGTGAACTAGGTCCCATCAAATATCCAGACATATTCTAAGACAGGTATTGCTCATTTTCGGGAGATAGGTTTCTCTGCGAACTTGAGATATAGAGAGACATAGAAAGAAACATCAGAGCGGATCCACTCACTGAGGCTATTTGTCGAACACAATAGTTTTACAGACGAGTTTTATGACACTGATTAGTAGAGGAGTTGGGTGTTCGGTATCACACGGGCTGTGAGTATGCGACATCGCAATAATTAGCCTTAGGTGAAAGTGGGAGATTGTTGGATATAGTGCCCTCAAAGTCAATTATTGGATCGAAGGCACGTGATTGCAATGATTGAGGGAGGACCTATACCGGTAGGACAGTCTTACTCGAGATGATAGTATGCTATTTGGTTTATCTTTATCATCGTGTACTGATTTAGGTGACATGATATATATCACTATTGCACGTTGATAGAGCCCATAGGATTCTTGCTTGACTACCAACAGTATGATGGCGATCATAAATGTGAGAGTTGGGTAGTCTATAAGCACATCCTTAAAAGTGGTCCCTAGTCACGGGTGTTTTGAGATAGGGCATCGATACTCCGGAGTAGACTAGTGTATACAGTCGAGACCCCGACGAGGGGCGGTGGCCAGTCTCACAAGCCATTGGTATCAGTTGGTTCACCTAAGATGTATACAGGTACTCATTGGGTTATGAGTACACCGGACAGGACTCGCCGGGAACATGCTAGCTGGTTATTAAAACCTGTCGTCAGATAGCAATTCCCAGGTGACATGTGTACAGGTTAGTCTATCGACCTGAGATCGTCATTTGTCTCGTGTGAGTTCCCACCGTGCTTTGATTATTACCCTACCACGGCTCAAAGGAGTCATGCAAACAGGTTCTAGTTGGGTACAGTCCCGAGCCACATGGAGGCAGTGAGCGGATCGGCAGGGGTTTCGTCTCTCCCTACGTTGGGAATGAGATCGTGCTGTGTCTAGGAGAGCCATTACACAAAATCCATGGCCATGGTAAGTGAGATTTACTGGTAGGTATTTCAGTAGTATCTCAGGTGTTTTGTGCTACACTCCGACATGACTTATACCGCTTTTGGGGGTCTGACGTTTACCAGCTCCCTAGGCCCGATATGCGATACTCATAGACGAACGGACCGAACCGTACGGATATTGTCACACATAGGCTCAGTAGGGTTCCAGGATGAGTTCGCTCATCGGATTCCCTTTCACTCAGTACATGGGCAGCCGTTACGTACAGCTAGTACCGCTGACGGCTTGTGGTTAAACCCACTGCCAGAGTATTGATGAGTCTTTAGAGTCCCCCACAGAAAATTTCCCAGTTCGGACGAAACGTTGTAGAGGCCATATGGTTTTATGGCAGGGTTCGAACATACGCGTGCACTTGTGCGCGTGTCATAGTTCGAACGGATAATACTAGCGGGCTTTGGTTTAAGCCGGATCCTAGTATTATACTGTATAGATTTTGTCTCATTGCATTTGTATTCAGTTGGAATACAAATGCGGGTATGTATATACAGCAGCGGGGTTATCTTGTAATTTATTACGGGATCGCTTTTTGAAGTTGCCAGTTTGTATCTTCTTTTGGCCAAATTTCTGTTCTATCTTTCTTTGGCTGAAATTTGGTGTGAGGGGTTTATTTGCAAAGTGGCTTTTACAAATGGGAGGGGTTTTTATGTGGTGACTGGGGCCCCAGCACCTTCCTGCAACCACATAAGTCTTCTAGATTGGTTTGACTCATGGTTTTGCATTATTGGCTTTTGGAAATGCTAGGATATTTGTTCATAGATATTTGCATATGATCACCCCTCTCTTTTGCCTTGCACTCACCTCCCTCCTCTTCATTTTGGCCGGCCACTTCATGTTGGGGAGCCCCATTCTTTTGGGTGAGAGAAAATTGTGTTCATTTTGATTAGCACAAAATTCTTTAGCAATTCCAAAAGCCCATATTCTCCATTCTCATTCAAAAGGCAACTTCGATTAACCATTCACCCGATTCGTTGGGTGACTAGAGACAAAGTATTCTACACTCAGTCTACAGCAACCTTGGACACGTCGGCTAGCAAACTTCGTGTCCGAGTTGCCTCGGTTCAGAGGCGGGAGCCCGTATTAAGATTCGTTGATGTGGTGTAGTTTTCGGCGAGGAGAAGATCGGAGATCGAGCAAGATCGAGGAGAGAACTTCGTCGGCGCATCCGCAACAAGCTAGGGACAGAGGTTAAAGACCGAAGGACACGGATCGATCGGTATAATCTCGAAACCCCCTTTTCAGTATACTAGTTTACGGTTAATGGAACGATCCGGGATTCGGATGCGGTTAGCGCCAGTTCGTAAAAAGTTTTTGTTCCGCATTTGGCCTCGGAAAGACGGCCGGGGCGCTGCCGTGTCCCAACAGGATTTCCCGTACAATATTAGACCAAGACCCCTATGAGTGTGGCAAGTTACCCGCTAATTCTAGAAGTGAGGCAACCCGCACTATAGGTCATGAGTGGGCCACCTGGCACTTCATGGTATCCGGTAACTTGAGCACTCCACCATGGGTCATCTTAAAACCCTTTCAAGTGCGGCGAATAGCTTGCCAATTCAAGAGCGATGCGGCTCGAACTCACTACTGCAAGACGACCACCTAGCAAACTCTAGAACTCGGTTATTTGAGCACTTCTCCACGGGTTTATCCTAGTACAGAAATGAAATAATATATAATAGTGACATCGACCTCAACCCAGTCGTGTCCTAATAAAAGAATAAACAAACAGGCAAAAACGACAGTCCATAAGTCAGATGCTCACCCCGCAATAATGAATATACAAAAGGCACAACTGTACAACCAATATTGCATGAGGGGCTATCTAACACGACAATCCGTATAAACCATTACAGAGATATACATCACAACAACACAAGCAAGTTTGTGTAACCCCATCTAAATGACATATAGCAATTAGAGATGTTTGAGACACATATACAACATCAAAGATATCAACGATACAAAAGTTTTGAGTTTTAAAACTTTCCATGTTGCCCCTAAGCATAAACAGTACTAAACCAAATCTGGGCAAAAACAAACACTACTAAAAATCCCAATTCCCAAATTTTAAGACAGACAAAAAAATGAGGCCAACCAGAGCAAGCCTGGCTGCCAAAATCAGCCAAAAGGACAATTTCGGCAGCCAGATTAGCTCTGGTCTGTCTTATTTTTCTTCTGTGTAATTTTCACATCATAAACATCTTTTTGTACTTGTTTAAAAAATTTTCAGAGTCTATAAAATTTCGAACAGAAACTCGGGTGTATTGGGTTTTTGAAAATTGTTAGTGATATGTATGCCCTAGAGGCCATTACTGTACATGAGATGTATACTGTAGTGGATGCTTGGACATATATAGGGAGGACTTTCTTGCTCGACATGATAGTATGCAATCTGGTTACTCTTTACCTTAACGTGTACACTGATTGTCTCTCTGTTACATGTTGGTAAAGCCTTTAAGATGTGTACTTGACTACCTGGAATATGATGCAGATCATACTAGTAGGGACAGTGTAGTCCTTAAGTACATCCTTTAATGTCCCTAGTCGTGGGTGTATCGAGACGGGGCATCGATATACCAGAGTAAACTAGCGTATACCTTCTCGACCCATATAGATGGGCGATGGATGATCCCATATCCATTGGTGTTTGACATCAGAGATGGTATACGGGTGCTCAGTTGTAAGTCCACGGTAACGCCCCGGCCGTCTAAACAGACGCCAAATGCGGAACAAAAACTTTTTACAACTGGCGCTGTCGCGTACCGTAACCCGGATCTGCCATTAAAGCTAAACTAACAAATTACAAATGGGTAGAAACGTTATACCGAATGATCCGAGTCCTTCGGTCTTCAACCATCATCCCACGCTTGTTGCGGCTGCTCCGATCTCCTGAATCTCTAGTCTTCTCGTCCAGGTGGCACCACGTCGACGGATCTTTAAACGGGCTCCCGCCTCTGAACCGAGGCAACTCGATTGTCAAATTTGCCAGAAGAGACGACCAAGATGAAGTAGAGAATGAGTAGAACACTTTGTCTCGTTGTGTCCAAGGCTATGGACGAACGGTTAATGAAGTTGCCTTTTGGATCGATACGAAATGAGAAATGGAGTATATCAATTTCCATGAACCAAAGTCCTTAATCTTTTCAAAAAAAAACAACAACCATCAATAAGCAATGAGGGGCCGGCCACAAATTTATAGGAGGGAGGTGAGTGTAGGAGAGAGGGGGGTGAGTGTATGCAAAGCTTATCATGAAGAAAATATATAAGCATAAACAAAAATGAATTAATGCAAATGGTGACTCATAAACCTTAGTCACCATTTCATTAAATGCCACCAATGAACAAAGAACACCTCACAAACCCTAGAAGCTTCCACACACATCTCCTCATGACTCACCCAAAAAGGTAAATCCGTATTTAACCGAATGTTAAATACGGCCGATAGAAAACTGGAAACTGGCAACTTCCAAAAGCGATCCTGAAACGAATTTCAGGATAACCCCGTATCAGTATAAATATACCCGCATTTGTATTACGACCGAATACAAATGCAACTGAGACAAAGATATTATATTTACACAGTATAATACTGGGTTCCGGCTTAAACCAAAGCCTACCAGTATTATCTGCCCGAAAAATGACACGTCGGAAAACGCACGTGCATTTTCCGAACATTGCCATAAACCCATACGGCCTCTACAATGTTTCGCCCGAACTTAGGAAAGTGTCTGTGGGGGACTCTAATGACTCATCAACACACTGGCACTGGGTATAACCACTAGCACGTCAGAGGTACAAGCTGTACGTAACGTTTTCCTATGTATTGATTGGAAGGGAAGCTGACGAGCGAACTCATCTATAAACCCTACTGAGCCTGACAGTGACAATGTATATACAGTCCGGTCCGTTCGTCTAAAGAGTATCGCATATCAAGTCTAGGGGGGTGGATAAAGTTAGACCCCTAATAACGCGATAAATCGTGTCGGCATGAAGCCCATCACCACCTGAGAAACTACTGATCCAAATCAGTAATTCTCTACTACCTCGGCCGAGGATTCCTAGTGATGGACACCCGTGCACTGCGTGACATCAACCCCCAATACTGGGAGAGACGAATCCCCGACGATCCGCTCACTTGCCTCCAATGTGGCTCGGGACTGTACCCAACTAAAACCTGTTTGCACAACTCCTTTGAGCGTGGTAGGGTAGTAATCTAAGCACAGTGGGAACTCACACGAGACAAATGGCGATCTCAGGTCGATGAACTAACCTGTACACATGTCACCAGGGAATTGCTATCTGACGATATGTATAATACCAACTAGCAGATTCCCGGCGAGTCCTGTCCGGTGTACTCATAACCTAATGAGCACCTGTATACATCTTAGGTGAACCTACTAACACCAATGGCTTGTGAGACCGGCCATCGTCCCTCGTCGGGGTCTCGACTGTAGACACTAGTCTACTCTGGAGTATCGATGCCCTGTCTCGAAACTCCCACGACTAGGGACACTTTTAAGGATGTGCTTATAGACCCCAGCTCCCACGTATATGATCGCCATCATACTTGTCACGCCCCGCTTCCCAAAATACGGAATACGAGGGGTAGACAAGGCCAGCCGTGCTCCTACGGTCAAGAAAATGTCCTGCCGTAGTCACACTTCGGCTTCTAGTTTTTCATGGTAAACAGTAAATGATGCACAGGTAATGAGAAATACAGTAACTGATAGAAACAATGATATAAACTGACCTAATGGGGAATAAACGAATGTAACTCGGAATGGCAAGTCAAGAAGTCTGTGTTGCACGTCTAGTTCTGGTCCAGGCTAAATCTTCTCCTCACACTGAGCATGCATACTCAGGTCGTCAGAGCGACACAATAGCAATATAATATATATGAAATCAAGTGACAGTTCTAATAGTGGTAATAGATATGTGAAACAGTAAATCAATGACAGCATGAATATGAATGTGCAGTAATTAATGCAGCGGAACAGTAAAGCAGTAGAACGATATGTCACGCATGTCAACACAGTATAAAAGGTATATAAATACCAGTATCCCTATCAGTCTCTAAGTCTCACTGTACAGGTCACTAAGCCTACCGTCAGTCCAAGTGTGAGAGTCAACCACTCGCGAGTGTCCTCCACCCAAGGGTAGAACCCAAGGGCAAGGGACCACGGGCCCAACATGTAACATGTATATCACGGTGTATATCACATACCCTGTAAATCTCCATATATCTCCCTAAATATATAAGCCGGCATGGGACTCCCGAGATTCTGTTGGACTCACACTTAAACTACCCCATACCCCGTGGTCTACATCAAACGCTAACCATAACCCTAAATACTAATCGATCCGTGACAAGTCTGCGCGAGAACTGGAGGCAGGACCTCCATCAAGCACGTCCCGACTAATACCTAAGATAAATGGCAGTGTCGGATGCCTTATCTGTGACACCCGTGCAAGCGCTTCCATAAGTGTCCCATACCACTTATAGTCACACGTACACGCATCCCACAGACGTCGACAATGCAATAGAATAATAGGGTCGCTGATTGTGTACAAGTACGTATCACTTTCACTTAATCACGGATACACGAACACTGACGTACTTGCCACAATCATCACTAAAATCTAACACTGGGTAAATGCACGATATCACTAGGTTATCACTGCAACGATATGAGTATGATATGATACATAAACAGTAAATGAAGCACGATCAAGATGTCATAAAAACAGTATTCTATCATTTGCACGATTTATCATGAAACGTACGTATATAATTTAGCGAAATGATAAACAGGTAGTAATTAGCATGTCCAGTTGTCCATCCATCAAATTTGGTTTCAATCCAATCGGGTTAGTCATTAATTATAACCATTTTATTTTAAGCGCTCGCGGCTGGAAATCCGATTTCAGAATCAGAAGTCCGTTTCGTAACGCATTTTAACCCCAGTTGGGATCAGAATTTAGCGACTCTACAGTTGGATGAATTCTAGGGTTTTCAGAAAGGTTTTCAACGCAACAAACGGATCTTCAATCGCGTCTGTACGCCAGGAGATATACTCTATTTAACTCTAATATGTCAGTTCTGAATCTGTTGGGACTGTTATGTGTCCCGATCTTCTAAATTACAGATTAAATAACAAACGGTAACGAAACAGAATGAAATCAATTGTGTTGTCTATCTAACAGATTTACCTATAATACGCAGTGGAGTTCCGCAACCTACGAGTTAAGAAAATCCTGTGGTACCCATTACGGAGTAGCAAGCAACAACTGAAGTCGCTCTGGACTGCAGTCCAGAGTCGCACTCAGATTCAATTATCATCACGGTTTAAGTACAGGAATGTCTGGAATCTAGTATAGGGTTAAATTTCGTCGAGTCGGCTTCGAATTGAGCCCTCGAACGCACCATTCTGGTATGTATATGATTTATGGTGAATTTAACGATTTTCAGGTACAATAAAATTACAGTCTTACGGTTAAACTTGGGGGTAGTTGTTTTAGTCATTAACGGTCGTATTTTCCAGCGAGACTTGCACAGGGTGTTCATCACAGCAAGGGACAAAGTAAATAATCCAGTTTCGTCTATTTAGAAAAGTATTTTCTTTGGGAACACACGTCGAGCAGGTATGGCACATAATTGGTTAAAATTTGTAACTTTATAATCTATGTATTCAGTGATTGTACCATAAGTAAATAGCATGTAAGCAAGTAAAAACTTGCCTGGAGGCGTCTTGGCGATGCTCGGCAGTGATAACGGCACGATCGCGACACACGCGCGGCTCGGCACCTGACTTGGCTCGAACACGAGTCTCGGCAACGACGGCTCGCAGTTTGGTGGTCGGGGCTCGGCTGTGAAGCTTGGTTCTTGTGCGTCAAGGGGTTCGACGATGGGTGATGATGACGATGGTGAGTGTGTTAGAGAGAGAGAGAAGTGAGAGGGAGAGGGAGGGAAATGAGAGAGTGTGACAGAGGGAGAGAGAGTGCTGAGAGTTAGAGTGTGAGAGAGAGAACTGAGAGAGCAGAGGAGGAGAGAGGGCACAGAGTGAGAGAGTGAGAGAGAGCTGAGATGAGAGATCAAGAGAGAGGGAGAGAAAACTGAGAGAGAAAGAGAGAGTGTTAGAGAGGGAGAAAGAGGTTATAGAGAAATGAGAGAGAGGGAGTAGGCAGAGAAAGAGAGAGAGAGTGACTGAGAGAGAAAGAGAACATAGAGAGAGAGATGAGATTCAGAGAAAGAGAGTGAGAGAGTGACAGAGACAGAGAGAGAGGGGGGAAGGCAGAGAGAGAGTGACGATGACGACAACGACGATGATGATGGGGTGACGGCGTGGCTGAACGGCGGTGAGGCGGGGGTTGACGAGATGCGACGGGTTCAGGTGAGGGGTGCAGCTCGGGAATGGTGGTGGCTGCCGCCGACGAGGGAATCGAGTGAGGGAAAACGGAGTGCAGGGGCAGTCAATGGTTGCAGGGGAGATCGGTCGGGGTGATGTCTTGGCTACAAAGGAGCTGCCTTGGCCGGGAACTCGACCATGGAGTCGAGGTGGGGTTGAGGAAGGAGGAGAAGTTGGTGGTCGGTGATGAAGGGGAGAGCAGGTGAAGCTTGGGGTGGTCGGCAATGTTGATGGTGGCTCGTCGGAGGTCTTAATGGTGAGAGGGATGGAGTGGTCGGTGAGCGGCGGTGAGGAGACGGTGGTGGCGCGAGTTCGAGAGAGAATGGGAGACGAGAGAGGAGCGATAGTGAGTTCGAGGGGGTTAGGAGAGACGAGGGGTGCGCATGTCAAGGTAACGGCGCACGAGTCGTGGGGATAACAGCACGCGAGCGAGGGCGGAGGAGGCGGCGAGAAACGCGGTCGCGAGCGGGAGTTGGGGAAAGGAGCCGTTGGGGATTTAAAGGAGATGAACAGTGATGGAGTCGGGTCGGGTGTGTGTGCGGGCATGGGCTGAAGAAGAAGGGCCGGGCCAAGAAATGAGGGAAAAAGAATTAGTTGAGGGGAATTAAGGAAGCGGGCCGGGCCAAGAATTAACTAGAAAATAAATAAGAAAAGGGCCCGGGCTATAAAATAAGTGAAAATTATAAAAATTTGAGATGTGGGCTGGTGTAAGAGATTGGGCCGGGAAAATTTTATAAGGAATATATTAAGAAAATTTGGAGTGGGCTGAGGAATTAAATTTAACTTTGGGCTTGGGGTTTAAATATAAGTTTGAGCTGAATGTTTAAAAATAGGTTTAAGGTTTAAGTATTTTACTCATTTTGGTTAAATTCGGTTTTGGTTTTAAATCTTGGTTTGGGCTTTTAGGGTTTAGAAGAAATAGAATTTAAATAAATCAAATAAAATTCAAAAATAACAACTATACAGATATTGGTATAAAATAGGGCTGGGTATTACATCATACCACCCTTACAAAAATTTCGTCCTCGAAATTTAAAAGAAACAACTAGCTATAAATAATAAACGAAGGATTATCATATCGAAAACTAATATGTGTTGATTTATTTAAAACGGGTAGACAAAGTTTTGAAGGTACATATATATATATAAGAACCACATACAAAAGTTAGGGCTAAAAGCACAATACAGGAACACTATAAGGGCAACTACAAATATACAAGAATATAGGTAACAATTAACGAATAATATTAATTAAAGTATGCTCGGTAAACGTCGAAACCAAATGTGTGCACAACTAAGTATATCAAAGTAGCAAACAGAAACAATAAGTATAAGGCTCAACCACTTATAATAGTAAGCATAGACACAGTTCTTGAAAATAGAGTAACGACAATAAAGTAGTGAAAATTAGTCGGCAGATTAAAACATTTTAGGACGATATATCGATCAGATAGTTTTAAAATAACTTAGAAAACTCGTATCGTGAAAATAAGGAACATGGAACAAAATATGCGCGGTGTAAGGTTGCGCTACTGAAAATAAGAATACTAAGTTTGAGCTGAATGTTTAAAAATAGGTTTAAGGTTTAAGTATTTTACTCATTTTGGTTAAATTCGGTTTTGGTTTTAAATCTTGGTTTTGGCTTTTAGGGTTTAGAAGAAATAGAATTTAAATAAATCAAATAAAATTCAAAAATAATAACTATACAGATATTGGTATAAAAAGGGGCTGGGTATTACAATACTGCTGGTAGTCAAGCATGAATCCTATGGGCTCTATCATCATGCAATAGTTAACTAAAGCATATATACGATGATAAAGACAAACCAGATTGCATACTATCATCTCGAGAAAGACTGTCATATCGGTATAGGTCCTGCCTCAATCATTGCAATCACGTACCTGCGATCCAATAATTGACTTTGAGGGCACTATCTCCAACAATCTCCCACTTGCACTTAAGGCTAATTATTGCGATGTCGCTTACTCACACCCCGTGTGATACCGAACATCCAACTCCTCTACTAATCAGTTTCATAAAGCTAGTTTGTAAAACTTTTGTGTTTGAGAAATAGCCTCAGTGAGTGGATCCGCCCTGATGTTTCTTTCTATGTCTCTCTTAATCTCAAGTTCGCGGAGAAAGCCATCTCCTGAATCGAGTAATACCTGTCTTAGAATATGTCTGAATGTCTGATGGGACCTAGTTCATAAATGAACTCCAAATCCAGACTTCTTAGACTTTATTGATAACTGAACCTAATCAGTATCGTGCACCATGCCTCCCACAGTATCCTCTTGGACCACCTGTCCATAATACTGTCCCTCGTCAGAGGGAAAACTATAACTCTGACAATCACTCTGTCATCCATGTCACCTCTGAAGCCTGGAATGATAACCGTCTCCCGAAGGAGGCTGCCGTCATCAAATCCGTAGAACATGCACTTATGTTCTAAAACTGCTTCATTATGTTTCTTCAGGATTGGATTAATATAAACTTATCGCATCTAGTGCAAAAACAACATTTGGTGTGGTACTTGACATCTCATGATCGACTCAATTGCCTAAGCAAGTGATCTGCCAATCATGCACTTCCCTCTCTCCTTTAGTCTCTAAGACACCTTTAGAGAGGGCGACTCCATCACCTGCAGGTACACCACCATGCCAGGAGTCATCTATTCTAAAATACTATTAGAATATTGTCAAAGTACACTGATTGGGAAACTACCCAATACTAGATCTAAAACCATAGATCTAGTAACCAGAATGTCAGATATTATATCCATGTCCTTTGTGGAGAAACAACTGTGTGACGACCAACGTACAACCGATCGTAGTATAGGAATTTTACTTCCTACTCTGTGTATGTCATCCAAATACCAGGACATCATACTCTACTACCTTCTTAACAGATCCATCCCCTATTCTGATGAAGTCAAAGTTATGACTGTCTCATCAAAATTAGATGATCTAATCTCCGCTATATTTGCTCAAGCCTATAAATAGACATAAGCTACTTTCCCACTACGCTTTCGCTGCTCCCATTGACTACGACAACCCTCTGGCAGAATAATATCTACGTACACTTCTAAAGCTAGTTTAGAACGACGTTATACTTATCCTCTTGCCGGGTCTCATAGTCTGGAACAACAGTAGTGTCAAGTCTGGGTAAACAAGAACCTCCTTGTCACCGTCCTTGAGGCTACTGGAGTACCTCTCGGGTGTCTGAGATTACCTACCATATCTGCGGAGTGGCTAATGCAATGTCAAACCTGATTGAATATATAGGTCCTATTAAATTTTTCGTAATCGTTTGCGGTTCTGGAATCACTTCCAGTTCTACCATACTCTCACTACTGTTTTCTGAAAAAATCCATTTTAATAAAACTGTGGCGAGTCAAGAATAATATCACTATTGATCTTCCAGATGGTAGAAATGTTAACCCTCATCAAAGCCAGGGTCAACCCACAAACTTCCATTACAGAGACGTGCCTTGATTTATCCAGTGTCTGGTTTTAAGCATAAGCGGGACAACTCCCCGTATCTTAACATCGTTAAGATATGAACCATTCTATATACAATATAGAAATAGAGGCACTAATTTAATTGGAACCAAATTCAAATCATGCAGCTATGTCTAGTGCATATCATTTTAATGGAGAGAGGTTAATCAGCATTACTCAACTTAGGAATCCATCCAATTATGAGTATCCTGAAAGAGAAACAAGTTTTCTCAAAACCATTACTATCAACTGAATACCAATCACAAGAATCTACATCTTCGATCTCTTTGAAGAATCCCGATACTTGTGACATCTGGTTCTCTACTTTATTCTTATACCCACAACTTCTCAAAACGTAGACATTGTATTTCTACGAAACACTTGTCTAAAAACTAGAGAAGTCATAAGTAAACAGAACATAGTACGAGGACCTACCCCTTTGTCCTCACGGACACTGGACAACATATAATACTCTGTATAAGTCCCTTGAGTTTGAATAACTCAAAACTTGTGTGTCGTAGGTTGAAAACTGTACCCAGGCGATTTCCTCAAATATCACCAATTACAACGAATTCCGATATAATGAGGATGATCACCTAATTCTCAATAACTTACTCCCACTCATCATCTGTAAAAACCATACAGGTATGAGAATGAAACCTGGTAAATACATACCCTGGAGTAAGTATCTAATCGGGAAAACAGTTTTCTTTTAACAATGCACTGAAACATGAAAATGTCTCGGAGGGATATCCTGGTATTCCTAGTAATGCCTCTTCCATAAATCAATTCATGACTCTAACCGTATATTTCATTGCTATCTCTCCAAATCCCTTTATTTGTCTTTAGTCGTTACCTTCTGTACACCATCGTTAGGCTAAATGGTTTTCTTCCTTCCCTACCGTTCGGCACCGGCCTATGGTTTGGAAGAAGACTATCCAGTAAGCATAATAGGTGTACTCTCCTAATCCTAGGAGTACTCGCAACTTGAGAGAAGGTAATGATAAAAGACAACTGAATAATACCTTATTCTATTTCTCCCGAACTGGGGGAAAAACAAAGGTGAAATAGGAGTGGCGATGAAGTACGCGGTTTGGTCGTGAATGATAACAGTCGCAATTTACTTTGCCCTCTTTCTAATTCCTTCATTTTGTCTTTATATATTACCTTCTGTACACCCTACTTAGGCTTATTGGTTTTCTTCATTCCCTACCTTTCGGCACCAGCCTATGGTTTGGAATAAGACTATCCAATAAGCATAATAGGTGCACCCTCCTAAACCAAGGAGCCCTCGCAACCTGAGAGAAGGTGATAATAAAAGACAACTGAATAAACCAATTCTATTTCTCCTGAACCTGGATCCATCCTCGAAGAAATCCCTTCGATTTCGTATATAACCATACGATGGATATATCCAATGGAAGTGGATATCCGTAGTAATACGGGGTGTTCTGAGAAATACAAAGGGTAAAAGAAGGAGCGGCAATGTCTTATGCAACTCAGACAATCCAAAAGCCAGTATTATAAGAAGGTTCGGTCAACTTGGTCACTGAGTCATAGTCTAGGGTCGGTCAAAGGTCGCTGCCAAAGAGAGAGAGAAAAGAAACACTCTGCGTGCACTCTAACCTAGATCAGAATGGTTATCACTTTATCTAATCAGGAAACCTCCCACTGTAATCTCAAATTCTCCTCCAAACCTGAAAGAAGAATTAGTCGGGATTACCCGAAGAGTAAACTAACTCATCAGTGGGAATCGGGATCTAACTATCATCGCAAGATAACTTGATGGAAGCCACTCAAGTTTTCACACTCCAGAAGGTATGCGCATGCCTGGCAAGTTTCCTGTATGTTTGAAACTCCCGATGTGATTTTTGCCTCATGCTCTTATGACCTTGACGAAGGTCAACAAATCATAAGTCACATGTCAAGTTCTACCCGTCATTGTCCAGGTTAATTTGAACCCACCCGTACAAGCCCTTGACGAAGGTCAACAAGGCTATACGACTGTCCCAAACCAACACATCTATCTATGCAACAAATGAATACCCAGCAGCTACCAAACACTATGCCTTGACGAAGGTCAACAAACATAGCTTGAATACTACTGACCATCCATAAGAAATGATGGAGGGCTACGGCTGGTTTTTGGCGAAAAACCTTTAACGTAATGAACTTGATCTCGTTGAAGGAACCTGATAGCTTTTTATAAAATATAGTGACGAAAACGTTTGCTAAAGAGGTCACTCCCGGTGAAGGGATCTCGGCTCTTTCCTCGTGGAATGAGGTGCAGGATATTCCAACTGAATACCGCGATGCAAAGCAACTTGTAATCGACTATAGTGAAGTTATTACCCTGACGTAAACTTATGCCCAAGGGGTCACTCCCGGTGAAGGGATCTCGGCCCTTGCCTCGTCGAATGAGGTGCGGGATATTCTAACTGAATATCACTATGCAAAACAAAAGTAAACATCTTTGTAATAACACTTTTTAAAATTTGTTCCAACAACATCAAATATAGGTTTGTTTTATCCTTACATTGATAAGAATCAATGCAGTCCCATTATTCAATCACACCAAAAAAGAACGAAAAATAAAATGTACGTATATGTCATCCGTATTCGCCTCTGGGTCCCGTCATCACCCGTTAGGTTACTTAACTAACGACAGAGCGGGGGCTGGACTAGCGCGGGTGTAAAACATATACAACATCTAATAGTATATATACCAATATACAATAATCGCTCTAGGCGTGATAATATGCAACATTACAGAAAAGTAATAAGCATCACAGAACAATACAGATAATCTGGGATCCCCAGGTTTCACAGAGCCGCTACTGAAACCCGACGTTCCTTTTGTCGTGTGGATAGCCTGTGCAATGAAACCTAGACCCCTACGGGTGCGGCAAGTTACCCGCCAAAACCTGAAGCGAGGTGGTCCCCACAGCATAGTGAATGGAACACCCGGCACTTCATGAAATCTGGTAAATTGAGCACCCCTCGTTGGGTCAACCTGTACCCCCTACGAGTGCGGCGAATAGTCTGCCAATTCTAGAGTAAGGTCTCTTTGCTTCTCAAAGCCATGAGATACGGACCCGTTGCCCTCCTGAACCCGGCTATCCGTGCACTCCTTCGCGGGATAAACCTAGTACAAAAATAAAAAAAATGTACAACGGGTACATCGTCCTCGACCCGGTCGTGCCCTAAAAGAATATTATACAAACAGGCAGTGACGGCAGTCCACATGTCGGACGCTCGCCCCGCAATATCAAATGTACAAATAAATCCAAACTGCACTATCATTGCACCCTGCTATCCACCACGACAAATCCGCAACATCACAGCACAACACAGAACATCAACGCGAATGTCACGTTCGCAAACCCGTCTAAAAGAACTATAGCAATCAGACGCGGTTTACCGATCAAATGACATTCCCGGTCGGAGATATAATGTAAATACTGTAAACTAACAAGTTTAAAATTTCGATCGACTAAATTTCCCGAAGTGGGCCCCACGTACATCTGTTGTACAGTAATAAAATCTGGGCCCAAAAGAAACATTCCAGAAGCCACAATTTCCAACAAAGAAACACCAGAAGAAATTTGACCCTCTGAAGCTCCAAGATGGCCGTGGATCCGCGTCTAAAGCATGGCTTTGGCGGCGGTTCCGCGGCCGTACGGACGATTCAGAGGATCGTATTTCTTCTGTTTTCTTAAAAAAGCCTGCTTGTTTTTCTGTGATGGTCAAAATAATTTTTAGACACTGTTTAAAATCGATAGAAACATTGGCACTTAAAAATTGTGTTTTTCGAAATTCGGTTCGATCGATATTTTAAACGCGTTAGCACAAGTTAGTATAGCTTAATGGTGAGGCTCTGATACCACTGTAAGTCCACGGTAGCGCCCCGGCCGTCTAAACAGACGCCAAATGCGGAACAAATACTTTTTACAACTGGCACTATCGCGTACCGTAACCCGGATCTGCCATTAAAACTAAACTAACAAATTACAAATGGGTAGAAACGTTATACCGAATGATCCGAGTCCTTCGGTCTTCAACCATCATCCCACGCTTGTTGCGGCTGCTCCGATCATCTGAATCTCTAGTCTTCTCGTCCAATTGGCACCACGTCGACGGATCTTTAAACGGGCTCCCGCCACTGAACCGAGGCAACTCGATCGTCAAATTTGCCAGAAGAGACGACCAAGATGAAGTAGAGAATGAGTAGAACACTTTGTCTCGTTACGTCCAAGGCTATGGACGAACGGTTAATGAAGTTGCCTTTTGGATCGATACGAAATGAGAAATGGAGTATATCAATTTCCATGAACCAAAATCCTTAATCTTTTCAAAGAAAAAAAACAACCATCAATAAGCAATGAGGGGCCGATCACAAATTTATAGGAGGGAGGTGAGTGTAGGAGAGAGGGGGGGTGAGTGTAAGCAAAGCTTATCATGAAGAAAATATCTAAGCATAAACAAAAATGCATTAATGCAAATGGTGACTCATAAACCTTAGTCACCATTTCATTAAATGCCACCAATGAACAAAGAACACCTCACAAACCCTAGAAGCTTCCACACACATCTCTTCATGACTCACCCAAAAAGATAAATCCGTATTTAACCGAATGTTAAATACGGCCGATAGAAAACTGGAAACTGGCAATTTCCAAAAGCGATCCTGAAACGAATTTCAGGATAACCCCGTATCAGTATAAACATACCCGCATTTGTATTACGACCGAATACAAATGCAACTGAGACAAAGATATTATATTTACACAGTATAATACTGGGTTCCGGCTTAAACCAAAGCCTACCAGTATTATCTGCCCGAAAAATGACACGTGCGAAAACGCACGTGCATTTTCCGAACCTTTCCATAAACCCATACGGCCTCTACAACGTTTCGCCCAAACTTGGGAAAGTGTCTGTGGGGGACTCTAATGACTCATCAACACACTGGCACTGGGTATAACCACTAGCACGTCAGAGGTACAAGCTGTACGTAACGTTTGCCTATGTATTGATTGGAAGGGAAGCTGACGAGCGAACTCATCTATAAACCCTACTGAGCCTGACAGTGACAATGTATATACAGTCCAGTCCGTTCGTCTAAAGAGTATCGCATATCGAGTCTAGGGGGTGGATAAAGTCAGACCCCTAATAACGCGATAAATCGTGTCGGCATGAAGCCCATCACCACCTAAGAAACTACTGATCCAAATCAGTAATTCTCCACTACCTCGGCCGAGGATTCCTAGTGATGGCCACTCGTGCACTGCGCGACATCAACCCCCAATACCGGGAGAGACGAATCCCCGACGATCCGCTCACTTGCCTCCAATGTGGCTCAGGACTGTACCCAACTAAAACCTGTTTGCACAACTCCTTTGAGCGTGGTAGCGTAGTAATCTAAGCACAGTGGGAACTCACACGAGACAAATGACGATCTCAGGTCGATGAACTAACCTGTACACATGTCACCAGGGAATTGTTATCTGACGATATGTATAATACCAACTAGCAGATTCCCGGCGAGTCCTGTCCGGTGTACTCATAACCTAATGAGCACCTGTATACATCTTAGATGAACCGACTAACACCAATGGCTTGTGAGACCGGCCATCGCCCCTCGTCGGGGTCTCGACTGTATACACTAGTATACTCTGGAGTATCGATGCCCTGTCTCGAAACTCCCACGACTAGGGCCACTTTTAAGGATGTGCTTATAGACCCCAGCTCCCACGTATATGATCGCCATCATACTGCTGGTAGTCAAGCATGAATCCTATGGGCTCTATCATCATGCAATAGTGAACTAAAGCATATATACGATGATAAAGACAAACCAGATAGCATACTATCATCTCGAGCAAGACCGTCATATCGGTATAGGTCCTGCCTCAATCATTGCAATCACGTACCTGCGATCCAATAATTGACTTTGAGGGCACTATCTCCAACATCAGTGGAGACTGGGCACACTGGATGGACTCGCCGAGAACTCTCAGATGGTATTATACCTTACGTCAGATGGCAGTTCTCTGGTGATACTGGTACATGTTAGTCTGTAGACCCGAGATCGTCATAGAGTCTTGTGTGATTCCCACTGTGCTTTGATTTCCACCTTACCACATCTAAGAAGGCGTGCAAAACTGTGGTTTTTAGGTACAGTCCCAAGTCACATAGAGGCAATGAGCGATAGGAGGGGTTTCGTCTCTCCCGGTATTGGGGGTTGATGTTGCGCTATGCTCGATTGGCCATAACAGGGAAGTCCCTGGACAGGGCTGGTTTAGAAATTTACAGGTAAGTGTTATCAGTAGTTTCTCGACCCGTTATGAGCCTCTTATAGGTATGACTTATCGGTTATCGGGGTCTGACGTTTACCACCGCTAGACTTGATATGCGACATGTCAGACGAGGAGACCGGACTGTACGGTAGTGTCACTGTTAGGCTTTTGCAGGAGTTGGAGCGGGCTTGCTTGCTGATCTTCTGATCGCTCAATACCCGGGTAGCTGTTACGTCCAGCTAGTATCGCTGACGGCTTGTGGATGCTTGATATGATCATCACTTACTGCCGGCGTATTGACGAGTCTTTAGAGTTCTATATAGAGGTTTTACCGGCTCAGGCAAAATGAAATAGGAGCGCATATGTGATATGTGCGGGACCGAGAATAATGCGTGTATGTGATACCGGATTCTATTCTCGCGACTTTTGTATCGGTTGGTTATATGTGATATAGCCGGGTTATCAAATCAAGTGTTGATTTGATAAGTTGGTACATTTAGTGTTAGTCGGTTATATGTGATATAGCCGGATTATTAAATCAAGTGTTGATTTAATAATTTAGTGTATAATTGTATATTTGATATACCAATTTACATTAACTAATATTGGCTCACTTAAGCATTCTTTTCTCACTTGTGTGTACATGTAATATATATGTGATATATATTAATGTGCATTGTTTATTTTTGTGTGTCATGGTTGTTGATACACACTACATGGGTGTATAAGACATACAACATTTTAATTATAATGGTGGGGTTTTAATATTCAAAGTAAATACAAAATTAGTGGATAATTGTTCAAAGCATGAAGCTTGTAGAAGTTTGTGAGTGCTTTGACAAAGTCCACCCATTTTGTTTTACTTAGGATATTTATTTGCCTAACCACTATAATTAGCCACGGTTATGTCTCTACATGAGTTAGTATTTGATACCCACTCACCCATGGTTACTTATCTCACTTGGATTAGTTTCATTCTCTTCTTCTTTCTTCATCTTCTTCCTCCAAAAGAAAAATGTTTCTAGGGTTTGATCCAAGTGTGGAAAAAATGTGAGAAAAGAAATTCTAAAGTGAGCCCACTTCCTATTTCACTAACCTCTACTAGATTAGCACTTTAGTATAGGGTGTTTACATAACTTTGGTGAAGTGGTAGATTGAGTTTGTATTCTCTCGACGTAGATCATCTTCGGCCTTGAAAACTTCAAGCAAGACCATTGCCCTCTTCTCATGGAGCCATCCAAGAGTCCAGGAGTTCGATGATCGCAGCGAAGGGACTACTACAAGGAGCTTATGAAGTGAAGGTCCGATCTACAAAGGTTGTATTTCCTTTTCACTTAGATGTAAAATGGTTTACATTCGTTTCCGTATTATTTTCTAGTTATCGATTCTTGTTTAGAGTTTCTTGAAATGGCAAAATTTTGAAAATGGCATGGACGATACCTCCCGAAACCTTGCTGCCGTTGATAGGAACGCTACAGTGGTATCAGAGCCTAGCTAGAAAATTATACGGATATTGTTAGATAACGAATACGAAATGAACTCCGAAACTTGAAACCCTAAAACCATGTATCTGTCGATTTAAAACGAGCTCAGAAAATTTTTCAAACAAGTGCCGAATCATACTTGGGCAGAGAGATGAACATGGAAGAAAATTGGGACCATGTGCTCGGATTTTGGCCGAGCACATGGCCACAATTTCTGAGGAGGCCGGCCCCCAGTGGGTGTTTTGATGCCAATTTTTTTCCATGCTCTGGTCTCTGTGATTTGGGGTTTCAGGTGTTGTTTATTTTTGCTACTTTTTCATGTGATGAGTAACTCAATGCAAAGGCAACTCGGAGTGATTCGTAGTCGTAATTTTAACATTGTTTCGGGTAATTCACAAATGGTCTAGAAGAAATTTAAAAGTTCGATCGAATGACAAAATCCCATTTTTCCAAATTTAACGTATTCAGAAAAATATGCAAGTGATTCTTTAGACCCTCTAGAAGAACGTAAACCTTAACTCGATTATGTGGCCGTCAAAACCACCACTTGAACCCTAGGGTTTGTGGTAGTTTAGCGTTTTCACATGTGAGGCGTTGGTTTAACCCTTCTACGACTGGTTCATAGGTACTGTGGCATCTTCTGGGTATTATTAAAACTATGATCAAGTGTTGAGCTGTCGGGAAATTATGGGACTTTGATGAATCGATCGAAAAGTTTAACGTCGTCTGGATGTTATGTGATGGGATACAATATTTGGATTCCACAAGTAGTTATGAGATAACTAACTTGAATATTATAAATCTAGCAGTTTAGTCTCATTTGATCGGTTGGCATGGGATTTTGATGTGATCAAAAGGCCGTCGTAATCACGTAGCGTACGCGGATACTCGCTGGGTAAACTTAATAGATAGTCACGCCCTATAGCCCCGACCAAGTGACTGTAGGAGAACCCCGTCGCCAAAAGCATCCATTCGGGTGCTCGCGTCAGCGGTGTTCCGCCTTAGTGCACTTCGTCGACGGCAACGGGGGTGCGGCCATCTACTAAAGTTTCTGACGAGCATTCGATCAGGATGTCGGGAATCTTGTTGAATTGTCCGACTTGATATTGAAAAGTGTTTTCGAGATCGAGACTAAAATGCGGGGTTTATAATTGGTAGGCATGTGATATCTAAGGAATTCATTTGGTTAGGCATGTGATGTCTAAGGTGGTTGCGGATTCCAACTGTTGTAGTTTTTCACTTTCTTTTCTGCGACCGTAAGTGTAATATGTGGTGTATCGCCGGTTTCGTTGCTATATGTCAACGACAATTGGGATACGCATATTTACTTACGTTGATGACATGTGATGTTATGTGTTGCTGTATATGTTATATTAGATCGTCGTGTTTTTGAATAGCCGGGGGTTTTATGTGAGATGAGAGTTTTTATTTTCATTCATGTAAAATTCAATGTATGTAATATTCTTTTATTGGGGCACTTCCGGGTTGAGGATGATGTCACCATTGTTGTATATTATTTACTTTTCCGCATTAGGATAGACCTAAGGAGGGAGCACAAGTAACTGGGTTCTAGAGTCCAGTGGAAGACCATCTCGAGGAGTCGAGACTGGGTTTCCTAACTCTAGAAATGGTAGGGTTGCTTGCCGCTCTCGTAGGGGTCTAGGGGTATGGGTTTGGCTATTCATCGCGACCGTGGAATCCGTATTTTATAGAGGCTCAAAATAAAACACGGACCTCCAAATATATCCAATATTTCATATGTTTCTTCTGCTGCGATAACAATGCGATATCTGTGATGTGATCATTAGATATTTTGAGATAGATACTGTATATAGTATATATGATATATTATATGGACGTTACTTATGTTTTACACCCGCGCTAGCACTGCCCCACTCTGCTGTTAGTTACCTAACCTAACGGTGCATGAGGGGACATCGATGCGAATGTGGATGGCATAAGCGTACGTTGTATTTATCTGTAATGTTTAGGTGACTTAAAATGATGGGACTTCATTAATGAGATTAATGAAAGAAAAAGAAATCTAAAGATGTTGTAGAATCAAATTTTCAAAAAGGGTAGCTACAGTTTCTTGCTTTGCATAGTGATATATGTGATATATCCCGCACCTTATTCGATAAGGAAAGAGCCGAGATCCCTTCACCGAGAGTGACCTCTTTAGCAAAACTGGCAGATGTTACAGCACTCGGTTTGTCTTTTGATTACTTTTGGAGTTTTGCTTTGCATAGTGATATATATGATATATTCCGCACCTTATTCGATGAGGAAAGAGCCGAGATCCCTTCACCGGTAATGACCTCTTTAGCAAAACTAATGGAAGCCTCAAAAACACTCCTTTTCAAAATTCACTTGTTTCTACAACGATATCAAGTTCATTACGGAATAGGTTTTCAGAAAAACCTGTCATAGCCTCCGTCATTTCAGATAAGTCCTACTTAGTATTCATGCTACGTTTGTTGACCTCCGTCAAGGCGTAGTGTGCGGTAGCTAACTAGTATTTATCTGCTTATGCATATGATGCAGATTGGATTAGGGTAGTCGTACGACCTTGTTGACCTCCGTGAAGGGTCGTGCGGGTGGGTTTGATTCAATCAAGAAATGACGGGTTGAACTTGACTGCACCCTATGGTTTGTTGACCCCCGTCAAGGTCATGGGATGCTTGGAGCAAAATATTATCGGGAATTTCAAGTGTTGAAATTTGTAATGAGATTGCATACCTTCTATGAGATAGTTGGATCCCGATACCCACTGTGAGTAATTGTTACTCCTGGGAGAGTTTTACACAGGACAATTAGCCGATTAAGTAGGTGTCTAGAAAGGTGTCAACGAGATTATGCCTCTGGGAAAACGAGGTTTATTTTAATTAGGTCCCTGCGAAAGCACGGGGAACCTCCCTCAAAGTACTGACACTGGCCTGGCTGAAAGATTGGCGAAATTGTAGAGTGTAATTAATCCCGGCTTGTCTTTCCTTTTAGGATTTGAAGGAAGATTTGATAAAAACAGTGGGAGCCATCCTAATTAGATAAAATAATAACCAATCTAATCTTGCAAGAGCGCACGCTGAGTGTTTTTTTCTCTCTCTCTCCAGGTAGCGACCAAGTCACGACTTAATCAAGATAATAATATGGATGTATTGACCGAACCCGCTTGTTATACTGAGCTGGGAAACGTTGGTCCCGCTCCAACTTATAATTGTTATAAGACCGAGCAGGAAATAGGGGATTACCAGGATTTCCGTACCGCCCAAACGAAGAAGGTGCATGATGATACATCTTCTTCGGGTGTGTTCATTACCAAGAACTGTTTCTCAGTATCCTTTACGTCCTGGGTATGAGATACCGTATCATGATCCCATATATGTAATCTGTTACATGGGCTACAGAAAGGTTGAGAACTGAGAACGGGTGATAAAATTTCAAGAGTTGGAAATGGTGCAATTGTGGCAGCCAAGTTGTTGGCAGTTATCACCATGCATTGCCAAATACATTGATTTTGAACGAATGTTATTAGATATCGAACCTGATATACAATATCATATCAGTCTCTTTATTTAGTAAAGAAGGATATAATTTTGTATCGTTGGATAATGTTTTGAACATTTCCTATATCAAGAGTTGATCGGCTCAGGCACATTATCTAAAACCATATACGTTCTAAATCAAACCACAGTTCTTAACGTACAGAACACACACAAGAGGAAGAGTTCAGAAATGAACGAATATTTCTTGAGGCATTATAGACTAGGTCATGTTAATGCGACCCGACTAACTAAATTACATTAAGATGCATATTTAAATTGGTTTGAATTTACATCTTGTGAAACTTGTCAGTCATGTCACAAAGATAAAATGACCATAGCTCCGTTTACTGGAAACAGAGAAAGAGTTAGTATACTCTTGGGATTGATACATGATGATGTATGTAAGTCCCCTGTCTACACATGCCAGGACTGGTTCTTTCTACTTCATTACATTTACCGATGATCTCATGATTCGGACATATGTTCCTATTGAAACACAAGCCTGAACCTTTTCAGAAACTCAATGAATATAAGTTAGAAGTAGAGAACCAAAACGGGTATAAGTATTATGTCCTTTGATGTGATCAGGGAGGAGAATACTTGTGCACGGAATTCCTGGACTATTCTAAAGGAGAATGAGATTCTCTCCTAGCATTACTCTTCCGTATACACCACAGCACAACGGTGTATCGGGGCGGAGCAATTGCACCTTATGTGATATGGTGTGCTCTATGATGAGTACTACTGAGTTGCCTATTTCCTTTTGGGGTTATGCACTTGTGAAGCTGCATGCCTATTGAATGGCGTTCAAACCAAATCAGGTGCCTACCACTCCATATGCGATATGGTATGGGAAGAGCCCATCTCTTAGGCAAGTTAAGATTTGGAGTTGTCCGGCCTGTGTCTAAAAGCAAAATCCGGACAAGCTCGAGGCAAGGTCAGTTCTGTAGAAGTTTGTTGGATATCCTAAGCATTCGCAAGGGAATATCTTCTACCACTCCGAGGAACAAAAGATGTTTTATTTCTCGGCATGCCATTTTTTTAGAAAAGGAATTTATTTTGGAAACAAATTAGTGGTCATGAGATAGAACTGGAAGGAGTTCCAGTTATACAAACTACAGCTGATGATTTGGTAGAACCGGAGGATTCAATAGCTCCCAACGAACCTCAACCTCTCCGCCGATCTGGTCGGGTTCCTCACCCACTTGAGAGTTACTTTGGTTTCTCTATGACAGTGGGAGCGAGGATCACATCATGAGATGATGACCCAACTAGTTTCGATCAGGCCATCAAAAGTGGGGACTCTGTAAGAATGGCTGGATGCTATGCGATCTGAGATGGAATCTATGTACACCAACGAAGTATGGACTTTGGCTGTTTTATCTGAAGGGTTAAATCCCCATCAGAAGCAAGTATATCTTGAGAAGATTACTTGGTATGGATGGAAAAGTTGAGACTTTCAAAGCTAAACATGTTGTAAAAGGTTCTCGTCATCGACCAGGTGTGGTTTAAGATGAAACCTTTTCTCTGGTAGCTATGCTTAAGTCCATCCGGATCCAACTTGCCATTGCTACATACCATGACTACGATATCTGGTGGTTGGGTGTCATGACTGCTTTTCTAAATAGTGATTTAGAAGAGAGTGTTTATAAGTACACAGCCAGAGGGCTTCGTAGACAAAGGGAGCAGCAGAAACGTGTGCAAGTTGCTTTACGGTTTAAAGCAGGCATCGCAGAGTTGGAACATCTGTTTTGATGTGATAGTCAAAGCGTTTGACTTCATCAAAATGGTAGATGAATCTTGTATATACAAAAAGGTAGTAGAGAGTAAGGTGTTCTTCCTCGTATAGTAAATGGATGACATACTCTTGATAGGAAAGGAGTTTCCTATGCTACACTCGGTCAATCTCGTCTTATCACATTGATTCTCCATATAGGATCAAGGTGATACCTCCTAGATCCAGGGATTTTGGATCTATGTGATAGATCTAAATGGATGTTAGGATTCTCACTAGGTGTAGTGAGATGGTATCAATCGATCCTGTCACGACCCAAAGGTACGGAACGTGACTGGCACTTAAATTACGAAACGTCTAGAGGCGTAACGTAATCTAAGTAAGCCGAAGCCCAGAAATCTAAACCATTTAAAAGAAGAAGTGTAGGAAAACAAGTTTAAAAGAAACATCAAATTTTCTCAAAAATTTCGGCAGAGCATCCTTTATAAAAACTGGCCCCAAATGGGTACAAACAAGAATAATATATACAAGCAATAACAAGGCATTCCCAAACGGGAGCTAGCTCTACGCCAAAAGGCAAAAACAACTACACAATGCACTAAAATATACAACGCCGAAGGGCGAGGCTCAAAACTCAAAAGAAAACCAAATCCACCAAAAACCATAATAATACAAGCGCGACTCTAAGGTCGAAATAAAAACAACTGGTCTTCTAAATCTATCAAGTAATACAAGTCTGGTTGATGGAGCTTATTAGATACAAATGAAATAATAAAAATACAACGGCGGTCCTGATACAAGTGAACCAACCTACCAAGCAAATCACCCTGAATGAAATGATGTGCCAGCAAGTTGCCAAGGAAACCTGTACATCGAAACCTGTAAGAAAATTTGGTACAACGGGGGTGAGTTACCAACTCGTGAGTAGAAGACATCTGCGAATAGAAATCGCATGCACGACGATCTCCTAGGTCATAATAATATATTTAATATAACACTAGTCATCTAGTAGTGGCAGGGTAATAATCTATGCGTAAGTGAAATGCTCAGTGCTCGTGTCAGTGCCTCAAGTAGTTGTAGGGTTCCTAGGCACACTAATGAGGTCTCACAAGGCATCAACCATGCCAATTTCAAATTTTTCCGGTGCCGAGAAACCCTAATGCGATCGTTAACTAGAGATTAGGCGAAACATGCAAGTAGTAAATAACTTTATTGCTAAGTGAATGGAAATACAACCTTTGTAGATCTGGTCCTCCACTTCCTTAGCTTCGTGATGATGTCCCTCTGCTGCGATCATCGGATCCTGGACTCTAGCGATGGTTTCGTCGAAGAAATGATCGGGCTATGTCACGCCCCGCTTCCCAGAGTACGCAAGATTTGGGCACGTGACATAGCCAACCATGCTATCTGTGGGTAGGAAGTATCCATCCACAGTCACATTACGGTTGTAAGGATATCAAGAACAAGATAAAACTAATCTAATACATGTCCAAATCCATAATAACAAGAATCAATAAACAATAAGTGCGGAAGCTAATGATCCAATACAATGAATAAACAGTATGTCCCATAATTCGGGCTCACATCTGGAAATGAAATGACATAAATAAACTAAACTCTAAGGAACTCACAGTTCAGCCGGCTGGCTGAAGTACTCCTGCTCGGTCGACGACAAAGGTACGGAATCTGGGCCATGCAAAACCCAGACGTCAGCGCGTCATGATATCAAGTATGTAGCATAAACATGGTAATAAACAATGCAAGCATGAACATGAATAAAGCAGCAATAAGAAGTAATAAACAGGGTAATGTGCAGTAGTGACTAAACTGTCCTATCAGGTTTTCTACTCTATAGTCTTTGAAACCAATTGATGAATCGTTGATGTAACTCAATAGTATCCCGTGCGTGCCCGGGACCACGGTCATGATCCTCGGGGCTGAATCCGAGACGTGCCGCTAAGCAGTAAAAGGTAGTAGGATAGATGAGTGATGTCAGCAACAACACTCCGGAGCTGGCCAAGCCCGTAAGACTGATCAGAACAATGTATCGAACTGTTGAGTTACAAGTCGGTTTCACCTTTGATTTCCCCATACCCCCAAACTATGTATGTCAGTCAGGTATTCAGTAGTCAAGGACTAATGCCAACACAAAGTCAAGTAAAGGTAGGTCTGTCTGGGTCGACAGCAGGAATGGTTAGGTTTGTCGGCATTAGGCATGAAATCGTGAGACAAGTAATGTCGTGGTACAACAGGATGAGTCGGTATGTATGTATATGTCAGGTGTAGCAGGGTCAGGTCAATATGTCGTGCAATCGGGTAAGTGCTCACAACAGGTATACAATCAATAATGAATAACAGCAGGAAACAGTAATTAATCACAATGTTCCATATAACTACAGTGATGGTTGTATTCTCTTATTAACAGGTTCAATCATCTTTAGGGTGCAAAAGCCACAAGGTAAAGCAGTATTCACAATTATAAATTTAGGAACTACATGAAGTTATACTAAGTATAATAATTGTCTCAAGAATAGTTTAACAGTTCAAGCAGATCAGATTCAGTTGTTTTATTTAGTTAAAGCATGGAGTGATGTGGGTTAAATAATTACGAGGAAGTGTTGTAACGATTCCAATATACAGATAACAACAATAATACGATATCAAATGCCATCATTAAGTTACGGTATTAAATAGTGTGAATTAAATTGCGTGGCAAGACTAGGTCTCGCATGCTAGCATGTTCAAGCAAGTATTCAGATACTTGCTTCGACGGTCTGCAAACTGGAACACGGATGCGATGTCGGTAGAAACCACGATAAGATAGCACAGGCCACGGATCGAGTCCCAACAGAGGTCAACGGGATCACACGGACCAGGGGGCTTCGCTGGAGCGTCGGGTTCGTCAGACGGCACGGTCGGATTCCGGCAAAAGTTATCGGCAACAAGTTAGCAATAAGATAAACATACAAGATCAGCGGGGTTTTGCACCAAAGGAAGTAAAGTGATGCTTACAGAGGAGAAACAGGGGTGACTATGACGGGCCCGACGGCGATGGACCCACCGGCGGTGAACAGGAGGTGCGGCGAGGGTGCTGGAATGGCTGAAAGGGCTCGGGGTCGCTGGAAAGGGGTGCTGCGGTGAGTGGAGAAGAGTGTGGTCGGCTCTGGTGGTCGAGGGAGAGAAGGAGGTGGTCGGAGGTGGTGTCGACGAGGTCGCCGGCGCGTTTCTCCGGCGAACAGCGGGGTAGGCGATGGGTTAGGGCTCGTGTTGGGTGTTCCGGCGAGGGGAGGAGGGAAACGACGACGAGGTCGGGTCGAGTAGGGTGAAAGGGAGTCGTGGGAGGCGTCGACGGTGAGAGGCGACGTCGACGGCGAGGTCTGCGAGGGTGTAGGCGAGGTCGGGAATGGGTTGCAGGCGCGGGAGTCGTCGGGAAACGGGAGGAGGAAGGCGCGGGGGTCTCGTGGTGGCGAGGGCGGCGACGGCGAGGTCGCGGGGGATCGGCGGTGAGGTCGCTGTAGGCTAGGGTTAGGGTTTGAGGGGGTTTCTCGCGATGAAGGTTGGTTGAGGGAAGGCGGCTGCATGGTTAGATTTATATGGAGGGAGAGAGAGAGAGGGATTGGAGAGAGAGAGATAGAGATTTGGTGAGGGATTGAGGGAAGAGAGAGAGAGAGATGTGGAAAAGGAGCGGGGCCCACGCGGGGAAACCAAGCTCAGTGATTGGTTTATCGCGAGGAAAAACATTTGGGATTAAAGATTCTGAAGGATTTAAACTGTTGAGGAAATATAAAACGTATATAAATAGTTTAAGATATTAAATTGAAACGGGCCCTTTTTGGCGCGAAATGAAACATTTCCAAATCACGCCCGGGTTGCGCCCAAATGTTCCAAATTCAAATTATAGGATTTTAAGCGGGTTCCAAATTTTGAAAAGAGGTGTTTAAGGATTAAAATGCATGCCCCCAAGTCGAACACTTGCACGCGCACGTAGTCGTCCGAACTTGCCCGTTTAGCCGAACGGGACGGAATCTCGACACGCGGACGCTACCACGCGACTAGTGGCGCCGAGTAGGCCAAGATGGACATCTTAAATTTCATTTTAGGAGTTAAAATTTGTTATGTGCCAAAATGACTTAACCGGGTGAAATTTAGCAATAAACACCAGAAAATCAGGAAAATTGGAAATGAGCAAACCACAACCCTCAACTAGTAATATAAATAGTATTATTGGGCTCGGGTGTTACAGGCTAGGTCGTCGACTTCGATGTCAAAGATGATCTACGTTGAGGCAACTCAAGATCAAGCTCCAACTTCACCAAGTCATGAAACTTGTGAAGAAAACACCCTATACTACTTGGCAAGTGGTAGAGGATGAAGAAATAGGAAGTGGGTTCACTTTAGAATTGGATTTCTCACTCTTTTTCTCAAGGCACCATTGAAGCTAGAATGGTTTCTTCTTCTTGAAGAAGAAGAAGAAGAAGAAAAAGAATATGATAAGAATAATGGAAAAAGAAAATAAAGTGATTCTTATCATTTTAGCAACCATGGTTTAGTGTAGAGAATAAACTATGGTTTAGGTTTAATGGTTAGGTTAGGCATAAAACAAAAATGGTAGACTTATTCAAAGCTTCATGAAGCTTCAACTATAAAACAAAGCAAGCCACCATTTTCCTTTTTGCCAAAAATGAATTAAAGAAAATAAATAAAACATTTAAAACCCTAACCATTAATCTAAACATGGTTTAAAGTAAACACACACCCAAGTTTGCATGTATCATCAAACATGATACAAACTAGTGCACAAAACTATATCATATATACAATGTGCACATCAAGTGAGAAAATCCATCTTAAGTGAACCAATACTAGTTAATGTAAAGTAATATATCAAATATATAATTATACACTAAATCATTAAATCAACACTTGATTTAATGATCCGGTCATATCGCATATGTCCGACTAATATCCAATGTATCGACTTATCGAATCAATCCTCGATTCGATAACTAGGTTATATCGCATACAACCAATCGATACATTCATCACGAGAATAGAATACGGTATCACATACACGCATTATTCTCGGTCCCGCACAAATCTCATATGCCCTCCTATTTCGTTTCGCTTGAGCCAGGAAACCTCTGTGTAGGACTCTAAAGACTCGTCAATACGCCGGCAGCAGGTGATGATCAAACACCCACAAGCCGCAAGCGGTCTGCTAAACGTAACGGCCACCCGGGTATTGAGCGATCAGAAGATCGACGAGCAAGCCCGCTCACACTCCTGTGAATCCAACCAGTAACACTTACCGTACAGTCCAGTCTCGTCGTCTGATATGTCGCATATCTTGCCTAGGGGTGGTAAACGTCAGACCCCAATAGCACGATAAGTCGTGTCGATATGAGGTCTATAACAGTTCGAGATACTACTGATAACACTTACCAGTAAATCTCAGCAACCCTGGCCAGGGATTTCCGGTTATAGCCAATCAAACACAGCGCAACATCAACTCCCTATACCGGGAGAGACGAATCCCCTCCTATCCCTCATTGCCTCCAGGTGATTCGGGACTGTGTCCAAAAACCATCGTTTTGCACGCCCTCTTGGACGTGGTAAGGTGGAAATCAAAGCACAGTGGGAATCACACAAGACTCTATGACGATCTCGGGTCAACAGACTAACCTGTACCAGTGTCACCAGAGAACTGCTATCTGACGTAAGATATAATACCATCTGGGAGTTCTCGGCGAGTCCATCCAGTGTACCCAGTCTCCACTGAGCACCCGTATAACATCTCTGATGTCAAACACCAACGTATATGGGATCATCCATCGCCCATCTGTATGGGTCGAGAAGGTATACGCTAGTCTACTCTGGTATATCGATGCCCCGTCTCGATACACCCACGACTAGGGACCTTGAAGGATGTACTTATGGACTACCATGTCCCCACTAGTATGATCCACATCATAGTCTAAGTAGTCAAGTACACATCCTAAGGGCTATACCAACATGTAACAGAGAGACAATCAGTGTACACGTTAAGGTAAAGAGCAACCAGATAGCATACTATCATGTCGAGCAAGAAAGTCCTCCCTATATATGTCTAAGCATCCACTACAATATACATCCTATGTATAGTAATGGCCTCTAGGGCATACATATAACTAACAATCTCCCACTTGCACTAGGGTCATCGGATAGCAGTGGTTGTAGTATCTCATACTCAACCATCCCATAAAAGTCCTTCTCTGGAAAAAGGCCTTTGTGAGTGGATCCGCCATGTTGTTCTCTGAGTCTACTCTCCTAACCTCGATCTCCTTGGAGATCAACCAGCTCCATTATCAGGTGATACTGCCTTAGAATATGTCTGGATCACTGATGGGACGGGCGTTCCTTGGCATAAGCCACAACTCCATTATCACACGATGGGAGGAACTAAGTTCATCTCATGAACAAATATACATCCAGACTGCCTCTTTGGTAGAATCTTAAGTAGCGATGTATCCAGCCTTTATCGTCTAGTTTGCCACGGTTATCTAGCTTGGAACTCTTCCAACATACCGTCACTTTACAGAGGGTAAAGACAATGCCTGTGACTGACATTCAGTCGTCCTTATCACCCTGGAACACTTCCAGTGATTCTCCCCAGGATCGATTGATACCATCTCACTACAACTAGTGAGAATCCTAACATCCAATTAGATCTATCTCATAGGTCCAAAACCCAGGATTTAGGAGGTATCACTTTGATCCTATATGGAGAATCCTTGTGATAAGCGGAGATTGACTGAGCGTAGCATAGGAAACACCTTCCCTATCAAGAGTATGTCATCCACGTACTCTACGAGGATCACCACCATACTCCCTACTATCCTTTTTGTATATACAAGGTTCATCTACCATTTTGATGAAGTCAAACTCTTTGACTACCACATCAAAACAGACGTTCCAACTCCGCAATGCCTGCTTTATCCTATAAAGCAACTTGTGCACGTTTCCGCTGCTCCCACTGTCTACGAAGCCCTCTGGCTGTGTACTTATAGACGCCCTCTTCTAAAATATCATTTAGAAGAGCAGTCATGACACCCAACCGCCAGATATCGTAGTCATGGTATGTAGCCGTGGCAAGTAGGATCCGGATGGACTTAAGCATAGCCACTGGAAAAGGTTTCATCATTATCCACGCCTGGTTGATGACGAAAACCTTTAACAAGTCTAGCTTTGAAAGTCTCAACTTTTCCATCTACACCAAGTAATCTTCTCAAGATATACTTGCTCCTGATGGGGATTTAACCCTTCAGATATAGCAACCAAAGTCCATACTTTGTTGGTGTATAAGGATTCCATCTCAGATCGCTAAGCATCCAGCCATTCTTACAGAGTCCCTACTCTCGATGGCCTGCTCAAAACTAGTTGGGTCATCATCTCATGATGCAATCCTCGCTCCCACTGTCATAGAGAAACCAAAGTATCTCTCAGGTGGGTGAGGAACCCTACTAGATCGGCGGAGAGGCTGAGGTTCGTTGGTTACTATTGAATCCTTCGGTTCTACCAAATCATCTGCTGTAGTTTGCATAGCTGGAACTGCTTCCAGTTCTACATAACAGACCTTGCCTCGAGCTTGTCCAGATTTTTCTTTTAGACATAGTCCGGACAACCCCCAAATCTTAACCAACTTAAGATATGGGCTCTTTCCTTTCCATATCACATATGAAGTGGTAGGCAATTGATTTGATTTGAACCCTATTCAATAGGTATGCAGCTTCTCAAGTGCATAACTTCCAAAAGGAAAATAGGAAACTCAGTAGTACTCATCATAGAGCGCACTATATCGAATAGGGTGCAATTGCTCTGCCCCGATATACCATCGTGCTATGGTGTATACGGAGGAGTAATGCTGAGAGAGAATCTCATTCTCCTTTAGAATAGTCCAGGATTTCTGTGCTCAATTATTCTCTTCCCTGATCTTATCATAGGACATAATACTTTTACCCGTTTTGGTTCTCTACTTCTTACTTATATTCTGTGAATATCTCAAAAGGTTCGGACTTGTGTTTCAACAGGAACATATGACTGAATCTTGAGAGATCATCAGAGAATGTAATGAAATACAAAGAACCGGTCTTGGCATGTGTAGACATGGGACCTTCATACATCAGCATGTATCAATCCCAAGAGTTCACTAACTCTTTCTCTGTTTCCAATAAACAGAGCTATGGTCATCATATCTCTGTGACATGACTGGCAAGTTTCACAAGATGTAAATTCAAACTTATTTAAATATGCATCTTAATGTAACTTCAGCCAGTCGGGTCGTATTGATATGACCTAGTCTACAATGCCTCAAGAAGGATTCATTCATTTCTGAACTCTTCCTCTTGTGTGTGTTCTGTATACTAAGAACTGTAGTTTGATTTAGAACATTAATGCTTTTAGATAACGTGCCTGAACCGATCAACTTTTGATATAGGAAATGTTCAAAACATTATCCAACAATACAAAATTTTATCATTTCTTTACTAATAAAGAGACTGATATGATTTTGTATATCAGGTTCGGTATCTAATAACATTTGTTCAGAATCAATGTATTGGTAATACAGGGTGACAGTGACCAACAGACTTGGCTGCAACACTTGCCCCGTTTTCTTTCTCATGAAACTTATCACCCGTTCTCAGTTCTCTGCTTTTCTGTAGCCCTATGTAACATATTACATATCTGGGATCCTGATCCGGTATCAAATACCCAGGACGTAGAGGATACAGAGAAATAGTTCTTTGTAATGAACACACCCGAAGAAGATGCATCAGCATGCACTTTCTTCGTTTGGGCGGCATGGGAATCCTGGTATTCCCCTATTTCCTGCTCTGTCTTATAACAATTATAAGTTGGAGCGGGACCAACGTTCCCAGCTCAGTATAACAAGCGGGTTCGGTCAATACATCCGTATTATTATCTTGATTAAGGCGTGATATGGTCGCTACCTGGAGAGAGAGAGAAGAAACACTCAGCGTATGCTCTTGCAAGATCAGATTGGTTATTTATTTTATCTAATCAGGATGGCTCCTACTGTTTTTATCAAATCTTCCTTCAAACCCTAAAAGGAAAGACTAGCCGGGATTAATTACACGCTACAAGTTCGCCAATCTTTCAGCCAGGCCAGTGTCGGTACTTTGAGGGAGGTCCCCCGTACTTTCGCACGAACCTAATTAATGTAAACCTCGTTTTCCCAGAGGCGTAACCTCGTTAACACCTTTCTAGACACCTACTTGATCGGCTAATTGTAATGTGTAAAACTCTCCCAGGAGTAACTCTTACTCGCAGCGGGTATCGGGATCCAACTATCTCATAGAAGGTATGCAATCTCATTGCAAATTTCAACACTTGAAATTCCCGATAATATTTTTCCCCAAACGATCTATGATCTTGATAAGGTCAACAAACCATAGACCGTAAGTTAAGTTCAACCCGTCATTTCTTGATTGAATCAAACCCACCCGCACGACCCTTGACAAGGTCAACAAGGCCGTACGACTACCCTAACCCAATCTGCATCATATGCATAAGCAGATAAATACTGGTTAGCTACCGCACACTACGCCTTGACAAGGTCAACAAACGCAGCACGAATACTAAGCAGGACTTATCTGAAATGACGGAGGCCTACGACAGGTTTTTCTGAAAACCCATTGCGTAACGAACTTGATATCGTTGTAGAATCAAATGATTTTAAAATGGAGCGTTTTTGAGGCTTTTCTAGTTTTGCTAAAGGGGTCACTCCCGGTGAAGGGATCGTCGGCCCTTTCCTCGTCGAATGAGGTGCAGGATATATCATATATACCGCTGTGCAAAGCAGAAACTATAGAAGCTATCAAAAGACAAACCGAGTGTGTAGTATCTGCCAGTTATTGCTAAAGGGGTCACTCCCGGTGAAGGGATCATCGGCCCTTTCCTCATCGAATAAGGTGTAGGATATATCATATATACCGCTGTGCAAAGAAAGAACTGTAGCTACCTGTTTTATTTTTGAAATTCGATTCCACAACATCTTAGGTTTCTTTTACTTTCATTAATCATATTAATGAAGTCCCATCATTTAAGTTACCTAAACATCACAGATAAAACGACGTACACTTATGCCATCCGCATTCGCCTCGATATCCCCTCGTGCACCGTTAGGTTAGGTAACTAACGGTAGAGCGGGGCAAGGCTAGCGCGGGTGTAAAACATAAGTAACGTCTATATAATATATCATATATACTATATATAGTATCCATCACAACATATCAAATGATCACATCACAGATAACACAGCAGAAGAAATATATGAAATATTGGATATACTAGGACGTCCGTGTTTTCAATACGAGCCAGTATAAAACACAGATTCCACGGTCGTGATGAATAGCCAAACCCACACCCAAGACCCCTACGAGAGCGGCAAGCAACCCTACCAATTCTAGAGTTAGGAGACCCGGACTCGACTCCTCGAGTTGGTCTCCCACCGGACTCTAGAACCCGGTTACTTGTGCCCTCCTCCTTGGGTCTATCCTAGTGCGGAAAAGTAAATAATATACAAAGGGTGACATCTTCCGCAACCTGGAAGTGCCCCAATAAAAGAATATTTCATACAGGTTTTTACATGAATGAAAATGAAAAAACACTCATCTCACATAAAAAAAACCCGGCTATTCAAACACGACGATCCAATATAACATATCCAGCAACACATAACATCACATGTCATCAACGTAAGTAAATGTGCGCATCCCAATTGTCGTTGACATATAGCAACGAAACCGGCGATATCACATATTACACTTACGGTCACAGAAAAAGAAAGTGTAAAACTACAACAGTTGGAATCCGCAACCTGTTTAGACATCGCATGCCTAATCAAATGAATTACTTAGACATCGCATGCCTAACAATTATAAACCCCGCATTTTAGTCTCATTATCGAAAACTCTTTTCAATATCAAGTCGGGCAATTCAACAAGATTCCCGACATTATGATCGAATGCTCGTCGCAAACTTTATTAGGCGGCCGCACCCCCGATGCCGTCGACGAAGTGCACCAAGGCGGAACACCGCTGCCGTGAGCACCTGAACGGATGCTTTCGGCGACTGGGTTCTCCTACAGTCACTTGGTCGGGACTATGGGGTGAGGCTGTCTATTAAGTTTACTCGGCGAGTATCCGCGTACGCTACGTGATTGCGACGGACTTTTGATCACATCAAAATTCCGTGGCAACCGATCAAGTGAGACTAAAGTGCTATGTTTATAACATTCATATTAGTTATCTTATAACTACTTTTGGATTCCAAATATTGTATCACATTCCGGATAAATAGAAAATGTTAAACTTTCCGATAGAACAATCGAACACCCAAGTTTTTCCGAAACAGCTCAACACATGACATAAGTTTTAAAACATTCACTTCATGCCTCAGTACCAACAGTCCAGCCGTAGAAGGGTCAAGCCAACGCCTCACATGTGGCACGCCGTACTGCCCCAAACCCTAAGGTTCAAAGGGCAGTTCAAGACGGTCACATAATCGAGTTAAGGTTTTTTGTCTTCTAGAGGGACCATCGCGTTACTTGCACTACTTAGAACGTCATTAAACTACGGAAAATCCAACAATTGGAAATTTCCCGGCAGGGGAAAAAGTGGGTATTTATATCCGGTCGAACTTTTTAACAGTTTCTAAAATATCCAGAAAAACATAAACGAAGTTAAATTATCCGATCAAATTAACGAGTCCCCAATAAAACCTTAGAAAACTCAACACTTGAGTGGAATTAAAAAATTCCCATTAAAAATTGCCAAGAAAGGACCTAAGAACAAATATATGAAATTTCAGGGACTAAGTCCAAATTTTGGCCGCGGAACCGCCGCCAAACCCATGGTTTCGCCGCGGTTCAGCGGTCAAATTATTGACTTAGTGGACCGTACTTCACAGTAATTCTTAGTTTTTCCTGCTTGTTTTTCTGAGAATTTTTAATTCACAAAAATCCACTGTTTTGAAAAATGTACAGAGAAGGGTTTTGTCGGGGTTTACGTGTTCGATCGGACTTCTAACTTCGTCTACACTTCGTCTAAAGCTCTAGCTAGGCTCTGATACCACTGTAGGGTTCCTAGGCACACTAATGAGGTCTCACAAGGCATCAACCATGCCAATTTCAAATTTTTCCGGTGCCGAGAAACCCTAATGCGATCGTTAACTTGAGATTAGGCGAAACATGCAAGTAGTAAACAACTTTATTGCTAAGTGAATGGAAATACAACCTTTGTAGATCCGGTCCTCCACTTCCTTAGCTTTGTGATGATGTCCCTCCGCTGCGATCATCGGATCCCGGACTCTAGCGATGGTTTCGTCGAAGAAATGATCGGGCTAGGTCGTCGACTTCGATGCCGAAGATGATCTACGTCGAGGCAACTCAAGATCAAGCTCCAACTTCACCAAGTTATGAAACTTGTGATGAAAACACCCTATACTACTTGGCAAGTGGTTGAGGATGAAGAAATAGGAAGTGGGTTCACTTTAGAATTGGATTTCTCACTCTTTTTCTCAAGGCACCATTGAAGCTAGAATGGTTTCTTCTTCTTGAAGAAGAAGAAGAAGAAGAAAAAGAATATGATAAGAATAATGGAAAAAGAAAATAAAGTGATTCTTATCATTTTAGCAACCATGGTTTAGTGTAGAGAATAAACTATGGTTTAGGTTTAATGGTTAGGTTAGGCATAAAACAAAAATGGTAGATTTATTCAAAGCTTCATGAAGCTTCAACTATAAAACAAAGCAAGCCACCATTTTCCTTTTTGCCAAAAATGAATTAAAGAAAATAAATAAAACATTTAAAACCCTAACCATTAATCTAAACATGTTTTAAAGTAAACACACACCCAAGTTTGCATGTATCATCAAACATGATACAAACTAGTGGACAAAACTATATCATATATACAATGTGCACATCAAGTGAGAAAATCCATCTTAAGTGAACCAATACTAGTTAATGTAAAGTAATATATCAAATATATAATTATACATTAAATCATTAAATCAACACTTGATTTAATGATCCGGTCATATCGCATATGACCGACTAATATCCAATGTATTGACTTATCGAATCAATCCTCGATTCGATAACTAGGTTATATCACATACAACCAATCGATACATTCATCGCGAGAATAGAATACGGTATCACATACACGCATTATTATCGGTCCCGCACATATCTCATATGCACTCCTATTTCGTTTCGCTTGAGCCAGGAAACCTCTGTGTAGGACTCTTAAGACTCGTCAATACGCCGGCAGCAGGTGATGATAATATCAAACACCCACAAGCCGCAAGCGGTCTGCTAAACGTAACGGCCACCCGGGTATTGAGCGATCAGAAGATCGATGAGCAAGCCCGCTCACACTCCTGTGAATCCAACCAGTAACACTTACCGTACAGTCTGGTCTCGTCGTCTGATATGTCGCATATATCTTGCCTAGGGGTGGTAAACGTCAGACCCCAATAGCTCGATAAGTCGTGTCGATATGAGGTCTATAACAGTTCGAGATACTACTGATAACACTTACCAGTAAATCTCAGCAACCCTGGCCAGGGATTTCCGGTTATAGCCAATCGAACACAGCGCAACATCAACTCCCTATACCGGGAGAGACGAATCCCCTCCTATCGCTCATTGCCTCCATGCGATTCGGGACTGTATCCAAAAACCACCGTTTTGCACGCCCTCTTGGACGTGGTAAGGTGGAAATCAAAGCACAGTGGGAATCACACAAGACTCTATGACGATCTCGGGTCAACAGACTAACCTGTACCAGTGTCACCAGAGAACTGCCATCTGACGTAAGGTATAATACCATCTGGGAGTTCTCGGCGAGTCCGTCCAGTGTACCCAGTCTCCACTGAGCACCCGTATAATATCTCTGATGTCAAACACCAATGGATATGGGATCATCCATCGCCCTCTGTATGGGTTGAGAAGGTATACGCTAGTCTACTCTGGTATATCGATGCCCCGTCTCGATACACTCACGACTAGGGACCTTGAAGGATGTACTTATGGACTACCATGTCCTCACTAGTATGATCCACATCATAGTCCAGGTAGTCAAGTACACATCCTAAGGGCTTTGCCAACATGTAACAGAGAGACAATCAGTGTACACGTTAAGGTAAAGAGCAACCAGATAGCATACTATCATGTCGAGCAAGAAAGTCCTCCCTATATATGTCCAAGCATCCACTACAATATACATCCTATGTATAGTAATGGCCTCTAGGGCATACATATAACTAACAGTAGTAACATGTCATGTGTATGAGTATGTATGCACCATGAATGTAAAACAATTAACCATGAAATCTGGATGTATCTGTATAAGAAATCTTTAACTTTTATCATAGTAAAATTTGTATGATAATCTAAAACATCATCAATGAAATCCATGGAAATCCGTGCCAAGCATCGACACAAAACACGTAAATCTCAAAGTCTCAATACCTCATAGTCTCAATATCTCATAGTCTCAATATCTAGGGCTCCGTCAGTCCGTATCGGCCCATATCATCAAATCTCACGACAACGGTCGGTATCCTCCGGATATCCGCCGCGCCAGACATCACCGGTAGATAGTCTTCCCCTGCCAGGCTACAACTCGAGTTTCTTGCCCCGGGATACCATACCGGGCCCACTATGTACCCGAGAAGGTTCATCCACTCCTCGAATCGGGTCTCGAAATCCAACAGAAAATATGAATTCTCATGGTGGACGACACATACATCACGAGAAAACCGCAACTTGCATTTTAAAAATGATGATACTAAGTTTTGATTAAATTCTTGCGGTTTTCCCCCAAAATCCAGAAATCTCATAGAAATCCAAAATCCCAAAATCATGAGTAAGTGAATAATGAGCATCGGCATAAGCCCCAGAATACTGCATGATAATATGAATATGTGAATGCATGAAGTGTCTAAGTAATAAATGCAATGTCTAAACTAGCACATGAGGGTAATCACACAATATTATACTGGACTAGCATTTAGCTGATTATATCAATAAAAAATAATATGTTCTAAAGTGTACGTGACATGGCAATTACCGATGATGATGTGTGTGGGCCAGCAAATAAGTATACGTGGAACATGCGCATCATCGGTAATGGTGCTGGTGTCCTAACAGGCAGAGTTTCATATTAGTTAAAGAAACATATGTATGAACATGCAATACGATGAATACAAGATGAATATAATGGTGAATGTGTAGTAAACGCACAACTAGAGAATACATACTAATTACGAGTCATACAGTTTGTTGTTTGAAAAAGCACGAATCGTGGTTTTTAGAAAATTAGGGGCTACGGGGTTTTTAAGAAAGATATGTCCTTAAAAAAATCCGTAGTATCCCTCAGGCTGTCTTTAAAAATGCGCACGATTCATTAGTTTTGAAAATAAGTATGACTCGAGCCTAAACTAAGATCTACCTAACCAACTAAGGAACTAACTAATGACACTAGTCAAAAGGTAAGAAGAATCCTCCTAAAGTTTGAGTCGATATATCTAGTAGTCGGCGATCCAGCCTCAATAACATCACGTACATAGTACGACTTCCTCGAGTCAAGAGTGCGGATCCATCATCGTATCTATGCCTCGTATGGTAAAATCCATCGTACGGCATCCCAAAATCGGGGTACGGGTCAACTATCACATATATACATTATTATTCGTATAGGATCATCATCAAACAATATCATGATCAAGGGTACTGTACTATAATCGCATACATCCCAATATCATCAAACATATATCATTGTCTGTGTAAATATACATAGTCAAATGATCCACTAAAATATCATGTCATATATCATATCGTGATTAAGTCACATATTACAATCCGGGTTCTATTCTAGAGTCTCGTACATTTCAATGTCATCATCACCTATTATCGTTTATGTATAAATATACATTTTTCTCATTTCCCAACGATCCACTAATATCATAATACATCTCATATCATAACTCGATCATATATCCAATATTTCATGGCATCATGCCTAGTCATATCGACTCGTCCCCAGATATCATATAACATTCTCATATCACATGTATATGTTGTATATATATATACCTACACACATTCCTACACACACACACACACACACACACACCCTAAGTCAGGTTTATGTGTGTGCGTGTGTGTGTGTGTCTACATGAAACCTACGAATTCCCTCCAAGGCAATCATCCTCTGGTTAAGTCTTGCTAAATCAGTCTAATCCAACTTAAGGTCTTCAATAGTACTCTACTCGCCAAGAATCTAAGGTCACGTCCGACTTCCTAATAATAGTACGTAATATCCTTATTATACGTTTGTGGGGGTGCTATACGCCATCCACCCGACTTCCCTCGTAGATATACATCTACTCACCTGGTCCTTGTCTGCCGAAATCGATGCCGCCATCCTCTTCTTCATCGTCCGAAGTCCGCATGAGGGGTACCTATATGCAAACATATATAATATCGTAAACCGAAATCGCGGACAAAACCAAAACGGCGCATGAAACGCAAATAGGTTAAAACCTATAACCCGCTCAAGCAACATAACCAAATAACCCTCGATATCGGCGTACAAATGCCGATTGATTGAGATAAACACAAACGTACAAATCGTAGTTCCAAAACTCACTAATTATAATATAAATAGGATTTAAATCATCAAAACCTTAAAATGAATCAAATCGATTTATTTCACAAAAACCTAGAAAGCACTTAATTACCGTTTTAATTCGAAACTTGATATTTTAACAAAACTAATGGTCATAATATTCACTAAATATCATAACTAGGTCATATAAACCATTTCTATAATTTAATCTCATCAATTTGTATTAAATCCAAAATTATAGTTTGCAAAATTATCCAATTTTAACACTTTTGAAGCAAAAATTCACAAATCATCAACTAAACTAAGTTTGCATGATCTAAGTTGATAAACAACAAATTAAAATGTTAATAATGTCATGAAAACCCTAATTAGATTTTAATCGCAATTAATTAATTAATTTCTAAAAACCTAGTTTGCAACATTAGCATAATTAGCATAATTTTAAACTAACAATTAGCAACTAGTAACTAGATTAGGTTTTGCATTTCATTAACATGTTAATCTCTTCATTAAAACCATGAACAATTGATCAAAAGCCTAGCTTGATCACAAACCCTTTCTTGAATTTTTAATTTAGCAATTAGATCCATAATTAAACACCGAAATCCATTAAATTAAGGTAATTAGCTTATAATTAACACTAGGGTTAGAATTATACATCACTAAATATGAGATCAAACATGAAAATCATAGCCTCCAAAATGCTAACTTTGCTCCAAGATCCATGCTAGATAGACCAAAGAATAATGGGTAGAGATTGGATATTGATTTTGTGGTTTTATTTTGGATTTTTGTTGAATTTTTTGATGATTTTTGAAGCAAGTGAAGTGGGGAAAATTTTGGGGCAGCATAAGGGGGGGCTCAGCCATGGCATGGAAAGAAAAGAAAGAGAGAGAAATGAGTGTAGAAATATGTAGAAGACTTCTATAATAATTACATCTTTTATGTCATTTCATTAATTATTTTGTTTTAATTTATTTTCCTAATTTATTTGACCCTAGAAAAGTCTAGAATTTTGAAGACAAATCCAAAAAGAGAAGAGCATGATACTAACTAGATTCCAATATGTCATGGCTCATATTTGTCAAATTAACCCATTGCAATTTCTAATTTGCACCAATTTAATGTATAATTAAAAGCTTATATTAATATTTGAAATAATTAATTAAGGAAAAATATTTAGGTAAACTAATAATTTATAAGAGACTAAATAAATACCAAATACTAGCAATTACATAACCTAAATAGGTATATTTAAGTCTATAATGAAAAATAATTGTAGTTGAGTTTTACGGAAAATACGGTTTATTTTACCGATTATCAGAAAATTTACAAAAAGGATTTTAGTTATTTATTTATTTATTTTTAAAACGTTACAATCTTCCCCCTTAAAGAAATTCGGTCCCCGAATTTAAATTAAAACTCCCCCAAATACTAAAGCATTTAGCAAAACACTCAAATCGTCGGGGCATCGAAATCATCAATACATAAAACACATTTTAGCGCAATGCATGCGCATGAAAAAAACAGGTACATAACTAAAAATCAAAACTCCGTCAAGCATAACGCAATCATCGGAGTTATGGTGGAAATACAATGTCAAAATCCAATACAAAAACCAACATGATATACTCAAAACTTAAACATATATGTGATACGCATTGTTATAAAACCGTCCAAACATATGAAAAGAAATCCATGCAAAACCTTTTCCCAAGTCACCGTGCGATGCGCGAAACACGGCACAAACATCGGACGTTCATTTTAAAAAAAAATCTATACATATATATCTTTTATTTAATATACACGTCCCTCCTGGTTACTAAACCAAATAGTAATTATTATAAAAACATACTGCTCAAAATAAAATCAATCCCAATCACAGCATAAAAAAATATCATGTGCGTCCGGTGCGCACTGAAATCGAAACCAAATACAGAAGCCATATGTACAGAAACAAAACTGAGTGCAACAGGTGTGCACCAAAAACATCTGTCAAGTGCAACGGGCGTGCACGACAACAATATCAGGTGCATCTAATCTGCACAAATCCCGATTTAGTGCATCTGGTGTGTACAAAATCGTATCAAGTGCGCCAAATGTGCGCAAGAACCTCAATCAAGTGCACATGGTGCACGAAAACATATACCGAATATCAAAATCGAAATCATAGTACAAAAAGTGCATGGAAACTATGCCGAAGCATACGTCAAAATCATGTGCAACCCATATGCACGAAATCAAATCAATATCTCAAAATGTATAAAACCAAATCGAGTGCACTGGGTATGCACAAAACAACATCAATACAACTGATATATGAAACACGAATCGAGTGTAATAAATATACACATAAGAAATACCAATCATAAAACGAAATCATCAAAATACCAGAATCCAAACAACGGAAATGTGATATTCGAATCACCAATCGTAAATCGTAACACTGACGTTGATGTGCTCCTCTTTTCTCTGGTGTCAACTGATTCGAACTCGTCTCTTCGTAGCTGTATGCACTGTGCTACAAGCAGATATACTCATATCTAGAGTCTCCCAAGTAATGTATCTCATCACATGATATTCGGACTGCGTTAAACTTTTCGATCGATTCATCAAAGTCCCATAATTCCGCGAGAGCTCAATACTCAAGTACAGTTTAAAATATCCAATACATGCCACAGCACCTACGAACCAGCCGTAGAAGGGCAAACCCAAGCCTCACTAATGGCACCGCGGAACTGCCGTAAATCCTAAGGTTCAAAGGCGTTCTCATGGTCATTATGTCGAGTTAGGGTTTCATTCTTCTAGAGGGTCCATAAAAATACCTGCATGTTCCTCCGAATACCTTAAACTTGGAAAAATGGGTTTCTGACATTCATTTGAACCTTTTAACTTCGTCTGGACGACATGTGAATGTCCTTCGTCCGCAAGCTAAACAATGCCTAGATCCTCAAGAATAGACGATACACTAACGGTCATCACATTCTAGCTGGTCTCTAGCAATGGCCCGATCATCTGGTGCAGATATCAAACGCTCACGCTAACCATAACTCTAGCCACAACTCTCTCTGCCCGGGCAACCGTGGTAACAGAAACCACCATCCGACATCGACGAAGATAGATCATAGAAACGAATAGAAATACGGTGCAAAGAAATGTACATTCTAAGGCTTCTTAAGCGGAGTAGCATATCGTAAGTTTGCCGCGAAACATACCCACGGTACGTCATTCTACTTTAGTCACCTACTCCATCAACCAAGGGTCATCCTATACTAGAAGATAAAACCAAACGCTCTGATACCAATTTTGTCACGACCCGAAAGTACGGAACGTGACCGGCACTTAAATTACGAAACATCTAGAGGCGTAACGTAATCTAAGCAAGCCGAAGCCCAGAAATATAAACCATTTAAAAGAAGAAATGTAGGAAAACAAGTTTAAAAGTAACATCAAATTTTCTCAAAAATTTCGGCAGAGTCTCCTTTATAAAAACTGGCCCCAAACGGGTACAAACAAGAATAATATATACAAGCAATAAAAAGGCATCCCCAAGCGGGAGCAAAATCTACGCCAAAAGGCGGAAACAACCATAAAATGCACTAAAATATACAACGCCGAAGGGCGAGGCTCAAAACTCAAAAGAAAACCAAATCCACCAAAAACCATAATAATACAAGCACGACTCTAAGGTCGAAATAAAAACAACTGGTCTTCTAAATCTATCAAGTAATACAAGTCTGGTTGATGGAGCTTACTAGATACAAATGAAATAATAAATGTACAACGGTGGTCCTGATACAAGTGAACCAACCTACCAAGCAAATCACCCTGAATGAAATGATGTGCCAGCAAGATGCCAAGGAAACCTGTACATCGAAACCTGTAAGAAAATTTGGTATAACGTGGGTGAGTTGCCAACTCGTGAGTAGAAGACATCTGCGAGTAGAAATCGCATGCACGACGATCTCCTAGGTCATAATAATATATTTAACATAACACTAGTCATCTAGTAGTGGCAGGGTAATAATCTATGCGTAAGTGAAATGCTCAGTGCTCGTGTCAGTGCCTCAAGTAGTAACATGTCATGTGTATGAGTATGCATGCACCATGAATGTAAAACAATCAACCATGAAATCTGGATGTATCTGTATAAGAAATCTTTAACTTTTATCATAGTAAAATTTGTATGATAATCTGAAACATCATCAATGAAATCCATGGAAATCCGTATCAAGCATCGACACAAAACACGTAAATCTCAAAGTCTCAATATATCATAGTCTCAATATCTCGGGCTCCGTCAGTCCGGATCGGCCCATATCATCAAATCTCACGACAACGGTCGGTATCCTCCGGATATCCGCCGCGCCAGACATCACCGGTAGGTAGTCTTCCCCTGCCAGGCTCATCGTCTTCAACTCGAGCTTCTTGCCCCGGGATACCATATCGGGCCCACCATGTACCCGAGGCGGTTCATCCACTCCTCGAATTGGTCTCGAAATCCAATAAAAAACATGAAATCTCATGGTGGACGACACATACATCACGAGAAAACCGCAACTTTCATTTTAAAAATGATGATACTAAGGTTTTATTAAATTCTTGCGGTTTCCCCCCCAAAATCCAGAAATCTCTTAGAAATCCAAAATCCCAAAATCATAAGCAAGTGAATAATGAGCATCGGCATAAGCCCCAGAATACTGCATGATAATATGAATATGTGAATGCATGAAGTGTCTAAGTAATAAATGCAATGTCTAAACTAGCACATGAGGGTAATCATACAATATTATACTGGACTAGCATTTAGCTGATTATATCAATAAAAAAACAATATGTTCTAAAGTGTACGTGACATGGCAATTACCGATAATTATGTGTGTCAGCCGGCAAATAAGTGTACGTGGAACATGCGCATCATCGGTAATGGTGCTGGTGTCCTAATAGGCAGAGTTTCATATTAGCTAAAGAAACATATGTATGAACATGCAATACGATGAATACAACATGAATATAATGGTGAATGTATAGTAAACGTACAACTAGAGAATACATACTAATTACGAGTCATACAGTTTATTGTTTGAAAAAGCACGAATCGTGGTTTTTAGAAAATTAGGGGCTACGGGTTTTTTAAGAAAGATATGTCCTTAAAAAAATCCGTAGTATCTCTCAGGCTGTCTTTAAAAATGCGCACGATTCGTTAGTTTCGAAAATAAGTATGACTCGAGCCTAAACTAAAATCTACCTAACCAACTAAGAAACTAACTAAAGACACTAGTCGAAAGGTAAGAATAATCTTCCTAAAATCTGAGTCGATATCTCTAGTAGTCGGCGATCCAGCCTCAATAGCGTCACGTACATAGTACGACTTTCTCGAGTCAAGAGTGCAGATCAATCATCATATCTATACCTCGTACGGTAAAATCCATCGTACGGTATCCCAAAATCGGGGCACGGGTCAACTATCACATATATACATCATCATTCGTATAGGATCATTATCAAACAATATCATGATCAAGGGTACTGTATTATAATCGCATACATCCCAATACCATCAAACATATATCATTATCTGTGTAAATATACATCGTCAAATGATCCACTAAAATATCATGTCATATATCATATCATGATTAAGTCACATATTACAATCCGGGTTCTATTCTAGAGTCTCGTACATTTCAATGTCATCATCACCTATTATTGTTTATGTATAAATATACATTTTTCTCACTTCCCAACGATCCGCTAATATCATAATACATCTCATATCATAACTCGATCGTATATCCAATATCTCACGGCATCATGCCCAGTCATATCGAATCGTCCCCAGATATCATATAACATTCTCATATCACATGTATATGTTATACACACACACACACACACATACACATACACCAAGTCAGGTTTATGTGTGTGTGCGTGCGTGTGTGTCTACATGAAACCTGCGAATTCCCTCCAAGGCAATCATCCTCTGGTTAAGTCTTGCTAAATCGGTCTAATCCAACTTAAGGTCTTCAATAGTACCCTACTCGCCAAGAATCTAAGGTCACGTTCGACTTCCTAATAATAGTACGTAATATCCTTATTCTACGTTTGCGGGGGTGCTATACGCCATCCACCCAACTTCCCCCGTAGATATACATCTACTCACCTGGTCCTTGTCTGCTGAAGTCGATGCCGCCATCCACTTCTTCATATTCCGAAGTCCGTGTGAGGGGTACCTATACGCAAACATATATAATATCGTAAACCAAAATCGCGGACAAAACCAAAACGGCGCACAAAACGCGTATAGGTTAAAACCTATGACCCGTTCATGCAAAATAACCAAATAACCCTCGACATCGGCGTATAAACGCCGATTGATCGAGATAAACACAAACGTACAAATCGTAGTTCCAAAACTCACTAATTATAATATAAATAGGGTTTAAATCTTCAAAACCTTAAAATGAATCAAATCGATTTATTTCACAAAAACCTAGAAAGCACTTAATTACCATTTTAATTCGAAACTTGATATTTTAAGAATACTAATGGCCATAATATTCACTAAATATCATAACTAGGTCATATAAACCATTTCTATAATTTAATCTCATCAATTTGTATTAAATCCAAAATTCTAGTTTGCAAAATTATCCAATTTTAACACTTTTGAAGCAAAAATTCACAAATCATCAGCTAAACTAAGTTTTGCATGATCTAAGTTGATAAACAACAAATTAAAATGTTAATAATGTCATGAAACCCCTAATTAGATTTTAATCTCAATTAATTAATTAATTTCTAAAAACTAGTTTGCAACATTAGCATAATTAGCATAATTTAAACTAACAATTAGCAACTAGTAACTAGATTAGGTTTTGCATTCCATTTACATGTTAATCTCCTCATTAAAACCATGAACAATTGATCAAAAGCCTAACTTGATCACAAACCCTTTCTTGAATTTTTAATTTAGCAATTAGATCCATAATTAAACACTGAAATCCATTAAATTAAAGTAATTAGCTTATAATTAACACTAGGGTTAGAATTATATATCACTAAACATGAGATCAAACATGAAAATCATAGCCTCCAAAATGCTAACTTTGCTCCAAGATCCATGCTAGATAGGCCAAAGAATAATGGGTAGAGATTGGATATTGATTTTGAGGTTTTATTTTGGATTTTTGTTGAATTTTTTGATGATTTTTGAAGCAAGTGAAGTTGGGAAAATTTTGGGGCAGCATAAGGGGGGGCTCGGCCATGGCATGGAAAGAAAAGAAAGAGGGAGAAATGAGTGTAGAAACATGTAGAAGACTTCTATAATAATTACATCTTTTATGTCATTTCATTAATTATTTTGTTTTAATTTATTTTCCTAATTTATTTGACCCTAGAAAAGTCTAGAATTTTGAAGACAAATCCAAGAAGAGAAGAGCATGCTACTAACTAGATTCCAATATGTCATGGCTCACATTTGTCAAATTAACCCATTGCAATTTCTAATTTGCAACAATTTAATGTATAATTAAAAACTTATATTAATATTTGAAATAATTAATTAAGGAAAAATATTTAGGTAAACTAATAATTTATAAGCGACTAAATAAATACCAAATACTAGCAATTACATAACCTAAATAGATATATTTAAGTCTATAATGAAAAATAATTGTAGTTGAGTTTTACGGAAAATACGGTTTATTTTACCGATTATCTGAAAATTCATCTAAAGGATTTTATTTATTTAGTTATTTTTAAAACGTTACAGATCCTGGGGAGAATCACTGGATAGCTTCCAGGATGATAAGGTCGACTGAATGTCAGTCACATGCATTGTGTTTACTCTCAGTAGAGGGACGGTATGTTGGAAGAGTTCCAAGCCAGATAACGTAGCATACTAGACGATAAATGCTGGATACATCGCTACCAAACATGCTACCTAAGAGGCAGTCTGGGTGTATATTAGTTCATGAGATGAACTTCGTTCCTACCATTGTGTGACAATGGAGTTGTGGTTTATGCCTAGGAACGCCCGTCCCATCAGTGATCCAGACATATTCTAAGGAAGTATCACCTGATCATGGAGATGGTTGATCTCCAGGGGATCGAGGTTAGGAGAGTAGACTCAGAGGACAACACGGCGGATCCACTCACAAAGGCCTTTTTCCCAGAGAGAGACTTTTATAGGATGGTTGAGTATGTGATACTACAACCACTGCTATTAGATGGCCCTAATGCAAGTGGGAGATTGTTAGTTATATATATGCCCTAGAGGCCCTTACTATACATGAGATGTATATTGTAGTTGATGCTTGGACATACATAGGGAGGACTTTCTTGCTCGACATGATAGTATGCTATCTGGTTACTCTTTACCTTAACGTGTACACTGATTGTCTTTCTGTTACATGTTGGTAAAGCCCTTAGGATGTGTACTTGACTACTTGGACTATGATGCAGATCATACTAGTGGGGATGGAGTAGTCCATAAGTACATCCTTTAATGTCCCTAGTCGTGGCTGTATCGAGACGGGGCATCGATATACCAGAGTAGACTAGCGTATACCTTCTCGACCCATATAGATGGACGATGGATGATCCCATATCCATTGGTGTTTGACATCAGAGATGGTATACGGGTGCTCAGTGGAGACTGGGCACACTGGACGGACTCGCCGAGAACTCCCAGATGGTATTATACCTCACGTCAGATGGCAGTTCTCTGGTGACACTGGTACATGTTAGTCTGTAGACCCAAGATCGTTATAGAGTCTTGTGTGATTCCCACTGTGCTTTGATTTCCACCTTACCACGTCCAAGAGGGCGTGCAAAACGGTGGTTTTTGGGTATAGTCCCAAGTCACATGGAGGCAATGAGCGATAGGAGGGGTTTCGTCTCTCCCGGTATTGGGAGTTGATGTTGCGCTATGCTTGATTAGCCATAACAGGGAAGTCCCTGGCCAGGGCTGGTTTAGAGATTTACTGGTAAGTGTTACCAGTAGTTTCTCGACCCGTTATGAGCCTCATATCGGTATGACTTATCGGTTATTGGGGTTTGACGTTTACCTTCCCTAGACTTGATATGCGACATATCAGACGAGGAGACCAGACTATACGGTAGTGTCACTGTCAGGCTTTTGCAGGTGTTGGAGTAGGCTTGCTTGCTGATCTTCTGATCGCTCAATACCCGGGTAGCCGTTTCGTCCAGCTAGTACCGCTGACGGCTTGTGGGTGCTTGATATGATCATCACCTACTGCTGGCGTATTGTCGAGTCTTTAGAGTCCTACATAGAGGTTTTACTGGCTCAGGCAAAACAAAATAGGAGCGCATATGTGATATGTGCGGGACCGAGAATAATGCATGTATGTGATACCGTATTTTATTCTCGCGACTTTTGTATCGGTTGGTTATATGTGATATAGCCGGGTTATCGAATCAAGTGTTGATTCGATAAGTTGGTACATTTAGTGTTAGTCAGTTATATGCGATATAGACGGATTATTAAATCAAGTGTTGATTTAATAATTTAGTATATAATTTTATATTTGATATACCAATTTACATTAACTAACATTGGCTCACTTAAGTATTCTTTTCTCCCTTGTGTGTACATGTAATATATATGTGATATATATTAATGTGCATTGTTTATTTTTGTGTGTCATGGTTGTTGATACACACTACATTGGTGTATAAGACATACACCATTTTAATTATAATGGTGGGGTTTTAATATTCAAAGTAAATACAAAATTAGTGGATAATTGTTCAAAGCATGAAGCTTGTAGAAGCTTGTGACTGCTTTGACAAAGTCCACCCATTTTGTTTTACTTAGGATATTTATTAACCTAAACACTATAATTAGCCATGGTTATGTCTCTAAATAAGTTAGTATATGATACCCACTCACCCATGGTTACTTATCTCACTTGGATTAATTTCATTCTCTTCTTCTTTCTTCATCTTCTTCCTCCAAAAGAAAAATGTTTCTAGGGTTTGATCCAAGTGAGGAAAAAATGTGAGAAAAGAAATTCTAAAGTGAGCACACTTCCTATTTCACCATCCTCTACTAGATTAGCACTTTAGTATAGGATGTTTGCTTCACTTTGGTGAAGTGGTAACTTGAGTTCGTATTCCCTCGACGTAGATCATCTTTGGCCTCGAAAACTTCAAGCAAGACCGTTGCCCTCTTCTCATGGAGCCGTCCAAGAGTCCGGGAGTTCGATGATCCCAGCGAAGGGACTACTACAAGGAGCTTATGAAGTGAAGGACCGATCTACAAAGGTTGTATTTTCTTTTTACTTAGATGTAAAATGGTTTACATTCGTTTCTATATTATTTTCTACTTATCGATTCTTATTTAGAGTTCCTTGAAACGGCAAAATTTTGAAAATGCCATGGACGATGCCTCCCGAAACCTTGCTGCCGTTGATAGGAACCCTACAGTGGTATCAGAGCCAAGCTAGAAAATTATACGGGTATTGTTAGATTACGAATATGAAACGAACTCCGAAACTTGAAACCCTAAAACCATGTTTCTGTCGATTTTAAAACGAGCTCCAAAAATTTTTCAAACAAGTGCAGAATCATACCTGGGCAGAGAGATGAACATGGCAGAAAATTGGGACCATGTGCTCGGATTTTGGCCGAGAACATGGCCACAATTTCCGAGGAGGCCAGCCCCCAGTGGGTGTTTTGATGCCAATTTTTTCCATGCTCTGGTCTCTGTGATTTGGGGTTTCAGGTGTTGTTTATTTTAGCTACTTTTTCATGTGATGATTAACTCAATGCAAAGGCAACTCGGAGTGCTTCGTGGTCGTAATTTTAACATTGTTTCGGGTAATTCACATATGGTCTAGACGAATTTTAAAAGTTCGATCGAATGTCAAAATCCCATTTTTCCAAATTTAACGTATTCGGAAAAATATGCAAGTAATTCTTTAGACCCTCTAGAAGAACGTAAACCTTAACTCGATTATGTGGCCGTCAAAACCACCACTTGAACCCTAAGGTTTGTGGTAGTTTAGCGTTGTCACATGCGAGGCATTGGTTTGACCCTTCTACGGCTGGTTCATAGGTACTGTGGCATCTTCTGGGTATTATTAAAACTGTGCTCAAGTGTTGAGCTGTCGGGAAATTATGGGACTTTGATGAATCGATCGAAAAGTTTAACGTCGTCTGGATATTATGTGATGGGATACAATATTTGGATTCCACAAGTAGTTATGAGATAACTAATTTGAATGTTATAAATCTAGCAGTTTAGTCTTATTTGATCGGTTGCCACGGGATTTTGATGTGATCAAAAGTCCGTCGCAATCACGTAGCGTACGCGGATACTCGCCGGGTAAACTTAATAGATAGTCACGCCCCATAGCCCCGACCAAGTGACTGTAGGAGAATCCTGTCGCCAAAAGCATCCATTCGGGTGCTCGCGGCAGCGGTGTTCTGCCTTAGTGCACTTCGTCGACGGCATCGGGGTTGCGGCCGTCTACTAAAGTTTCCGACGAGCATTCGATCAGGATGTCGGGAATCTTGTTGAATTGCCCGACTTAATATTGAAAAGTGTTTTCGAGATCGAGACTAAAATGCGGGGTTTATAATTGTTAGGCATGTGATGTCTAAGGAATTCATTTGGTTAGGCATGTGATGTCTAAGGTGGTTGCGGATTCCAACTGTTGTAGTTTTTCACTTTCTTTTCTGCGACCGTAAGTGTAATATGTGGTGTATCGCCGGTTTCGTTGCTATATGTCAATGACAATTGGGATACGCATATTTACTTACGTTGATGACATGTGATGTTATGTGTTGCTGTATATGTTATATTGGATCGTCGTGTTTTTGAATAGCCGGGGTTTTTATGTGAGATGAGAGTTTTTATTTTCATTCATGTAAAATTCAATGTATGTAATATTCTTTTATTGGGGCACTTCTGGGTTGAGGATGATGTCACCATTGTTGTATATTATTTACTTTTCCGCATTAGGATAGACCCAAGGAGGGGAGCACAAGTAACTGGGTTCTAGAGTCCAGTGGGAGACCATCTCGGGGAGTCGAGACCGGGTCTCCAAACTCTAGAATTGGTAGGGTTGCTTGCCGCTCTCGTAGGGGTCTAGGGGTGTGGGTTTGGCTATTCATCGCGACCATGGAATCCGTGTTTTATAGAGTCTCAAAATAAAACACGGACCTCCTAATATATCCAATATTTTATATGTTTCTTCTGCTGCGATAACAGTGCGATATCTGTGATGTGATCATTTGATATGTTGAGATAGATACTGTATATAGTATATATGATATATTATATAGATGTTACTTATGTTTTACACCCGCGCTAGCACTGTCCCATTCTGCCATTAGTTACCTAATCTAACGGTGCACGAGAGGACATCGATGCGAATGTTGATGGCATAAGCGTACGTTGTATTTATCTATGATGTTTAGGTGACTTAAAATGATGGGACTTCATTAATGAGATTAATGAAAGAAAAAGAAACCTAAAAATGTGTAGAGTCGAATTTTCAAAAAGGGTAGCTACAGTTTCTTGCTTTGCATAGTGATATATGTGATATATCACGCACCTTATTCGATAAGGAAAGCGCTGAGATCCTTTCACCGGGAGTGAACTCTTTAGCAAAACTGGCAGATGCTACAACACTCGGTTTGTCTTTTAATTGCTTTTGGAGTTTTGCTTTGCATAGTGATATATATGATATATCCCGCACCTTATTCGATGAGGAAAGAGCCGAGATCCCTTCACTAGGAATGACCTCTTTAGCAAAAATAATGGAAGCCTAAAAAACACTCCTTTTCAAAATTCACTTGTTTCTACAACGATATCAAGTTCATTACGGAATAGGTTTTTAGAAAAACCTGTCGTAGTCCTCCGTCATTTCAGATAAGTCCTATTTAGTATTCGTGCTACGTTTGTTGACCTCCATCAAGGCATAGTGTGCGGTAGCTAACTAGTATTTATCTGCTTATGCATATGATGCAGATTGGTTAGGGTAGTCATACGACCTTGTTGACCTCCGTCAAGGGTCGTGCGGGTGGGTTTGATTCAATCAAGAAATGACGGGTTGAACTTGACTTGCACCCTATGGTTTGTTGACCTCCGTCAAGGTCATGGGATGCTTGGGGCAAAATATTATCGGGAATTTCAAGTGTTGAAATTTGCAATGAGATTGCATACCTTCTATGAGATAGTTGGATCCCGATACCCATTGTGAGTAATTGTTACTCCTGGGAGAGTTTTACACAGGACAATTAGCCGATCAAGTAGTTGTCTAGAAAGGTGTCAACGGGGTTATGCCTCTGGGAAAACGAGGTTTATTTTCATTAGGTCCTTGTGAAAGCACGGTGAACCTCCCTCAAAGTACCGACACTGGCTTGGCTGAAAGATTGGCGAAATTGTAGAGTGTAATTAATCCCGGCTAGTCTTTCCTTTTAGGGTTTGAAGGAAGATTTGATAAAAACAGTAAGATCCATCCCGATTAGATAGAAAGGAATGTCATCAGCGAACCAGAGCTTGGTAAGTCCCAAAAGAAGAAAGAGAATATAATAAGTATTGTGAAAAGAACAGGTGAGTTGTACAAGCATATGATTGTTATTCTAACGTGGTTGTTTGTAGCTTGGTACAGAAGGTATTCATGTATACGAAAGGAGTCTATCTTACCCTGTGGACTATGGTAACATGTAGTATAAGGCCCCGTCATAAACCACAGGACAACGTCATGAGAATTCATGTAGGTGTCTTTTAAGTGACCTCTCGTGCCACGATATATGTTCCATACCAATATACCCCTTTATCCCCGCGTAATGTATTGTATATATTTGTTTACAAGTTTTGCTGAAACAATGGATACAATTTGTTCAAGTAGTCATGTTCAGGATGTAATCAAGTAGTGAAGTAAAGTTATAACCATGGTTCAGTCAAGTCAAGTCAAGTATATATGTTTGATAATGTTATTTGATTCAAGTATTCTTGTTCATATTTCAAGTATTCATGTTTGATATTGGATTCAGGGTGAGTCAGACTCTTATAAACTGATTTGGATCTTGAATTAGGTTCGGGGGTTATCGGTAACTGCTGCACATGGATGGCAAGATTTGTGTCTTTTTCCAAGATAATTACCATTGATAACTCCGTTATGTTGTCTACCTTAAATAGGCAAGCACTCAATTTCTCCGGCTCCCTAGGGCTCAAGAGAATTGATCCCGCTTAAACCTATATTTACTAAGTCCTTAAAATATTATTTTTATATAACTCGAGGGGGTTTTATGAAAAAATATTATAATATAGTTAAAAATAAATCTCGAGGTGTTATTTATATTATTAGGGTTTTTATGAGCATGATTTTTAAGGATTTGAGGTATTTTAGTGATAAACAATTAATTATGGAAGTTCATGGTATTTTATTGAAAAGAGTTGTCTTTTGGTAATATGATGGTATTTTTATTGAAACTTGTTAATTTTTCATTTTTATAAAAATAAGTTTATTATATTTTGAAAATAAGTATTTGTAATTTTTTTTATATAATTATTAAAAATTAAATTTCTTTCTTTATTTAGAAAATTCGTTTTTCATAAAAACCGTATTTAAAACCTTTCGAGACCGAATGCTCTGTGAAGAGGTCTGCATCTCGCTCTACTAGCTCAAGGATGTGCGATAATCTGCACCATCCATTAGCGGGTCCCCTAAAGAGAGTTGTAGAGGCATAATCGCAAAGGAATCGAAATGCTGTTTATAAAGAAAACCGTTTTTAAAAGTAAGTGGTATTTTAATGTAATATTTTCTTCGTACAAAAAATTCATACAAAAAGGCACCGTGCTATAAAACAAGAGTGTACGTGAGGGGTAGGTCGTTACCCCGTGAAGTTTTTCTTAAAGATATAGTTTTAACAAAACTAAAAGGGATGGTATTAGAGTTCATGGTATTTTATTGATAAAAATTCAAATATGGTTGTTTTACATGAGATTCTAGGTTAAATCTTGATTCTAATTATTGGTATCAAAATTATAAGTGAAGAGGTAAAGTTTGTTTGACCAAAATATAAAAGGAATTAGAGTTATGGCTTTTATAAAAGATAATATCGGTATAACTCCACTTTTACCGATATTGATTAAAAAGAATTTTCAACGAAGAGAAGTGAAGTTTGGGAGGGACTTACTATTTGACTACGCTAAAAAGAGGGGGAGGAAGAGGAGGAAAGCCTTGTGGTATCGCGGGAGCTCTGGATGTTGCTTCAATTTTCGCCAGAAGTTGATCGCTTGCTAACTCCACTTTATTCCACTTGTACTTAGGAAATTTTTGAGAGTTTCGGCTAGAATTTTCAGAATGATATTGAGGTAAAGTGTGGGGTGGTATTTATAGTAGAGAATTAGGGTTTTGGAATTAAAATGGTGAATTAAAATGCATTAAAATTATGATAAATGAGTGGGAGTAAGATATTGGGAATTGGATGATTAGATCCTCATCATATCAGAATTCTTTGTAATTGGTGATATTTGAGGAAATCACCTGGGTTTTGCTTGACGATAAATATTTGGTTTTGAGTATCCGTTGTTATGCACCAATTTCAAACTGATATATCTGCATGTTTATTTTATAAAGTGAGATATAACCTTTTGAAATTATGTCTATGACATTTACCTGTATCAGTTCATAGTTAGGTAAGGTGCATTCAACAATGGTGTAATTCTTCTTAACCATAGTACAGTTTTCAACCTTCGACGCATAGGGTTTGAGTTGTTAAGCTCAGTGGACTTATACAAAGTATTGTATGTAGTCCGATGTCCGTTAGAACAAAGGGATTGGTACTCGTACTATATTCTGTTTACTCATGACTTCTCTAGTTTTAGACAAGTATTTCGTTTAAATACAAGGTCTAAGTTTTGAGAATTTATAGGTATAAGAATAAAGTAGAGAACCATATGTTGCAAGTATCAGGATTCTTCAAGGTGATCGAAAATGTAGATACTTGTGTTTCGTATTCCGTTGTAAGTAATGGTTATAAGAACTTGCTTCTCTTTCAGGTTACTCATACGTGGATGTATTCCTGGATGAGTAATGCAGTATGGCCTTCTTCTATTTGGTTGATATGCACTGGAAACAGCTGCATGATTTTTGAATCCGGTTCCAATTAAATTAGTGCTTTTGTTTCTATATTGGATATATAGAATGGATTCATATCTTAACGATGTTAAGCTATATGGAGTTGTTTGGCTTATGCTTAAAACCAGAATCCAGATAAACTCTAGGCATGTTTCAGTAATGGCAGTTTGTAGGTTATCCCGGGCTTTGACGAGGGTTAACATTCTACTATTTGGAAGATCAATAGTTATATTGTTCTTGACTCGCCACAGATTTAGTAAAATGGATTCTTTTCAGAAAACATTAGTGGGAGTATGGTAGAACTGGAATTGATTTCACAACCGCAAACGATTACTGAAAATCTAGTAGAACCTGATGATTCAATTGGTTTTGACGATCCATTAGCCACTCCGCAGATTTAGTGGGTAACCTCAGGCACCCGAGAGGTACTTTGGTCTCCTCAAAGACGGCGATAGGGAGGTTTTTGATTACCCAAACCTGCCGCTGCTGCTGTTCTAGACTATGAGATATGGCAGGAGGATGAGTATAATATCGTTCTAAATTAGCTTTAGAAGTGAACGTGTATATGACTCTGCCAGAGGGTTATTGTAGTCAGTGGGAGCAGCGGAAGCATAGTGGGTAAGTAGCTTATGTCTTTTTATAGACTAAAGAAGATATAGCGGAGATTGATCGTCTAGTTTTGATATGACAGATATAGAGTTTGACTTCATCAGAACAACAGATGGACCTGATAAGAAGGTGGTAGGGAGTGATGTCCTGGTTTTTGGATGATATGCTCTTGATAGGATGTGATCTTCCTATACTACGATCGGTTATACTGCGGTTTTCATAAGATATTTCTCCATATAGGATCTGGATAAAATATTAGGGATTCTGGTTACTAGATCTATGGTTTTAGATCTAAATTTGGGAAGTGTCCCAATTAGGGTACTTTGACACTATTCTAAAGTGTTTTAGAATGGACGACTCCTAGCGTGGTGGAGTACCCACAGGTGATGGAGTCACCATCTCTAAAGAGACGTCTTTTAGACTGATGAGGAGAGGGATTTTCATGATTGGCATATCACTTGCTTAGGCAATTGAGTCAATCATGAGATGTCAAGTACAACACCAGATATGGATTTTGCACAAGCTGCAATAAGTATATATTAATCCAATCCTGGAGAAACATTGGTAAGCAGTTATGAACATAAGATGATGTTCTTAGTATATGGTAACGACAGCCTCCTTTGGGAGACGATTATCATTTCAGGCTTCCAAGGTGACCTGGATGACAGAGTGACCGTCAGAGTTATAGTTTTCCCTCTTTTTAAGGGGAAGTATGTTGGACAAGTGGTCCAAGCGGATACTGTGGAAGGCATGGCGCAGGATACTGATTAAATTCAGTGGATGATACGGTCTAAGAAATTTGTTAGATTTGGAGTTCATTTATGAACTGGGTCCCATCAGATATCCATACAAATTCTAAGACAGGTATTGCTCATTTCGGGAGATAGTTTTTCTCCGCGAAGTTGAGATATAGAGAGAGATACAGATAGAAACACTAGAGCGGATCCACTCACTGAGACTATTTTTCGAACGCAATAGTTTCACAAATGAGCTTTGTGAGACTGATTAGTAAAGAAGTTGGGTATTCGGTATCACATGGGCTGTAAGTATGCGATACCGCAATTATTAGCCTTAAGTGCAAGTGGGAGATTGTTGGCTATAGTGCCATCAAGACAATTATTGTAATCATAGGCAGGTGATTATGATGATTGAGGGAGGACCTATACGGATAGAACAGTCTTACTCAAAATGATAGTATGCTATCCGGTTTGTCTTTATCATCATGTACATGCATTATGTGGTATTACGGATCACTATTATATGTTAATAGAGCCAATAGGACTCTTGCTTGACTACCAGCATTATGATGGTGATCATATACGTGGGAGCTGGGTGGTTTATAAGCACATCCTTAAATGTCCCTAGTCATGGGAGTATCGAGACTAGGCATTGATACTCCAGAGTAGACTAGCGTGTACTTATCGAGACCCCGACGAGGGGCGGTGGCCGGTCTCATAAGCCATTGGTGTCTGTTTGTCACCTAAGATAGTATGCAGGTGCTCATTGGGTTATGAATACACTGGACGGACTCGCCGGGAACATGCTAGTTTGTATTATACCTATTGTCATATAGCAGTTCCCAAGTGACATGTGTACAGGTTAGTCTGTCGACTTGAGATCATCATTTGTCTCGTTTGAGTTCCTACTTGCTTTGATTACTACCTTACCACGGCTCAAAGGAGTCGTGCAAATAGGTTTTAGTTGGGTACAGTCCCGAGCCATATGGAGGCAGTGAAAGGATCGTCGGGGATTCATCTCTCCCGGTATTGGGGGTTGATGTCGCGTTGTGCATGGGTGTCCATCACCAGAAATCCTTGGCCAAGGTAGACGAGAATTACTGATTTGGATTAGTAGTTTCTCAATTGGTGATAGGCTTCATACCGACACGAAATGTCGCGTTATTAGGGGTCTGACTTTATCCACCCCCTAGACTCGATATGCGATACTCTTAGACGAACAAACCAGACTGGATGGATATTGTCATGGACAGGCTCAGTAGGGGTTTGGATGAGTTTGCTCGTCGGCCTTCCTTTCACTCAATACCTGGGTAGCCGTTACGTACAGCCAGTGCCGCTGACGTGCTTGTGGTTAAACCCACTGCCAGCGTATTGACGAATCTTTAGAGTCCCATATAGAGGGTTTCCTTGCTTCGGGCAAAACGATGTAGTGGCCATATGGTTTTACGGTAGGGTTCGATCATATACGTGCACTTGTGCACGTATCATGATTCGGACGAGTAATACTAGTGGGTTTTGGTTTAAGCCAGATTCTAGTATTATATTATTGGATTATTTTCGTCTCATTGTATTCGTATTTTGTCGGAATACGAATACAGGTATGTATATACAGATGAAGGGTATTCTTGTAATATCTTACAAGTTGCTTCTAGAAGATGCCACCTCTTTTATGCTTTAACCATTTAGGATTAAACGGTTAATGAGGTGGAGGATGAGGTGTTGTGTGCATTTATCGAAGCATGGCTTTGTGGTGACTCATGGGGTGTCTCATGTAGTGACTCATGGTTACTATTCTAGCATGCTTGATATTTGTTTGTGTTGTGAGATATTTTGACTTAAGGTTTTTTCCTTAGCTCACAACACTTGGCCTTTTTCTTGAGTTGCTTCACACTCTCATCCTCAAGCTTCTTCTTCTACCTCCATCCTTCAAGTCTCATGTGTTGAGAAACCTAGGGTGTTTGGAGATAAATTAATCCATCATTAGATTATGCATCCTCTAGGCTATCTAGTTTAGCGAACTAGGTACCCTAGTTACCTCGGCTATGAGGTTGGAGCTCGAAATACAAATCCTTAGGTGGATCATCTTCGATGGAGGGAACCGGAGATTAAGCTTGATCATGGAGATCTCTAGGAGCTTGGGATGATGGTTAAAGACCGAAGGACACGGATCATTCGATATAACCTTTCTAAACTCCTCTATATGTTTGCTAGCTTAGGGTTAATGGTAGATCCATAGTATCGGGTTGTTCTAGCGCCAGTTTTGAAATTTTTTGTTCCGCATTCGGCCATAGATTGATGGCCAGGGCGCTGGCATAAATCTTTGGATTCAAGCTCATGAAATTTAGGCAACAGGTTGATGATGTGGGGTTTAATTTCAAAATTATCCATATTAGCCGGTGGAAGAGACAGACAAGTAGGAAGGGGCCCGCGTATGGGGTAGCATCTTTCTTGGAGAGAGATGCGCGGTGGATTCTGCGCACCTACGGGCGGTGGCAAGGTGTTTTTGTTAAATCCCGATAGTGATCCTTCCGTCTCGGGAGATGTGGTGGGCGGAGGAGAAATAGAAGATGAAGAAGTATCGACTTCGGAGTCGATAAAAAAAACGCGGACAAGACGGGCACTAGAATCCCGTGTCCAGCCTATCATTCACTAAGCGGGTTTAGTGCACGTGGCAGCGTGTGATATGTGTGAGAACGATTTTAAGTAGGTTTGGTCTGAAAAATATCCGGATTTGAGACTTGACTCAATAAATCACAAAATACACAATCAATCCCTAGAACTAGGGTCACCTAAGTCAAATGAATAGACCGCTCCTAAACTTCCAAAAGACAAGTCGCATGATCAATCCTCTACTACCTCCTTATCAATCTTGTGGCTAGGTAAGTGGGAGGTATCCGCTATATGAATTATCGAAATAGCGGGCCTAATTAAGTAATCACTTTCCTTAGTCACACTTGCCTTAGACACCATAAGAAAAATGCGGATAAGCAATAGATTACCCACGACCCTGTTGGGGTCAAAATTTATACCCCGATTGACCAAGTCAAAATCAAAGTCAACCCCAAACCATGTGGGCCCAAGCCCAGGTCAAGTGGGCTAATGCCCGGGTCAAGCCCGAACATAAAGCCGCCGGCCTCCTCCATGCCAAAATAAAAATTTTGTAATAAATAATTTTGGTTTATTTTTTTATGAATAAATGTAAGAAAAATAGGCATAAAGCCAAATTTTTGTAAACCCATGGCTCATGTACAAAAGAATTAAGCACATAAGGCATGGGGTGGCACAAGTGACATTTGTCAAAGCCAAAGGGGCTATATGTAAAGTGTATAGCCTATAAAGAAAAACATGATGAAAATATCTATGGCAACTTTTTCCATTCTCAAAAAATTCTAGGATTTGTATCTCTTTCTCCTTTCTTAAGGTTCTAAAACCTTCCCTCTTTTAAAAATTAAATCAAGAGTTTAACTCTTCCCTTTTCTAAAAAGAAATAGTTTTTCATCACAAAACCCTTGAAGAGGAGCTCGGATCTTCAATCAGATCTCGAAAAGGGGAGACTTTTAAGTCTCACCCCCTTTTCTCCAAGATCCAGCCGATCAAGAGGAGGAAGAAGGAGACCCACCTCCAAAAATCCAACTTTGGAAAGATCCATGGCTCAAAAGAAGCTCCAGGGCTAAAGAGAGAAGAGAGGGGTCCCCTTTGATCACCTCTGAAGATCTTTGAGGAGTTCAACTCGAATACCCAAATCCTCAAAGGAGTTTAACTCCTATTCCAGATCATTTAGGAGTTTAACTCTAAATCTAAATCTTTTGGAGTTTAACTCCACTCAAAATCCCTTGGGAGTTCAACTCCTAGCCCAGGGGTTAAGCCCCTTTTGAGCTGGTGTTTCCAGCGGTCGCGTGCCACGCATGTGACCCGCGGGCGTCCAGCGGTCGCACATGCCGTGCACGTGACCCACGGACGCCAAGCGCCCACGCACCGGGCACGTGACCCGCGAGCGCCAAGCACCCAAGCGCCGGGCACGTGACCCGCGGGCGCCACGCGCCCATGCACCAGGCACGTGACCCGCGGGCGCCCACGCACCGGGTACATGACCCGCGGGCGCCTACGCGCCAGGCACGTGACCCGCGGGGGCCCATTGCCCACGTGCCACGCATGCATCCTTAGACGCTCCTCACCCCTCATTTTTCATACACTCTATACTCAAAACACGTTCCCTGCTAGGAAAATTTTTCTAACGGGGAGCTGCCCCGCACCCCGCAAGGGGGCTGCTAGCCCCCTTGACCCCCAGCCCGCTATCCGGGTAGCGGGACCCCCGTAAACTCTGCGAGGCCCCCGATATATCCAAAATCCTTTCAAAACACAACACACGCACACGGCACATTGAGTTCACATGATCAGTTTGACCCGTCAATCGGAGGTTCCCTCGCTCCAAAGGCGAGGGGTAATTAACGACAGCTTAGTCTGCGGCCGCCGGAGATTCGGATACCCACAATCAATAAACCCCCATCTACCCTAGGCAGGGGGAATCTGTAGTACGTCTGACAAGTGCGTGCGTATTCCCATCTCAATGGGGTGACGAAAAACACCCTACAGACCCTCCTCTGTCCTAATTGAGCGCAAATGTCCTTAGGGGCTTGGTCCAGTTATTTTTTATTAATGTAGAGTGATAGTATACTCGTTTGTGATTTATGGGGCCTAGGAAGGGTGATGAAATCCCCAATTAATCTGAATTTGGGTTTATTGCCCCTTAATGTCCGTTTTAGATATGCAAAAACAAACTGAATTCAAAACACGCAAAAAAGATATTTTTAAGCTGCGCTGTCTGCAAAGAATCCTGCAGGCAAGATTAGATTATTGGAGTTTTAGAGGAGACAGAAAGATATTAGGAAAATACCTGAGGATTTTGGAGGCTCAAACCCACCAATGTGTCGTGGTTCCGCCGCCAAACCCCCCAATATGCCGCAGTTTTGCCGCAATGTAGAGTTTTCTTTTGCTAAATTTTCTTCAGGGCACTCCTATACTCCTCTGGTCTAAGTTGAAATTTCTGAATCTCTATTTCCTTGCTCCAGTTACTCCAGATTCGGTTGCAAAACTCGCACAATAATCGTTATACTCAAAAGATGCGGTTTTGGTTCTTTTTTATGTTGGCTGGTTTTAATAAGAAATCAACCCGAATAACAAGAAAAAAATTACAACCGTTTCCCCGGCAACGGCTCCATTTGGTTGAACGTTAATAGGTGTGTTCGAAAATAACCGCAATCAAGATGGTGTCGCTAGTAGCTAGCCGCGATGAGTATGGGTCGTTTGCAGGGAAACGTGAACTCTTTTCTTGCTTTAGAAGAGTTGATGAAACATGGGTGATTGTTTGTCGTTATATTTTAAAACGGATATAAAATTTATAATAAAAAGGCTCGTAGGGTTCATAGGACTTAGTAGTAATGGATGAATAATTAAAAATGACTCTTTTATCTTTTAATAGTTTAAAACTAGATCGATAGTGATGAATGTAGATTAGGGTTTTTGGGAAGAAACTAGGGTTTCCCCACTATTAACCCTTGTCCTTTCATTGATCTCTATTCATGTCTAGCCCTTAACAAAATAAGTATTAAACCAATCTCAAATCGTGGTCATGACTATCAATAAATTGGTAGCGCGCCTGATAAGGAAGTTAACAATTATTTTGCTAAAGTTTATAAACTTTAAAATGTATAAAAGAAGTTAAAAGATTTTTCTCATCCATTATTCTGTTAGTGTTATATGCCCTAGAGCCCATTATTGTATCATACTGGTTTGTATATTACATATTGAAAGCTTAGGATATACACGGATATAGTAACAATCTTGCTCGAAATGGTAGTATGCTACCTGGTTTGTTTCTACCTCAATATGTACATGTATTTCTTTTAGCATATCGCTTATACATATTGGTAGAGCCCTTAGGATCTTTGCTTGATTTCCAGCGTTGTGATGGCAGTCACACTAGTGGGAGCTGGGTAGTCTATAAGCACATCATATACATGTCTCTAGTCGTAGGATTATCGAGATGGGTATCGATACTCCAGAGTAGACTAGTGTATACGTTTCTCATCCCAGCAGGGGAGATGGTCTGTCCCACAGCCATTAGTATGTCGTACTGGAGATGGTATACAGATGCTCATTGGGTTATGAGTACACTGGACAGGACTCGTAGGGAGTTGCTGGTGGGTGTTATACCTATCGTCGGCTAGCAGTTCCCAGGTGACATGAGTACAACTTTGTCCGTCAACTTGACACTGCTACTTCGCCTCGAGTGTATTCCCACTGTTATTAGATTACTACCCTACCATGGCTCAAAAGAGTCGTGCAAACAGATAGTAGTTGGGTGCAGTCCTAAAGCACTTGGAGGGAGTGGCGGTTAGATAGGATTTGTCCCTCTCGGTATTGGGGGTTTATATTGCGCTGTGTTCGGAAAGCCATTACACAAAATCCTTGGCCAAGGCAAGCAAGATTTACTGGTAGGTACTCTAGTAGTTTCGCAGGGTGTTTTGGGCTACAATCCGACACGACTTATTGCACTATTAGGGGTCTGACGATTACCGCCCCCTAGGCCCGATATGCGATACTTTTAGACGAATAGACCAGACTATACGGAGATTGTCACAGATAGGCTCAGTAGGAGTTCGGATGATTTTGCTCATCGGCCTTCTTATCTACAGATACCTGGATAGCTGTTACGTGCAGCAAGTACCGCTGACGTGCTTGTGGTTAAACCCACTGCCAGTGTAGTGTCAAGTCTTTAGAGTCCCACACAGAGGGTTTCCTTGCATCGGGCAAAAGTTGTAGAGGCCGTATGGTTTTACGGCAGGGCTTCGATCACATACGTGTACTTGTGCACGTATGATGTTCGGGCGGATAATACCAGTGGGTTTTGGTTTAAGTCGGATCCTAGTATTATATTGATGGATTATTTTCGTCTCATTGTATTCGTATTCTTCGGAATACGGATACGGGTATGTATATACGGATGAGGGGCATTCTCGAAATTTACTCGGGATTGATTCTAGAATAAGACACCTCATTAGGGTTTTATTCTTTTGATTAAAAGAATAATGAGATGGAGGATTTGAGGTGGAGGTTTACATTGAATGAAGCATGGCTCTTGGTGACTCATGGCATGCCTTACTGATTGAAATGAATTCTTGATGTGTAGTATGAAAATAGAATAGAAATCACAACCAAAAATTATTTGACCGCAATCAACTACGGTGTCGGATGTAGATTGTTAGTGAGTGCGGATCGTCCACAGGGAAAGTGTAATCGTTCGTCTTTTGAATTAGATGAGTCGAAACTTTAAAGAAAAGAAAACAAACAATTCATGATTTAAAATTGTATTTCAAGAAAAAGAAAATATCTAGATCTAAGAAAGCATTAAAAGATAGAATCAAGAATTGATCGTTTGATGATTTTACCAAACCAAATCTCAAGAATCGAAATGAGGCTCGTAGGAATCGATCGGATCTATAGATGTGATGTAATCTTACAATTACGTATTCTTATCCTTCGATGAATTGATACTAGATCGATGATGATCGATGAGAATTAGAGACTTCTTGTGAAACTAGGGTTTCATCTTATCTCTTGTTCTTTCGTCGATATCATTCATATTCTAGCCTCTAGTAAATTCAAGAAACGATCGTAGATCCCTAATTTCGAGCGATCACAATCAAGAAAGCATCGCTACGAAACTAGGTCATCGATTCTTGAACTTGCTAGGGTTTACAAAACTCGTAGGACTTAAAAATCGTATTAAGATTTGTTACATCATCATTCTACAATCGTCTCGACTCCTTTACGAGCGGAGTTTTACTCAAACATCACAACAAGAACAACAATTACAAATTGAGATCTAATCATGATGCAAGAATTAAAAGAAAGCAAGATTAAAGAATTTCACCTTTTATTTATATCAACAATTTCATTACATTCGCTCAAGAACTACAAGAGGAAGAATTCGATCGTCGACTTGGCTTCGCTCGTCTCCGTGGATCGCGGATCGGCTTGGATCACTTGCCCGATTGAAGATCGGCTCGGCTCCTAAAAGGTTGAAGGCTTCTCGCTTGATTTGGTACTCAAGATCTTGGATTTGGAGTGGAATTAGGGTTAGGGTTTCGCACAAGCCTTGTCACGAGACTTGTGGAAGAAAATGGTGTAGAATGAACAACCTCATCCCTTAGATCTAGGTTCCTATTTATAGCCATCAAAACCCTAGATCTAGGATTTGAATTTTTAGTTTCCCTCCAAAAGTTTGTTAGATGAAATTTGAATTTCCCTCCAAAAGTTTGTTAAATGAAATTCAAATTTCCCTCCAAAATGAACTACCTCATTTGAATTTGAATTTTCCCTCCAAAATGAACAACTTTTCCCTCCAAAATGAACTACCTCATTTGAATTTGAATTTTCCCTCCAAAATGAACAACTTTTCCCTCCAAAATGAACTACCTCATTTGAATTTGAATTTTCCCTCCAAAATGAAGTTGTTAGAAAGAATCTTCTAGAAAAAGTTTGTTGGAAGGAATATTCTAGAATGAGGTTGTTACAAGGAGGCTTCTAGAAAAAGGTTGTTATAAGGAGGCTTCTAGAAGAAGGTTGTTGGAGAGAGCTTTCTAGAAGAAGGTTGTTATAAGGAGGCTTCTAGAAGAAGTTAGTTAGAGGGAGGCTTCTAGAACTAGGTTGTTAGGCCGAGCCTTCTAGATGATGTTTGTTAGGAGCTTAATTAGGATTAGCCTTGCTTAATGATCTTTGCTGATCTGGCAGTAGCTTCGAGAGAATTATGGAATTTGACACATCAGAAATGAATGTGGTAATTACTTTTGAATTGCTACCAGATCTGCATCTTTTGAATTGGCGTAATTTTTGATCAGCTAAATAACAATTTTGGCCTGTCTCCTGGATTTTCCTGCACAAATCTCGAAACAAGTGTTGCGCAAATACAGAAATGATGCGATGCCATGAAATGCGGTTAATTTCCCTTAAAGTGTCGGTTTAAAAGTCTAATACATGAAATCTGATATTTTACGACTGATTTGCTAATATGTGAAATATGAATACCGAACACTTCTAAATGAGTGCAAAAGATAGGGAAATTGCCGTGTTAAAAATACATTATTTTCGACTGATCAAATACCCCCAAACTTAATTTCGATCGTCTCGAGCGAATGTTTTATTAAAAAGAGAAGGAGAAAATAAAGAAAGAGAAAAACTAACTAGCACACTTTCGTAGGCAACACGATTGCACTGAGCACGTGCAACAAGCCTTTAAACCTCTAGGTGTCCCTAGTAGGAGGAGTGTTGTCTCCTGAGGGTTTTCAGCGGATTGCACCCACAAAATCCAATAATAAAAGGAAGATCATGAATATTACATTTAAAGAAAAGAATTGTAAAAGAAAGACTTTGAAAATTAGGGTTTCCAACTAAGCTAGCTTTTCGGTTGTCATGAGCCCTATCTTAATGGTCATGAAAAGATGTTAGAAATCACGTCCTCCCTCAATAAAACATCGTCTTATTCTTCATTCCTATCTGTTTTCCAAACATCGATCATATAGCCCTGTGTGTGTGTAAAGACATCCCTACACCCGGAGAATTCAATTCAAGCTATCATACTCTTGCCCATCAGCCTCAGTATTTTTTTTTTTTTTCGATGAGCTCACACACTTTCATGCGACCGTTAATACTTCTTGAGGTACTAACCGACCGATTACTCATGTGCTTGCTTATTTGGTGTATTTTCCTAATCTTGCACCACCTTAGGTATAGCAGTGACTCCCAGACCAGTTGGCCTTAGGGCACTAGATGAAGAGGCACCCTCGCTATATATTTTTTTATTTCCCTCGGTAATAACAAAACCAGTGTCCATTTTTCTCACCATTTTTTTTTTCTTTATACTTTTGGCTTTAAGACAAGAGCATTTCAAGGTATCCTCTACTATCCCAGGCTTCAAGACGTGTGTAAGTGCGAATAGCAGGGTAGCAACGCTCAAAATGTTTGGCTTCCAGAATAGAAACTATTTTTCAGACTTATTTTTATCCTCAGATTAGTGACTACCTTTATCTTACTAACCCTTGGGACAACGGCTCATAACTACTTATTACTAGTTCGTATAAGAAAACTTCTAATTTTCTTAGTTTTCTTAAATTTTTCTAATCTCATGGATGTAATTTTTCACTATCTAAACTTTCATTATCTTATTTATATACAAAAAATATTTTTATAATTTTGAAATTTTTTAAATTTTTATAGGTTTTTAAAGAAATGTTTTGTGCTTATGCAATGTATGATGCAAATGATGCGTAAATAAGCACAAACCTCCCCCAAACTTGTTTTCAACAGTGTCCTCACTGTTGCCTTCTGCTAAATCTCGAAAAACCTGTAAGCTTGGGAGGAATTTATTAGTGGGGGCAAAATATTTAAGTGAAGATCCTCCCCCAAACTTATTTTTGGCTCAAAAGTTTGTAAAAATTTTATTTTCAAGAGCCCGATTATACCCCCCCAAACTTAAGCAATGTTAATCTTTGAAAATCATATGAGGGGGTCAAAAATCATTGGTCGATGCCAAGCTTTGCAAAGACCGAATGTCAACACCAACCATTCAAAAAATTTATCAATGCAGTGCTCTGGTTGGTGGAAGAAGAAGTGTGGAAAGGTTAAGTGGTGGAATAGAATGTGTGTGCGTCTCGTATTGGAGAGACGATGCAGTGTATGTGATGGATTACTCGCATTCTTTTTACAGTTCAAAAGAAGGGGTGGAGGTTCAATTTCATTGATTGGGACATGATTCATCTCAACACCCGTGTCATTTAAAAATGCGAGTTCATCAGCGAAGATTTCCTCAAAAGTTCCATCTATACCCCGAGAAATAATGTCATCACAAAGTGCGGGGTGATCTTCAGACTCTAAGAACAGTTCATAATCAGTGTTATTTGTTGACCCGGACATCTCGGTAGAAGAGTCCGTATGTGTATGATATATAGTTGGGTCAAACAATAACATATGAAAAGAGTCTAGATCAATATCAGGAGGATCATCAAATTCGCTGCTGTCGACATCCATTAAGTCGACAGAACAGACCTGAGCAGTAGGTTCGGAGGGTACACTTCCCAACTTGTAAATGTTCAGCTCTATTGACCTATTCCCAAAAGATAAGGTCATAGAACCATTACGACAGTTGATTATTGCGTTGGAAGTGGCCAAAAAGGGGCGACCTAAAATCACCGGAATTTGATTCCGTGGGTTCGCTACAGGCTGTGTATCAAGTACAATAAAATCCACAGGAAATACAAATTCCCCGATTTTTATTAACACATCCTCCAGTTTACCCCTAGGTTTGGTGATTGATCGGTCAGCCATCTGGAGAGTTATGCTCGAAGGCTTTAACACTCCGATACCTAGTTGCTCATATACCGAGTAAGGAAGTAAGTTAACACTAGCGCCAAGGTCAAGTAACGCACGGTTGATGTGTTTCTCCCCAATAAAAATGGAAATAGTAGGACAGCCAGGGTCCTTACGTTTCCGTGGTAATTGTTGGGGAAAAGCCGTGTCTACAGTACTCGACATGAAGATTTTTTTAGGCACTTGAGTCTTCCTCTTCCTAGTGCACAAGTTCTTAAGAATTTTTGCATAGGACGGAACTTGTTGAATAGCATCTAGGAGAGGGATGTTGATGTTAACTTCCTTAAACATGTCCACAATCTTCTCCATTTGGGCATCATGTTTCTTGGACCTCAACCTATTTGGAAATGGAGCTCTATCAATAAGTGTTGGGTCCAACAATTGTGGAGAAGTTTGTGGGGGTGGAAAAGATGAGGTGGGTGGAGGGTTCGAGCCTTTGGGAACACGGAGAATAGGCTCGGAAGAAGAAGGTAGGTTAGACGAAATAGGGTAAGAAGTAGAAGTGTGAGTGGAAGTGGAAGTGGAAGCCGGGGTGTTAATGATCAATTCATCATTATCAATTTGTTCACCCGAATGATTGTCTAGCACTCTTCCAGATCTCAACGTTGTAAAAGCGTCCACATTAGTGTAATGTGAAGGTCTAGCATCAGGTACGGGTTGAGATGGAAGATTCCCTTCTTCTCTAGCACTTATTTCGGCTGTTATTTGTTCAATTTGTGCTTCCATTGATTTGATATTCTCATTTTGAGTGAGAATGATCTTTATCATATTATCAATGGAAGATTGAAAACTTGCCGACTCTTGGGTGGATTGTTTCATGAAAGTAACCAAGGTTTGCACCAGTGCAGAGATATTATCAGTACCGGCCAATTGCAAAGAGTTTTCATGTAGTGCAAAAGTGTTGGCAGGATTTTGAAAATTTTGTGATTGGAAGGGGTGCTGACTCAATTGAAGTGGTGGCTGCTGTTGTGGTGGAGGGACCCTTTGAAAATTGTTTAGGATTGGAACCGTGTTTTGAGATTGTGATTGGTTCCAAGAAAAGTTCAGGTGATTCCTCCAATCTTGATTATATGAGGAAGAAGAGGGATAGTTTCCAGGTCCTTGCTGAAGTGAAGCATTAGTGTGACCTTGAAACGGTACATTCAAAGGACATTCTTCCGTCAAATGTGAAGGGTTTGAACAGCAGCCACACACGGTTTTGGGAAGTGTGGATTGGTTTAGGGAGGCTGAAGAGATTTTGTTTTCTATAGCGTCGAGTTTTCTTTGTATTGCGGCCATTTCGGCTTTCAAGGTGACGGAAACATCGAGCTGATTGACATCTTCCCTAGGTGGTGGTGGTCTAACACTTTCCCATTGTGATGTGTTTTGAGCTAAATCTTCTAAGTATTTCCAAGCTTCACCATCATCTTTAGATAGGAATTGGCAATGACACATGGTTTCAAGCATCTGTCTAGTAGTGAGATCAACACCCTCATAGATAATTCGACACAAATCCCATCTGGGGATTCCGTGATGAGGGCATTGGATAAGAAGATCCTTGAATCGTTCAAAGCATTTCCAAAATGGTTCATTGGGAAGTTGGGTAAATTTAAAGATTTCGCTCCGAACACGGGCGGTCTTGTGATTGGAATAAAATTTCTTAAGGAATGCTGCAACGAATTCGTCCCATGTTGAAATAGAATGTGCGGGTGTGATGTAAAGCCACTTCTCGGCTAAATCGCACAAAGTGAATGGGAGAAGACGTAAACGCAGAGCATCTAAAGACAGTTGTGAATTCCCCATCAAAGCACATACGTTTTCAAATTTGGAAATAAACATGTATGCGTTTTCAGAATCAAGACCGTGAAATTTAGGTAACAGTTCGATGAATTGGGGGTTGATTTCAAAATTTTCCCCGTTGGCAGGTGGTATAGAAAGACAGGTGGGAAGAGAAACACGTGTAGGATAACACCTCTCTTGGAGAGAGATGCGTGGAAGATTCTGCGCACCTGCAGGCGGTGGCAGAGTAGTGTTAAAGTTTGATGGATTTGGGTCCATCGCGGGTGTGGTGGGTGGTGGGGGAGAAGATGAAGAATTACCGACTCTGGGGTCGATAAAAGAAACGCGGACAAGACGGGAAATGGAATCCCGTGTCCAGCCTAACATTATGCTAAACAGTTGTAGCACAAGTGGCAGCGTTGATATAATTAGAGGAAATGAAGTGTGCGGTGTTTGTTTTGAAAAGATACGGATTTTTGAAAAATATGATGCAACAAAACAAATGCAACACACAAAACCCTAATTCTATTGGTCACCTAGGTCAAACTCTAGACCGCTCCTAACTGCCAAAAGACAAGTCGCAGGATAAATCCTCCACTGCCTCTTTGTCCCCCTGTGGCCGGATAAGTGCCAGGTAAGTGGGAAGGAACCACCACTACAGTGGGCCTAATTAAAAACCACTAGCCTTAGACACACTCGCCTTAGGCACCACAAAAAAACTCGGATAAGCAATGAATTACCCACGGCCTTCTCTTGTCCTAATTGAGCGCGACGGTCCTTAGAGTCATCTCTAGATTTCTTTTAATTAATGAGGGTAAATGAGGATGCAAGTTTTGCGATTTTCGGGGCCTAGGAAGGGTAATGAAATCCCCACCTAATTTGGATTTGGTCGTGCCCCTTAATTTCCGTATTAATATGCAACAACCACAAGAATCAAAAACACGCACAAATTTTATTTTGCTTTGCGGCGCTGCGATTTATTTGCAAAGAAACCTGCAGCAAAATTGTTATTGGAGCAGATGAGGTAAGAGATAAGAAAGTGAGGGACTTACAGAGGAAAATTGGTACAGTGAATCAACAAGGGGAGCGCGGAACCGCCGCGGATTAGGGTCTTTAGCCGCGGAAGGGCGGCTGTATGTGCTGTTCACTCCACCAAATTTCAACAGTAGCTTGCTGTTGATTTCTACAGTTCTCTGGAATTTTCAGAAAATTTTTTCTCCTACTCCAATGATTCCAGATTTTCTCGCAACAAATCACAACACACGTATTAGTGTTTGCACGAATTTTGATCACAAAAATTTAGATGGAATAAAATTTTCAACTCAAATTTCAAAATACGAACAACTAGCGCACTATCCCCGGCAACGGCGCCATTTGATTGAAATGAATTCTTGATGTGTAGTATGAAAATAGAATAGAAATCACAACCAAAAATTATTTGACCGCAATCAACTACGGTGTCGGATGTAGATTGTTAGTGAGTGCGGATCGTCCACAGGGAAAGTGTAATCGTTCGTCTTTTGAATTAGATGAGTCGAAACTTTAAAGAAAAGAAAACAAACAATTCATGATTTAAAATTGTATTTCAAGAAAAAGAAAATATCTAGATCTAAGAAAGCATTAAAAGATAGAATCAAGAATTGATCGTTTGATGATTTTACCAAACCAAATCTCAAGAATCGAAATGAGGCTCGTAGGAATCGATCGGATCTATAGATGTGATGTAATCTTACAATTACGTATTCTTATCCTTCGATGAATTGATACTAGATCGATGATGATCGATGAGAATTAGAGACTTCTTGTGAAACTAGGGTTTCATCTTATCTCTTGTTCTTTCGTCGATATCATTCATATTCTAGCCTCTAGTAAATTCAAGAAACGATCGTAGATCCCTAATTTCGAGCGATCACAATCAAGAAAGCATCGCTACGAAACTAGGTCATCGATTCTTGAACTTGCTAGGGTTTACAAAACTCGTAGGACTTAAAAATCGTATTAAGATTTGTTACATCATCATTCTACAATCGTCTCGACTCCTTTACGAGCGGAGTTTTACTCAAACATCACAACAAGAACAACAATTACAAATTGAGATCTAATCATGATGCAAGAATTAAAAGAAAGCAAGATTAAAGAATTTCACCTTTTATTTATATCAACAATTTCATTACATTCGCTCAAGAACTACAAGAGGAAGAATTCGATCGTCGACTTGGCTTCGCTCGTCTCCGTGGATCGCGGATCGGCTTGGATCACTTGCCCGATTGAAGATCGGCTCGGCTCCTAAAAGGTTGAAGGCTTCTCGCTTGATTTGGTACTCAAGATCTTGGATTTGGAGTGGAATTAGGGTTAGGGTTTCGCACAAGCCTTGTCACGAGACTTGTGGAAGAAAATGGTGTAGAATGAACAACCTCATCCCTTAGATCTAGGTTCCTATTTATAGCCATCAAAACCCTAGATCTAGGATTTGAATTTTTAGTTTCCCTCCAAAAGTTTGTTAGATGAAATTTGAATTTCCCTCCAAAAGTTTGTTAAATGAAATTCAAATTTCCCTCCAAAATGAACTACCTCATTTGAATTTGAATTTTCCCTCCAAAATGAACAACTTTTCCCTCCAAAATGAACTACCTCATTTGAATTTGAATTTTCCCTCCAAAATGAACAACTTTTCCCTCCAAAATGAACTACCTCATTTGAATTTGAATTTTCCCTCCAAAATGAAGTTGTTAGAAAGAATCTTCTAGAAAAAGTTTGTTGGAAGGAATATTCTAGAATGAGGTTGTTACAAGGAGGCTTCTAGAAAAAGGTTGTTATAAGGAGGCTTCTAGAAGAAGGTTATTGGAGAGAGCTTTCTAGAAGAAGGTTGTTATAAGGAGGCTTCTAGAAGAAGTTAGTTAGAGGGAGGCTTCTAGAACTAGGTTGTTAGGCCGAGCCTTCTAGATGATGTTTGTTAGGAGCTTAATTAGGATTAGCCTTGCTTAATGATCTTTGCTGATCTGGCAGTAGCTTCGAGAGAATTATGGAATTTGACACATCAGAAATGAATGTGGTAATTACTTCTGAATTGCTACCAGATCTGCATCTTTTGAATTGGCGTAATTTTTGATCAGCTAAATAACAATTTTGGCCTGTCTCCTGGATTTTCCTGCACAAATCTCGAAACAAGTGTTGCGCAAATACAGAAATGATGCGATGCCATGAAATGCGGTTAATTTCCCTTAAAGTGTCGGTTTAAAAGTCTAATACATGAAATCTGATATTTTACGACTGATTTGCTAATATGTGAAATATGAATACCGAACACTTCTAAATGAGTGCAAAAGATAGGGAAATTGCCGTGTTAAAAATACATTATTTTTGACTGATCACTTACCCTTTAGATATTTTGTGAAGCATGCTTGATATTTTATCTCATCCATTATTTGTATGCTTCATTATTCATCACAAATGAGCTATCTTTATTTTTATCTCTACTTTACAGTCTCTTTTCCTCAAGCTCCTTCTTCTTCCTCTAACCTTAAATCTCTCATGTGTTGAGAATCCTAAGATACTTAGAGACATACTAATCTATCTACACTCTCTACACCATCTAGGACATCTAGTTTAGCGAACTAGATGCCGCGGTTATCTCAGATTTGAGGTTGGAGCTCGGACTATAGACTCTCGGGTGGATCGTCTTTGACTCGAGGAGGCCGGCGAGGTTGCCCGATTCATTACGATCCTTGGAGCTTATGATGAGGAGGAGGACAGTGACAAGAAGACTCGAAGGACATGAATTTGTGAGGTATAAACTTCTTTCCGAGTAGTTAACCTCATACAGTTTGCTAGTTAGGGTTTAGTATCGATCCTGGAGTTCAAGTCGGTGTTGCGACACTTGTAAAAATCATTTTTTTCATATTATGCCTCCACGCGAATCCGTGGGGTGCGCGATATCGATTTACAGTGGTATCAGAGCCTACTAAACCTTTACTAGCTTGTTAGCTAGTTATTAGAACTTCGATCGTCGAAAAAACGCGAAAACAAGACACCCGCATCCTAACTTTCTGTCGAATTTTAAAACTGCCAGATAAAATATTTTAGTGGAATGAAAATTGCATGCAGTGTATTATATGAACACCCAAGAAAAATGAGCAAGTGAATCGCCAAGACGGCCGTGGAAGCGTGGCGGAACAGTGCGTTCCGCGGCCGAGTCGAGGCCGATTCGACTCATTTTTCTTCTGTTGTTCTAATTGTTGGGTGTATTTTTTTCTGGTATATTTGGTTTCTACCCAGTATTTTACTGAGTGCTGGTTTTCACTTGGGGTAGACACGGAAAATATGTTTCGATCGAAATTCTAAAGTTCTTGGCTATCGGGTTTTCTGTGTTTGTTATATAATGCGAACGTCTTCTAATCTCTATAAGTCGATTAGTGGGGGTTGCACATTTCTGTGATCTATGATGTTGGTTTGTGTATATGAATTTTATTGGATCGTCGTAGATAAATAGCCGGGGATGTGAGAAGAGAGTTTTCTTTCATTCGATGTAAATTGTAAAGTGGTGTAGTATTCTTTTGCAGGGCACATCCGGATTGAGGTTGTAGCTACCGTTGTATTATTTCATTTACTGTTTTTTTCTCCTAGGATAGACCCAGGATGGGGTGCACAAACTACCGGGTTCTTTGAAATGTCGAGTGGCCTACTCATTTTGCTGATGGAGGCTGCTTCACTTCGGGAATTTGGCGGGTAGTTTGCCGCACCCGTAGGGGTCTAGGATGGGGTTTGGCTATTCATCACGACCGTGGAATCCATCTTTCATTACAGGCTTAAACGAAACGCGGAATTCCTAGTATATCTAATAAGTTCATCTGTGATCTGGAATGCCTATTATTGTATGAGACGAATGATTATTATATATATGCTATATAGTAGACATTGCTTATGTTTTGCACCCACGCTAGTCCAGTCCCTGCTCTGGCATTAGTTAAGTAACCTAACGGTGTTAGATAGGGCCCAGTGGCGAATGCGGACGGCATAAGCGGACGTGGTATTTTCATTTCTCTCTATGATGATAGGTGTAAATGATGGGACTGTATTAGATTAATGCAAAGCAAACAAACCAAAGCTGAATCGTTGGAACAAATTTTAAAACCACTCGGTTTTTTCAAAAATAGCAGACTTTTAAATGCGGAGCTTAATCCACTTTTTTTAAAAGATATCAGGTTCCTTCGATTAAATCAAGTTCATTACGTTCACGGTTTCGCCAAAACCAGCCGTAGCCCTCCATCATTTCATTTGAATATTCAGTAGTATTCAAGTTATGTATTTTGACCTTCGCCAAGGCATAGTGATTGGTAGCTGCTGGATATTCATCTATAGCATAGATAGATGTGTTGGTTTGGGACAGTCGTACTACTATTTTGGCCTTCGTCAAGGGTATGTACGGGTGGGATCAAATTAACCTGGATAATGACGGGCAGAACTTGACATGTGACTTATGATATATTGGCTAAAAGGTTAAACAAGTATTATAGGGTGAGATTAATCCGGACTAATTCTTCTTTTATGATTTGAGGAAGGATTCGAGATACAGTGTGAGCCATCCTGTTTAGATAAACTAAAAACCAATCTAAACTTGCAAGAGTATCATGCTGAGTGTTATTTTCTCTCTCTCCTAATTGCAGCGACCAGGTGACCAAGATTAGGTTACAGCTAGATAATAAAATGATTGAGTTATACTATATTGACAGGAAAAGGTTTGTCCAGATGTCCGTTACCTATGACAAGCTGGACCACCTCATTACTACTCAAGCCCCCGCCGTCCCAGGTCCAGATTCCACTATCGCGGATAATGATATCCGTAAGACATCGGAAAAAGATAGTGCGAATGCCAAGTGCCTCATGTTGGCCTCAGTAGATGGTGTAAACCAGAGACGGCATGAGAAGATGGACTTAGTTTCCATCTTCCTTCATAACAAAGATTTATATAGAGAGCAATCTCGTATCACCAAAGTATGAGATCTCGAAGGAATTGCTTCAAGCGAGGTTGGCTGTCGGATCATCTGTAGGAGACCACATCCCTACAATGATCAGCTGTATTAAAAAGCTCATGGACCCGGAGACCACGTTGGAGAACGAGTCAAGTATTGACTTGATTCTATAGTCCCTACCTTCTACTTACGCCCAGGGGAAGAAAGTTATACTTCCAGTAGAGGGCACCGTGAAGGAAACCAGGGAGACACTCGCTCTGCTTATTGGGGAATCGTCCTCTTCTGGATCCAAGATGAAAGCCAATGGTGAGAAGAAGAAGTGTAACAACCCTAAACTTCCTGTACAAAATTTTTCAAATTACAGAGAGGAATACCTAAGTCTGAGCACAAGTTATAAATTTAAATTGATTTTGAACAGCATGAAAGCACTTGTAGATCATTGGTAAAGCCTTGCACTGCTGTGACGTAGCCCCTGTATACAAATCCCCCCAGCCACATATATTTTTATTGACTTTTCTTTTAAACTTTTAGAAGCTCAAAAGTTTTCACGTGCAAAACACGTAAAATGAAAAGTCACAAAGTAAACAAACATATGGGAAATAATATACCAACAGACAGGGACACGTGGCAGAGATCCAAGCCCCTACCCTCGGATTTAGACCGGCGAGATTGGGTGATGGGCCGGCGCCGCCGGTTTTGGCAAGGAAAAATGCAATTTTTTTGTGACCTAACACCCCTTGGACTCCCAGTGTGTTTGATTTCTCTGCACATTAACAGAGAAATTAAATGAGGCATTAATCCACATTTTAATGCATTTTTTTAATTCTCAATTCATTACCCTAAACGCTAATTTTTCTTATAAATACCACACTATATTTTACCCCTCCCCATTCAGAAATCCCATGCCAAAACTCTCTAAAAAATTCTAAGTCCAAAGTTGTAGAAGTGGAGTTAGCAAAGGTCAAAGTTCCGTCGACGTTTCAGGAAGAATCCGGCGACAAAACGCCCCCCCCGACGCCTTCCTAAGTTCACCCTACCTCATCCCTTTCTTTCTAATCAGTAAGTCCTCTCTCCCCTCCTCTCATTCTAATCTAAAATATGCTACTTTCAGAACTTGTCGGAAGCGGAGTTATTCCGACTTCCGATTTTCTTTTCTTTACAAATCCAAATTTTTCTAAATAACAAACCTACCGATTCTATATATATTGTTTAGAAATCATAAATAAACACAATAGAACAAGTTTCAATTCAAAATAATATGTATTGTAACTTCTATTTCATTTTTGCGGTAAAAAACCATCATGTTTACATACGACATGGTTTATTCATTTCACCCATATTACCTTTAGGAAACTCACGAGGTAATGACCTATCTCATCACAACACACATTTTTGACATAGCACGATAACTTGTGGAATATTAGTTGTGGGAAAATACGAGTTTACATTTAAATACCCTAAACATTCAAAAACCCTTTTCTTCAAAAGTGTATTATTTAATTTCTTGCAAATGCGCCTCTACAATCCATTTTGGGGAACCCCGATCGGGATGGTGCGGGTTTTCACACATCCTCGGGCCTAGTACAGCGAGATACAGACCTCCGCAAGGAGCATTCGGTCTCGATGGAATTTGTATTACAATTTTAAGAAAAACGTGATTTCTATTTAATAAATAAATTCTATATATATATATATTATCAAAATATCTACTTTAAATATATTATATATATATTCCATGTTTTCTAAATCAAAGGAATCACAAATTCCATGAAACTACAATTATAAATCAATACAACTCCAATATTACATTAAAATACCATATACAATGAAATCTAAGTTATATCAACTAGAATATTTCACTTTATAAAAATTACAATTATGAAAACCCTAAAGACGATAATTAAAATACTTGACGTGTATTTTGAAAATATATCAAAACTATTTTTCATAAAACCCCCTCAAGTTATATTAATTTACAATAAGGACCCTAGTAAATATTGGTTTAAGCGGAACCAGTTCTCTCGAGCCTCAGAGAGCCGGAGAATATGGGTGCTTGCCTATCCAAGGTAGACAACCTAAAAACGTTGTTATCAATACGGTAATTTTCTTGAAAGAAGACACAAATCCTGCCGTCCATGTGTAGCAGTTACCGATAATATCAAAACTAATTCAGGACTTCAATTTCTTGTAAAGTGTCTGACTCAGACAGAGTCTCAGTCTAATATGAAAACAATATGACTTGAATTCAATTCAAATATAACTACAATACAACATGAATCCATTTATACCGAATTCAATCTTTATCAACATGACTCGACTGAACCGAACCATGGATATACTCTGATTACATGCCTATCCATTTATATCCATTTTGTATACAAGATATCATGGTTTCGACAAGTCGTATACAACCATTCATTACATTACATCAATACAATAAGACATTACGCGGTTTTAAAGGGGTAGACTGGTACGGAACATGTTAAAGGTGGCATGAGGTGGTCACTAAAAGACGTAACTATACATCCATGCCGTTGTTCCGTGGTTTTATTGATGGAGCCTTATACTACGGGTTGCCAAAGTTCATGGTGTAAGTTGGACTCCTCTCGTATACACTAGCATATTCTGTACCAAGCTACAAACAACTGCGTTAACATAACAATCAAACATCATAACAGTTATATTCTCTCACCTGTCTATTTTATTTATTTCTTTCTTTGGGACTTACCGAGCGATTGTTCGCTGACGACATTCCTATTTCTCTTCTTTATTTGGAATGTTGTCAGGAGGACCCGACTCCAATGTGTTCGAGATCAGCCAGGATCACTTGGAGCAGACCACTGAGTAGCACAGCCATTAGACTTTACTTGTACTTACTTTTCATTCAGTTCATGCCATTGTTTAGGTATTGCTTTTATCATTATATTTACTTTTCAGTTGTATTATAAAAAATGTTTAATAAATAAAACCTGCTGTTCAATTATATCTTTTGTCATTTTTATTTTGTACTTTATTATATTGCTTAGTTACGTTTAGCGTGTTTATTTTTGAGTAAATACGTAGCGGGCCTCTTCACGTCTCCTTACCGTACACTGGGAAGTGGTGCGTGATAGGTTTTGTTGGTGGCCCATGCAGGTTAGTTTTGCATGGACATGCAGGTCAATTCTGCATGAAGTCCTAAGCAATATAACACAAGAATCAACAACTAAAAGTATTCTTTACATTTCATATTTATTGAATCTTACAATTTCATATACTTTGAATCTATCCCAACCTTATTTTTCTTTCAAGGCTATGGATTCTCCAAATAATACCAACACCAACTTCAACAACACACCACCATCTCTACCGCTTACGCCTACCGTTGCTGCTCCGATTAATGAGCAGACGGTTTTGCTTGAGGCAATCTGAAACCTCCTGGAAGGACAGCAGCAGTAGACTGCTATATTACTGAACCGTCCAGAAGTGGAAACACCCGGAGTAAAGCAATTCCGGGCATTGCACCTAAGGCAATTTCGGGAAAAGAGAGCCCTCTGGAAGCTGAAGAATAGGCATAGAGCATTGAGGATGATCTGGCAACTACACAAGTGCCAGAGATCGCATGGGTACGAGTTGCGAAGCTGCAACTCACAGACAATGCCCGAGTTTGGTGGAAGGCGGAAGAACGTCGTCTTGACTAGCCGATCGAATGGAAAAAATTTCGCGACATGTTCGATGCGAAATACTTTTCAGAGACTGCCCGATTTGATATGGAGCAGCAATTCATCCACCAACCATAGGGTTCGATGTAGACCAAATCTGTGGATGAATATGATGCTGAGTTTACCATGCTCAGCAGATTCGCGGCACACCTCATTCTGACTACTGAGATCAGGTCCAGATGATTTTAGCAGGGGTTAGACCCGGAGATCCAAGCTGCCTTAGCTACAGGGGATTTCCTAACCCACGACCTAACTTTGAAAGCTGCCCGTCGATATGAGGCAATAGTGAAGAAGAAGGGCAGACCTCAATCTGCCGGTGTGAAGCGCCCTACCACCCAGATGGCAGGAGGAGCCTCTTCAATACCAACTTTTGAACCCAGGATACCGGAAGTAACAAATAATCGGCCAAGTCCAGATTTTTGCTTCTACTGCAATAGGGATGGACACCTGTGGAAGGACTGTAGGCGCGCAAAAGGCCTATGCTTAGTCTATGGCGCATCCAATCATGGAATTGGAACATGTCCTTATAGATGCAACCCAGTTCCAACTCACAACACTTATCCGCAGCGGCCATCTATCCATGCTCCTGCACCTCGTTTTACTTTCTCAGCTCCACCTCCACGTGGATCTCCTGCACAGCCTAATCGCCAACTCCATCAGGCACTGAGGAACATACCTCAAGGACAGAGGAATGTGCTTCCAGCTAGGATGAATGTACCCCGGCGTCAAGTTTTCACATTAGCGGCCGTAGAAGCCGAGACAGTAGACCAAGATAACCCTGGTAATTCCCTCACATCTTTTTCAATCTTTCCAAAATTTTTGCATTCTTTCATTCTTCCAAATATTTTTCATGCACTATCAATAGTTCTATCATTATCACTATCATCAAATTGTTTTAAATCTGTTACACTTTCCTTCTACAAATTTCGAGGACGAAATTTTTATAGGGAGGGTAGATTGTAACAACCCTAAACTTTCTGTACAAAATTTTTCAAAGTACAGAGAGAAATACCTAAGCCTGAGCACAAGTTATAAATTTAAATTGATTTTGAACATCAACAAAGCACTTGTAGCTCATTGGTAAAGCCTTGCACTGCTGTGACGTAGCCCTTGTGTTCAAATCCCCCCAGCCACATATATTTTTTTATTGACTTTTCTTTTACACTTTTAGAAGCTCAAAAGTTTTCACGTGCAAAACACGTAAAATGAAAAGTCACAAAGTAAAAACCATGTAGGAAATAATATACCAACAGACAGGGACATGTGGCAGAGATCCAAGCCCCTACCTTCGGATTTGGACCGGCGAGATTGGGTGATGGGCCGGCGCCGCCGGTTTGGGCAAGGAAAAATGCAATTTTTTTGGTGTCCTAACAACCCTTGGACTCCTAGTCTGTTTGATTTCTCTGCACATTAAGAAATTAAAATGAGACATTAATCCACATTTTAATGCATTTTTTAAATTCTTAATTCATTACCCTAAACCCTAATTTTCCCTATAAATACCACACTACATTTTACCCCTTCTCATTCAGAAATCCCATACCAAAACTCTCTAAAAAATTCTAAGTCCAAAGTTGTACAAGTGGAGTTAGCAAAGGTCGAAGTTCCGGCGATATTTCGGAAAGAATCCGGCGACGAAACGACTCCCCGATGCCTTCCTAAGTTCACCCGACCTCTTCCATTTCTTTCTAATCAATAAGTCCCCTCTCCCCTCTTCTCACTCTAATCTAAAATATGCTAATTTCAAAACTTGTCGGAAGTGGAGTTATTCCGACTTCCGATTTTCTTTTATTTACAAATCCAAATTTTTCTTAATAACAAACCTACCAATTCTACATATATTGTTTAGAAATTATAAATAAACATAATAGAACAAGTTTCAATTCAAAATAATATGTATTGCAACTTCTATTTCATTTTTACGGTAAAAAACCATCATGTTTACATACGACATTGTTTATTCATTTTACCCATATTACCTTTAGAAAACTCATGAGGTAATGGCCTATCTCATCACAATACACATTTTTGACATAGTACGATGACTTGTGGAACATTAGTTGTGGGAAAATACGAGTTTACATTTAAATACCCTAAACATTCAAAAACTGTTTTCTTTAAAAGTGTACTATTTAATTCCTTGCAAATGCGCCTCTACAACCCATTTTGGGGAACCCCGATCGGGATGGTGCGGGTTTTCGCACATTCTCGGGCCTAGTAGAGCGAGATGCAAACCTCCACAAAGAGTATTCGGTCTCGATAGAATTTGTATTACAATTTTAAGAAAAACGTGATTTCTATTTAATAAATAAATTCTATTTTTTTAATAAATATATATATATATATATATTATCAAAATATCTATTTTAAATATATTATATATATACTCCATGTTTTCTAAATCAAAGCAATCACAAATTTCATGAAACTATCATTACAAATCAATTCAACTCCAATATTACAATAAAATACCATATACAATGAAATCTAGGTTATATCCACTAGAATATTTCACTTTACAAAAATTACAATTATGAAAACACTAAAGACAATAATTAAAATACTTGAGGTGTATTTTGAAAATATATCAAAACTCTTTTTCATAAAAACCCCTCAAGTTATATTAATTTACAATAAGGACCCTAGTAAATATTGGTTTAAGCGGGACCAGTTCTCTTGAGCCTCAGGGAGCCGGAGAATATGGGTGCTTGCCTATCTAAGGTAGAAAACCTAAAAACGGTGTTATCAATACAGTAATTGTCTTGGAAAAAGACACAAATCCTACCGTCCATGTGCATTAGTTACCGATAACATCAAAACTAATTCAGGACTTCAATTTCTTTTAAAGTGTTTGACTCAGACAGAGTCTCAGTCTAATATGAAATCAATCTGACTTGAATTCAATTCAAGTATAACTACAATACAACATGAATCCATTTATACCAGAATTCAATCTATATCAACATGACTTGACCGAACCGAACCATGGATATACTCTGATTACATGCCTATCCATTTATATCCATTCCGTTTACATGATATCATGGTTTCGGAAAGTCGTATACAACCATTCATTACATTACATCAATACAATAAGAAATTACGGGGTTTTAAAGGGGTAGACTGGTACAGAACATGTTAAAGGTGGCATGAAGTGGTCACTAAAAGACGTAACTATACATCCATGCCGTTGTTCTGTGGTTTTATCGAAGGAGCCTTTTACTACGGGTTACCAAAGTCCATGGTGTAAGTTGGACTCCTCTCGTATACACTAGCATATTCTGTACCAAGATACAAACAACTGCGTTAACATAACAATCAAACATCATAACAGTTATATTCTCCCACTTGTCTATTCTATTTCTTTCTTTCTTTGGGACTTACCGAGCGATTGATCGCTGACGACATTCCTATTTCTCTTCTTTCTTCAGAATGTTGTCGGGAGGACCCGACTCCGAGGAGTTCGAGATCAGCCAGGAGCACTAGGAGCAGACCACTGAGCAGCACGGCCATTAGACTTTACCTGTACTTACTTTTAATTCAGTTCATGCCATTGTTTAGGCATTGCTTTCATCATTGTATTTACTTTTCAGTTGTATTGTAAAGAAATGTATAATAAATAAAAGTTGATGTTCAATTATATCTCTTGTCATTTTTCTTATGTACTTTATTATATTGCTTAGTTACGCTTAGCGTGTTTACTTCTGAGTAAATACGTAGTGGGCCTCGTCATGTCTCCTTACCATACACTGGGAAGCGGGGTGTGACAAGAAGACCTCGACAAAGCTGAAAGGCGGTGTCAGTAAAGTAGAGGGATATGGAAGGGCAGATGTTTTGGTGCTAACAGTAGGGAAGGAGGGATGTTCCTATTGTCACGTGAAAGGGTATTGATAGAAGGAATGCAGGGCTTGGAAAGTCAGAATCCAGGATCCGAGGCATGTTGTGGCTTCGGCTTCGGGTGTGTTTGTGATTGAATACTGTATGGCAATTAACTCTACTTCCTCGGTACTAGATACTGGATCAGAATCTCATATCTGCAATTCATTACAGGTTTTGAGAAACCGTAGAGTTATCAGGGCAGGTGATATGACTCTCAGGGTTGCTAACGGAATGAGCGTGGATGCTGCATCCGTAGGGGAATATCACCTATGATTGACAAGTGGGCAGATATTGATTTTACGTAACCGTTTTTGTGTACCTAGTCTAGGTTGTAATATCATATCTGTATCTTTACTTTCTAAAGAAGGATATGATTTTGCATTTGTAAGCGATATGATCCACATCCACCTTAATCGTGATTTGATTGGGTCATGTACACTAGAGGACGGTATATAGGTATTAAATCAAAATCAGGTTTTCAACGTCCAGAACACACTTAAAAGAAAGTCTCCAGTATTAAATAAGGCTTTCTTATGGTATTGTAGACTGGGTCACATCAATAAAACACGGTTGACAAAGTTACAAAGAGAGGGATATTTGGATCCGTTCGAATATCAGTCTTATGTAACTTGTCAATCTTGTCTCATAGAAAAGATGACAAAGACACCGTTCACTGGACATAAAGTAAGAGCGAGCGAGATCTTGGGACTCATACACAGCGACGTGTGTGGTCCAATGTCTATACATGCACGAAGTGGTTATTCCTATTTCATTACTTTTACGGATGAGTTCTATAGGCATGGACATGTCTACTTGATGAAACATAATTCTGAGGTGGAAAAACAAATATGCAAAAGTATCAAGACACTGAGATCTGATAGAGGTGGTGAATACTTAAGTGCCGAGTTCCTGGGTTACTTAAAAGAGAATGGAATTCTCTCAGCTTACTCCTCCACACACACCTCAACACAACAGTGTATTGGAAAGGCGAAACAGAACCCTATTGGATATGGTACGTTCCATAATGAGTAATGTTTATCACAGAAAACTACATTTCAATACCACTCATTCATTATCTATTTTTTTTATATATATGTTGGTACTATTAACCAGTGTCTGCTCAGAATTACAGATTATAGGTATCCGTGACAAAATACTGGAAATACACTCAAAATCACGGATATAACATTTGTAAGCCGACACTGCAACTGGAACCGCAAACTGATCGATATTCAAAGAGTTTTTGCAAATAAATGTGTGCACACAATTTTGGTCCAACACAATGCAAGTGTACACATGCTATTTGGCACTAGGACCATAGTGGGGCTGCCCATGGCACACACAAATGATGACTTGTGCAAGTGGGTGTGTGTGTGAGTTAATGCAAAAAGTATTGATGTGATATAAAGCATCAAGTTTCCTTCCAAATCCCTGAGTGCAGACCGGGTTCATGTAGACAAATCGAACAGCACCAGTGGACTTGTCGAGAGCACAAAAATTCACACAACAAGCACGAGCCCCAGACTCATCACCAAGACTGGCGACATCCCTATATAAACCGGTCTCATCGGCCCCACCATGCCCAATAAGCCCCAATTTTTCTCTGGCCTTCCCTTGCAGTCACATCAACTCATTTTTATTGCTTGCTTAATTTTATTTTGTGCCTATAAAAGCATATCAGTGAGCAAGGGGAAAGGGGTCTTACATTGTCTCACATTGTCCAATACTTCACACTCTTTTTCATTTTGTTCTTGTACATAGCTAGTCCCCCTTGAGTTCTTTGCCTTCTCTTGATCTTGCAAACTCTTCATTGAGCTTGCAAGTTTACGTTTTGGTTATTGAACTCAAGGGTTGTATCTTCATTTGGAATCAATAAAGCTTTATTTTTGCCTTCATTTTGCCTTGAGTTCTTAGTCTTCTCTTGATCTTGTAACCTCTTCATTGAGCTTACAAGTTTAAGTTTAGGCTATTGAACCTATGGTTTGTAATTTGTTCTTGGGTTCTTAGTAATTCTTCTCTTTTACTTACTTGTTTTACTTACTTGCAATTTTCATTCTTACCATTTACTTGCGCTTTTAATTCCATGCAATTTACTTTTTTGTAATGTTGTGTATTCTTTTCTTTGTATCTTTTCTTTTGCTTTTTCTATGTTGTTGTGATAGTTGTGAATATGGTGTTGTTAGGAAATAAAATAGTGTTGTAAGTTAAGGTTTTCATTTCTCATTTCTTTTACCCGATATTTTCTATTTGAACTCCGCCCAAACCTTACGCAAGCGCTCCGTTAGGCATCCTACCCTACCAAGATATCGGTGATCCCTAACCACGACCAGTTGCGTTCGGTTTGGCCGGAGGCGAAAGCCAAAAGACAAGAACGGACGGACAAAGGTCAATAAGCCAGATTTCACTAATATCGTACTTAATTACCCTAATCCACGTTGTTGCCAATTACTCTAGTTTCAATAGTCAAGTTCGGCACAAAAGATTGAGTATGGAATTCACTAACTTACACTATCCTATCTAATCCTAACAACTTATACTTGCATATATACACATAGGTTAGATATGAACAATTCTGCCTCGCGCATTAACTCGTCAAAACAAGAACTTAAAACGCCCTGTCTCCCTACGGACGACCCATACTCATCGCGGCTAGCTACACGCGACGCCGTCCTTGATTGCGGTTAAACTTTAGAACTTTTAAATATCGACACGCCGAAAGCGTGCCAATCAATAACGCTGGGTTACCGCGATCCTTCTGAGCTTATGCACTAGAATTAGCTGCATATCTTTTGAAGAAAGTTCCTACCAAGACTGTGCCTACCACACCATATCAGATGTGGAGTGGGAAGAAACCCTATCTTCAATATCTGAAGATATGGGGATGTCCAGCTTTTGTAAAAAAGCAGCATGTGGACAAGCTCGAGGCACGTTCAGTACTATGTAAGTTTGTGAAATACCCAAAGAACTCCAGGGGGTATCTTTTCTATTACGGAGAGGAACAAAAGGTTTTTTGTTTCTTGTCATGCCCACTTTTTGGAAAATCAATTTTTGGAAAAAGAAACTAGTGGGAGCGCAATAGAACTGGAAGAAATTCCAGAACCACAAGCTATTATTGAAAGTATGGTAGAACTAGACGTTTCGAAAGAACAGGACATCCCTGCGCCACTCTGCAGGACTAGTAGGCAGTCTCATCCGCCCGAGAGATACTACGGTTTTCTCATAGACGGGGATAGAGAGGATTGCACCATTGACAATGATGGGCCAACTAGCTTCCAGCAAGCCATTCAGAGCGGCGACTCGGTAAAATGGCTGGATGCAATGCGGACCGAGATGGAGTCTATGTATACCAACAAAGTATGGACTTTGAACATTTCTCTAGAAGGGGTAAAACCCGTAGGATGCAAATGGATCTTCAGAAAGAAGATTGATGTAGATGGACAGGTTGAAACCTATAAGGCAGATTTGTTGCAAAAGGTTTTCGTTAAAGACCTAGTTTGGACTATGATGAAACCTTTTCTCCTGTGGCTATGTTCAAATCCATTCAGATCCTTCTTGACATTGCTGCCTTCCACGATTATGAGATTTGGCAGATGGACGTAAAGACCGCTTTTCTAAATGGAACTTTGGAAGAGTGCGTCTGTATGGATCAGCCAGAGGGTTTCATTCAGAGTGGGAGTAGCGGGAAAGTGTGCAAGTTGCTTAAGTCCATTTATGGATAAAAGCAGGCTGTTCCCTTATAAAAAAAAGAGAAAAAAAGAAGAAAGAAAAAGCGATAAAAAAAATTCCCCTAATAGAGCATCACGTGCACACACATGATGCGCCTATGAACAAAGATTGTAGGCATTGCGCTTAACAATTAAGACTGAAATTGAGCCTCACGTGCAAGCACATGAGCATCTATATACAAAGTATATCAGCGCCTTTTTAAAACAAATAACATGCCATAGAAGCTCACGTGTCAGCACGTGATGCCTTTTTTGGGCTGTTGCACATAAGCAAATGAGTTTAACTTAGTAGGGGTCACGTACTGCACGTGAGTGGTCCTAAACGCCTTCTGAGCTAATAGAATTAAATTCTAAATAAAGGGATCAAAACCCTATTTGGAAAATATTTCCTTAAATCTTTCTAAATAAGAAATATCACTCTCTGTAAAACAGAGCACCGTTGGATTAAAAAATCCAATGGTGATTAAAAAATCACCTATCTACAGAAAAAATTCTGTATGGGGAAATATTTCCCTAATCTTGTTAAAAACAAGAAAGACATTTTCTGTAAAACAGAAGTCTTTGGATCAAAAATCCAACGGTGGATAAAATCTCCAAATCAATTAAGACCACTCAATGAGAGATTTCTTTAACTAAATTAACAAACTTGCTTCTACTATATAAAGGACCCAAGACTTCAAGTCTTGTACAGAAGAGGCCCCCATAAGATTTGAGAAACAAAAAAAGAAGAAGAAGATCTCTCTTTTAGAAAAAGAAATCCTAGGTAAGAAAAAAAACATAGAGATTATTTTATCTCTTCTTCGCCATTCCAAGAGTTTAACTTTTCTAAAAAGAACTTAGTTCTTCCTCTGGTTGAGATTTGCAGAAGCAGATCTCCCCACAAGTTGAGAATTTAATTCTCATCGGAGAGATCCTGTTATGCAGATTCAAAACTTAGGGGAAAGAACTAAGTTCAAAGAATTTAATTCTTACAAAAAGATATAGGAATTTAATTTTTCTGATAAAACTAGGGTTTAACCCTATACAAGAATTTAATTCTTATCAAAATAAGGGACTTGAAATTCTCAAAACTCAGATCAAGATCTCCATGCATATTAGCGTTCAACGTTATAACGACAGATCACGTGTTCCCATGTGACCACCCCTGATGAACAAAAGAACGACTGAGATCGAGTCATGTGATCTCACGCGACCCCCTAATAGTGCTTAGCACTTATAAAAGAAAAGGGAATAAATCAAAGACAGTTCCCATTTTTGGGGCGCCTCACGTAATCCCACGTGACCCCCAATAGTGCTTAGCATTTATAAAAGATCAAGAGAATAAACTCAAAGAAGCAGTGCCCAATTATCAGGCGCCTCATGTGCCACACGTGAGCGCTCCAAATTTCAGTGTTTAACACTGCTTGAGAGCTTCATGTGGGAGCACGTGAGCGCCAATCAAATATTAGTGTTTAACACCATGAGAGGCTAACCTTAGCCTAAATTAGCCAAGTCTCCCAAAGCCAAAACCATTTTGATCATCAATCAACCGAGCCTTCCTATACTCAGGTCTCCCTAAATCGATCTTAGTTCCAAAGATGACTAATGATCTCCTAACAGTTGGTATTTAAAATGATGTTCATTCCACCATGATCTCTCCCTGCAATCTGGAATTCGGTTCAGGGTACATCTCTCCATCCCTCTGATACATGTCGTTGTAATTCTTCAACGTCTCCAGAGAGGTGGAGGGTCCCGACAACCAACAGCTCTTTGGTGCACTCCCAAACCCATGAGCACATCTGTGGACTGCAATGTCCTTAAACTAGCTGTGGACCGCAACATCCTTAAAGTAAACCCTCACCCCAAAAATTGTGACCTACGGACCGTAACGTCCCTGAACTAAAACGATAGAGCCCAAATGCTCTTTTATTGGATTAAAAATGATCCTAAATCCCCGTTAAGTAGATCTTAGTCCAAGATCGGACTAACGTATCTTTAAAAAACATTTAAGTTGATCTTAATCTCAAATAAGATTAACAATCTTTAAATCAACCCAAACCCAAATCTAAGAATATACGGATTTGGACTAATCCACGCCCTACGGACGACAACATAAATCAGTCTCCGTATAAAATCCACGGGCAACCAAAAATAAAATAAACAAACACGACACGAAGTGACCTTGTGGAGCAGGAGAAAGTGGTTATCTCTACGTGGTATCATAATTAACTGCAGGGGCTTGCGCCTGCAGGGAAGAGTGTCCCCACAATCAAACCCCCCTCACAAACGAGGGGAAATCTGACGAAGTCTGCTACAACGGCCGCAGCTGCCCAAACCTCCGATGCACGGTGCCATAAATCAATTTAGAATCTTCAGAGAGGTGGACGGATAAATTAACATCTGCCCCTAAATTCAGGCAAGACGACCTACGCGGTTTCGTCCCCATTTTCGGCAGTAAACAGATTCTGGCATGCCCGGTGGGACCTTTTCCTCTTTCCACTCCACACTTTGTGTGTCGTGTTCGCGAACAAATCGCGGTTTGCTATAGTTGCCTATGGATTCGAAGTACTAAGATTTGGGGTCTTGCTCCTATGCAGAAAAGGAGATAACATCGTTGGCCTCCAGCTGCACTAACTGCAACAGCAACTCTTGCTCCGCCCCGACTAGAGGAGTGACTTATGGGCCCCAAGAGGCCTCCATCTTTGCAATGCCAGTGGAACAGGTGACTCAGTCCACCACTGGACTGTTCTTCAGGACCATGCTCCTGCCAATGAGCTTCAATGCTTCAATGCCATCACAAGAGGCTCCAAAGAAGTCGGTCTTCGATGGGCTTGCAACTACCACGGACCTTCTCAACGGGTCATCCAAGTCTACCACCTCAGTCTTCGACAGGCTGAGCCACAGCTCCAGTGGGCCTGCAAAAAGGCTCGCAATACCTGAAGGGGTTATCCCGAAGCGGATAGCCATTCCGGTTCCGTCGTCAAAGGGGCTTCTCCTGCTAAAAGATCGTTCTTTGCAAGATTGGACGTTCCAACTCCTACTTTTGGCGAAGTCATCAAGACCGCTTCCCCTACCAAAAGGTCAGCCTTTAAAAGATTGACCGCCCCTTCTCAACGGGCGTCAGTCTTTGACAGGCTGAGACCAACAACAGCACCTCATCAGAGCAGAAGGCATGATGAAGTCGCTCCAATGACAGAGGTAGTCTCGTCTGCACGACACGCTCGACGTCTCCACTGGTGCCGAGTGAGGAAAGCTGGGGGTAGTTCCCCCTTTGGACTTACCCCACCGGCTCCAATGGTGGAAATTGATGCTGCTGTTCCAACTGGGAACAGTTTCGATCGGCTCAGGAGGGTACGAAAGAATTCTCCAACTGCTGTACTGAAGAAGTCGCCTCCACATGTTGAAAACACGGTGCAGGCGAAGCCGGAACAGCCCCCTTAGCGGCTGTCCTCCCGAATCCATAGAGTCTAGTGGAAAGTTCAGGATTCTGTGATCAACAAGGACTATCCTCGTCGACCGTAGAAAATGAAGGTTCGACTAGAGGGAAGTTGTCCCTCTAGCATGCAGCGAGGAACTTCTCAGGTGCCTATTGTAATAGCTCCTTCGACTTCGTCCTTCCACAAAAAGAGAAGGCCTGAGAATCTCCCACCACTGGCGTCAAATATCAAAGGTAGTGGATCCAAATGCCCCAAGTCTAGGGGCATGATGGTACACACGGTATACATGGCTTTCGGGAAAGAGGAAAGCCGTACTTCCATGGGTCTTCGACCACTCACACAGTCTGTGACAAAAGCTCAAGAGCGGCAGTAGAAGCTCCAAGAAATGCTGATGAAGATGTCAGCATTCACCGGGCAGAAAAAGAGCCGGGAATCAACATCTGAGCAGCGTCAAGAATAAGAGACTGACACCGAGTTCTTGCAAAGGGTGCTGGAATGGAAGGATAAGGAGGCCGCAGAACAGGCCACTAATATAAAATAGATGGCACTTCTTTTCCAAGACATGGTCGGGATGATGATCCAGCCGGAACCTCCAGCCGAAGACCTTCTGATAATTATCGAAGACGACAGAGGGGTGTTTCCCCCAATCAGAGCAAAGCTCTGTTTGAATTTCAAATTCAAAAGGTGAAGCAACGCTTCAGATCTCTTGCACTGCGCGCAGAGCGCCACATGTCAACAGCAGACACGCCAGCGCAAGGGGCGCTGCGTCCAAGGCAGCGCACCCCAATCAGAGCAAGGCACTGTTTTAAAATTCAAATTTTAAATAAAGGATGTAACGCTTCAGATAACTTGCACTCTGCACTGCACGCCACGTGTCAAATAGTGGTGCGCTAGCGCAGTTACGCTGCGCTCTGCGCTGCGCGACACGTGTCAGCGCTGGTGCGCTAGCGCAGTTGCGCTGCGCTCTGTGCTGCGCGACACGTGTCAAGCGTAGGTACGCTTGCGCCAATTGCGCCAGCATTTAAATAATAAATTATTTAATTAATCAGAATTAAAATTCTAGAAAGATCTTTCCAATCTTATTAAAATAAGAAGATTATCTTCTGTAAAACAGAGGCCTTAGGATCAAAGATCCAACGGTGGGGAAATGTCCCCAGATCAATCAGAGAAAGATCTCTGTAACTAACTTAACAAACCATTTGGCCCTATATAAAGGCCCCTAGACTCCAAGTCTCATATAGAGACATAGAGAAAAGGGAGAACTCTGAAAAATTTAAAAGACAAGGCTTTGAAGAAAGAAGATCATCTACTTCAAGGTAAAGAATTAAATTCTCGAAAGAACAGAGATGAAAACACCTCATAAAAAGAAGAATTTCTTCTAAAAAGATCAAAGATCTAAGAACAAGATCAAGATCTTCAATAAAAAAGAAAAAGATCAAGAAGATCTAAAAGATTAAAAGGAAGTAATTTACTTCATTTCTAGATCTTCTGATCTATATAAAGGCACAGCCTTTTGATGAACCATTGGTTCTTGAATCTTGAGGTAGAACCTCTTTAGAACAAGAAAAACTTGTTTCTTTGATCTTAATTAGATCAAGATGCGCTCTGCGCTATTGAACAGTGCCCTGCACTCTTAATCTGTGCCTTTGCGCTCCTTGGACTGGCGCAAGTCACCAGAGCGCGCCACGTGTCGACCACAGAACAATCTGAGCTTTGCGCTCCTAAAAACAGAGCGCTGCGCTCTTGGATTGGCGCACTTCACCAGAGTGCGCCACGTGTCAGCAGCGCACTGGCGCAGCGCACTGCGCTAACAGACTTGCGCTCATGCAGAGCATGACACGTGTCACCTCCGCATGCGCTGGCGCCTTGCGCTCTTTAATTGGCGCAAAGCGCCTGACAGGCCACGTGGCACATTGTCAGACCAATTTAAATGCTGTGCATTATTAAGAAAGGGCAGAGCCCAATTAAAAAGTCTAACAGACCAATTTAAATGCTGTGCATTATTTAAAAAGGGCCAGAGCCCAATTAAAAGGCCTAACAGGCCTAATATAAATGCCATGCATTTAATTATAGAGCCCAATGCTATGCATTGTTTAAAAAGGGCAGAGCCCAAGCAAAGGCCTAACAAGCCAATTATAAATAAAATGTTACACATTTTCAAATGGACTTAACCCAATTCTGGCCATAAGTCCTCAATATAAATTGAACTGAGTACAACTGCTCTCCTAATCAATTTACACTCGGATCGAGGGTACATCTCTTTACTCCTCTGATATCTGTCGTTGTAATCCCTCAACGTCGTCAGAGAAGTGACAGGGCTCGACAACCACCCACTGCTACGGACTGTGGGGTCCTTAAACTCATGGGCTATGACGTCCTTAACCTTGACCGTGATGTCTTAAAACTAATACCGGAATATGACGTCCTTAACCTCGACCGTGATGTCTTAAAACTAGCACCGGACTGTGGGGTCCTTAAACTCACGGACTATGATGTCCTTAAGCTTGACCGTGATGTCTTAAAACTAACATCGGACATTGAGGTCCTTAAGTTCACGGATTATGATGTCCTTAACCTTGACCGCAACGTCTTAAAACTGACATTGGACCGCAATGTCCTTAAACTACTATTCGACCGTAACGTCACTAAACAAAACAACAGAGCCCCCAATTGCTCTTTTGTCGGATCTAAACGATCCCGTTAAGTCGATCTTAGTCTAAAATTAGACTAACGTGTCCTTAACGAACGTTTAAGTCGATCTTAGCCTAAAATAAGGCTAACGTATCCTTAAACACACACACCCAAAACCAAATCTAAGAAAGATACGGATTTGGACTAATCCACGTCCTACGGGCGACAGCACAAATTAGTCTCCGTATACAATCCACGGGCAACCGAACACAAAACAAACACACACGACAAGAAGTGAGCATATGGAGAAGGAGAAAGTTGTTACCGCGGTGCGGTAGCGTAATTAACTGCAGGGGCTTGCGCCTGCACGGAAGAGCGTCCCCACAATAAAAAAACCCCTCAAGCGAGGGGGAATCTGACGAAGTCTGCTACATCAGACGCATCCGTTTAAACCTCCGATACACGGTGCCATAAATCAACTTGGCATCTTCGGAGAGGTGGACGGATAGCACCAATTAGCATCTGCCCCGAATCTCAGGCAAGACGTCCCTGTCGCGCCGTCTTTCCGAGGGGAACAGATTCTGGCATGCCCGGTGGGACCTTTTCCTCTTTCCACTCCACACTTCTTGTGTCGTATTCGCGAACGAATTGCAGTTTGTTAATGGTTGCCCTCGGGTTTCAAGTTACTAAGATTTGGTCTCTTGCTTAGCGCAGAAAGCAAACAGCAATGGCATTCACCTGCTCGAACCTATGGACCTCAAGCGGCATCACTGTTCACGATGCCAGTAGAACAGGTCACCCAGGCTACTACTGGACTATTTTTCGGGACCATGCTCCCGCCAATGAGCTTCACTGCCCCATTGCCCGTACCAGAATCTCCTAAGAAGTCGGTCTTCAATCGACTTACAGCTGCTGCGGCCCCTCTCAATGGGTCGTCCAACACCAGTGCCTCGGTCTTCTCCAGATTGGGCCAAAACTCCTGCAGGCCTACGATGAAGCTTGCAACCAAACCAGCTCCTGAAGACGTCAAGACGGCTTCTCCTGCTAAGAGATCGGTCTTTACAAGACTGACCGTCCCAACTCCCACTCCCACTCCTGCTGCTCAAAAGACATCAGTCTTTAATAGGCTGACACCGGCAACAGCCCCTCACCTGAACAGGGGGCAATACGAGCCCATCCTCGTCACCGAGCCAATTCCATCAACACGACATGCTCGACGTCGCCACTGGCGCCGAGTGAGGAAGTCAGGAGGCAACTCCCCTTCTGGGTTAACTCCACCAGCTCCGACGGCGGAAATTAATGCTGTTGTTCCAACCGGGAACAGCTTTGAACTGCTAAATAAGGTGCGTAGGAATTCTCCTACCGCTGTACTGAAGAGGTCTCCTCCTCCACTGGAAAAGGGTGTGGAAGCAAAGCCAGAACAACCCCAATCCCCTCAACGGCTGTCCTCTAAGATCTATAAAGTCTGGCGGCAGGCCCGAGACTCGGTGATCGATCCAAATTTCTCCCGCCAGCACAAAAAGCTGAAGGTCCAACAGGAAGTAAGCCATCCTGCCAAGCCACGAAAAGCCATCTGGGTGCCTACTGCTACAACCCCCTCAACTTCGACCGCTCATAAGAAGAGAAGGCCGGAGAAGATTCCCGTGCCGGCGACAAAAGTCAAAAACACTGAACCCAAACGCCCTAAGTCTGGGGGCATGGTCGTCCATACCGTTTACATGGCATCTGGGAAGGAGGATAGCCACGCTTCAACGGGCCACCGACCACTCACCCGATCCATCACAAGAGCCCAGGAGCAGCAGCAACAGAAGCTCCAGGAGATGTTGACCGCAATGGCCGCGTTCACCGGACCAAAAGAAAGCCTGGAGGCGTCATCGAAGCAGCGTCGCGAACACGAAACTGATACTGAGTTCCTTCGTAGAATGCTTGAAAAGAAGGACAAGGAGGCTGCAGAGCAAGCGGCCAATATAAAGTAGATGGCTCTTCTATTTCAAGACATGGTCGGGATGATGATACGGCCGGATCCCCCAGTCGAAGATCCTCCAATTATCCTTGAAGATGACAGAGGAGAAACGACGAATCCACCTCAGGCTCTTTCAACAGCCAAGGAGGAGACAATTTCCAAAGCTGCCTTGGATGACTATATTGCTCAACAAATACGAGTTCACCAGGCAACTGAGGCAGCCGGTCAAGTTGTCAAAACGGGGTGACCATATCCGAGCTGGTATGATCAGATCAAATATCCGCCGGGCTACACGATCCCAAAATTTCATGTCTACAAGGGGACAGGCAATCCCCATCAACATGTTGCCCAGTTCAGGGCTCTTTGTGGCAACACCGGCGGCGATGATAAGCTCTTGACGGCGTTTGAATGGTACTCCGAGCTTCCGAACGACTCCGTCAAAACTTTCGCTGAAATGGAGTTGTTGTTTACCCAGCGTTTCGCAACCGCCAGCGAACGTACTCCAATAACAACTTTGATCAATGCAAGAGTAAAGCCGGGCGAAACTTGGGTTCAATATGCAATCCGATAGCGGAACTTGTGGTCGAAGTGCGAGCAGCGCATCGAAGAAGCACCAGCGGTGGGCATGTTCGTGGGCACCCTAGACCCTCATGCAACTATTTCACAGTTCATGATGTTCTTTAAACCGACCACGTTCCAAGCGTTAATTGATAAGCTAGCCCAGATGGATCAAATGGGTCACAGACCGTCTCCCCCGAAGCCAGAACCGCGGAACGACAAGGGTAAAGGGAAGGCGACCTTCGTTGCGAACACCCAACAGCAGCCCAGTGCCCAAAAGCTAGCAGATCAGCTGGAAGAGAGACGACGCTATTACAATGAGAAAATGAAGCGTCCTTACTCATTCCCACAAGACAAGACAAAGAGGCTGTTCGAGCTGGCTATGCGCAACAGGCTTATTAGTTTGCCGAATCCCAGGCGACCGCCGCAACCCAGCGAAGTGAATAACCCCAATTACTGCCCTTACCATCAAATGGTAAATCATCCGATCGAGGATTGCTTCGTCTTTAAGGGATCGATCGAAGAACGGTACCTACAAGGTAAGTTTGCACTGTCCGAGAAGTGGAAAGTAAACCCACCGCGACCGCACACTCCTAAAAAGACGGACACACCGGGGGCGACGTGTTCTTTTGTTGAAGAAGCTCTATGGGAGGTCGTGCTTTCAGCCAAAACCGAAAGGATGCTGAATGATCTTCATACATGCCCATCGATCAGGTGGAAGAACCTGTTGGAACCTCAGATCATTGAAGGGATCCTGAAGCCGCACCCAACTCCAAAGATTGGTGGTGATGGACCAAGCACTCACACCCAGCCGTTAAAATCTTCAAAGAAGAAGAAAAAGAAGTCCAAAAAGACCGTGAAGCCCGGTGACAAGCGCACGAGCCTGCAGAAACAGATCGACACGCTGGAGGAATATAATCAGAAGGCGTGGATTCCCATCACGCTCCAAGAGTTCCTCAGCCACGTCTTTCAGGAGGAAGATGATGGAGAAAGCTCGTCGGATGAATCGGAGGGTTATGTAGCAAGTTGTCATATGATCTCCCACTCGTTACAGACGATGACAAAACTCCTTGCACTGAGAAGCTGGGGGCAGATCCCAAGCCGGAACTGCTGGGGCTATCAGATGAAACAATTAATGCATTTCTCAACGAAGCTCTCTTAAAAAGTAAAGCTGATCGAGAGCGCGAGACGGTCATGTTGGAAAGAGCCAAAAGCCGGCGACTGGACGAAAGAGTTAAGACACTCCCGCCAAATCAAAAGACATACGTTGCGGATAAGAGCAAGTTCAAGATGAGGAAAAAGTTCGCTAAAGCCATATCAATGGGAATGAAGCTACCGCCCTCCGAAGGAAACACTCCCGGTGAAACAGAAACACATCCTAGCTACTGCTTGTATCATCGAAAGATTTCGCACCCCACCGAGGAGTGCAATGCTTTTGAAAGATGGTGGCAGGGATATGTTTCCCACCGGCAACATTTTAAGCGGATGAAACGCAAAACGCGTCGGGAGCAAAGAAGTGCGACTGAGGAGCATAAGAGAAATAACGGTAACTATCGCATGGTCAACACCGGTGGATCGCAAATTCTCACCTTCGGAAGCGACTCTGACGAAGAAATGGTTCTTAACCCCTTCTTTAAAGAAACCGCATTAGGAGAGGAGGAAGAACCAGAGGCCTGTGAAAATATCCAGCTGCGCAACCGTACGCTTCAAGAAAAGAATCTCGGATCTACGAGTAAAAAGGATAAGGGAAAAGAAAAGGTCCCCGAGGGTATCACCCTGGACAATCAAGTCATGAAAGAGCTGACTGCCAAGGATCCGCCAAGGAAGAACAAGGTGGACTATAACATTCTGGCACACTTGAGAAAGTTGCCCTCACAACTCAGTATTCTCGACGCCCTCCTATTGTCAAAAGAAGCAAGAGATTTATTAATCAAGGCACTGCAAGAGCCCGAGCAATTCCAAGCTTTCCTCGCCGAAGAAAAGATGAAGGACGAGCTGGAAGAAGTGCACACAGCCGATGTCACTTTCAGTGATGAAGACCTTCTCCTCGGGACGTGCGACCACAACCATCCCCTCTATGTCTCAGGGTACTGCCACGATATAAAAATAGGAAAAATCCCGGTCGACAATGGGTCTTCCGTTAATCTCCTTAACGTGCGGGTGTTAAAGGAAATCTGCATGAGCGTCCAGCATCTCGCTCGTGATAAAATCACCATATCCGGTTTTGACTCCCGGTCATCACGGACTCTTGGGTCTGTAATATTAACGCTGCGCTTTGGGCTACTTGTCACGGATATTAAATTCCATGTCATTGAAGCCAAGACATGCTATAACGCTTTGCTCGGCCGGCCTTGGTTACACGAGTACAACATCATCCTTTCTACACAACATCAGTGTATGAAGTATTTTAAAGATGGCATTGAGTACACTGTGACGGGAGAGCTGAATCCATTCTCTGTGAACGAAGTACGTAAGTACGAAGATGCAAAATACTTCTTACCAAATTTTGAGGACACAGAAAGATGTCACAAGCCGGAAAACAAAGCTATCGCCACCATTCCTGTCTTCGGGAGTGATACTGAAGAAGAAGAAGCGATGGTTTATTCGGGCCCCCCCCAGTACAACAAGCCAGGATCGTCCGCTCCTATGTTGATCTTTGGCAGCGATTCGGAAGATGAGGTCCATGCTATATTCTCTGCTCGGCCTTCAATACAAACATTCGCTGATGAAGAGCAAAGTCTGCAAGTTTCCATGGTTCCACTCAAACATCATAAAGAACTGGATGCGCTTGATACCTACAGTGTGAAAGAGCTGCAGATGTTCTATGTCCCTCCCAAGCGAGAAGGCGAAAAGGCGATCCTATTCTACCGCTCCGGGAAAACTAAAGTGGAGAGAGAAATTTGGCACGGCGCGGATCCTACACTTGACAGGCTTCACCCCATCCGTCTGCCTGGATATTACACGGAAGGCTTGAAAAGGCTGTTAAAGCGACAAGGGATACCCTTCAAACAAACCGCTCGAAAAGCCAAGTTCTATGACAAGATCTGGAACGTTCCCGGAACTCAACGCAAGTTGCCTAATGGGAGAATGGAAGCAATCGGGCTTGGATATGTTCGGTCCAAGAAACGAGAGCTACTCCGCGACTGCTATGTTGTACATGACTTTGATGAAGAAGGAGATGCTCAATAGGAGAGTGCTAATCCTGAACCAGAAAAAGTCCCCGACGTGAAAATACCCAGTCCGTCATTCGAAGAACAAATGGACAAGCTTATAAGGGAAGCTGGTCAAAAAGTCCGAGACGACCACAATCGCGAGATGGCCATCTATGAGAAAGCCAGGACACAGTGCCTTCTCCAACAGGCTGCGAAAGACGAAAATGTCGCTCCCTGTCAACCTGTTGTAAAAAAAGGCCCGACGCAGAGGCAGAAATAAGGCAAAAAGCGGAAAAGGCATTCAGCAACGACAAAGCGGGACCAAGAAGCCACGCGAGCGGGAATCGAATGGCCCGGACTTATCCCTTATGAAGAAGATGAGTCGAGCATACTCTTTTCCCCAGAACAAAACACAGAAGATACTTGATCTCGCTATAAGACATCAAATGATTACACTGCCGGAGTCTAAACACCCTGAGCAAGCAGGCGAAGTCTCTCACCCGAACTATTGCTCTTATCACCGAGTAATAGGCCATCCTCTCGAAGATTGCTTCACTTTCAAGAACTGGGTTGAAGATCAGTATCAGCTCGGCAAGTTCGCTCTATCCGACAGTTGGAGGGTAACGCCGCCGCAGAAGCTTGAACCCAAAGCTGCGAGACTAGAACCGGATCCACATCGGTTTTCGAAGCGAGCTCGTACTTGTCATATGATAACATCATCAAAAGAAGAACCTGAGAATATGCATGACCTTCCCTGGTGCTTCGAAAACAATGATGATGAGGTGATCTCAGAGTTTCCACCGGCGCCAAAAGAGCTAGAAGATGGAATACACACTACTGCAGATAACCTCAAGAAGATTGATTTGGGAACGGCAAGTGACCCGCGACCTACATTCGTCAGTGAGCTGCTATCTGAAGAAAGGTTAGCTGCGTTAAAAGACGTGCTTATGCAGCATAGAGATTGCTTCGCATGGAACTATTCCGAAATGCCAGGATTAGATCTAGAGATCGCGGTCCACAAACTAACGATATCCCCGGACGTCAAGCCAATCAAACAAGCACCAAGAAGAATGCGGCTCGAGCTTGAGATGAGCATCAACGCCGAGGTCAAGAAGCTGATTGACTCTGGCTTCATCCAAGAAGTTCAGTATCCTGACTGGATCGCTAACATCAACCCGGTGATGAAGAGGAATGGGACAGTGCGCATCTGTGTAGACTTTCGGGATCTCAATAAAGCCTGCCCGCAGGATGATTTCCCAGTACCGGTCACCGAGCTGATGATAGATAACACGTCCACTCATGAGATTTTCTCCTTCATGGACGGATCGTCTGGATACAATCAGATAAAGATGCATCCTGAAGACCAGAAGCACACCGCTTTCCGGACCCCTTTGGGTATATTCTGCTACAATGTGATGCCCTTCGGTCTAAAGAACGCCGGCGCCACCTATCAGAAGGCCATAACGAAGATCTTTGATGACCTCATACATGAAATCGTCGAATGCTATATCGACGACCTTATAGTGAAAAGCAAATCATACGAGGAACATTTCAAACATCTGAAGATCGTATTTCAACGCCTTCAGCAATATAACTTGAAGATGAACCCACTCAAATGGGCGTTCGGGGTGTCCTCACGAAAATTCCTAGGATTCATCGTCCGATACCGAGGTATTGAGATAGATCCGTCAAAGATCAAGGCGATCATGGAAATGCCTCCGCCAAGGACTCTCAAACAATTGCGGTCTCTCCAAGGGAAGCTCGCGTACATCCGGCATTTTATAGCCAATCTCTCTGGCAAATGCCGCCCTTACAGTCACCTGATGAAGAAGGGAACCCCGTTCGTCTGGGATCACAAATGCCAAGGCGGGCTGGACGAAATCAAGCAGTACCTGCAGAACCCGCCAGTGCTGGCTGCTCCGGTCAAGGGAAAGCCTCTCATCCTGTATACAACCGCCCTCGAAGGCTCTTTAGGCGAGCTGTGGGCACAAGAGAATGACCAAGGGAAAGAAAGAGCTCTTTATTAATTGAGTCGAGTTCTTCTGGGGGCAGAAAGCAATTATTCTCCCATCGAAAAACACTGCCTGGCGTTAATCTTCGCGATAACGAAACTCAGGCACTACGCATTAGCGCATGAAGTCCGTCTCATATCGAAGGTGGATCCCCTCAAATACTTGATGTCGAAGGCCATATTGACTGGGTGGCTCGCTAAATGGGCCTTGCTCTTGATGGAGTTCTTAATAACTTACCAGCCTTTTAAGGCAGTGAAAGGACAGGCCATCGCCGACTTTCTCGCTGAACATCCGGTACCGGCCGATTCTCCTTTGAATTGCGAACTTCCAGACGAACATGCTTTTGACACGATCGACAGAAGTGGTACCCGATGGAAACTTTATTTCGATGGAGTATCTTCCATGAAGAAGCGCAAACAAAACACGCCTATAATCAAGTCAGGGGTAAGCCTTATCTTCGTGACCCCGCAAGGAGGGATAATGCGCTTTGCTTTTTCCTTGACAGAGCCAAGGACGAACAATGAAGCCGAGTATGAAGCTTTGATAGCAGGCCTCGAGATCTCCATCGACATGGGAATTGAGAACCTCCTCATATATGGAGATTCCCAACTGGTCGTCAGTCAAGTAAATGGCGACTACTAAACATGCAAACCGGAGTGGTGAAGTACCGCGAAAAGGTGCAGCAACTGTTGACCCAAATTCCCTTCTACATGCTGGAAAGCATACCACGTGTGGAAAATAGCAAAGCGGATGCATTAGCCAAGCTTGCTAAAGAATTGGCCGATGAGAACCTCGATGACGTGAGGATCGTTGTGCAAAGCCGTCGGGTCCTCGCACCGGCGGAAATATCTCTGGAATCATCCGAGAAAAGGGAAGCGACTGAGCAGACAGCCCTGCAGATAAAAGACCAAGAAAAGGCTGAGGATTGGAGAGAAGTCTTTATAGACTACTTCAAATCCCGTCGAACGCCTGCAGATGCGTCCTCAAGACATCAGCTTATGAAACGAGCCCTACCTTTCGCCTTCGTCAATGATACTCTGTACAAGAGGTCATTTGATTCTCTGTGGTTGAGATACCTGGGCCTTAAGAGGCAAAGAGAGTCGTTCAGGAAGTTCATGACGGACTCTGCGGTTCTCACCAAGCAGACCCAAAGATGAAATTGAAGATTAAACGGATGGGCTACTACTGGCCCACGATGATTCAGGACTGCCTATAGTATGCGAAGCAATGCTACTCATGCCAGATCCATGGGGATTTCATCCATCAGCATCCAAACCCACTACATCCAACGGTGGCTAGCTGGCCATTCGAAATGTGAGAAACTGACATAATCGGCCCCATCGAACCAGCATCGTCCAGGGGACATCGATTCATTTTGGCGATGACTGATTACTTCTCCAAATGGGCAGAAGCAGTACCGCTGAGGGAAGTGAAGACGGAGAATATTCTCCATTTCTTCAAGATGCACGTCATTTATCGGTTCGGAACCCCGAGACGGATCATCTCCGATAACGGGCCAGCCTACAGAAGCCACAAAATCAGCTGCTTCGCACAACAGCACAACATAGACTGGAGATACTCCTTAGTTTATAATCCCTGAGCTAACGGTCTAGCTGAGGCTTTCAACAAGACCTTGACAAAGATCGTGAAGAAGACGGTGTCTCAAAATAAGAAAGACTGGCACGAAAGACTACAAGAAGCTCTCTGGGCGTATCGAACTACGTTCAAGACGGCCACGAACACAACGCCGTACGCGTTGGTATACGGCACAGAAGCAGTACTCCCCCTCGAGATAGAATTACCTTCTCTAGGAGTGGCAGACCATTACGAGCTGACGGACGAAGAAAACGCTCACCTTCGGCTTGAGGAGCTTGATGCCCTTGATGAAACCCGGATCATAGCGCAACAAAATCTAGAGGCTTATAAAGCAAAGATGACGCGCTCATATGAAAGATTGACCAGGCCGAGGACATTCCGCCAAGGCGAACTCGTGCTAGTGGTCAAAAGACCTATGATCCCCAATCGCGCCAAGCGAGGAAAATTCGAGCCGAACTATGAAGGCCCGTACATTATAGACAAGGTCTACCAGGGTGGAGCCTATCTACTCATGGACATGGATGGTGAAAGACCTTTCAGACCGATAAATGGCCGCTTCCTGAAGAAATACTACGCCTAACGAGTTACGGCCTAGGTCAATGGTAGATGACGATGACTATGTCCGCTCGCTATCTTCCTACGCCCAAAACTCTATAAGTAGTAGTTGGTTAACGGACCGAAACGTCCTTAAACTAACAACGGACCGAAACGTCCTTAAACTAGCAACGGACCACCATGTCCTAAAACTAGTTGGTTACCGAGATGTCGATAAACTACGGTGGATTACGGCATCCCGAAGCTGATATAAAAAATAGTAAACAAAATAAAAAAACGGTATGTCCATAAGCAAAAATGGCACGGATGAAAACCCGAAAGGGCTCCGAGAGAAAAAACAGCAGGGCTACCGGCGAGTGTTTATGAAAACCCGAAAGGGCGCAACCTCATTAGATAAAAAAAAAGAAGAATAAAATAAAAAAAACGGTATGTCCATAAGCAAAATGGGCACGGATGAAAACCCGAAAGGGCTCCGTGAGTAAAAACAGCAGGGCCACCCGTGAGTGTTTGTGAAAACCCGAAAGGGCGCAGCCTCGTTGAAAGACACTTACAGGGTCCTCTCGACCTTGTGAAGAGAAACCACCTGCGTGAGATCCTTACGACTCACAAGGGAGTAACACACTTAGGGATCCCCACGATTCCTAAGGAGAAATTACACTTGCGAGATCCTCACGACTCGTAAGGAGAATTCTCTTATGGGACCCTCACGGCTCATAAGATTTGAAAGTCTTAAGTTACAGAGACCTGAACCTGTTCTTAAGCAACCCCCCCACAACTTTCGATATTGCCCTACAAGCGGCTCGATACTGACCCTTGTATACAATCCACGGGCGCGAATAAATATTTCCCTAACCGAGTCTCATCCGTGACTAGGGATTTGTTCGCATGGTGAACAACCCTTGTAAGTCCTCTCGACTTATAGGGAGAAAACCCTTTTGTAAGATCCTTACGACTTGCAAGAAACCATACACTTAGGAATCCTCACGATCCGTGATCAGTCGAAAATACTGCATTTTTAACACGTCAATTTCCCTATCTTTTACACTCATCTAGAGGTGTTCGGTATTCATATTGCACATATTAGCAAAACGGTTGTAAAATACCGGATTACATGTGTTATACTTTAAAACTGGCATTTTTAGGGAAATTGACTGTTTATCATGGCATTGCATCACTCTTGTGTAGCGCAACACTTGTTTCGGAGTCTGTGCAGGAAATTCCAGGAGAAAGGCCAAATTTATGAAACAGCGCTGTTAAAAAAATACGCCAACTCAAGGACTTGAGATCTGGTAGTAATCTAGAAGAACTTGTGAGATGCAATATATCAGAAAAATACCAGGAAGATGACAGGAAGCAGTACAACAAATTTTACACATTGAAGCAGCTAAATGGCCGCGGATCCGCGGCCTAAGCCGGCTTGCGCCGTGGATCCGCGGTTGATGTGCCACGTCACCTCCTCTGCTTCACTTTAGAACTCCTCTCTCAAGTCCTACAACTCATTCCACCCACTGAATTTCCAGAGAACTCCAGAAAGTTCTTCAGTACAGAAAGGGCTCCTTGTGCAAAGCTAATGATGTCCTAGCTTCCAAAGCAAGCTTCACCTTAACTATCTTAAAAGCCTAGAACCTTCTCCCTAACCTCCTCGCTTAAGGTAGAAGCTAAACCCTAACTAACTAGTTCTAGAGGCTTCTACCTAACTAACTAGCTTACAAGGGAAGCTAACCTAGTCCAAGCTTCTTAAGGAAGCTAATCATTCTCAAGCCTATAAAAAGGACCCTAGGCCTCACTTGAAAAGGTTGTTGATTGTTGTTCAATAAATCTTCACACAAGTTGAGTGACACAACTTGTAAACCTAAACCCTAATCCAAATTCCAAAGCCAAAATCAAGATCCCGAGTACCATTCAAGCGAGAAGCCTTCAACCTTTTAGGAGCGGAGCCGGTCTTCAATCGAGCAACTGATCCAAGCTAATCCGCGATTCAAGGAGACGAGCGAAGCCAAATCAACGATCGGGTTCTTCCTCTTGTAGTTCTTGAGCGAATTGTAACGGAATTGTTGATAAATAAAATGTGAAATTCTTTAATCTTGCTTTCTTTAAATTCTTGCATCATGATTCGATCTCAATTTGTGATTGTGGTTCTTGTTGTGATATTTGAAATTCTTGCATCATGATTCGATCTCAATTTATGATTGTGGTTCTTGTTGTGATATTTGAGTAAAACTCCGCTCGTAAACGAGTCGAGACGATCAATAGAATGATGGTGTAACAAATCTTAAAACAATTCTTAAGTCCTACGAGTTTGTAAACCCTAGCAAATTGAAGAATCGACGACCTAGTTTCGATGCGATACTTTCTTGATTGTGTTTGCTCGAAACTAGGGATCCACGATCGATTCTTGAATTTACTAGAGGCTGGAATGTGAATGATATCGACGAAGGAACAAGGGATAGATGATGAAACCCTAGTTTTACAAGAAATCCCTAATTCTCGTTGATCATCATCGATCTAGTATCAATTCATCGATGGATAAGAATATGTAATCGCTAGATCTCATCACATCTATAGATCTGATCGATTCCTACGAGCCTCATTTCGATTCTTGATATTTGATTTGGAAATCATCACAAATTCTCAATTCTTGATTTTATCGTTTCTTGATTTAGACCTAGATTTTCTAGTTCTTGAAATTCAATTTTACAAATCATGAATTGTTTGTTTTCTTTTCTTTAAAATTTCAACTCATCTAAATTGAAACACGAACGATTACACTTTCCCTGTGGACGATCCGCACTTACTAACGCGCTACATTCGACACCGTTATTGATTGCGGTCAAATAATTCTTTGATTGTGATTTCTATTCATTTTCTGAACCGACACACAAAGAAACGATCAATCAAATGGCCCCGTTGCCGGGGATAGTGCGCTAATTGTTCGTTATTTTGAAATTTGAGTTGAAAAGTTTATTCCATCTATATTTTTAGATCAAAATCCGCGCAAACACTAAACGATTCGTTGTGATTTGTTGTGAGGAAATCTGGAATTTGTGGAGAGCTTGAGAAAATTTTTTCAGAGCATTCCAGAGAGCTCTTGAGGTGAACAGGAACAGTACCAAAATTTTTAGTGCAGTGATCTCTTCATTGTACCGCGTTTCCGCGGCATTTGTCGACTCCCACCGCGTTTTCGCTGCGGTTCAGGCGGTTCACTGTTCCAAAATTTCTCAGGTGCTTTCTAACTTTCTTATCTCTTCCTAAATCTGCTCCAATTAACAATTTGCTGCAGGTTTGTTTGCAAAATTCGCAGTGCCGCAAAAAGCAATAAAAAATTGTGCGTGTTTTTATTTTTGGTTGTTTGCATATTAATACGGAAATTTAAGGGGCAAAGACCAAATCCAGATTAGGTGGGGAGTTCATTACCCTTCCTAAGCCCCAAAAATCACAAACTTGCATCCGCATTTACCCTCATTAACTAAAAAAGATCTAGAGATGACCTTAAGGACCGTCGCGCTCACTTAGGACAAGAGAAGGCCGTGGGTAATTCATTGCTTATCCGCGTTTCTTTTGTAGTGTCTAAGGCAAGTGTGTCTAAGGCTAGTGGTTATTAATTAGGCCCACTACTTACGTAGTGGAGTACCTCCCCACTTACCTAGCACTTACCTGGCCACAGGGGAGACAAAGAGGCAGTGGAGGATTGATCCTGCGACTTGTCTTTTGGCAGTTAGGAGCGGTCTAGAGCTTTGACCTAGGTGACCAATAGAATTAGGGTTTTGCATGTTGCATTTGTTGTGATCGCATCATTTTTTCAAAAATCCGTCCATTTTTCAAAACAAACACCGCATTCATTCATTTCCCTTAATTATAAGTCACTCTGCCACTTGTACTAACCCTTTTTAGTGCAAGATAGGCTGGACACGGGATTCTAGTGCCCGTTTAGTCCGCGTCCCTTCGATCGACCCAAAAGTCGATATTTCTACATTTACCTTTTCTTTACCCACCACCATACCCACATCGATGGATCCGTCTCCATCGAATTTCTTTATCACTAATCTGCCGCCGTCCGTTGGTACGCAGAATCCACCCCGCATCTCTCTTCAAGAGAGGTGCTATCCTATGTGAGGTCCTCTTTCAACCTGCTTATCCATTCCACCAGCCAACGGGGATAATTTTGAGATTAAACCACAATACATCAACCTTCTACCCAAATACCACAGTCTCGAGACTGAGGACGCATACGTGTTTATCACGAAATTTGAAAATGTATGCACAATGATGGGTACTTCACAGCTTTCTGTGGATGCTATGCGTCTACGTCTTCTTCCATTTACCTTGTGCGATATAGCCGAGAAGTGGCTGTATAACACTACCGCACATTCCATTACGAATTGGGAAGAATTCGTTGCAGCATTCCTTAAGAAATTCTACCCTAATCACAAGACAGCTCGAGTCCGCAGCGAAATAAATCAATTCACCCAGCTTCCAAATGAACCATTTTCAAAATATCTTGACCACTTCAAGGATCTGTTAGTTCAATGCCCACATCACGGAATCCCGAGATGGGAACTGTGCCAAATCATATATGAGGGCAGTAACCCTAACACTAAACAGAGTCTTGAAAACATGTGTCAAGGAAATTTTATGACCAAAGACGATGGGGAAGCTTGGAAATACTTAGAAGATTTCGCTGAAAAATATTTACAGTGGGAGAGTCCATCGTTTAGGAGTGGCAATAACCAATCGGATGTTTCCATAGGAGTTAGAGCTGAAATTTCAACTTTACACAAGAAATTCGACGCTATGGAAAACAAATTTTTAGCTGCCGCCCTAAATCAAATGTCACTCTCCAAAACTGTATGTGGATGTTGTTCTGATCCATCGCATCTCACGGAAGAATGTCCACTAAATTCTCCGTTTCAAGGTCACGAGCATACCAATGCTGCGTTCCAACAAAGACCTAGAAACGATCCATTTTCTTCCACATATAATCAGGGTTGGAGGAATCACCCTAACTTTGCTTGGAACCAATCACAATCTCAAAACACGGTTCCAACCCAAAACAATTTCTAAAGGGTCCCTCCACCACAACAGCAACCACTTCAATTGTGTCAGCATCCCTTCCAAGCACAAAACTTCCAAAATCCGGTCAACACACCTGCACCATCTAGTCCTTTACAGTTGACCGAGACTGATGAATCCTCTTCATTCATGAACTTGCTTTTGACAATAAATTCTTCCGTCGATGATATAAAGAAAAACTCCACGTCCCAAGCGGAGAGTATAAAATCGATGGAAGCAGAAATTGCAAGATTAAAAGCCGAAATGAGTGCAAGAGAGAAAGGGAAACTTCCAGCTCAACCTTTACCCAATCCTGGCTATTCACATCATGTGAATGCAATCACATTGAGATCTGGAAGAGTGCTTGACAATCACATTGGGGAAGAGATTGATGACACTGAAAAATCTATTAAGGATACCCCGGCTGAGACCTTTCCTTCCACTTCTACTTCTAATTCTGACCCCAGTTCTTCTACCCCACCACCTTCTTCCGAGCCTATTCTCCGTTTTCCCCAAGGCTCGACACCTCAGCCCAGCTCTTCTAATCCACAGAAAACGATCCCCACTCCTATTCTTAGATCGTTCCCACCCACACAATCTTCTCCAGTGTTGGACCCTGATCTTATTGCTCAAGCTCTTTATCCAAATCGGTTAAGGGGAAACACACTGAGTCCACAAATGGAGAAGATCACTGAAATGTTTAAACAGGTTAACATCAACATCCCTCTTCTAGATGCTATCCAACAAGTCCCCGCGTATGCGAAAGTTCTTAAAGACTTGTGCACTAGAAAGAGGAAGACTCAAGTGCCCAAGAAGATATTCATAGCAAAGACCGTAGACACGGCTTTCCCCCAGCAATTACCGAGGAAACGTAAGGATCCTGGATATCCTACTATTTCCATTTCTATTGGGGAAAAACACATCAACCGTGCTCTACTTGACCTTGGCGCAAGTGTTAACCTGCTTTCTTTCTCAGTCTATGAGCAGTTAGGAATCGGAGAGTTGAAACCAGCCCATTGCACTCTCCAGATGGCTGACCGATCAATCACCAAATCTAGGGGTGAACAGGAGGATGTGTTAATAAAAATTGGGGAATTTATATTCCCTGTGGACTTTATTGTAATTGATACACAGCCTGTAGCGAACCCACGTAATCAAATTCCGGTGATTTTAGGTCGTTCCTTTTTGGCCACTTCCAACGCTATCATCAACTGTCGTAATGGCTCTATAACCCTATCCTTCAGGAATAGGTCAATTGAGCTGAACATTTACAAGTTGGGAAGTGTACCCTCCGAACCAACTGCTCAGGTCTGTTCTGTCGACTTAATGGATGTCGACAACAGCGAATTTGATGATCCTCTTGATACTGATCTTGACTCTTTTCATACGTTATTGTTTGACCCAACTATGTATCATACACATACGGACTCTTCCACCGAGATGTCCGGGTCAACAACTAACACTGATTATGAACTGCTTTTAGAGTCTGGAGATCACCCCGCACTTTGTGATGACATTATTCTCCGGGGTATTGATGAGACTTTTGAGGAAATCTTCGCTGAAGAACTCGCATTTTTGAATGACACGGGTGTTGAGATGAATCCACATCAAAACATTGAAATTGAACCTCTACCCCTTCTTCTGAATTGTAAAAAGAATGCGAGTAATCCATCACATTCACTGCATCGTCTCTCCCAAATGAGACGCACACACATTCTACTCCACCACTTACCCTTTCCCCACTTCTTCTTCCACCAACCTGAGCACTACATTGATAAAATTTTCGAATGGTTGGTGTTAACCTCCGGTTTTTGCAAAGCTTGGCATCGACCAATGATTTTTAACCCCCTCATGTGATTTTAAAAGATTAACATGGCTTAACTCAAGTTTGGGGGGGGGGGTATAATCTGGCTCTTGAAAAGAAAAAATTTCCACAAAATGATGAGCCAAAGAATAAGTTTGGGGGAGGATCTTCACTTAAATATTTTGCCCCATTAATAAATTTCCTCCCAAGCTTACAGGTTTTTCGAGATTTAGCAGATGGCAACAGTGAGGACACTGTTGAAAACAAGTTTGGGGGATGTTTGTGCTTATTTTCGCATCATTTGCATCATACTTTGCATAAGCACAAAACATTTTAAAACTTATAAAAATTTAAAAATTTTCAAAAAAAATAAAATTTTTTGTACATAAATAAGATAATAAAAGATTAGATAGTGAAAAATTACATCCAAAAGATTAGAAAAATTTAAGAAAACCAAGAAAATTAGAAGTTTTCTTATACGAACTAGTAATAAGTAGTTATGAGCCGTTGTCCCAAGAGTTAGTAAGATGAAGGAAGTCACTAATGTGAGGATAAAAATAAGTCTGAAAAATAGTTTCTATTCTGGAAGCCAAACATTTTGAACGTTGATACCCTGCTATTCGCACTTACACACGTCTTGAAGCTCGGGATAGTAGAGGATACCTTGAAATGCTCTTGTCTAAAAGCCGATATATGAAGGAAATAAAAAAAATGAATAAAATATAAAGTGGTGAGAAAAATGAACACTGGTTTTGTTATCGCCAAGGCAGCAATAAAAAAATATAGCGAGGGTGCCTCTTCACTTAGTGCTCTAAGGCCAACTGGTCTGGGAGTCACTGCTAAGCCTTAGGTGGTGCAAGACGAGGAAAATACACCAAATAAGTAAGCACATGAGTAATCGGTCGGTTAGTACCTCAAGAAGTATTAACGGTCGCATGAAAGTGTGTGAGCAAATTCAGCTAAATATTCATTAATTAAAAAGTATTGAGGCTGATGGGCAAGAGTATGATAGCTTGAATTGAATTCTCCGGGTGTAGGGATGTCTTTACACACACGTAGGGTTATATGATCGATGTTTGGATGAAAGATAGGAATGAAGAATAGGACGATGTTTTATTGAGGGAGGACGTGATTTCTGACATCTTTTCATGACTATTAAGATAGGGTTCATAACAACCGAAAAGCTAGCATAGTTGGAAACCCTAATTTTCAAAGCTTTTCTTTTACAATTCTTTTCTTTAAATGTAATATTCACGATCTTCCTTTTATTATTGGATTTTGTGGGTGCAATCCGCTGAAAACCATCAGGAGACAACACTCCTCTTACTAGGGACACCTAGAGGTTTAAAGGCTTATTGCACGTGCTCAGTGCAATCGTGTGGCCTACAAAAGTGTGCTAGTTAGTTTTTCTCTTTCTTTATTTTCTCCTTCTCTTTTTAATAAAACAGTTCAATCGAGACGATCGAAAATAATTTTGGGGGAATTTGATCAGTCAAAAATACTGCATTTTTAACACGTCAATTTCCCTATCTTTTACACTCATCTAGAGGTGTTCGGTATTCATATTGCACATATTAGCAAAGCGGTTGTAAAATACCAGATCACATGTGTTATACTTTAAAACCGGCATTTTTAGGGAAGTTGACTGTTTATCATGGCATTGCATCATTCTTGTGTAGCGCAACACTTGTTTCGGAGTCTGTGCAGGAAATTCCAGGAGAAAGGCCAAATTTGTGAAACAGTGTTGTTAAAAAAATACGCCAACTCAAGGACTTGAGATCTGGTAGTAATCTAGAAGAAGTTGTGAGATGCAATATATCATAAAAATACCAGGAAGATGACAGGAAGCAATACAACAAATTTTACACATTGAAGCAGCTAAATGGCCGCGGATCCGCGGCCTAAGCCGGCTTGCGCCGTGGATGCGGTTGATGTGCCACGTCACCTCCTCTGCTTCACTTCAGAACTCCTCTCTCAAGTCCTACAACTCATTCCAACCACTGAATTTCCAGAGAACTCCAAAAAGTTCTTCAGTACAGAAAGGGCTCCTTGTGCAAAGCTAATGATGTCCTAGCTTCCAAAGCAAGCTTCACATTAACTACCTTAAAAGCCTAGAACCTTCTCCCTAACCTCCTAGCTTAAGGTAGAAGCTAAACCCTAACTAACTAGTTCTAGAGGCTTCTACCTAACTAACTAGCTTACAAGGGAAGCTAACCTAGTCCAAGCTTCTTAAGGAAGCTAATCATTCTCAAGCCTATAAAAAGGACCCTAGGCCTCACTTGAAAAGGTTGTTGATTGTTGTTCAATAAATCTTCACACAAGTTGAGTGACACAACTTGTAATCCTAAACCCTAATCCAAATTCCAAAGCCAAAATCAAGATCCCGAGTACCATTCAAGCGAGAAGCCTTTAACCTTTTAGGAGCGGAGCCGATCTTCAATCGAGCAAGTGATCCAAGCCGATCCATGACTCAAAGAGACGAGCGAAGCCAAATCAACGATCGAGTTCTTCCTTTTGTAGTTCTTGAGAGAATTGTAACAGAATTGTTGATAAATACAAGGTGAAATTCTTTAATCTTGTTTTCTTTAAATTCTTGCATCATGATTCGATCTCAATTTGTGATTGTGGTTCTTGTTGTGATGTTTGAGTAAAACTCCGCTCGTAAAGGAGTCGAGACGATCAATAGAATGATGATGTAACAAATCTTAAAACAATTCTTAAGTCCTACGAGTTTGTAAACCCTAGCAAATTGAAGAATCGACGACCTAGTTTCGATGCGATGCTTTCTTGATTGTGTTTGCTCGAAACTAGGGATCCACGATCGATTCTTGAATTTACTAGAGGCTTGAATGTGAATGATATCGACGAAGGAACAAGGGATAGATGATGAAACCCTAGTTTCACAAGAAATCCCTAATTCTCGTTGATCATCATCGATCTAGTATCAATTCATCGATGGATAAGAATATGTAATCGCTAGATCTCATCACATCTATAAATCCGATCGATTCCTACGAGCCTCATTTCGATTCTTGATATTTGATTTGGAAATCATCACAAATTCTCAATTCTTGATTTTATCGTTTCTTGATTTAGACCTAGATTTTCTAATTCTTGAAATTCAATTTTACAAATTATGAATTGTTTGTTTTCTTTTCTTTAAAGTTTCAACTCATCTAAATCGAAACACGAACGATTACACTTTCCCTGTGGACGATCCGCACTTACTAACGCGCTACATTCGACACCGTTATTGATTGCGGTCAAATAATTCTTTGATTGTGATTTCTATTCATTTTCTAAACCGACACACAAAGAAACGATCAATCAATCCCTAAGGAGAAAACACACCTACGAGATCCTCACGACTTGTAGGGAGAAATACCTTTGTGAGACCCTTACGGCTCATGAAGTCAAAAGCCCTAGTCGACAGGATCCTAACCCTGTTTGCTAAGCCACCTTTGTTCGACATCGACAGAGGCAAATTATGACTCGCTCCTGGCAATATCCCAGTTGTAGCGGTGCTGATGCTGAAATCGGTGTCTAATCCCAAACTTGCGGCAAAAAGCCAGCAAGCCACACATGCATACGAAATAGCCGAAAAGATGGGGCAACTTGCGACAAAATCAGCAAGTAAAAATGTATGCATGCAAAATAGCCGAAATGATTGGGTAACTCGAAATAAAAAGCAGCGAGTATAAATAAAACAAATAGCCGAAATGATTGGGCACCGCGAAAAATAGCCGAAATATTGGGGCAATCGCGACCTCCGCGATATAAAAGCTGAAATGATAGAGCATCGCGGAAAAAGACAGAATAAAAAATAAAAATGAAATTTATGCCCTATAGGTGATGTCACATCAATCCCTGTATACAATCCAGGGGCGCAAACAAAGAGGGAATCACAATCCTCCTCCCCAGGTTTCATCAGAAGAAGAAGCCAAATCTCGACGGGTCACAGATAGCCTAGAGATCATCTCAATATTCATCTCATTGCAGCAGACACAACATCAAGCAAAGCGGAACAGCGGTAACTCCCAGTTCCATGACTCGATGGTATACAGGTGACCGAGAGTAAAATCCTAACTCCGTGAAATGCAGATATAATCGACAAAATTCCTGGTTACGTAGAACACGGATAACGTCATTTTTGACCCCGTGGAAAACGTCCAGAGCGGAGCCTAGTCCTCGCCGAACACGGCAGTGAACCCGTGGGAAGCATCTAGTGCAAATTCCTGGTCACGTGGAACACGGATAACGTCACTTCTGACCCCGTGGAAAACATCCAGAGCGGATCCTGGTCCTCACAGAGCATGGCAGTAAACCCGTGTGAAGCATCCAGAGCGGAGCCTAGTCCTCGCCGAACACGGCAGTGAACCCGTGTGAAGCATCTAGTGCAAAATTCCTGGTCATGTGGAACATGGATAACGTCACTTCTGACCCCGTGGAAAACACCCAGAGCGGAGCCTAGTCCTCGCCGAACACGGCAGTGAACCCATGTGAAGCATCTAGTGCAAATTCCTGGTCACGTGGAACACGGATAACGTCACTTCTGACCCCGTGGAAAGAGTCCAGAGCGGAGCCTAGTCCTCGCCGAATACGGCAGTGAACCCGTGTGAACCATCTAGTGCAAAATTCCTGGTCACGTAGAACACGGATAACGTCACTTCTGACCCCGTGGAAAACACCCAGAGCGGAGCCTAGTCCTCGCCGAACACGGCAGTGAACCCATATGAAGCATCTAGTGCAAATTCCTGGTCACGTGGAACACGGATAACGTCACTTCTGACTCCGTGGAAAGCGTCCAGAGCGGATCCTGGTCCTCGCAGAGCACGGCAGTGAACCCGTGTGAAGCATCCAGAGCGGAGCCTAGTCCTCGCCGAACACGGCAGTGAACCCGTGTGAAGTATCTAGTGCAATTTCCTGGTTACGTGGAACGCGGATAACGTCACTTCTGACCCCATGGAAAACGTCCAGAGCGGAGCCTGGTCCTCGCCAAACACGGCAGTGAACCCGTGGGAAGCATCCAGAGCAAACATTGGACTGTGGAGTCCTTAAATCCACGGACTATGATGTCCTTAATCTCGACCGTGATGTCTTAAAACTAAATAATCAAACGAAACGACTTCAAACTGATTTTACCTTGGTTCAAGGGTACATCTCGTCACTCCTTTGATATTTGTCGTTGTAATTCCTCAACGTCTTCAAAGAGGTGACGGGTCCCAGTAACCACACATTTCGCGGACGGTGGAGTCCTTAAATCCACGGACTATGACGTCCTTAACCTCGACCGTGATGTCTTAAAACTAACGTTGGACTGTAAGGTCCTTAAACTCATGGACTATGATGTCCTTAACCTCGACCGTGATGTCTTAAAACTAACAACGGACTGTGGAGTCTTTAAATCCATGGACTATGATGTCCTTAACCTCGACCGTAATGTCTTAAAACTAACAACGGACAAGGGTAACTTCACCCATCGCTTGCGGGTCTTCACGACTCGTAAGGGAGTAAATCCTCTTGTGAGATCCTTATGACTCTCAAGGAAAAACACACTTAGGAATCCTCATGATTCCTAAGGAGAAAACGCACCTACGGGATCCTCTCGACCCGTAGGGAGAAAATTCTTTATGAGACCCTCACGGCTCATTAAGTTGAAAAGTCTTAGGTAACAGACCCTAACCCTGTTTTCTAAGCCATCGCCACTCTACAAAAAGCATAAGATTGATAGTTATATCTGCGGATCGCACTTGCTAAAATCGCATGGCAAACAACACAGCAAGAAAGAAGAAAGCGGAGAAATGACACAAGACATTATGAAGAATGTATATCTTTTATTCATGAATCCAATTGAGTACAAGTTACATCGTGTTAAAGAATAAAAGAAACAAATACATTTTATTTACAATTACAAATGATACAAAATGTTCATGGAGAAGAAAGCGTCTTCAACAAATCCGCAAGTTGCTCTCGCACTTCCTTCAGCGCCTTCTCCTGATCGGCTGCCGCAGCCAACTCTGCTTTCACTTGGGCCCGCTGCTGCAAGTAGGATGAAAGTTGTTCTTCGATGGATCGCTGAGCTGCTTCACAACCTTAGGCATCTCGCTCAACGGTATCGAGCTTCTGCTTCAATGTTAACCCGTCGAAGATACTTTGCAGGAGGCCCTCGAAAATAACTTTCACCCGAGCAGCGTTCGCGTCGACCTCAGCACGCAGTTGAGCATCGCTTGAGGTCTCTTTGCATTCCCTCCGCCTTAAAGCCGCTTCTTGTTCAAGATGGCGGAATTAAGAAGCGCTCTTCTTGATCCATGCCGCTCGTTGAGTATTCTTGGCCAAAACCTCGGGGGCAGGACGCATAAGCTCCAGCTGATGCAGGCGAGCCTCGATCTCCCTGCAGTGATTAACCTAAGACTCGACGACGCCTTCATTATGAAAATTTACAAACGTCGCCAGCATTGGATTAACCTCAGCAGCGAAATCTGCGGCAGATACAGGAGCTTCTGCGTCAAGCTCCTCGACGCATCCGCTCAGCATACTCAAACTCATCGCAGCACCCTTTGAGGATGGACATCGGGAGAATGGGCCTGCCGGCATCATAATGCGGGACTCGAAAGGAACCGGAACTGGAGCGATAGCTGCAAAACAAATCACAATTAGATGACAGACCTAAAAATGCAAGAGATTCGTGAACAGTGGAATTTACTATACCAGCTGCAGCAGGCGGCAAAGCTGGGAGGACCGGCGGTGCAACCGATCTTTTATCTCCTCCTTCGATCTGTAGCACTGCAATCAGGACAAGGAAGAATCAGAAACAAGTTCATTATTGGAAAAAGAAAGAGTATTAATTGAAAACTATACTCACCCGTGCCACAAGATGAAACAAGCTCCGACAGAAAGGAGAAGTGGGGATGCAACACCTGGTACAGGTGGTCAAAAAGGACTCCTGCAAAAACGCGATAACGCAACGTCAGTATGTGAATTATACGCCTGAGGGATAAGACTAATGGGTTACAAATCCATACCTTCCAGCATTTGCGATGGTACGAGAGAAGGCAGAGGGGTGGTCACCGTCAGGGCGGTAACTGACGACGCTGTCTCGACCAGCTTAATTTCAGCACTAGCCACACCTGCATTAGAAGCAAGATAAACTTTATTAGGAAAGATTGTAGAATAAAGAAAGAAGGGCGGTGGCCCAAGATTTACCTGAAGAGTCGCCGGCCGGAACCCTAACGAGGGCGTCACTTGATGCAACGGTGGCGTCTCCCTCCTCTATTGGGATGGTCTCACCTCCCGTTGCCTCATCGCCCGACTGTACAGGAGCCGTCGTCACGCTCGCGACGCCGGGAGACGACAAGGAACCATGAGCGGCGCCCGACTCTTGGGAAAGAACGGACATCTCGTGCTCAGCGATCATGCCCGTTTTATCCGCTACCACCTCAGGCTCAGCGGCCGCAGTCGTCTCGTCCACCGTTTCCATAGGCTCGTCCGTAGTAGACATTTCATCCACTGCTTCCTCAGGCTCTGTCGTAGCAGTCGTCTCACCCGCCGCCCCCTCGGGCTCGACATCGGCAGCCTTCCCGGGCATGGCAGTTGTGATTGTCTCATCAGCCACTAGCTCAGGCCCGGCGACTACGGCTGCACCGCTTACCGTCGCCTCGGGATCAGCTGCTACCTTCTCCACCGTCCTTTCAGGCTTAACGGTTTCCTCCGCTCCTTCAGTTGGACTCGGCCCTGCAGGACATGATGCATAAGAACCGATAGTTTTACAACTCTTACAACGAAGCCTCGAAAAACACATTACCTGAGGTGGATTGATCGTTGGCTTCCCGAGCTGCACGTGCCGCCCGTCTATAAGCAGTAGACAAGGCGACCGGGGGCTCTTCGAAAAGAGTAGCAGCGGGAGTAACGGTGCTTGGGCCCGCTCCCACGGCCAAGCAGCGCTACGCTCCTTCGCTGCGTGCCTCAAGCGCTTCCTCTCCTCCCGGGCCATCACGACGGACCTCTTGGAAGCCTCCTTCAGCAAGGCGGCGGCGTCTGCATTCAGAGTTGCCTCCAGAGCCTTCAAGGCATCCATCATCGGCTTTTTGAGTTGGGTCTCTTGCGGCAATTCCGAAGAGGCCGGAACTTCGGTAGCTGGCCCGGAGAGAATTCCCGCATCAGTTTGCGAGATAGGTCTTGTGGTCCCTGCGATAAGACAAAGAGGGGGTCAGATTACTCATAAAAAATGGAAGGAGAGGCATAGTAAACCGAAATGTACCAAGGCCTAAGGATGCTCTGAGTCGTTCCTCCTCCTGGAAAGTTTTGAGGGAAGCAGCGATAGCTTCTTCGGTAGAAATGCCTGTTAAAAGAAGGAAAAGCGTTAATCAAAAAACAATGATAGAGGTACGATGCAATGACGGAAAAATACAACTAGTGATTACCCGATTGCGCAAGTTTAGCCAACCACGCATCGCGCCTCGCCAATCGCTCTGAAGCTGCGATGGCGGCCGCCATATCAGTGTCGTCTGGCGGCATAAATAATCCCTCGTTGGTCCCGTACTCACCCAAGCCCTCGCTATAAGGAGCATGAGGTTCCTGACCGAACACAACGTGAGCAGAGAGGATCGACTTCTTCTTCCTCTTCTGCACGCGAGCCCCGGGTGCACCCAAAATCAATTTACGTTTCGTGGGCACCTTAGGACGACGGGTCTCGATGTCCGAGCCCACGCCAGATTCAGGTGAGACCACATTCACCATCTCCACCGGAGCACGGGGTGCTGAGGGCACGTCCACGGTATCACGGGGCAATTCGCGCGGGGGGCTCAGCACACGTGGAGGCTCATCTCCAGCATCTCCTCTCAGCGGAGGAACAACATGGGTCCTTGGCCTTAAGGGGGCTTTGCGATCGCTGGCGGGGGGCACACCCTTGCGGTCAATCAGCAGCCGCTTCTCTTCCCGGATAACAGCACCCATTGCGTGCTGATACCAAACCCCGTACACGTTGAGGGCCCTTGGAAAGCAACTTGGCTCGCTGATGAAGAAATGGGAGCCCGTGTTTAACCGTATAAAGTGGTGTAGTGCATTCTGTATCCCCTCCCTGGTATCCGCAGGCTCTTCCAAAAACGACTCCAGTGGGACCCCTTGGTTATAACTTAACTGTTGGGCGAACCGATGGGGGTTGTACCTCATGAAGAGCGCCATATCGTTTTGCCTGAACACCAGGAAGCCCGGCCGGATGGAGTATAAGTGAAGAATCTCCCGGGCTTTCAATACGGAGGCCCCGTCCTTGAAACCATCACGCAGCGCCAACACTGCCTTGGAGGTCTCCGGACCAATGGTCATGACCTTGTCCGTAAAAGAGATGCCCGCTCCGACTGTGCGCGGACGAAGAAGTACCCTCTAGCCTCCCGTGGGGGCGGATTCACAATGGAAGCGCCAATTAACTGCATGACTCTCGGGAGTCTGCACTTCTCGTAGAACGAGGGTCTCTTGTGAACACCAAAAACCCCAAGCACATGCATTTTCATCCATGAAGTAAAGTAGTGCATCGGGAGATTGGCGGGTTGCACCCCGGGTTCATTGGCATCCGCCGCCACACTGAGTCCATGGTACAGATGGGCCAACCCGGCGATTCCAATCGACAACTGTATACCAGCCACCATCCGATGCGCTGGGTAGAAGACAGGCGGCCTCATGTAACGCGGGTGCATGGGGAGCGCGAACCAGCACAGCCATAACCCCAGAAACACGAGGAAGAAAGTCTCCTCGTCTATGCCCGGGGCGGCGATTTCCGATAAGGGCATGATCGCAGCGTCGGGAAGGTAGAAACCCTTTTGGTCGTTCTCCAGTGCTGGTTGACGATCTATGCCAAAGCCGAAGGGGTCGTCAAGCTTGGCGAATTTTTCGCTCTGCTGTGATAGAATCTCCGGTCGAAGAAAGCGGGCGATGAAATCTGCAAAACTAACTCCCCAGCCTCCCATTCCAAGTAGAGACTTTCATACATATTCAGCACCTTCACCAGGCTGGGAAACTGGTGCTGAATAGCATTCTCTGGTGTTAGGCCCATTACCAGCGGCTTGGTAGTGAAGACATATTCGTCAGGAGGAAGTAACTCTTCATAATGCTCCCCCTCACCGGCAAACCCGAAATCTCAGCAAATTCTTCCAGGGGAATGGAGAGTTCCCTGTTCGACAGAAGAAAAGTATGGGTGGGGATGTTCCATTGTTCTATGAATGCCTTAACCCACAACGTCGGAGGAACAGGGTACTCGAACAATGAGGCGTAGACTGCGGGGTACAGACCAATCTTCATCAAATGCGTCCTCTTCGCTGACAAGATATACCTAGCCCACTGCAAATACCCGGTCGATTGTCGAGGGGTCAATCCAATGTTATAAGGTTGTCCCCAAGGGCGCGACTCACCCTGGAATATGCGCCGCCCCAGAATATCCACGGCTGCCGGCGGCTGCACAGGAATAGCAGCAATCGAAGGCTGAAGAAGATCCTCCGAGTTCCAATTTACGACCTCCATGGCATAGTTCACCGGGGGTGCATCTGCATATGGGATCGATGAGATCGGCTCTGACGGCGTCACACAAGAAAAGCTTCGCAACCCTTGATGATTTCACTGTACCATCTGCCCCACAGATGAAGGTTCTTTTACTCCGGGTCGAAATCCTTAATGAGAGCGAGAACCTCCCGGTCCACCGGCGCCTCAGGGAATCCTCCCTCTGAGCGGAAAAATGGGAATGAAAGATCAGCAGACATGTTGCCTGCAAGAAAAAGCGAAATTCAGTTATCAGTATCATAAGTTAATTTTAAAAATTCCAACGCTTGGTACTTTAAAATTCATACCACACTGCAACGCAGTGGAGAGGGGACCAAAGGGGGACCCACAAAATCCAGATGATAATGCATCAGTTAATAAGACAGCCTCATCATTGGATGAGACAGTCAATTAATGAGGAGATCCTCAAAAGAATATTCTCATTAAATGAGAAATCCCTTGAGACAAGGAGAAAAGCTTCCTTTTCAGAGCAAAGCTCTGTCACAGAGTGACACTTGTCAAACTCTGGTCACAAGGGAATAAAATTCCTTAAAGAGCCTAGCTCTGTAATAATGATGGAAAAATCCATCAAAGGAAAATTTATTCCTAAAAATTAAAGTTTGGGATCTTAAAGATCCATGAAAAACTCTTAGGAGTTCATCATCAGAAGATCAAAAGATCTATGTTTTGTCATTGAGCAAAGCTCTGTTCATGGGTTAAGAAACCCTGAAACAAATTCTTGAGAGCAAAGCTCTGTTTATGAAACCCCAAAAGGGTTTTCTTTAGATCAAAAGATCTATGAGAGCAAGGCTCTGTTAAATAAAATAAATTTAATTTAAGTTAATTTTTACCTAAAATTTTTCTAGAGTTTAACTCTTAAAAGTTCTTGAAAGAAAGAGCAAGGCTCTGAAAATAAAATTCTTGAAGATGATAATCATCTGCTGAGGACCAAAGGTCCTATTTACAGGCGCTCAAGCGCTTCTTCAACTCCTGAGTTGATACAACGGTCTGGATCTTGCCACCGCTGCACTCACGTGAGCGCAACAGTGGGGGGGCATTTGTTTCCCCCAATCAGAGCAAAGCTCTGTTTGAATTTCAAATTCAAAAGGTGAAGCAACGCTTCAGATCTCTTGCGCTGCACCAGAGCACCACGTGTCAACAGCAGACACGCCAGCGCAAGGGGCGCTGCGCCCAAAGCAGCGCACCCCAATCAGAGCAAGGCTCTGTTTTAAAATTCAAATTTTAAATAAAGGAAGCAACGCTTCAGATAACTTGCGCTCTGCGCTGCATGCCACGTGTCAAACAGTGGTGCGCTAGCGCAGTTGCGCTGCGCTCTGCGCTGTGCGACACGTGTCAGCGCAGTTGCGCTGCGCTCTGCGCTGCGCGACACGTGTCAAGCGCAGGTGCGCTTGCGCCAACTGCGCCAGCATTTAAATAATAAATTATTTAATTAATCAGAATTAAAATTCTACAAGGATCTTTCCAATCTTATTAAAATAAGAAGATTATCTTCTGTAAAATAGAGGCCTTAGGATCAAAGATCCAACGGTGGGGAAATGTCCCCAGATCAATCAAAAAAAGATCTCTGTAACTAACTTAACAAACCATTTGGCCCTATATAAAGGCCCCTAGACTCCAAGTCTCATATAGAGACATAGAGAAAAGGGAGAATTCTGAAAAATTTGAAAGGCAAGCGTTTGAAGAAAGAAGATCATCTTCTTCAAGGTAAAGAATTAAATTCTCGGAAGAACAGATATGAAAACACCTCATAAAAAGAAGAATTTCTTCTAAAAAGATCAAAGATCTAAGAACAAGATCAAGATCTTCAATAAAAAAGAAAAAGATCAAGAAGATCTAAAAGATTAAAAAGAAGTAATTTACTTCATTTCTAGATCTTCTGATCTATATAAAGGCACAGCCTTTTGATGAACCATTGGTTCTTGAATCTTGAGGTAGAAACTCTTTAGAACAAGAAAAACTTGTTTCTTTGATCTTAATTATATCAAAATGCGCTCTGCGCTATTGAACAGTGCCCTGCACTCTTAATCTGTGCCTTTGCGCTCCTTGGACTGGCGCAAGTCACCAGAACGCGCCACGTGTCAACCACAGAACAATCTGTGTTTTGCGCTCCTAAAAACATAGCGCTGCGCTCTTGCATTGGCGCACTTCACCAGAGTGCGCCACGTGTCAGCAGCGCACTGCGCTAATAGACTTGCGCTCATGCAGAGCGTGACACGTGTCATCTCCGCATGCGCTGGCGCCTTGCGCTCTTTAATTGGCGCAAAGCGCATGACAGGCCACGTGGCACATTGTCAGACCAATTTAAATGCTGTGCATTATTAAGAAAGGGCAGAGCCCAATTAAAAAGTCTAACAGACCAATTTAAATGATGTGCATTATTTAAAAAGGGGCAGAGCCCAATTAAAAGGCCTAACAGGCCTAATATAAATGCCATGCATTTAATTATAGAGCCCAATGCTATGCATTGTTTAAAAAGGGCAGAGCCCAAGCAAAGGCCTAACAGGCCAAGTATAAATAAAATGTTACACATTTTCAAATGGACTTAGCCCAATTCTGGCCATAAGTCCTCAATATAAATTGAACTGAGCACAACTGCTTTCCCAATCAATTTACACTCGGTTCGAGGGTACATCTCTTTACTCCTCTGATATCTGTCGTTGTAATCCCTCAACGTCGTCAGAGAGGTGACGGGTCCCGACAACCACCCACTGCTACGGACTGTGGGGTCCTTAAACTCATGGACTATGACGTCCTTAACCTTGACCGTGATGTCTTAAAACTAATACCGGACTATGACGTCCTTAACCTCGACCGTGATGTTTTAAAACTAACACCGGACTGTGGGGTCCTTAAACTCACAGACTATGATGTCCTTAACCTTGACCGTGATGTCTTAAAACTAACATCGGACTGTGAGGTCCTTAAGCTCACGGACTATGATGTCCTTAACCTTGACCGCAACGTCTTAAAACTAATATTGGACCGCAATGTCCTTAAACTACTATTCGACAGTAACGTCACTAAACTAAACAACAGAGCCCCCAATTGCTCTTTTGTCGGATCTAAACGATCCCGTTAAGTCGATCTTAGTCTAAAATTAGACTAACGTGTCCTTAACGAACGTTTAAGTCGATCTTAGCCTAAAATAAGGCTAACGTATTCTTAAACACACCCCCCCAAAACCAAATCTAAGAAAGATACGGATTTGGACTAATCCACGTCCTACGGGCGACAGCACAAATTAGCCTCCGTATACAATCCACGGGCAACCGAACACAAAACAAACACACACGACACGAAGTGACCATATGGAGAAGGAGAAAGTTGTTACCGCGGTGCGGTAGCGTAATTAACTACAGGGGCTTGCGCTTGCAGGGAAGAGCGTCCCCACAATCAAAAACCCCTCGAGCGAGGGGGAATCTGACGAAGTCTGCTACATCGGACGCATCCGTTTAAACCTCCGATACACGGTGCCATAAATCAACTTGGCATCTTCGGAGAGGTGGACGGATAGCACCAATTAGCATCTTTCCCGAATCTCAGGCAAGACGTCCCTGTCGCGTCTTCTTTCCGATGGGAATAAGGGGAAACGTCAAATCCTCCACCGGCTTTCTCAGCAGCCAAAGAAGAACCGATCTTCAAGGCTTCCCTTGACGAATACAAATCTTAACAAATATGAGCTCATCAGGAAAGCAAAGCGGCTGGCCAAGTCGTCAGAACCGGGCGACCTTATCCAGGCTGGTACGATCAAATCAAGTACCCGCCGGGATATATGATCCCTAAATTCTACATGTATAAAGGGACAGGAAATCCCCATCAACACATCACTCAGTTCAGAGCTCTATGCAGCAATACTGGAGGCGACGAAAAACTGCTGTTTCGCCAGTTCGTCGGCAGTTTGGCGGAGACAGCATTTGAATGGTACTCGGAGCTTCCGAATGACCCCATCAAAACATTTACAGAAATGGAGATACTATTCACGCAGCGTTTTGGAAGAGCAAGTGAGCGCACCCCGATCATTGCATTAATCAATGCCAGGGTGAAGCCAGGAAAGACCTGGGTTCAATACGCAATTCGATAGCGGAACCTATGGTCAAAATGCAAACAACGCATAGAAGAAGCTCCCGCTGTGGGCATGTTCGTAGGGACCCTTGATCCTCAGGCGACTATTGTAAGTCTACGGTAGCGCCCCGGCCGTCTGTCCGAGGCCAAAATGTGGAAACGAAAACTTTTTCAAAAACTTGAAATCGGCGCTATCGCAGACTTTAATCCCGGATCGAACCATTAACCTACAACTAGCAAACTAGAGATGGGTTAGAAAAGCAATACCGATCGATCCGTGTCCTTCGGACTTTGGCCACCATCCTAAGCTCCTCGCGGCATCTCCGATCTCGATCTCCTCGTCAGAAAGGGCACCACATCATCAAGTCTTTTTACGGGCTCCCGCTTCATCCGAAGCAACTCGGACACGAAGTTTGTTAGCCGACGTGTCCAAGGTGAAGTAGAGAGTGTGTGTGATCACTTTGTCTCTTGCATCCATTGCATGGATGGAGGTTGAAGATGAAACCATTAATGGAGGTTGTGAGCTAGAGGAAGGAGAAGAAGAGGAAGTTCTTTTCCTTTTTGTGTTGTGTGTTAAAAATGAGAGAGTGAGAATGAAAAACATAAGAGCTAGCTCTCATATATGGCTGCCCTTCTCTCTCCTCCTCTCCTTTCAACCCACAAATCAATCATATAATATGACACATGCACAAAGAAAGAGACCATGAGTCACCACTTGTGCATGTGTCACAATTAATGCTCATGATCATGATTTCTAGCTCATAATTTCCATTTGTAAACATTAACCCAAATGTTTACAACAACAAAAAGATACGGCAACACCTAAAGTAAACTCGTGACGGATCACAAGGATACCCCTCACCTGTATATACATACCTGCATCCGCATTCCGACTGAATGCGAATGCGATGAGACTAAAGTAATCCAACAAATCAAATACTAGGATCTGGCTTAAACCAAAGCCCACTAGTATGATCCGTCCGATCAAGATCCGTGCACGACTGCACGTATATGATCGAACCCTGCCATATACCATACGGTCTCTACAACGTTTCGCCCGAAACTTAAGAAACTGTCTGTGGGGGACTCTAAAGACTCGTCAATATTTTGGCTGTGGATTTAACCACTAGTACATCAGAGGTACTAGCCGTACGTAACGGGCTACCAGATATTGACCAAAAGGGAGGTCGATGAGCGAACTCATCCTGACACTTTACTGAGCCTGTCAGTGACAATATCCGTACAGTCCGGTCCGTTCGTCTATGAGCATCGCATGTCGGGGCTAGGGGTTGGTAAAAGTCAGACCCCCAAAAGCGGTACAAGTCGTGTCGGAGTGTAGCCCAGAACACCCTGAGATACTACTGGAATACCTACCAGTAAATCTCCTGCCTTGGCCAAGGACTTTGTGTAATGGCTCTTTTAGACACAGCGCGACCTCACCCCCAATACCGGGAGAAACGAAACCCCTGCCGATCCGCTCACTGCCTCCATGTGGCTCGGGACTGTACCCAACTAAAACCTGTTTGCACGACTCCTTTAAGCCGTGGTAGGGTAGTAATCAAAGCACTGTGGGAACTCACACGAGACAAATGACGATCTCAGGTCGATGAACTAACCTGTACACATATCACCAGGGAACTGCTATCTGACGTCAGGTATAATACCAACTAGCATGTTCCCGGCGAGTCCTGTCCGGTATACTCATAACCTAATGAGCACCTGTATACATCTTAGGTGAACCAACTGACACCAATGGCTTATGAGACCGGCCACCGCCCCTCGTCGGGGTCTCGACTGTATACACTAGTCTACTCCGGAGTATCGATACCCTGTCTCGAAAACTCCCATGACTAGGGACCTTTTAAGGATGTGCTTATAGACTACCCAACTCTCACGTATATGATCGCCATCATATTGCTGGTAGTCAAGCAAGAATCCTAAGGGCTCTATCAATGTGTAATAGTGACCTGTAATATCACCTGAAGCATGTACATGATGATAAAGATAAATCAGATAGCATACTATCATCTTGAGTAAGACTGTCCCACCGGCATAGGTCCTCCCTCAATCATTGCAATCACGTGCCTGCGATCCAATAATTGACTTTGAGGGCACTATATCCAACAATCTCCCACTTGCACTCAAGGCTAATTATTGCAATGTCGCATACTCACAGCCCGTATGATACCGAACACCCAACTCCTCTACTAATCAGTCTCACAAAGCCCATTTGCGAAACTATTATGTTCGAAGAATAGCCTCAATGAGTGGATCTGCCCTGATGTTTCTTTCTATGTCTCTCTTTATCTCAAGTTCGCGGAGAAAGCCATCTCCCGAAATGAGCAATACCTGTCTTAGAATATGTTTGGATGTCTGATGGGACCTAGTTCATAAATGAACTCCAAATCCAAACTTCTTAGACTGTATTGTCAACTGAACTTAATCAGTATCCTGCGCCATGCCTCCCTCAGTATCCGTTTGGACCACCTGTCCAAAATACTGCCCCTTGTCAGTGGGAAAAATACAACTCTGACAGTCACTCTGTCATCCAGGTCACCTTGGAAGCCTGGAATGATAACCGTCTCCTAAAAGAGGCTGTTGTTATCATATCCCTATAACATCCACTTATGTTCTAAAACTGCTTCCGAACGTTTCTCCCGGATAGGATTAATATCAAATTATCGCATCTAGTGCAAAAACAACGTCTGGTGTGGTACTTGACATATCATGATTGACTCAATTACCTAAGCAAGTGATCTGCCAATCATGCACATCTCTCACCCCTTTAGTCTGTAAGACAGCTTTAGAGAGGGTGACTCCATCACCTGCAGGTACACTACCGTGCCAGGAGTCGTCCATTCTAAAACACCTGTAGAATACTGTCTAAGTACCCAGATTGGGAAACTAACCAAATCTAAATCTAGAACTATAGATCAAGTAACCAGAATATCTGATATAGTATCCAAATCCTATATGGAGAAAACTACTGTGTGACAACCAAAGTATAACCGATCGTAGTATAGGAATTTCACTTCCTACTCTGTGTATGTCATCCAAATACCAGGACATCACACCCTATCTTTTGCATTTTTAACACGTCAATTTCCCTATCTTTTGCATTCATCTAGAGGTGTTCGGTTTGCATATTACACATATTAGCAAAACAATCCTGAAATACTAGATTGCATGTGTTAGATTTTAAAACCGGCACTCTAAGGGAAATTGACTGTATTTCATAGCATGGCATCATTCCTATATTGCGCAACTTGTGTTTCGAAGTCTGTGCAGGAAATTCCGGAAGAATGGTCAAATTTGTACAACATTACTGTTAAAGATTACGCCAACTCAAGGATTGCAAATCTGGCACCGATATAGAAGGAATATTGGGAATCAACACATCAGAGAGTAATACCAAAGACAGAACAAAGCAACACAGAAAAGCTCAAGCCCTAGCTCTCCTAATGAGCCGCGGATCCGCGGCCGGAGCCGGCTTGCACCGCGGATCCGCGGGAAAAGCTCAAGCCCTAGCTCTCCTAATGAGCCGCGGATCCGCGGCCGGAGCCGGCTTGCACCGCGGATCCGCGGTGGAGTTGCCACGTCATCGCCTCAATTTCAGTGCAATGTTCTTCCCTCAGGTCCTACAACTCATAAAGCCACTGCAATTTCCAGAATATTCCTGAACCTTCTGCCAGATCAGCAAGCTCTAGGGTTCCTAACTAAACACCCCAAGCTTCCACAACAAGCTTCACCTAAACTACATTAGAGCCTAGAACCTTCTCCCTAACCTCCTAGCTTAGGGTAGAAGCTAAGCCCTAACTAACTACTTCTAGAAGCCTCTCCCTACAACAAACTTTTGGAGGGAAATTCAAAATTCAAAATCCTAGACCTAGGGTTTGGGAAACCTATAAAAAGTCCCCAAGGCTCACTTGAAAAAGGTTGTTCAATCTTTGGCTAATCTTTAGTTGCTCAATTCAATTGTTGTGGTTGTTCTTCATCTTCAACCCAACAACTACCACCTCAAAACCCTAACCCTAATCCAATCCAAGATCAAGAATTCAAGATCCTTTGAGTGCAAGCCAAGCAAGTCTTCAACGATCCTTTAGAAGCAGAACCGGACTTCAATGGAGCACGAGATCCAAGCCGATCCACGACTCAAGGAGCCGAGCGATGCTAGAATCGACAATCAAAGTTCCATCCTCTTGTAGTTCTTGAGAGTTGTAGCTAATTGTTGATATAAATAAAGGTGAAGATTCTTTAAACTTGCTTATTTTCAATTCGAGCATTATGATTCATATTCAATTCTTGAATGTATTTTTCGTGATGATGCTTGAGTAAAACTCCGCTCGTAGAGGAAACGAAACGATTGTAGAATGATGATGTTGACGAATCTTTAAACGATTTCTTAAGTCCTATAACAATTGTAAATTCTTGAAAATTGAATGATCGATGATCTAGATCGATGCGAATGCGTTCTTGATTCCTTTCGCACGATCTAGAGATCAACAATCGATCATTCGATTTCCTAGAAGCTATCTAGTGAATGTGATTCATCAAAAGGACAAAGGATAGGATGAGGAACCCTAATTCTTCGCAAGATCCTTGATCCTCGATGAATCTACATCGATTTAGCATCAATTTGTTAATGGATAAGAAATTGTCATTTCGAATCTTCTTCACATCTACAATCTAATCGATTCCTACGAGCTTTACTTCAAATCTTGAAACTTAAATCGATTGGAATTATATCAATTCTTGATTCTTGATGTTTAATGCTTTCTTGATTCTTGATTAGATTTAGTTGATTCTTGAAATTCATCGATATAACTCTTGAATCGTTTTTGCTTTTCTTTTCTATTAAATTTTCAATTCAAACAAAACAAAATACGAACGAATCGCACAATCCCTGTGGACGATCCGCACTTACTAACGCGCTACAATCGACATCGTTATTGATTGCGGTCAAATAATTTTTTGGTTGTGATTTCTATATAATTTTCATACCGACACAATGAGAAAATCGATCAATAAAAATGGCGCCGCTGCCGGTAATTCGTTCTTTATTTGAAATTTGAATTGAAAGATTTATTCCATTACAATTTTGAGATCAAAATTTGCACAAAATCTAAACGTGTGTTGTGATTTGATTGCGAGGAATTCTGGAAGCTGTAGAGAAAGTGAAATTTTTTTCAGACATTTCCAGAGAGCTCAAGGAGTTAACAGCAGCTTGCTGTGAAAAACTGGTGCAGTGAACAGCACAGACGGGCGCGTTTCCGCGGTCGGAGCTACCTATTGCGGCGGTTCCGCGTCTAGGTGAAAGCCTCTCTGTACAATTTTTCTCTCAGGTGATCCCTAACTTTCTTATCTCCTCCTCTGTCTGCTCCAAATAACATTTTTCTGCAGGCGTCTTTGCAAAAATCGCAGCGCCGCAAAAGGAAAAAATTAAATTGTGCGTGTTTTTGATTTTTGTGGTTATTTGCATAATAATACGGACATTAAGGGGCACGGCCAAATCCAGATTAGGTGGGGAGTTCATTACCCTTCCTAAGCCCCAAAAATCACAAACTTGCATCCGCATTTACCCTCATTAACTAAAAAATATCTAGAGATGACTCTAAGAACCGTCGCACTCACTTAGGATAAGAGAAGGCCGTGGGTAATTCATTACTTATCCGCGTTTCTTTGTGGTGTCTAAGGCAAGTGTGTCGAAGGCTAGTGGTTATTAATTAGGCCCACTACTTACGTAATGGAGTACCTTCCCACTTACCTGGCACTTACCTAGCCACAGGGGGACAAAGAGGCAGTAGAGGATTGATCCTGCGACTTGTCTTTTGGCAGTTAGGAGCGGTCTAGAGCCTGACCTAGGTGACCACTAGATTTTAGGGTATTGCTTGTTGCATTTGTTGTGCTCGCATCATTTTTTTTCAAAAATCCATCCATTTTTCAAAACAAACACCGCATTCATCATTTCCTCTAATTATAAGTCACGCTGCCACTTGTACTAACCCTTTTTAGTGCAAGACAGGCTGGACATGGGATTCTAGTGCCCGTTTAGTCCGCGTCCTACCGATCGACTCCGAAGTCGGTATTTCTACATTTACCCCTTCTTTGCCCACCACCACACCCATACTGATGGATCCTACTCCATCAAATTTCTTTACCAATACCCTGCCGCCGTCCGTTGGTGCGCAGAATCCACCCCGCATCTCTCTCCAAGAGAGGTGCTATCCTATGCGAGGTCCTCTTTCGACCTGCTTATCTATTCCACCAGCCAACGGGGAAAATTTTGAAATTAAACCCCAATACATCAACCTTCTACCCAAATACCACGGTCTCGAGACTGAGGACGCATACGTGTTTATCACGAAATTTGAAAATGTATGCGCAATGATGGGTACTTCACAGCTTTCTGTGGATGCTATGGGTCTACGTCTTCTTCCATTTACCTTGTGCGATATAGCCGAGAAGTGGCTGTATAACACTACCGCACATTCCATTACGAATTGGAAAGAATTCGTTGCAGCATTCCTTAAGAAATTCTACCCTAATCACAAGACAGCTCGAGTCCGCAGCGAAATAAATCAATTCACCCAGCTTCCAAATGAACCATTTTCAAAATATCTTGACCGCTTCAAGGATCTGTTGGTTCAATGCCTACATCACGGAATCCCGAGATGGGAACTATGCCGAATCATATATGAGGGCAGTAACCCTAACACTAAACAGAGTCTTGAAAACATGTGTCAAGGAAATTTTATGACCAAAGACGATGGGGAAGCTTGGAAATACTTAGAAGATTTCACTGAAAAATCTTTACAGTGGGAAAGTCCATCATTTAGGGGTGGCAATAACCAATCGGATGTTTCCATAGGAGTTAGAGCTGACATTTCAGCTATACATAAGAAACTCGAGACTATGGAAAATAAATTTTTAGCTGCTGCCCTAAATCAAATGTCACTTCCCAAAACTGTATGTGGATGCTGTTCTGATCCTTCTCATTTGACGAAAGAATGTCCACGAAATTCTCCGTTTCAAGGTCATGAACATATCAATTCTTCCTTTCAAAGACCTAGGAACGATCCATTTTCTTCCACATATAATCAGGGTTGGAGGAATCTGTAACACCCGGCCCTTTTTATACCAAAAATCTGTATATTATTACTTTAGAATTCTAGGTATTCTTATTTATAATTGCATTCATTTTATTCATAATTACATTACTTCTAAACCGCATATTTCTTTTATTACAACCCAAACCTAATTCCCTAATCCTATATTTTTTCCTTAGAAATACCCGAGCCCAGCACATTTTTCCGTCAGCCCAGCTTTTCAATTTTCCCAGTTATTTGATTTAAACCTAAAATCCGTTTCTCAGCCCAAATCTATTTCCCTTTTATTATATAAACCACAGCCCATTTCATTATTAGAGAAAAGTTAAACCCTTGCTTTTAAAGGAACTTAGCCCAGCAACCAGCCTCTTGTAAATCTTTTACTTCCCTAGCCCAACTCCCCGGCCCGTCTCCATTTTCCACTAATTAAATCCTTTTACTTCCCTAGCCCAACTCCCCGGCCCGTCTCCATTTTCCTCCTTATTTTCTCCTTGGCCCGGCCCAATCTCCCCCAACAGCCGCTTCCAGCCTCCAACCCGCGCCGCGCCTCGAACCCGACCCGCCTCCTGTTCATTTTCTTCCCCACAACGGCTCTTTTTCCCGCCTCCTCCGCTCACGCCCGCGTTCCTCGCCTCCACCAACGCCCACGCGCTGCCGTTCTCCCCACGACTCGTGCGCCGTTACCTTGACGTGCGCACCCCTTCTCTAACCCCCATCACCTCCCCATCTCTCCAACTCTCATCACTCTTCCTCTCTCACTCACCTCCACCGTCGACACCATTAAACCCGAGCTCCCCACTCCCTCCTTCGTCCTCCACGAGACCCCTGCACGCACCTTCGACCTCCCCCTCGTCGTCAGCAACATCACCCCAGTCGACTCCCTCATCTCTCTTCCCATCCCATTTTCCGCTCACTCCCTCCCACGTCGCGCACCCACACCTCGCCGTTACCCCACGACGCCGACGACCCCGGTCACGACTCCAACTCCCCTCATTCACCATCCCTCCCCCTTCAAGACTCTAACCCATCAACTCGAGACCCCTGCACCCACTCCCCTGCACCCACTCACCTGCACGCCGACGAGCTCCCTTGCCGTCCCGTGTCGCCTCGTTGACACCCGAGCATCACCCACTCTCCCTTGCACTCTCTCTCTCTCATTGCTCCCTCTCTTCTCTCTGTCTTTCTCTCTCTCACTCTCGATTTCACTTTCCCTCACTGTCTCTCTCTCAATACACACACTCTCTCTCTTTCTCACTCCCTGCTCTCTAGTTCTCTCTCTGTTTTCATTCCTTCTCTTTCTCTAACCCTCTCCCTCTCAATCCCCTCTGCTCACTCCCTCTCCCTAACTCCCTCTCAAAAACCACACAAAACACTTTTCTTTACAAACACTCACTGCGGCCATTGCTGGAGCGACGCCGTCGACCGTCGTCAACCACAGTACACTCACTGAGGATCATCAAGCACCCCTCAACCTCCAGTAACCGTGTAACGACTCCGGACAACTCCGACGCAAAATCCGCGTCTCGATCCAAGCTCGCGCAAATCCGTTTCAAGGCGTACATCACGCGTTCGTGACGCCGCTGCTACTGTGCGACCCCGAGACGCCTCCAGGCAAGTTTTTACTTGCTTACATGCTATTTACTTATGGTACAAATCACTCAATACATAGATTTTAAGGTTACAAATTTAAACCAATTATGTGCCATAACCTGCTCGACGCGTGTTCCCAAAGAAAACACTTTTCTAAATTGACGGAACTGGATTTATTACTTGGGCCCTTGCTGTGATGAACAACGTGTGCAAGTTTCGTTGGATAATTTGATCGTTTATGACCAAAACGACTACCCCCAAGTTTAATCGTAAAACTGTAATTTTATTGCACCTGAAAACCGTTAAATTCACCATAAATCATATACATAATAGAATGGTGCGTTCGAGGGCTCAAATCGAAGCCGACTCGACGATCTTTGACCCTATACTGGTTTCCTGGTATTCCTGTACTTAAACTGTGATGATATTTGGATCGGAAAGCGACTCTGGACTGCAGTCCAGAGCGACTCCAGTTGTTGCTTGCTGTTCCGTAATGGGTACCACAAGATTTCCTTAACTCATAGGTTGCGGAACTCTGCTGGTTATTATAGATAAATCTGTTAGCTAGACAACACAATTGGTTTCATTCTGTTTCGTTACCATTTAATATTTCATCTGTAATTTAAAAGATCGGGCCGCATAACAGTCCCAGCAGAATCAGAACTGACATATTAGTGTTAAACAGTGTATATCTCCTGACGTGCAGATGCGATTGAAGATCCGTATGTTGCGTTGAAAACCTTACTGAAAACCCTAGATTTCATTCAACTGTAGCGTCGCTAAATTCTGATCTCAACTGGGTTTAAAATGCGTTGCGAAACGGATTTCTGATTCTGAAACCGGATTTCCAGTCGCGAGCGCTTAAAATGAAATGGTTATAACTATTGATCCCGGAACCCGATTGGATTGAACTAAATTTGATGGATAGATAACTGAACATACTAATTACTACCTGTTTATCGTTTCGCTGAATTATATATGTACGTTTCATGATAAATTGTGCAAGTGATAGAATACTGTTTTGTGACACCTTAATCGTGCTTATATACTGTTCACGCATCATATCATACCCATGTCATTGTAGGGATAACCTAGTGATATCGTGCATTTACCCAGTGTTAGATTCTAGCGATGATTGTGGGAAGTACGTCAGTGTTCGTGTATCCGTGATTAAGTGAAAGTGATACGTACTTGTACACAATCAGAGACCCTATTATTCTCTTGCATTGTCGACGTCTGTGGGATGCGTGTACGTGTGACTATAAGTGGTATGGGACACTTATGGAAGCGCTTGCACGGGTGTTACAGATAAGGCATCCGGCACTGCCATTTATCTTAGATATTAGTCGGGACGTGCTTGATGGAGGTCCTGCCTCCAGTTCTCGCGCAGACTTGTCACGGATCGATTAGTATTTAGGGTTATGGTTAGCGTTTGATGTAGACCACGGGGTGTGGGGTAATTTAAGTGTGAGTTCAACATGATCTCGGGAGTCCCATGCCAGCTTATATATTTAGGGAGATATATGGAGATTTACAGGGTACGTGATATACACCGTGATATACATGTTACATGCTGGGCCCGTGGTCCCTTGCCCTTGGGTTCTACCCTTGGGTGGAGGACACTCGCGAGTGGTTGACTCTCACACTTGGACTGACGATAGGCTTAGTGACCTGTACAGTGAGACTTAGAGACTGATAGGGATACTGGCATTTATATTCCTTATATACTGTGTTGACATACGTGACATATCGTTCTACTGCTTTACTGTTCCACTGCATTGATTACTGCACATGCATATTCGTGATGTCATTGATTTACTGCTTCACATATCTATTATCACCGTTAGAACTGTCACTTGATTTTATACATATTATATTGCTTTTGTGTCGCTCTGACGACCTGAGTATGCATGCTCAGTGTGAGGAGAAGATTTAGCTTGGACCAGAACTAGACGTACATCACAGACTTCTTAACTTGCCATTTCGAGTTACATTTGTTTCTTCCACTTCAGGTCAGTTATATTATTGTTTCTTTCAGTTACTGCATTTCTCATTACCTGCGCATCTTTCACTGTTTACCATGAAAAACTAGAAGCCGAAGTGTGACTACGGCAGGACTTTCCTTGACCGTAGGAGCATGGCTGGCCTTGTCTACCCCTCGTATTCCGTATTTTGGAAAGCGGGGCGTGACAGAATCACCCTAACTTTTCTTAGAACCAATCACAATCTCAAAACATGGTTCCAAACCAAAACAATTTCCAAAGGGTCCCTCCACCACAACAGCAACCACCACAATTGAGTCAGCACCCCTTCCAATCACAGAACTTTCAAAATCCGGTCAACACACCTGCACCGTCTAGTCCTTTACAGTTGACCGGGACTGACGAATCCTCTTCATTCATAAACTTGCTTCTGACAAATCTCATGCAAGTATCGGCTGAAATAAAGACTTCCGTCGATGATATAAAGAAAAACTCAGCATCCCAAGCTGAGAGTATCAAATCGATGGAAGCAGAAATTGCACGATTGAAAGCCGAAATGAGTGCAAGAGAGAAAGGGAAACTCCCAGCTCAACCTTTACCCAATCATGGCTATTCACATCATGTGAATGCAATCACTACGTTGAGATCTGGGAGAGTGCTTGACAATCACGTTGGGGAAGAGATTGATGACACTGAAAAATCTATCGATGATACCCCGGCTGAGACCTTTCCTTCCACTTCTACTTCTAATTCTGACCCCAGTTCTTCTACCCCACCACCTTCTTGCGAGCCTATTCTTCGTTTCTCACAAGGCTCGCCACCTCAGCCCAGCTCTTCTAGTCCACCGAAAACGATCCCCACTCCTATTCTTAGATCGTTTCCACCCACACGATCTTCTCCAATGTTGGACCCTGATCTTATTGCTCAAGCTCCTTACCCAAATCGGTTAAGGGGAAACAGACCAAGTCCACAAATGGAGAAGATCACTGAAATTTTTAAACAGGTTAATATCAACATCCCTCTTCTAGATGCTATCCAACAAGTCCCAGCGTATGCGAAAGTTCTTAAAGACTTGTGCACTAGAAAGAGAAAGAAACAAATGCCCAAGAAGATATTCATAGCAAAGACTGTAGACACAGCTTTCCCCCAACAATTACCGAAGAAACGTAAGGATCCTGGCTATCCTACTATTTCCATTTCTATCAGGGAGAAACACATCAACCGTGCTCTACTAGACCTTGGCGCAAGTGTTAACCTGCTTCCTTTCTCGGTCTATGAGCAGTTAGGGATCGGAGAGTTGAAACCATCTCCTTGCACTCTACAGATGGCTGACCGATCAATCACCAAACCTAGGGGTGAACTGGAGGATGTGTTAATAAAACTCGGGGAATTTATATTCCCTGTGGACTTTATTGTAATTGATACACAGCTTGTAGCGAACCCACGGAATCAAATTCCGGAGATTTTAGGTCGCCCCTTTTTGGCCACTTCCAACGCTATCATCAACTGTCGTAATGGTTCTATGACCCTATCTTTCGGGAATAGGTCAATAGAGCTGAACATTTACAAGTTGGGAAGTGTACCCTCCGAACCTACTGCTCAGGTCTTTTCTGTCGACTTAATAGATGTCGACAGTAGCGAATTTGATGATCCTCATGATACTGATCTAGACTCTTTTCATACGTTATTGTTTGACCCAACTATGTATCATACACATACGGACTCTTCCACCGAGATGTCCGGGTCAACAACTAACACTGATTATGAACTGTTTTTAGAGTCTGAAGATCACCCCGCACTTTGTGATGACATTATTCTCTGGGGTATTGATGAAACTTTTGAAGAGATCTTCGCTGATGAACTCGCATTTTTGAATGACACGGGTGTTGAGATGAATCATCTCTCAATCAATGAAATTGAACCTCCACCCCTTCTTCTGAACTGTAAAAAGAATGCGAGTAATCCATCACATTCACTGCATCGTCTCTCCAAAATGAGACGCACACACATTCTATTCCACCACTTAACCTTTCCCCACTTCTTCTTCCACCAACCAGAGCACTGCATTGATAAAAATTTTCGAATGGTTGGTGCTAACTTTCGGTCTTTGCAAAGCTTGGCATCGACCAATGATTTTTGACCCCCTCATGTGATTTTCAAAAGATTAACATTGCTTAAGTTTGGGGGGGTACATTATCTGGCTCTTGAAAAGAAAATTTTTACAAAATTTTGAGCCAAAAATGAGTTTGGGGGAGGGTCTTCACTTAAATATTTTGCCCCCACTAATAAATTCCTCCCGAGCTTACAGGTCTTTCGAGATTTAGCAGATGGCAACAGTAAGGACACTGTTGAAAACAAGTTTGGGGGAGGTTTGTGCTTATTTTCGCATCATTTGCATCATACTTTGCATAAGCACAAAACATTTTTGAAAACCTATAAAAATTTGAAAATTTGAAAAAAAAAATAATATATATATAAATTTTTGCACATAAATAAGATAATAAAAGTTTAGATAGTGAAAAATTACATCCAAAAGATTGGAAAAATTTAAGAAAACCAAGAAAATTAGAAGTTTTCTTATACGAACTAGTAATAAGTAGTTATGAGCCGTTGTCCCAAGGGTTAGTAAGATGAAGGAAGTCACTAATCTGAGGATAAAAATAAGTCTGAAAAATAGTTTCTATTCTGGAAGCCAAATATTTTGAACGTTGATACCCTGCTATTCGCACTTACACACATCTTGAAGCCCGGGATAGTAAAGGATACCTTGAAATGCTCTTGTCTTAAAGCCGATGTATGAAGGAAATGAAAAATGAAGAAAATATAAAATGGTGAGAAAAATGAACACTGGTTTTGTTATCGCCAAGGCAGCAATAAAAAAATATAGCGAGGGTGCCTCTTCACCTAGTACCCTAAGGCCAACTGGTCTGGGAGTCACTGCTAAGCCTTAGGTGGTGCAAGACGAGGAAAATACACCAAATAAGCAAGCACATGAGTAATCGGTCGGTTAGTACCTCATGAAATATTAACGGTCGCATGAAAGTGTGTAAGCAATCTCATCTAAATATTCATTAATTAAAAAGTACTGAGGCTGATGGGAAAGAGTATGATAGCTTGAATTGAATTCTCCGGGTGTAGGGATGTCCTTTACACACACGTAGGGTGATATGATCGATGTTTGCAATACAGATAGGAATGAAGAATAAGACGATGTTTTATTGAGGGAGGATGTGATTTCTGACATCTTTTCATGACTATTAAGATAAGGCTCATGACAACCGAAAAGCTAGCTTAGTTGGAAACCATAATTTTCAAGGCATTTCTTTTACGATTCTTATCTTTAAATGTAATATTCATGATCTTCCTTTTATTATTGGATTTTGTGGGTGCAATCTGCTGAAAACCCTCAGGAGACAACACTCCTCCTACTAGGGACACCTAGAGGTTTAAAGGCTTGTTGCACGTGCTCAGTGCAATCGTGTTGCCTACGAAAGTGTGCTAGATAGTTTATCTCTTTCTTTATTTTCTCCTTCTCTTTTTAATAAAACAGTTCGCTCGAGACGACCAAAAATAAGTTTGGGAGAATTTGATCAGTCGAAAATAATGTATTTTTAACACGTCAATTTCCCTATCTTTTGCATTCATCTAGAGGTGTTCGGTTTGCATATTACACATATTAGCAAAACAATCCAGAAATACCAGATTGCATGTGTTAGACTTTAAAACCGGCACTCTAAGGGAAATTGACTGTATTTCATAGCATGGCATCATTCCTATATTGCGCAACTTGTGTTTCGAAGTCTGTGCAGGAAATTCCGGAAGAATGGTCAAATTTGTACAACATTACTGTTAAAGATTACGCCAACTCAAGGATTGCAAATCTGGCACCGATCTAGAAGGAATATTGGGAATCAACACATCAGAGAGTAATACCAAAGACAGAACAAAGCAACACAGAAAAGCTCAAGCCCTAACTCTCCCAATGAGCCGCGGATCCGCGGCCGGAGCCGGCTTGCACCGCGGATCCGCGGTGGAGTTGCCACGTCATCGCCTCAATTTCAGTGCAATGTTCTTCCCTCAGGTCCTACAACTCATAAAGCCACTGCAATTTCCAGAATATTCCTGAACCTTCTGCCAGATCAGCAAGCTCTAGGGTTCCTAACTAAACACCCCAAGCTTCCACAACAAGCTTCACCTAAACTACATTAGAGCCTAGAACCTTCTCCCTAACCTCCTAGCTTAGGGTAGAAGCTAAGCCCTAACTAACTACTTCTAGAAGCCTCTCCCTACAACAAACATTTGGAGGGAAATTCAAAATTCAAAATCCTAGACCTAGGGTTTGGGAAACCTATAAAAAGATCCTAAGGCTCACTTGAAAAAGGTTGTTCAATCTTTGGCTAATCTTTAGTTGCTCAATTCAATTGTTGTGGTTGTTCTTCATCTTCAACCCAACAACTACCACCTCAAAACCCTAACCCTAATCCAATCCAAGATCAAGAATTCAAGATCCTTTGAGTGCAAGCCAAGCAAGTCTTCAACGATCCTTTAGAAGCAGAACCGGACTTCAACGGAGCACAAGATCCAAGCCGATCCACGACTCAAGGAGCCGAGCGATGCTAGAATCGACAATCAAAGTTCCATCCTCTTGTAGTTCTTGAGAGTTGTAGCTAATTGTTGATATAAATAAAGGTGAAGATTCTTTAAACTTGCTTATTTTCAATTCGAGCATTATGATTCGTATTCAATTCTTGAATGTATTTTTCGTGATGATGCTTGAGTAAAACTCCGCTCGTGGAGGAATCGAAACGATTGTAGAATGATGATGTTGACGAATCTTTAAACGATTTCTTAAGTCCTATGACAATTGTAAATTCTTGAAAATTGAATGATCGATGATCTAGATCGATGAGAATGCGTTCTTGATTCCTTTCGCACGATCTAGAGATCAACAATCGATCATTCGATTTCCTAGAAGCTATCTAGTGAATGTGATTCATCGAAAGGACAAAGGATAGGATGAGAAACCCTAATTCTTCGCAAAATACTTGATCCTCGATGAATCTACATCGATTTAGCATCAATTTGTTAATGGATAAGAAATCGTCATTTCGAATCTTCTTCACATCTACAATCTAATCGATTCCTACGAGCTTTACTTCAAATCTTGAAACTTAAATCGATTGGAATTATATCAATTCTTGATTCTTGATGTTTAACGCTTTCTTGATTCTTGATTAGATTTGGTTGATTCTTGAAATTCATCGATATAACTCTTGAATCGTTTTTGCTTTTCTTTTCTATTAAATTTTCAATTCAAACAAAACAAAATTCGAACGAATCGCACAATCCCTGTGGACGATCCGCACTTACTAACGCGCTACAATCGACATCGTTATTGATTGCGGTCAAATAATTTTTTGGTTGTGATTTCTATACAATTTTCATACCGACACAATGAGAAAATCGATCAATCATATGTCATCCAAATACCAGGACATCACACCCTACTACCTTCTTAACAGATCCATCCCCTATTCTGATAAAGTCAAACCTATGACTGTCACATCAGAAATAGATGATCTTTCTCTGCTATATCCGCTTTAGTCCATAAATAGACATAAGCTACTTGTCCACTATGCTTCCGCTGCTCCCACTGACTACGACAACCCTCTGACAGAGTCATATACTCATACACTTCTAAAGCTAGTTTAGAACGATACTATACTCATCCTCCTGCCGGGTCTCACAGTCTGGAACAACAGCAATGGCAAGTCTGGGTAAACAAGAACCTCCCTGTCACCGTCCTTGAGGCTACCGGAGTACCTCTCGGGTGCCTGAGGTTACCCACCATATCTGCGGAGTGGCCAATGGAATGTCAATCCAGATTGAATCTTTAGGTCCTATTAAATTTTCAGTAATCGTTTGCGGTTCTGGAATCACTTCCAGTTCTACCATACTCCCACTACTGTTTTCTAAAAAAAATCCATTTTTATTAAAACTGTGGCGATTCAAGAACAATATCACTATTGATCTTCCAGATGGTAGAAAGTCAACCCTCGTCATAGCCCGGGTCAACCCACAAACAGCCATTACAGAAACGTGCCTTAAGTTATCCAGAGTCTGGTTTTAAGCATAAGCCGGACAACTCCCCGTACCTTAACATTGTTAAGATATGAACTATTCTATATCCAATATAGAAACAGAGGCACTGATTTAATTGGAACCAGATTCAAATCATGCAGCTGTCTCCAGTGCATGTCAACTAAATGGAGAGAGGCCGATCAGCATTACTCAACTTAGCAATACATCCAGATATGAGTAACCTGAAAGAGAAGCAAGTTCTTACAGTCATTACTATCAACTGAATACCATACACAAGTATCTACATCTTCGATCACCTTGAAGAATCCTGATACTTGCAATACCTGGTTCTCTACTTTATTCATATACCTATAACTTCTCAAAACTTGGATCTTGTATTTCTATGAAACACATGTCTAAGAACTAGAGAAGTCACAAGTAAACAGAATATAGTACGAGTACCAACCTCTCTGTCCTAATGGACACTGGACAACATACAATACTCTGTAAAAGTCCCCTGAGTCTAATAACTCATTCCCTGTGTATCGTAGGTTGAAAACTGTACTTATGGTTAAGAAGAATTACACCGTTGTTTAATGCTCCTTACCTAACCATCCACTTATATAGGTAAATGTCATAAACATAATTTCAAAAAGTTATATCTCACTTTATAAAAATAAACGTACAGATATATCAATTTGAAATTGGTGCACAACAACAGATATTCAAAACCAAATATTTGCCGTCCGTTAAACAGCCCAGGCGATTTCCTCAAATATCACCAATTACAACGAATCCCGATATAATGAGGATGATCACCCAATTCCCAATACCTTACTCTCACTCATCATCTGTAAAACCATAAAGATGTGAGAATCAAACCTGGTAAATACATACCCTGGAGCAAGGGCTAATTGGGAAATCATTTTTCTTTTAACAATACACAGTGAAACTGAAACATATAAATGTTTCGAAGGGGTATCCGGGTATTCCTAGTAATGCCTCTTCCATTATTAGATTCACAACTATAACCGTATACTTCTTTGCCATCTCTCCAAATCCCTTTATATGTCTTTAGTCATTACCTTCTGTACACCCCTTTAGGCTAAATGGTTTTCTTCCTTCCCTACCGTTCGGCACCAGCCTATGGTTTGGAAGAAGACTATCCAATAAGCGTAATAGGTGTACTGTCCTAATCTTAGGAGCACTCGCAACCCGAGAGAAGGTAAAGATAAAAGACAACTGAATAAAATCTTATTCCTATTTCTCCTGAACCAGAATCCATCCCCGAACTGGAACAAGTTCCTTCGAGTTCGTATATAACCATACGATGGAGTATCCAAATAACTGTGGATCTTCGTAGTGATACGGAGTGTCCTGGAGAAATACAAAGGTGAAGTAGGAGTGGCGATGAAATACTTGGTTTGGTCGTGAATAGCAGTCGTAGTTTACTTTGCCCTCTTTCTGATCCCTTTATTTGTCTTAACTTATTACCTTCTGCACACCATCGTTAGGCTAATTGGTTTTCTTCATTCCCTACCGTTCGGCACCTGCCTATGGTTTAGAAGAAGACTATCCAATTAGCGTAATAGGTGTACTGTCCTAATCCAAGGAGCACTCGTATCCTGAGAGAAGGTAAAAGGAAAAGACAACTGAATAGCCCTATTCATTTTCTACAGAACCGGAAACCATCCTCGAATCTGGAACAAGTTCCTTCGAGTTCATATATAACCATACGATGGTTTTATCCAATGGAAGTGGATGTTCGTAGTAATACGGGGTGTTCTGGAGAAAAGTATTGGAGATAGTGCCCTCAGAGTCAATTATTGGATCACAGGCACGTGATTGCAATGATTGAGGGAGGACCTGTCCCAGTAGAACAGTCTTACTCGAGATGATAGTATGCTATCTGGTTTATCTTTATCATCGTGTACTGCTTTAGGTGACCTTACAGGTCACTATTGCACGTTGATAGAGCCACTAGGATTCTTGCTTGACTACCAGCAGTATGAGGGCGATCATATACGTGGGAGCTGGGGTCCATAAGCACATCCTTAAAAGGTCCCTAGTCGTGGGAGTTTCAAGACAGGGCATCGATTCTCCAGAGTAGACTAGTGTATACAGTCGAGACCCCGACGAGGGGCGGTGGCCGGTCTCACAAGCCACTGGTGTCAGTTGGTTCACCTAAGATGTATACAGGTGCTCATTGGGTTATGAGTACACCGGACAGGACTCGCCGGGAACCTGCTAGTTGGGATTATACCAGACGTCAGATAGCAGTTCCCTGGTGACATGTGTACAGGTTAGTTCATCGACCTGAGATCGTCATTTGTCTCGTGTGAGTTCCCACTGTGCTTTGATTACTACCCTACCACGCTCAAAGGAGACGTGCAAACAGGTTTTAGTTGGGTACAGTCCCGAGCCACATGGAGGCAGTGAGCGGATCTGCAGGGGTTCGTCTCTCCCGGTATTGGGGGTGATGTCGCGCTGTGTCTAGGAGAGCCAGAACATAGAAAGTCCTTGGCCAAGGCAGGAGATTTGCTGGTAGGTATTCCAGTAGTATCTCAGGGTGTTCTGGGCTACACTCCGACACGACTTGTACCGCTTTTGGGGTCTGACTTTTACCAACCCCCTAGCCCGCCATGCGATGCTCATAGACGAACGGATTGGACTGTACGGATATTGTCACTGACAGGCTCAGTAGGGTGTCAGGATGAGTTTGCTCATCGACGTCCCTTTTGGTCAATAGCTGGTGGCCCGTCACGTATGGCTGATACCTCTGACGTTCTAGTGGTTAAATCCACAGCCATAGTATTGACGAGTCTTTAGAGTCCACCACACACACAGTTACTCAAGTTTCGGGCGAAACGCTGTAGAGGCCGTATGGAGATATGGCAGGGTTCGATCAGATACGTGCGGTATTGCACGGATCGTGATCGGACGGTTTTTACTAGCCGGCTTTGGCTTAAGTCGGATCCTAGTATTAGATAGTGTAGATTTTGTCTCTTTGCATTTGTGTTCAGTGGGAATACAAATGCGGGCATGTATATGCAGTAGTGGGGTTTTCCTGTAATTTATTACGGGATCAGTTTTCTGTAGTTGCCAGTTTGCATTCCGTTCCGGCCGGTTTTCCTTTGTTCCTTCACGGCCGGAGTTTCCGATGGAGGGGGTTATTTGCAAGTTTGCAAATAACTTATTGTGGAGGGGTTTATTGCATTTTGTGGCTTCGTCATCATGAGATTCCATATTGGTCTTTTCCTTTGCTTTTTGAGAAAGGATTGATAAGTGAGATGAGTGTGACTTTGTTATCATTTTCTTTTTGGATGTGGTCACCCTCTACTTTTCCTACCATCACCTCCCTTGATGTTTTTGTTCATTCCTCCACCATTTTGTTAAAAGTGGGGCCGGCCACTTCATTAGAGGGGAGAGAGGTTTCATTTTGTATGAGGGAAATTTGATTATCTCATTTGGCTTGCTCACAAAATCCTTCTCACCACTCCAAAGTTCTTGATTCCTACTTCCATCCAAAGGCAACTTCAAACCCTCAAAGAGACAATGGCTACTACACTATTCTACAGCATATCTTGGACGCGTCGGCTTGCCAACTTCGCGCCCGAGTTGCCTCGGTCGAGAGGTGGGAGCCCGTAAAAGTATCCGGCTACGTGGTGCCCTTTCCGACGAGAAGGTGACGGACGGAGATTCCGCGGGAGATCGGAGTGGAGATGAAGACCGAAGGACACGGATCGCTTGGTATATCTCTTCACCCATCTTTATGTTTGCTAGTAGCTAGGTTAACGGCCCGATCCGGGTTAAAAGTGCGCGGTGGTGCCGGTTTGCTAGTTTGCAAAGTTTTTCGTTTCCGCATTCCGGCGTCGGATCGACGGCCGGGGCGCCGCCGCGGACTTACATTGGTATCAGAGCCACGCCATTAACTTAGCCTAGCTTGCTCTAGTATGTTTAGAACTCGATCGAACAAAAATCCCGAAAACCCGATTTTAAAACATCATTTTTCTATCGAAATTTTTTCAGCTCGAAAATTTTTTCAGTGTGTTGCAGAATACTGTGCAGGGAATTCTAAGCAATCTATGAAAAATTGGTCAAGTGATCTCACCATACGGCTGCGGAACCGTGGCCAAACCCATGCTTGGGCCGCGGTTCCGCCGCACTTTTGACTCTTCATTTGACCAAATTTTTGCAGAGTGCTCCTGAGTTCAAAATGGGGGTTTTGGGATATTCTTTTTGGGCCCAGATTTTCTGTAAGTGCTACAGTAGTGCTTGGGGCCCACTTTGGTGAATTTGATCGATCGAATATTTTAAACATGCTAGTTCACAGTATTTACATTATATCTGCGACCGTGAATGTCACTTGATCGGTAAATCCAGTTATCTGCTATAGCCCTTTTAGACGGATTTGCGAACATGACATTCACGTTGATGTTCTGTGTTGTGCTGTGATGTTGCGGATCGGTCGTGGGGGATAGCCTGGTTGCAGTGGTAGTACAGTTTTGTTTTATATGTACATTTGATATTGCGGGGCGAGCGTCCGACATGTGGACTGCCGTCACTGCCTGTTTGTATTATTCTTTTGGGGCACGACCAGGTTGCGGTCGATGTACCCGTTGTATGTATATTTTACTTTCTGTACTAAGATTACGCCACGGAGGGATGCACGGGTAGCCGGGTTCTAGAGGGCAACAAGCCCGCATCTCATGGCATTGAGACGGAGGGGGCTTTACTCTAGAGTTAGCGGGCTATTCGCCGCACTCGTAGGGGGTACAGGTTGACCCAGGAGGGGTGCCTAAGTTACCGGATTCCGTGAAGTGCTGGGTGGTCCATTCACGTTGTTGAAGGGGGCTGCCTCGCTTCAGGTTTTGGCGAGTAACTTGCCGCGCCCGTAAGGGTCTAGGTTTTCATTGCACAGGGAACGTCGGGTTTCAGTAGCGGCTCTGTGAAACCCGGGGATCCCAGATATCTGTATTGTTCTGTGATGCTGTACATTTCTGTGATGTTGCATTTTTATCACGCCTTGAGCGGATATTATATATTGATATATATACTAGTAGATATTGTATATGTTTTGCATCCGCGCTAGTCCAGTCCACGCTCTGTCGTTAGTTATCTAACCTAACGGGTGATGACGACACCCAGTGGCGAATGCGGATGGCATATACGTACGTCATTATTTTCGTTCTCTATTGGTGTGATCAATTGATGGGAGTGCGTTGATTCGGATCAATGCAAGATAAACAAACCTATTCTGATGTTGTTGGAACATTTTTCAAAAAGCTGTTATTGCAAGGGCGTTCACTTTTATTTTGCACAGTGGTATTCAGTTGGAATATCCTGCTCTTCAGTCGACGAGGCAAGGGCCGAGATCCCTTCACTGGGAGTGACCCCTTGGACAGAAGTTTGCGTCAGGGCAATAACTTCACTATAGCCGATTACCTTTGCTTTGCATCGTGGTATTCAGTTGGAATATCCTGCACCTCATTCCACGGGGAAAGAGCCGAGATCCCTTCACCGGGAGTGACCTCTTTAGCAAGGGTTTTCGTTACTATATTTTTCTAAAAAGCTATCCGTTCCTTCAACGATATCAAGTTCATTACGTTAAAGGTTTTCGCCAGAAACCATTCGTAGCCCTCCGTCATTTCAGTTAAATATTCGGTAGTATTCAAGCTATGTATTTTGACCTCACGCCAAGGCACAGTGATTGGTAGCTGCCGGGTATTTATCTGTTGCATAGATAGATGTGTTGGTTTGGGACAGTCGTACTACTATTTTGGCCTACGTCAAGGGTATGTACGGGTGGGTTCAAATTAACCTGGACAATGACGGGTAGAACTTGACATGTGACTTATGATATTTTGACCTCACGCCAAGGTGATAAGAGCATGGGGAAAAAATCCACATCGGGAGTTTCTAAAGAAATTGAAACTTGCCAGATATACGCATACCTTCTGGAGTGTGATAACTTGAGCGGATTCTGTCACGTTATCATGCGATGATAGTTGGATCCCGATTCCCACTGGTGAGTTGGTTTACTCCTTGGGTGATCCCGACTAATTCTTCTTTCAGGTTTGGGGAAGAATTTGACATTACAGTGGGAGGTTTCCAGATTAGATAAAGTGATAACCATTCTGATCTAGGTTAGAGTGCACGCTGAGTGTTTCTTTTCTCTCTCTCTCTGGCAGCGACCATTGACCCGACCCTAGACTATGACTCAGTAACCAAGTTGACCGAACCTTCTTAACACTGGCTTTTGGATTGTCAGAGTTGCAAACCTCTTTGCCACTCCTACTTTTACCCTTTTCTCCAGAACACCCCATATTACTACGAATGTCCACTTCCATTAGACAAAACCATCGTATGATTATATACGAACTCGAAGGAATTCGAGGATGGTTTCCAGTTCTGGAGAAAACGAATAGGACTATTCAGTTGTCTTTTCCTTTTACCTTCTCTCAGGTTGTGAGTACTCCTTGGTTTAGGAGATAGTACACCCATTACGCAAATTGGATAGTCTTCTTCCAAACCATAGGCAGGTGTCGAACGGTCGGGAAGGAAGAAAACCAATTAGCCTAAACGGTATACTGAAGGTATTAAGTTAAGACAATGAAAGGGATTAGTAAGAGGGCAAAGTAAATTGCGACTGCTATTCACGACCAAACCAAGTATTTCTTCGCCAATCCTAAATCACCTTTGTATTTCTCCAGGACACTCCGTATCACTACGAAGATCCCAAGTATATTGGATAATCCATCGTATGGTTATATACGAACTCGAAAGGAACTTGTTCTAGTTCGGGGATGGATCCTGGTTCAGGAGAAATAGGAATAAGGTTTATTCGGTTGTCTTTTATCTTCACCTTCTCTCGCATTGCGAGTGCTCCTAAGATTAGGACAGTACGCCCATTATGCTTATTGGATAGTCTTCTTCCAAACCATAGGCTGGTGCCGAACGGTAGGGAAGGAAGAAAACCATTTGGCCTAAAGGGGTGTACAGAAGGTAATGACTACAGACATATAAAAGGATTTGGAGAGGTGGCAAAGAAATATACGGTTACAGTTGTGAATCTGGATAATGGAAGAGGCATTGCTAGGAATACCAGGATACCCCATCGAAACATTTTAATGTTTCAGTTTCATTGTGTACTGTTAAAAGAAAACTGATTTCCCAATTAGACACTTGCTCCAGGGTATGTATTTACCAGGTTTGATTCTCACATCTGTATGGTTTTACAGATGATGAGTTGGAGTAAGTTATTGGGAATTAGGTGATCATCCTCATTATATCGGAATTCGTTGTAATTGGTGATATTTGAGGAAGTCACCTAGCTTGTTTGCCGGACGGCAAATATTTGGTTTTGAATATCCGTTGTTATGCACCAATTTCAAATTGATATATCTGTACGTCTATTTTTATAGAGTGAGATATACCTTTTTGAAATTATGTCTATGACATTTACCTATATCAGTGGATGGTTAGGTAAGGAGCATTGAACAACGGTGTAATTCTTCTTAACCATAAGTACAGTTTTCAACCTACGACACACAGTGAATGAGTCATTAGATTCAGGGGACTTATACAGAGTATTGTATATTGTCCAGTGTTTATTAGGACATAGGGGTTGGTCCTCGTACTATACTCGGTTTACTTATGACTTCTCTAGTTCTTAGACAGGTGTTTCGTGGAAACACAGGGTCTGAGTTTTGAGAAGTTATAGGTATGTGAATAAAGTAGAGAACCAGGTATTGCAAGTATCGGGATTCTTCAAGGTGATCGAAGATGTAGATACTTGTGAATGGTATTCAGTTGATAGTAATGATTAAGAGAACTGGCTTCTCTTTCAGGTTACTCATAATTGGAAGTATTCCTAAGTTGAGTAACGATGATCGGCCTCTCTCCATTCAGTTGACATGCACTAGAGACAGCTGCATGATTTGAATCTGGTTCAATTAAATCAGCGTGTCTGTTCCTGTATTGGATATAGAACAGTTCATATCTTGACATTGTTAAGATACGGGGAGTTGTCCAGCTTATGCTTAAAACCAGACTCTGGATGACTCAAGACACGTTTCTGTAATGGTTGTTTGTGGGTTGACCCAGGCTATGACGAGGGTTGCCTTTCTACCATCTGGAAGATCAATAGTAATATTGTTCTTGACTCGCCATAGTTTTAATAAAAATGGATTTTTTCAGAAAACGGTAGTGGGAGTTTGGTAGAACTGGAAGTGATTCCAGAACCGCAAACGATTACTGAAGATTTGATAAGAACTTAAAGATTCAATCTGGTTTGACATTCCATTAGCCACTCCGCAGATATGGTGGGTAACCTCAGGCACCCGAGAGGTACTTCGGTATGCTCAGGGACGGTGGCAGGGAGGTTCTTGTTTACCTAGACATGCCACTGCTGTTGTTCCAGACTGTGAGACCCGGCAGGAGGATGAGTATAGCGTCGTTCTAAACTAGCTTTAGAAGTGTACGACTATATGACTTTGCCAGAGGGTTATCGTGGTCAGTGGGAGCAGCTGAAGCATTGGTGGACAGGTGGCTTATGTCTATTTATAGACTAAAGCAGATATAGCGGAGATAGATCATCTATTTCTGATGTGCCAGTCATAGGTTTGACTTCATCAGAATAGGGGATGGATCTGTTAAGAAGGTAGTAGGGTGTGATGTCCTGGTATTTGGATGACATACACAGAGTAGGAAGTGACATTCCTATACTACGATCGGTTATACTTTGGTCGTCACACAGTGGTTTCTCCACATAGGACTTGGATATTATATCAGACATTCTGGTTACTGGATCTATGGTATTAGATCTAGATTTGGGTGGTTTCCCAATCTGGGTATTTAGACAGCATTCTATGAGTATTTAGAATGGACGACTCCTGGCATGGTGGTGTGCCTGCAGGTAATGGAGTCACCCTCTCTAAAGGTGTCTTACAGACTAAAGGGGAGAGGGATGTGTATGATTGGCAGATCACTTGCTTAGGCAATTGAGTCAATCATGAGATGTCAAGTACCACACCAGATGTTGTTCTTGCAGTAGGTGCAATAAGTTGATATTGATCCAATCCTGGAGAAACGATCGGAAGCAGTTTTAGAACATAAGTTAATGTTCTAGGGATATGATAACGGCATCCTCCTTCGGGAGACAGTTATCATTCCAGGCTTCCAAGGTGACCTGGATGACAGAGTGCCTGTCAGAGTTATAGTTTTCCCTCTGACGAGGGGCAGTATTTTGGACAGATGGTCCAGGTGGATACTGAGGGAAGGTATGGCGCAGGATACTGATTAAGTTCAGTTGACGATACAGTCTAAGAAGTTTGGATTTGGAGTTCATTTATGAGCTAGGTCCCATCAGATATCCAGACATATTCTAAGACAGGTATTGCTCATTTCGGAAGATGGTTTTCTCCGCGAACATGAGATAAAGAAAGACATAGAAAGAAACACCAGAGCAGATCCACTCACGGAGGTTATTCCTCGAACGCAATAGTTTCGTAAACGAGCTTTGTGAGGCTGATTAGTAGAGGAGTTGGGTGTTCGGTATCACACGGGCTGTGAGTATGCGACATTGCAATAATTAGCCTTGAATGCAAGTGGGAGATTGTTGGAGATAGTGCCCTCAGAGTCAATTATTGGATCACATGCACGTGATTGCAATGATTGAGGGAGGACCTGTCCCAGTAGAACAGTCTTCCTCGAGATGATAGTATGCTATCTGGTTTATCTTTATTATCGTGTACTGCTTTAGGTGACCTTACAGGTCACTATTACACGTTGATAGAGCCCGTAGGATTCTTGCTTGACTACCAGCAGTATGAGGGCGATCATATACGTGGGAGCTGGGGTCTATAAGCACATCCTTAAAAGGTCCCTAGTCGTGGGAGTTTCGAGACAGGGCATCGATTCTCCAGAGTAGACTAGTGTATAAAGTCGAGACCCCGACGAGGGGCGGTGGCCGGTCTCACAAGCTACTGGTGTCAGTTGGTTCACCTAAGATGTATACAGGTGCTTATTGGGTTATGAGTACACCGGACAGGACTCGCCGGGAACCTGCTAGTTGGGATTATACCTGACGTCAGATAGCAGTTCCCTGGTGACATGTGTACAGGTTAGTTCATCGACCTGAGATCGTCATTTGTCTCGTGTGAGTTCCCACTGTGCTTTGATTACTACCCTACCACGCTCAAAGGAGACGTGCAAACAGGTTTTAGTTGGGTCAGTCCCGAGCCACATGGAGGCAGTGAGCGGATCTGCAGGGGTTCGTCTCTCCCGGTATTGGGGGTGAGGTCGCGCTGTGTCTAGGAGAGCCAGAACATAGAAAGTCCTTGGCCAAGGCAGGAGATTTGCTGGTAGGTATTCCAGTAGTATCTCAGGGTGTTCTGGGCTACACTCCGACACGACTTGTACCGCTTTTGGGGGTCTGACTTTTACCAACCCCCTAGGCCCGCCATGCGATGCTCATAGACGAACGGACTGGACTGTATGGATATTGTCACTGACAGGCTCAGTAGGGTGTCAGGATGAGTTCGCTCATCGACGTCCCTTTTGGTCAATAGCTGGTGGCTCGTCACATATGGCTGATACCTCTGACGTGCTAGTGGTTAAATCCACAGCCATAGTATTGACGAGTCTTTAGAGTCCACCACGCACACAGTTACTCAAGTTTCGGGCGAAACGCTTTAGAGGCCGTATGGAGATATGGCAGGGTTCGATCAGATACGTGCGGTATTGCACGGATCATGATCGGACGGTTTTTACTAGCCGGCTTTGGCTTAAGCCGGATCCTAGTATTAGAAAGTGTAGATTTTGTCTCTTTGCATTTGTGTTCAGTGCGAATACAAATGCGGGCATGTATATGCAGTAGTGGGGTTTTCCTGTAATTTATTATGGGATCAGTTTTCTGTAGTTGCCAGTTTGCATTCCGTTCCGGCCGGTTTTCCTTTGTTCCTTCACGGCCGGAGTTTCCGATGGAGGGGGTTATTTGCAAGTTTGCAAATAACTTATTGTGGAGGGGTTTATTGCATTTTGTGGCTTCCTCATCATGAGATTCCATATTGGTCTTTTCCTTTGCTTTTTGAGAAAGGATTGATAAGTGAGATGAGTGTGACTTTGTTATCATTTTCTTTTTGGATGTGGTCACCCTCTACTTTTCCTACCATCACCTCCCTTGATGTTTTTGTTCATTCCTCCACCATTTTGTTAGAAGAGGGGCTGGCCACTTCATTAGAGGAGAGAGAGGTTTCATTTTGTATGAGGGAAATTTGATTATCTCATTTGGCTTGCTCACAAAATCCTTCTCACCTCTCCAAAATTCTTGATTCCTACTTCCATCCAAAGGCAACTTCAAACCCTCAAAGAGACAATGGCTACTACACTATTCTACAGCAAATCTTGGACGCGTCGGCTAGCCAACTTTGCGCCCGAGTTGCGTCGGTCCAGAGGTGGGAGCCCGTAAAAGTATCCGGCTATATGGTGCCCTTTCCGACGAGAAGGTGATGACGGAGATTCCGCGGGAGATCGGAGTAGAGATGAAGACCGAAGGACACGGATCGCTTGGTATATCTCTTCACCCATCTTTATGTTTGCTAGTAGCTAGGTTAACGGCCCGATCCGGGTTAAAAGTGCGCGGTGGTGCCGGTTTGCTAGTTTGCAAAGTTTTTCGTTTCCGCATTCCGGCGTCGGATCGACGGCCGGGGCGCCGCCGCGGACTTACAAAAAGGGTAAAAGTAGGAGTGGCAATGAGGTATGCAATTTAGACAATCCAAAAGTCAGTGTTTTAAGAAGGTTCGGTTAACTTGGTCACTGAGTCATAGTCAAGGGTCAGGTCATGGTCGCTACCAAAGAGAGAGAGAAAAGAAACACTCAGCGTGCACTCTAATCTAAATCAGAATGGTTATCAATTTATCCAATCAGGAAACCTCCTATTGTATCGTCAAATTCTCCTCCAAACCTGAAAGAAGAATTAGTCGGGATCACCCGAGAAGTAAACCAACTCATCAGTAGGAATCGGGATCCAACTATCATCGCATGATAACTTGATGGAATCCACTCACGTTATCACACTCTGGAAGGTATGCGCATATCTGGCAAGTTTCAGTTTCTTTAGAAACTCCCGATGTGATTTTTACCCCATGCTCTTATGACCTTGACTTTGGCCAACAAATCATTAGTCACATGTCAAGTTCTACCCGTCATTATCCAGGTTAATTTGAACCCACCCGTACCTACCCTTGACTTTGGCCAACAAAGCAGTACGACTGTCCTAAACCAACGCATCTATCTATGCAACAGAAAAGTAACAAATAGCTACCATACACTATACCTTGACTTTGGCCAACAAACACAGCATGAATACTAAGTGCTACCCGTCTGAAATGACGGAGTGCTACGAATGGTTTTTGGCGAAAAACCTTTAACGTAATGAACTTGATATCGTTGAAGGAACAGGATAGCTTTTTATAAAAATATAGTGGCGAAAACCTTTGCTAAAGAGCTCACTCCCGGTGAAGGGATCTCGGCTCTTTCCCCGTAGAATGAGGTGCAGGATATTCCAACTGAATACCAAGATACAAAGCAAAAAGTAATCGACTATAGTGAAGTTATTACCCTGACGCAAACTTCTGTCCAAGGGGTCACTCTCTGTGAAGGGATCTCGGCCCTTGCCTCGTCGACTGAGGTGCTGGATATTCATAACCGAATACCACTGTGCAAAACAAAAGAAAACGTCCTTGCAATAACAGCTTTTTGAAAAATGTTCCAACAACATTAGAATAGGTTTGTTTAGCTTGCATTGATCCGAATCAATGCAGTCCCATCAATTAATCAAACCACAAAAGAACGAAAATACGATGTACGTATATGCCATCCGCATTCGCCACTGGGTCCCGTCATCACCCGTTAGGTTACTTAACTAACGACAGAGCGGGGACTGGACTAGCGCGGGTGTAAAACATATACAACATCTACTAGTATATATATCAATATATAATAATCGCTCAAGGCGTGATAAAAAATGCAACATCACAGAAATGTAATAAGCATCACAGAACAATACAGATAATCTGGGATCCCCGGGTTTCATAGAGCCGCTACTGAAACCCGACATTCCCCTGGTCGTGTGGATAGCCTGTGCAATGAAATCCTAGACCCCTACGGGCGCGGCAAGTTACCCGCCAAAACCTGAAGCGAGGCAGCCCCCTACAGCAAAGTGAATGGACCACCCAGCACTTCACGGAATCCGGTAACTTGAGCATCCCTCCTTGGGTCAACCTGTACCCCCTACGAGTGTGGCGAATAGCCCGCCAATTCTAGAGTGAAGCCCCCTCCGTCTCAAAGCCATGAGATGCGGGCACGTTGCCCTCTATAACCCGGCTATCCGTGCACCCCACCTTAGGGTAATCCTAGTACAGAAAGTAAAATATATACAACGGGTACATCGACCTCAGCCCGGTCGTGCCCCAAAAGAATAATATACAAACAGGCAGTGACGGCAGTCCACATGTCGGACGCTCGCCTCGCAATATCAAATGTACAAATAATACCAAACTGTACTACCATTGCACCCAGGCTATCCACCACGGCAAATCCGCAACATCACAGCACAACACAGAACATCAACGTGAATGTCACGTTCGCAAATCCGTCTAAAAGGGCTATAGCAATTAGACAAGATTTACCGATCAAATGACATTCACGGTCGCAGATATAATATAAGTACTGTAAACTAACATATTTAAATTTTTCGATCGACAAAATTTCCCGAAGTGGGCCCCAAGCACAAATCCAGCACTCAAAATAATCTGGGCCAAAACTAAAAATACCAGAAACCCCAATTCCAAGTCAGAGACCACTGCAGAAACTTTGGTGCAGTGTTGCTACAGTACTGCGGCAGAACCGCGGCCAAAACGTGGTTACGGCCATGGTTCCGCGGCGCTACAGTGATATCAGTGTACCAAATTTTCTCAGATCTCTTAAAAAAGCCTGCCTGATTTTCTGCAACACTCAAAATAATTTTTCGACAACAAAAAAAATTCGACAGAAACTTCATGAAATGGAATCGCGGTTTCGGAAATTTCGTTCGATCGATATTTTAAATACGTTAGAACAAGCTAGTAAAGATTAATGGCGTGGCTCTGATACCATGTAAGTCTACGGTAGCGCCCCGACCGTCTGTCCGAAGCCAAAATGCGGAAACGAAAACTTTTTCAAAAACTTGAAACCGGCGCTATCGCAGACTTTAATCCCGGATCGAACCATTAACCTACAACTAGCAAACTAGAGATAGGTTAGAAAAGCAATACCGATCGATCCGTGTCCTTCGGTCTTTGGCCACCATCCCAAGCTCCTCGCGGCATCTCCGATCTCGATCTCCTCGTCGGAAAGGGCACCACATCATCGAGTCTTTTTACGGGCTCCCACTTCATCCGAAGCAACTCGGACACGAAATTTAGTAGCCGACGTGTCCAAGGTGAAGTAGAGAATGTGTGTGATCACTTTGTCTCTTGCATCCATTGGATGGATAGAGGTTGAAGATGAAGCCATCAATTGAGGTTTTGAGCTAGAGGAAGGAGAAGAAGAGGAAGTTCTTTTCCTTTTTGTGTTGTGTGTTAAAAATGAGAGAGTGAGAATGAAAAACACAAGAGCTAGCTCTCATACATGGATGCCCTTCTCTCTCCTCCTCTCCTTTCAACCCACAAATCAATCACATAATGTGACACATGTACAAAGAAAGAGACCATGAGTCACCACTTGTGCATGTGTCACAATTAATGCTCATAATCATGATTTCTAGCTCATAATTTCCATTTGTAAACATTAACCCAAATGTTTACAACAGCAAAAAGATACGGCAACATCTAAAGTAAACTTGTGACGGATCACAAGGATACCCCTCACCTGTATATACATACCTGCATCCGCATTCCGACTGAATGCGAATGCGATGAGACTAAAGTAATCCATCAAATCTAATTCTAGGATCTGGCTTAAACCAAAGCCCACTAGTATGATCCGTCCGATCAAGATCCGTGCATGACTGCACGTATATGATCGAACCCTGCCATATACCATACGGCCTCTACAACGTTTCGCCCGAAACTTAAGAAACTGTCTGTGGGGGACTCTAAAGACTCGTCAATACTTTGGCTGTAGATTTAACCACTAGCACGTCAGAGGTACTAGTCGTACATAACGGGCTACCAGGTATTGACCAAAAGGGAGGTCGATGAGCGAACTCATCCTGACACTCTACTGAGCCTGTCAGTGACAATATCCGTACAGTCCGGTCCGTTCGTCTATGAGCATCGCATGTCGGGGCTAGGGGGTTGGTAAAAGTCAGACCCCCAAAAGCGGTTCAAGTCATGTCGGAGTGTAGCCCAGAACACCCTGAGATACTACTGGAATACCTACCAGTAAATCTCCTGCCTTGGCCAAGGACTTCGTGTAATGGCTCTCCTAGACACAGCGCGACCTCACCCCCAATACCGGGAGAGACGAAACCCTTGCCGATCCGCTCACTGCCTCCATGTGGCTCGGGACTGTATCCAACTAAAACCTGTTTGCACGACTCCTTTGAGCCGTGGTAGGGTAGTAATCAAAGCACAGTGGGAACTCACACGAGACAAATGACGATCTCAGGTCGATGAACTAACCTGTACACATGTCACCAGGGAACTGCTATCTGACGTCAGGTATAATACCAACTAGCATGTTCCCGGCGAGTCCTGTCCGGTGTACTCATAACCCAATGAGCACCTGTATACATCTTAGGTGAACCAACTGACACCAATGGCTTGTGAGATCGGCCAACGTCCCTCGTCGGGGTCTCGACTGTATACACTAGTCTATTCCGGAGTATCGATGCCCTGTCTCGGAAACTCTCACTACTAGGGACCTTTTAAGGATGTGCTTATAGACTACCCAACTCTAATGTATATGATCGCCATCATACTGCTGGTAGTCAAGCAAGAATCCTAAAGGCTTTATCAATGTGTAATAGTGACCTGTAATGTCACCTAAAGCATGTACACGATGATAAAGATAAACCAGATAACATACTATCATCTTGAGTAAGACTGTCCTACCGGTATAGGTCCTCCCTCAATCATTGCAATCACGTGCCTGTGATCCAATAATTGACTCTGAGGGCACTATATCCAACAACTATATCCTAGTTCATGATGTTTTTCAAGCCGACCACCTTCCAGGCCTTGATTGACAAGCTAGCCCAAATGGACCAGATGGGCCATAGGCTGTCCTCTTCAAAAACGGATCTCCGGAATGAAAAGGGCAAAGGGAAAGCGACCTTCATTGCCAACACTCAACAACAACCGAGTGATCTGAAACCGGTTGCTCGTCAAAGCAACACAAGTCGATCCCTCGAAGAGAAGTTGAGACGTCCTTACTCATTTCCCCGGGATAAAACGAGGAGACTGTTCGAACTGGCGGTGCACAACAGGCTCATCACCCTGCCGGATCCAAGGCGCCCACTGCAGCCTGGTGACGTCAACAGTCCCAACTACTGCCCCTACCACAGAGTAATGAACCACCTAATCGAAGATTGCTACGTCTTTAAAAACTGGGTTGAGGACCAGTACCAACAAGGCAAGTTCACGCTGTCCGAAAACCGGAAGGTAAACCCGCCACAGCAGCATGCTTCTAAAAAGGTGGACATGCCGAGGGCATCATGCTCATTTATAGAAGAAGCTCCGTAAGAAATTGTCCTTTCGGCTAAAACTAAAAGAATGCTGAAGTATCTTCAAGCATGCCCAGCGATCAGGTGGAAAAGCCTGCTGGAGCACGAGATCATTGAGGGGATGCTTAAACCGCGCTCGGCACCGAATGCCGGTAACAATGGGCAAAACACCCAGGTCAAGTCTTCAAAGTCTTCGAAAGGAAAGAAGAAGACCAAGAAGCCTGCACAGCCTGACAACAATCGCACGGACTTGCAGAACTACATTGATTCACTGGAGGAATACAATCAGAAGGCGCGGACCCCAATCACACTAGAAGAGTTTCTCAAGCATATTCTTGAGAACGGAGATAGTGACAATGATGAGGGGAACGACTCGTCCGAAGAACCTAAGGAGTATGTAGCAAGTTGCCACATAGTCTCTTACCTGTCATTAAAAGACGAAGAAGCTCTCTCAACATCGGAAAGCAACGCAGAGGTACTGGGGGCAGGACCGACATCAAAATCCCTGGAACCGTCAGACGACCTAATCGATAAACTGCTGAACGAAGCCCTTCAAAAAAGTAAAGCTGACTGAGAGCGTGAAACAGACATATATGAAAAGGTCAAGCGTCGGCGTTAGGACGAAGAATCTGCAGCGAGGAAGAGTCACAAAGTACTCCAACCAGATCGAAGCACACCCGCGGCAGACAAAAGCAGGTTTAAGATGGGAAAACGGTTCGCCAAAGCCCTGTCAATGGGAATGAAGCTGCCACCTCCCGAAGGAAATACTCCCGGGAGTACGTACCTTGACGAAGCGGATGTACATCTGAAATACTGCTTATACCATCGGAGGGTCATACAACCTACCGAAGAGTGCAATGCCTTCAAAAAGGGGTGGCAGGGATACGTGGCCCACCGACAACACTTCAAGAGAATGAAGCGCAAAGCCCGTCTGGAATAGAGAAGCACGACGGATGAGCATAAAGGAACAGCCGGTAACTGTCATATGGTTGATGCCATTTCGACAAAAGGGAAATCTCAAGTTCTTACCTTCGGGAGCGATTCTGACGAAGAAATAGCCCTCGGCCATCTCTTCAAGGAATCCACCTATGGAAAAGAAGAAGTGGTGAAGAAATGCGAGAATATTCAGTTGCGTAACCGTACGTTGCCTGAAAAGAATCTCGGACCCTCAAACAAAGGTTCGAGTAAGAGAGACAAGGGGAAAGAAAGGTCCCTGAGGAAATTGCTCTCTATGATATAGACGTCGAAGAGCTCACAGCTAAGGACCCGCCTAAGAAAAACAAGGTGGATTACAATGTCCTGGTACACCTGAGGAAGATACCTTCACAACTGAGCATACTGGATGCTCTCCTCCTGTCCAAAGAGGCACGAGATTCTCTGATCAAGGCATTACAGGAGCCTGATCAGTTTCAAGCCTTCCTGGCAGAAGAAAAGATGCAGGACGAGCTGAAAGAAGTTCACAAAGCTGACATCACATTCGGCGATGAAGATCTCCTCCTCGGAACGTGCGATCACAACCGTCATCTATACGTCACTGGGTACTGTCATGACATCAAGATAGGAAAGATCTTGGTTGACAACGGGTCTGTCAACCTTCTTAATGTGAGAGTACTGAAGGAGATTTGCATGAACGTTCAACACCTGGATCGGGACAAAATTACCCTTTCCGGGTTTGACTCACAGTCATCACGGACGCTTGGGTCCGTAATACTGACATTACGCTTTGGGATGCTCGTCACTGATATCAAGTTTCATGTCATCGATGCCAAAACTTGCTATAACGCTTTGCTCAGCCGGCCCTTGTTACACGAGTACAACATCATCCCTTCTACACAACATCAGTGTATGAAATACTTCAAAGACGGCCTCGAATACACAGTTACAGGGGAGCTAAACCCATTCTCCATAAATGAAGTCCGCAAATATGAAGACGCTAAGTACTTATTGCCAGACTTCGAAGACACGTAAAGATGTCATAAACCGAAGAATAAACAAAAAGCCGTCGCCACTATCCCGATCTTTGGGAGCGATACCGAGGAGGATGAAGAGATAGTCTTCTCGGGGCAACCCCAAGGAAGCTAGCCAGGACCATCTATTCCTATCTTAGTCTTCAGCAGTGACTCTGAAGACAAGGTCAACACAGTATTCTCTGTTCGTCCATCAATGCAAACCTTCGCTGAACCTGATCAGAGTTTGCAAACCACCATGGTTCCGCAGCAGCATTTCAGGGAACTTGATGCGCTCGATACATACGGCGTGCAAGAGCTGCAGACCTTCTATTTTCCTCCTAGGAAAAAAGGTGAAAAGGCGATCCTCTTCTATCAATCCACGGAGACCAAAGTGGAGAAAGAAGTCTGGCATGGTGCCAATTTCGCACTCGATAGGCTCCAACCGGTCCGTCTGCTCAGATATTACGTAGGGGATTGAAAAGGCTACTAAGATGCCAAGGCGTACCTTGCAAACAAACCGCTCGACAAGCCCAGTTCTACAACAAGATTTGGAACATTCCCGGGACTCAACGGAAAATGCCTAACGGGAGGATAGAGACGACGGGGCTTGGATACGTTCGGTCCAAGAAACGGGAGCGATGCTATGGCTGCCATGTCATAAATAACTTTGGTGGAGAAGCGAATGCATTTCCAGATAGCGTTGAGGTCAAACCAGAACGAGATCCCGTCGTACGAATACCAAGTCCATCATTCGAAGAACAGATTAATAAGCTAATAAGGGAAGCGGGTCAAAAGGTCCGGGATGACCACAACCGCGAAACAGCCATTTATGAGAATGCCAGGACGCAGCGTCTCATTCAGCAGTCTACAGAGAGAGAAGACGACGATGCCTTTCACTCTCAGCCCGCTGCGTGCTCTCGTGGCAAGAAGAAAGCCTGACGTAGAAGCAACAATAAGGTGAAGAATGGGAATGACATTCAAAAACAGCGAAGCGAATCCAAGAAGCCACGCGATCGAGAAAAAGTCACATGGAACCCGTCTTTTATGAAGAAGATGGGTCGGGAATACTCTTTCCCTCAAGACAAGACAAGGAAAATATTCAATCTTGTCATGAAGCATCAAATGATGACACTTCCGGATTCTCGGCACCCTGAACAGATAAATGAGGTCCATCACCCGGATTATAGCTCCTACCATCGAGTAATAGGACATCCGCTTGAAGACTGCTTCACCTTCAAAGACTGGGTCGAAGACCAGTATCAGCAAGGCATGTTCGCTCTATCCGACAGTTGGAGGATAGCCCCACCACGAAAGCATGAGCCAAGAGCAACCTACACCGCGAGGGAAATTCCACATCAACATCGAGCTTGGAAACGAGATCGTACCTGCAACATGAAAACATTCTCAAAGGAGGGAGAGCATTAGAATGTGGACAACCTCTCCCGGTGCTTCGCAAATGAAGATAAGGACGAGATGATCTCAGAACTTCCATCGGCGCCGAAAGAGCTAGAAGATGGGATACACACTACGGCGGACAAACTGAGGAAAATTGACTTAGGGGAGACAAACGATCCGTGGCCAACGTTCGTCAGTGAGCTGCTGTGAGAAAAGCAGGTGGCTACGCTAAAAGACGTGCTTATGCAGTATAAAGACCGCTTCACATGGAACTATTCCAAGATGCCGGGACTAGATCCAGAAATAGCAGTGCATAAACTGGCTATATCGCCGGACGTTAAGCCAGTCAAGCAAGCGCCAAGAAGAATGCGGCTCGAACTCAAGATGAGCATCAATACCGAAGTCAAGAAGCTAATCGACTCCGGCTTCGTCCAAGAAGTTCAATAGCCTGACTGGATCGCCAATATCGTCCCAGTGATGAAGAAAAACGGGACGGTGCGCATCTGCGTGGACTTTCGGGATCTCAACAAAGCTTGTCCGAAGGATGACTTCCTAGTGCCTGTTACCAAGCTGATGATCGACAACACGTCCACTCATGAGGTCTTCTCCTTCACGTACGGATCTTCAGGGTACAATCAAATAAAGATGCATCCCGAAGACCAAAAGCACACCGCCTCCGGACTCCGCTAGGTATATTCTGCTATAAGGTGATGCCCTTCGGCTTGAAGAATGCTGGCGCTACCTACCAGAGGGTCATGACGAAGATTTTTGACGACCTCATACACGAGATTGTCGAATGTTATATCGATGACCTCGTGGTGAAAAGCAAATCGTACGAGAAGCACTGAGAGCATTTGAAAATAGTGTTCCAGCGCCTTCAGAAATATAATCTGAAAATGAACCCCCTGAAATGCGCGTTTGGAGTCTCCTCAGGCAAATTCCTAGGATTCATCGTACGACACCAAGGCATCGAAGTAGACCCATCAAAGATCAAGGAGATTGTGGAAATTCCCTCGTCAAGAACGCTCAAACAGCTGCGGTCTCTCTAAGAGAAGCTCGCATATATCCGGGGGTTCATAGCCAATCTCTCTGGCAAATGCCACCCCTACAGCCATCTAATGAAGAAGGGGACCTCGTTCATTTGGGATCGTAAATGCCAGAGTGCATTGGATGAAATCAAGCAATACCTGCAGAACCCGCCAATACTGATCACTCTGGTCAAGGGAAAGCCTCTCATCCTGTACACAAAAGCCCTTGAAGGTTCTTTAGGCGCACTATGGGCACATGAGAATAACCAGGGGAATGAGAGAGCTCTCTATTATTTGAGTCGAGTTCTCTTTGGGGCAGAAAATAACTACTCCCCCATCGAAAAACATTGCCTAGCACTGATCTTCGCGATAACGAAGCTTCGAAATTATGCCCTGGCACATGAGGTCCATCTCATATCAAAGGTGGATTCTCTCAAGTATTTGATATCAGGAGCCATGTTAACAGGAAAGTTTGCCAAATGGGCCCTCCTCTTGATAGAGTTCTCGATAATATATCGACCCCTCAAGGCAGTGAAAGGCCAGGCCATCGCCGAATTTCTCGCTAAGCGTTCGATACCAGCCGATTCTCCCTTAAATTGTGAACTGTCAGACGAACACGCGTTTGACACAATCGACGGGGAGAAAGAAGGGAATAATGCCTGATGGGAACTAGACTTCGACGGAGCATCTTCCATGAAGAAGCGAAAGCACAACACCCCCTGTTTCCCCAATCAGAGCAAAGCTCTGTTTTGAATTTCAAAATTCAAAAATTGAAGCAACGCTTCAGATTCTGCGCGCTGCTCGCCACGTGTCAAACGCAGACGCGCTGGCACCAGGTGCGCTGCGCCCTAAGCAGCGCACCCCCAATCAGAGCAAAGCTCTGTTTCAAAATTAAAAATTTAAAAGTTGAAGCAACGCTTCAGATCCAGCGCTCTGCGCTACGCGCCACGTATCAAATACGGGTGCACTAGCGCAGTTGCGCTGCGCTCTGCGCTGCGCGCCACGTGTCGAACGTAAGTGCGCTAGTGCAAGGTGTTAGTTATATGTATGCTCTAGAGGCCATTACTATACATAGGATGTATATTGTAGTGGATGCTTGGATATATATAGGGAGGACTTTCTTGCTCGACATGATAGTATGCTATCTGGTTGCTCTTTACCTTAACGTGTACACTGATTGTCTCTCTGTTACATGTTGGTAAAGCCTTTAGGATGTGTACTTGACTACCTGGACTATGATGCGGATCATACTAGTGGGGACATGGTAGTCCATAAGTACATCCTTCAAGGTCCCTAGTCATGGGTGTATCGAGACAGGGCATCGATATACCAGAGTAGACTAGCGTATACCTTCTCGACCCATACAGATGGGTGATGGATGATCCCATTGTTGGAGATAGTGCTCTCAGAGTCAATTATTGGATCACAGGCACGTGATTGCAATGATTGAGGGAGGACCTATCCCGGGACGACAGTCTTACTCGAGATGATAGTATGCTATCTGGTTTACCTTTATCATCGTGTACTGCTTTAGGTGACCTGACAGGTCACTATTGCACGTTGATAGAGCCCCTAGGATTCTTGCTTGACTGCCAGCAGTATGAGGGCGATCATATAAGTGAGAGCTGGAGTCTATAAGCACATCCTTAAAAGGTCCCTAGTCGTGGGAGTTTCGAGACAGGGCATCGATTCTCCAGAGTAGACTAGTGTATACAGTCGAGACCCCGACGAGGGGCGGTGGCCGGTCTCACAGGCCACTGGTGTCAGTTGGTTCACCTAAGATGTATACAGGTGCTCATTGGGTTATGAGTACACCGGACAGGACTCGCCAGGAACATACTAGTTGGTCTTATACCTGACGTCAGATAGCAGTTCCCAGGTGACATGTGTACAGATTAGTTCATCGACCTGGAGATCGTCATTTGTCTCGTGTGAGTTCCCACTGTACTTTGATTACTACCCTACCACGGCTCAAAGGAGTCATGCAAACAGGTTTTAGTTGGGTACAGTCCCGAGCCACATGGAGGCAGTGAGCGGATCTTCAGGGGTTCGTCTCTCCCGGTATTGTGGGTGAGGTCGCGCTGTGTCTAGGAGAGCCATTACACGAAGTCCTTGGCCAAGGCAGGAGATTTACTGGTAGGTATTCCAGTAGTATCTCAGGGTGTTCTGGGCTACGCTCCGACACGACTTGTACCGCTTTTGGGGGTCTGACTTTTACCAACCCCCTAGCCCCGCCATACGATGCTCATAGACGAACGGACCGGATTGTACGGATATTGTCACTGACAGGCTCAGTAGGGTGTCAGGATGAGTTTGCTCATCGACGTCCCTTTTGGTCAATAGCTGGTGGCCCGTCATGTATTGGCTTATACCTCTGACGTGCTAGTGGTTAAATCCACAGCCATAGTATTGACGAGTCTTTAGAGTCCACCACACATTCAGTTACTCAGCTTTCGGGCGAAACGCTGTAGAGGCCGTATGGAGATATGGCAGGGTCCGATCAGATACGTGCGGTATTGCACGGATCAGGATCGGACGGTTTGTACTAGTGGCCGTATAGATATATGGCAAGGTTCGATCAGATACGTGCGGTATTGCACGGATCAGGATCGGACGGATATTACTAGCCGGCTTTAGTTTAAGCCGGATCCTAGTTTAGTACAGTGTAGATTTTGTCTCATTGCATTTGTATCCGGTCGGAATACAGATGCGGGTGTGTATGCACAGTATGGGGGTTTTCCTGTAATTTATTACGGGACCAGTTTTCTGGAGTTGCCAGTTTGCTTTCCGTTCCGGCCGGTTTTCCTTTGTTCTTTCCCGGCCGGACTTTTCCGATGGAGGGGGGTTATTTGCAATTGTGCAAATAACATTTGTGGAGGGGGTTTCTTGCAAATATATTCATTATGATATGTTTAGCATCTTTCATCCATGTTGGTGTATTAAATGAGATTTGAAAGGGTATGGAGTGATAAGTATGGTTGATGTTCTTTGCTTTATGATATGGTCACCATTTCTATCTCCTACACTCACCTCCCTCTTGTAATATACTTTGTCTCCACCACCATTTCCAATTAGAGGAGGCCGGCCACATTTTTGGGGAGAGGGAGAAAAATATGAGAGGGTTTTCATTTTTGGTTGTGGTGGCATCATTCTTGTTCTCATATTCCTCTTGCTAGAAAATTGAAAGCACCAATTTTCCTAACCTCCTCCTTCATCCTCCATGGCAACTAAAACCCCAATGAGACATAGACTCTACACATTCTACAGCATATCTTGGGCACGTCGACTTGCCAGCTTCGTGCCCGAGTTGCCTCGGTATAGAGGCGGGAGCCCGTAAAAGAAACAGGCGATGTGGTGCCCTTCCGGCGAGGAGGCGACGACCGGAGTTTCCGCGGGAGATCGGAACGATGACGAGAAGACCGGAGGACTCGGATCACTTGGTATATCTCTAACCCGTCTTGTAGTTAGCTAGAACTAGTTTAATGGCCCGATCCGGGGTTTAGTGCGCGGTGGTGCCGGTTTGCTAAGTTCGCAAAATTAAAGTTTATCACCGTTTCCGCATTTGGCCGTCGGTTTGACGGCCGGGACGCCGCCGTGCACATACAGTGGTATCAGAGCCTCGCCATTAATTTCGTCTAGCTTCGTTTGATGTGTTTTGCATTTCCGATCGACCAAAATTCCAAAACTTGCATTTTTGTTCACATCAGTTTTCTGTTGAAATTTTTTGAAGTCCAAAAATTTTTCAGGTTGTCTCAGAATGATGTGCAGGGAGTTCTAAGAACACTGAAAAAATTCGACAGCACGATCTCTCAGTAAGACCGCGGATCCGCGGCCATTGACCTTTCTTAGGCCGCGGATCCGCCGCAATAATGAGGGATCATGTCATCATTTTTTTGCAGTGGGCTTGTGGGCTAAAAATAGGGGTTTTGGAATATTAAAATTGGGCCCAGATTTTCTGTGAGTGCTACAGTATTGCTTGGGGGCCCACTTGTTAATTTTTGATCGATCGGATATTTTAAACACATTTTTCACAGTATTTACATTATATCTGCGACCGTGAATGTCACTCGATCGGTAAATCCGGTCTAACTGCTATAGCCCGGTTAGACGGATTTGCGAACGTGATTTTCACGTTGATGTTCTGTGTTTTGCTGTGATGTTGCGGATCGGTCGTGGGGGATAGCCTGGATGCAATGCTAGTACAGTTTCTGTTGTATTATGTACATTTGATATTGCGGGGCGAGCGTCCGACATGTGGACTGCCGTCACTGCCTGTTTGTATTATTCTTTTGGGGCACGACCAGGTTGCGGTCGATGTACCCGTTGTATATATATATTTACTTTCTGTACTAGGATTGCCCCGCGGTGGGGTGCACGGATAGCCGGGTTCTGGAGGGCAACAAGCCCGCATCTCAGGGCATTGAGACGGAGGGGGATTCAGTCTGGAATTGGCGGGCTATTCGCCGCACTCATAAGGGGTACAGGTTGACCCAGGAGGGGTGCCCAAGTTACCGGATTCCGTGAAGTGCTGGGTGGTCCATTCACGGCGCTGAAGGGGGCTGCCTCGCTTCAGGTTTTGGCGGGTGACTTGCCGCGCCCGTAGGGGTCTAGGATTTCATTGCACAGGCTATCCACACGACCAGGGGAACGTCGGGTTTCAGTAGTGGCTCTGTGAAACCCGGGGATCCCAGATATCTGTATTGTTCTGTGATGCTGTACATTTCTGTGATGTTGCATTTTATTCATGCCTTGAGCGAAATATAATATATTGGTATATATATTAGTAGATGTTGTATATGTTTTTCATCCGCGCTAGTCCAGTCCCCGCTCTGCCGTTAGTTAGCTAACCTAACGGGTGATGACGGGACCCAGTGGTGAATGCGGATGGCATATACGTACGTCAGTATATTTTCGTTCTTTGTGGTGTGATCAATTGATGGGACTGCATTGATTCGGATCAATGCAAGATAAACAAACCTAATCTGATGTTGTTGGAACATTTTTCAAAAAGATGTTATTGCAAGGACGTTCACTTTTGTTTTGCATCGTGGTATTCATTTGGAATATCCTGCTCCTCAGTCGACGAGGCAAGGGCCGAGATCCCTTCACCGGGAGTGACCCCTTGGACAGAAGTTTGCGTCAGGGCATTAACTTCACTATAGCCGATTACTTTTGCTTTGCATCGTGGTATTCATTTGGAATATCCTGCACCCCATTCTACGGGGAAAGAGCCGAGATCCCTTCACCGGGAGTGACCTCTTTAGTAAAGGTTTTCGTCACTATATTTTCTAAAAAGCTATCAGTTCCTTCAACGATATCAAGTTCATTACGTTAAAGGTTTTCGCCAGAAACCATTCGTAGCCCTCCGTCATTTCATATGGATAGTCAATAGTATTCAAGCTGTGTTTGTTGGCCATAGTCAAGGCACAGTGTTTGGTAGCTATTGGGTGTTCATATGTAGCATAGATAGATGCGTTGGTTTGGGACAGTCGTATAGCCTTGTTGGCCCTAGTCAAGGGCTTGTACGGGTGGATTCAAATTAACCTGGACAATGACGGGTAGAACTTGACATGTGACTTATGATTTGTTGGCCTTAGTCAAGGTCATAAGAGCATGGGGTAAAAATCACATCGGGAGTTTCAAAAGAACTGAAACTTGCCAGATATGCGCATACCTTCTGGAGTGTGATGACGTGAGCGGATTACGTCACGTTATCATGCGATGAGAGTTGGATCCCGATTCCCACTGATGAGTTAGTTTACTCCTCGGGTGACCCCGACTAATTCTTCTTTCAGGTTTGGAGGAGAATTTGAGGTACAGTGGGAGGTTTCCAGATTAGATAAAGTGATAACCATTCTGATCTAGGTTAGAGTGCACGCTGAGCGTTTCTTTTCTCTCTCTCCTTGGCAGCGACCATTGACCCGACCCTAAGACTATGACTCAGTGACCAAGTTGACCGAACCTTCTTTACACCGGCTTTTGGATTGTCAGAGTTGCAGACCTCATTACCACTCCTACTTTTACCCTTTTCTCCAGGACACCCCGTATTACTACGAACGTCCACTTCCATTGGACAAAACCATCGTATGGTTAGATACGAACTCGAAGGAATTTATTCGAGGATGGTTTCCGGTTCTGGAGAAAACGGATAGGATTATTCAGTTGTCTTTTCCTTTTACCTTCTCTCAGGTTGCGAGTACTCCTTGGCTTAGGAGATAGTACACCTATTACGCAAATTGGATAGTCTTCTTCCAAACCTTAGGCTGGTGCCGACCGGTAGGGAATGAAGAAAACCAATTAGCATAACGATGGTGTGCAGAAGGTATTAAGTTCAGACAAAGCAAGGGATTAGTAAGAGGGCAAAGTAAAATGCGACTGATATTCACGACCAAACCAAGTATTTCTTCGCCAATCCTAAATCACCTTTGTATTTCTCCAGGACACTCCGTATCACTACGAAGATCCACAGTATATTGGATACTCCATCGTATGGTTATATACGAACTCGAAAGGAACTTGTTCCAGTTCGGGGATGGATTCTGGTCCAGGAGAAATAGGAATAAGGTTTATTCGGTTGTCTTTTATCTTCACCTTCTCTCGCATAGCGAGTGCTCCTAGGACTAGGACAGTACACCCATTATGCTTATTGGATAGTCTTCTTCCAAACCATAGGCTGGTGCCGAACGGTAGGGAAGGAAGAAAACCATTTGGCCTAAGGGGTGTACAGAAGGTAATGACTAAAGACATATAAAGGGATTTGGAGAGGTGGCAAAGAATTATACGGTTATAGTTGTGAATCTGGATAATGGTAGAGGCATTACTAGGAATACCAGAATACCCCATCGAAACATTTCAATGTTTCAGTTCAACTGTGTACTGTTAAAAGAAAACTGATTTCCCGATTAGATACTTACTCCAGGGTATGTATTTACCAGGTATGACTCTCACATCTGTATGGTTTTACAGATGATGAGTGGGAGTAAGTTATTGGGAATTGGGCGATCATCCTCATTATATCGGGATTCGTTGTAATCGGTGATATTTGAGGAGATCATCTGGGCTGTTTGCCGGTCGGCAAATTTTTGGTTTTGAATATCCGCTGTTGTGCACCAATTTCAAATTGATATATCTGTACGTCTATTTTCATAGAGTGAGATATACCTTTTGATATTATGTCAGTGACATTTACCTATATCAGTGGATGGTTTAGGTAAGGAGCATTAAACAGCGGTGTAATTCTTCTTAACCATAAGTACAGTTTTCAACCTACGACACACAGTGAAAGAGTTGTTAGACTCGGCGGACTTATACAGAGTATTGTATGTTGTCCAGTGTCCATTAGGACATAGGGGTTGGTCCTCATACTATATTCTGTTTACTTTTAACTTCTCTAGTTCTTAGACATGTGTTTCGTAGAAACACAGGGTCTAAGTTTTGAGGAGTTATAGGTATTTGAATAGAGTAGAGAACCAGGTGTAGCAAGTGTCGGGATTCTTCAAAGTGATAGAAGATGTAGATACTTGTGTATGGTATTCAGTTGATAGTAATGATAAAGAGAAATTGCTTCTCTTTCAGGTTACTCATAATTGGAAGCATTCCTAAGTTGAGTAACGCTGATCGGCCTCTCTCCATTTAGTTGACATGCACTGGAGACAGCTGCATGATTTGAATCTGGTTCAATTAAATCAGTGCCTCTGGTTCTATATTGGATATAGTACAGTTCATATCTTAACATAGTTAAGGTACGGGGAGTTGTCCGGCTTATGATTAAAACCAGACACTGGACAACTCAAGGCACGTTTCTGTAATGGCTGTTTGTGGGTTGACCCAGGCTATGACGAGGGTTAACTTTCTACCATCTGGGAGATCAATAGTAATATTGTTCTAGACTCGCCACAGTTTTAATAAAAATGGATTTTTTCAAAAACAGTAGTGGGAGTATGGTAGAACTGGAAGAGATTCCAGAACCGCAAACGATTACTGAAGATTTGATAAGGAACCTAAACATTCAATCTGATTTGACATTCCATTAGCCACTCCGCAGATAAGGTGGGTAACTTCAGGCACCCGAGAGGTACTCCGGTAGCCTCAAGGACGGTGACAGGGAAGTTCTTGTTTACCCACACTTGCCATTGTTGTTGTTCCAGGCTGCGAGACCCGGCAGGAGGATGAGTATAGCGTCGTTCTAAACTAGTTTTAGAAGTGCACGTCTATATGACTCTGCCAGAGGGTTGTCGTAGTCAGTGGGAGCAGCGGAAGCATTGGTGGACATCAGGCTTATGTCTATTTATAGACTAAAGCAGATATAGCGGAGATAGATCATCTATTTCTGATGAGACAGTCATGGGTTTGACGTCATAAGAATAGGGGATGGATCTGTTGAGAAGGTAGTAGGGTGTAATATCCGGGTTTTGGATGATATACACAAAGTAGGAAGTGATATTCCTATACTACGATCGGTTATACTTTGGTCGTCACACAGTGGTTTCTCCACAAAGGACTTGGACATCATATCAGACATACTGGTTACTAGATCTATGGTTTTAGATCTAGATTTGGGTGGTTTCCCAATCAGGGTACTTTGACAGCATTCTAAGAGTATTTAGAATGGACGACTCCTGGCACGGTAGTGTACCTGCAGGTGATGGAGTCACCCTCTCTAAAGGTGTCTTATAGACTAAAGTAGAGAGGGATGTGCATGATTGGCAGATCACTTGCTTAGGCAATTGAGTCAATCATGAGATGTCAAGTACCACACCAGATGTTGTTCTTGCACTAGATGCAATAAGATGATATTGATCCAATCCTGGAGAAACAGTCGGAAGCAGCTTTAGAATATAAGTGGATGTTCTAGGGATATGATAACGACAGCCTCCTTTAGGAGACGGTTATCATTCCAGGCTTCCAAGGTGACATGGACGACAAGGAGGTTGTCAGAGTTATAGTTTTCCTTCTGATGAGGGACAGTATTTTGGACAGGTGATCCAAGGCAATACTGAGGGAGGCATGGCGCAGGATACTGATTAAGTTCAGTTGACGATACAGTCTAAGAAGTTTGGATTTGAAGTTCATTTATGAACTGGGTCCCATCAGACATCCAGACATTCTAAGACAGGTATTGCTCATTTCGGGAGATGGTTTTCTCCGCGAACTTGAGATATAGAGAGACATAGAAAGAAACATCTAGGCGGATCCACTCACTGAGGCTATTTCTCGAACGCAAGAGTTTCGCAAACAGGCTTTATGAGACTGACTAGTAGAGGAGTTGGGTGTTCGGTATCACACGGGCTGTGAGTATGCGACATCGCAATAATTAGCCTTGAGTGCAAGTGGGAGATTGTTGGAGATAGTGCCCTCAGAGTCAATTATTAGATCACAGGCACGTGATTGCAATGATTGAGGGAGGACCTATCCCGGGACGACAGTCTTACTCGAGATGATAGTATGCTATCTGGTTTACCTTTATCATCGTGTACTGCTTTAGGTGACCTGACAGGTCACTATTGCACGTTGATAGAGCCCCTAGGATTCTTGCTTGACTGCCAGCAGTATGAGGGCGATCATATAAGTGAGAGCTGGAGTCTATAAGCACATCCTTAAAAGGTCCCTAGTCGTGGGAGTTTCGAGACAGGGCATCGATTCTCCAGAGTAGACTAGTGTATACAGTCGAGACCCCGACGAGGGGCGGTGGCCGGTCTCACAGGCCACTGGTGTCAGTTAGTTCACCTAAGATGTATACAGGTGCTCATTGGGTTATGAGTACACCGGACAGGACTCGCCGGGAACATGCTAGTTGGTCTTATACCTGACGTCAGATAGCAGTTCCCAGGTGACATGTGTACAGATTAGTTCATCGACCTGGGGATCGTCATTTGTCTCGTGTAAGTTCCCACTGTACTTTGATTACTACCCTACCACGGCTCAAAGGAGTCGTGCAAACAGGTTTTAGTTGGGTACAGTCCCGAGCCACATGGAGGCAGTGAGCGGATCTTCAGGGGTTCGTCTCTCCCGGTATTGGGGGTGAGGTCGCGCTGTGTCTAGGAGAGCCATTACACGAAGTCCTTGGCCAAGGCAGGAGATTTACTGGTAGGTATTCCAGTAGTATCTCAGGGTGTTCTGGGCTACACTCCGACACGACTTGTACCGCTTTTGGGGGTCTGACTTTTACCAACCCCCTAGGCCCGCCATGCGATGCTCATAGACGAACGGACCGGATTGTACAGATATTGTCACTGACAGGCTCAGTAGGGTGTCAGGATGAGTTTGCTCATCGACGTCCCTTTTGGTCAATAGCTGGTGGCCCGTCACGTATTGGCTTATACCTCTGACGTGCTAGTGGTTAAATCCACAGTCATAGTATTGACGAGTCTTTAGAGTCCACCACACATTCAGTTACTCAGCTTTCGGGCGAAACGCTGTAGAGGCCGTATGGAGATATGGCAGGGTCCGATCAGATACGTGCGGTATTGCACGGATCAGGATCGGACGGTTTGTACTAGTGGCCGTATAGATATATGGCAAGGTTCGATCAGATACGTGCGGTATTGCACGGATCAGGATCGGACGGATATTACTAGCCGGCTTTAGTTTAAGCCGGATCCTAGTTTAGTACAGTGTAGATTTTGTCTCATTGCATTTGTATCCGGCCGGAATACAGATGCGGGTGTGTATGCACAGTATGGGGGTTTTCCTGTAATTTATTACGGGACCAGTTTTCTGGAGTTGCCAGTTTTCTTTCCGTTCCGGCCGGTTTTCTTTTGTTCTTTCCCGGCCGGACTTTTCCGATGGAGGGGGGTTATTTGCAATTGTGCAAATAACATTTGTGGAGGGGGTTTCTTGCAAATATATTCATTATGATATGTTTAGCATCTTTCATCCATGTTGGTGTATTAAATGAGATTTGAAAGGGTATGGAGTGATAAGTATGGTTGATGTTCTTTGCTTTATGATATGGTCACCATTTCTATCTCCTACACTCACCTCCCTCTTGTAATATACTTTGTCTCCACCACCATTTCCAATTAGAGGAGGCCGGCCACATTTTTGGGGAGAGGGAGAAAAATATGAGAGGGTTTTCATTTTTGGTTGTGGTGGCATCATTCTTGTTCTCATATTCCTCTTGCTAGAAAATTGAAAGCACCAATTTTCCTAACCTCCTCCTTCATCCTCCATGGCAACTAAAACCCCAATGAGACATAGACTCTACACATTCTACAGCACATCTTGGGCACGTCGACTTGCCAGCTTCGTGCCCGAGTTGCCTCGGTATAGAGGCGGGAGCCCGTAAAAGAAACAGGCGATGTGGTGCCCTTCCGGCGAGGAGGCGACGACCGGAGTTTCCGCGGGAGATCGGGACGATGACGAGAAGACCGGAGGACTCGGATCACTCGGTATATCTCTAACCCGTCTTGTAGTTAGCTAGAACTAGTTTAATGGCCCGATCCGGGGTTTAGTGCGCGGTGGTGCCGGTTTGCTAAGTTCGCAAAATTAAAGTTTATCACCGTTTCCGCATTTGGCCGTCGGTTTGACGGCCGGGGCGCCGCCCTGCACTTACACCCATACCCATTGGTGTTTGACATCAGAGATGATATACGGGTGCTCAGTGGAGACTGGGTACACTGGACGGACTCGCCGAGAACTCCCAGATGGTATTATACCTTACGTCAGATGGCAGTTCTCTGGTGACACTGGTACAGGTTAGTCTGTAGACCCGAGATCGTCATAGAGCCTTGTGTGATTCCCACTGTGCTTTGATTTCCACCTTACCACGTCCAAGAGGGCGTGCAAAACGGTGGTTTTTGGGTACAGTCCCGAATCACATGGAGGCAATGAGCGATAGGAGGGGATTCGTCTCTCCCGGTATAGGGAGTTGATGTTGCACTGTGTTCGATTGGCTATAACCGGAAATCCCTGGCCAGGCTTGCTGAGATTTACTGGTAAGTGTTACCAGTAGTTTCTCGAACTGTTATAGACCTCATATCGAAACGACTTATCGAGCTATTGGGGTCTGACGTTTACCACCCCTAGGCGAGATATGCGACATATCAGACGACGAGACCGGACTGTACGGCAAGTGTTACTGGTTGGATTCACAGGAGTGTGAGCGGGCTTGCTCGTTGATCTTCTGATCGCTCAATACCTGGGTGGCCGTTACGTTTAGCAGACCGCTTGCGGCTTGTGGGTGATTGATATGATCATCACCTACTGCCGGCGTATTGACGAGTCTTTAGAGTCCTACACAGAGGTTTCCTGGCTCAAGCGAAACGAAATAGGAGCGCATATGAGATATGTGCGGGACCGAGAATAATGCGTGTATGTGATACCGTATTCTATTCTCGCGATGAATGTATCGATTGGTTGTATGCGATATAACCTAGTTATCGAATCGAGGATTGATTCGATAAGTCGATACATTAGATATTAGTCGGTCATATGCGATATGACCGGATCATTAAATCAAGTGTTGATTTAATGATTTAATGTATAATTATATATTTGATATATTACTTTACATTAACTAGTATTGGTTCACTTAAGATTATTTTTCTCACTTGTTTGTGCACATTGTATATATGATATATGTTTGTGCACTTTTTTGTATCATGTTTGATGATACATGCAAACTTGGGTATGTGTATGCTTTGAACCATGTTTAGGTTAATGGTTAGGGTTTTTTATTTATTTATTCATTTTCTATTTATCCGGAATGTGATACAATATTTGGAATTCATAAGTAGTTATGAGATAACTAATATGAATGTTATAAACATAGCACTTTAGTCTCACTTGATCGGTTGCCACGGAATTTTGATGTGATCAAAAGTCCGTCGCAATCACGTAGCGTACGCGGATACTCGTCGGTAAACTTAAAAGATAGCCACGCCCCATAGCCCTGACCAAGTGACTGTAGGAGAACCCCATCGCCGAAAGCATCCGTTCGGGTGCTCGCGGCAGCGGTGTTCCGCCTTAGTGCACTTCGTTGACGGCATCCGGGGGTGCGGTCGTCTACTAAAGTTTGCGATGAGTATTCGATCAGGATGTCAGGAATCTTGTTGAATTGCCCGACTTGATATTGAAAAGAGTTTTCGATAATGAGACTAAAATGCGGGGTTTATAATTATTAGGCATGCGATGTCTAAGGAATTCATTTGGTTAGGCATGCGATGTCTAAAGAGGTTGCGGATTCCAACTGTTGTAGTTTTACACTTTCTTTTCTGTGACCGTAAGTGTAATATGTGATATCGCCGGTTTCGTTGCTATATATCAACGACAATTGGGATACGCGTGTTTACTTTCGTTGATGACATGTGATGTTATGTGTTGCTGGATATGTTATAATGGATCGTCGTGTTTGAATAGCCCGGGGGTTTTATGTGAGATGAGTGTTTTTTATTTTCATTCATGTAAAAACTTGTATGTAATATTCTTTTATTGGGGCACTTCCAGGTTGCAGAAGATGTCACCTTTTGTATATTATTTACTTTTCCGCACTAGGATAGACCCAAGGAGGAGGGCACAAGTAACCGGGTTCTGGAGTCCAGTGGGAGACCAACTCGAGGAGTCGAGTCCGGGTCTCCTAACTCTAGAATTGGTAGGGTTGCTTACCGCTCTCGTAGGGTTCTAGGGGTGTGGGTTTGGCTATTCATCGCGACCGTGGAATCCATGTTTTATACTGGCTCGTATTGAAAACACGGACGTCCTAGTATATCCAATGTTTCTTATGATTCTTCTGCTGCGATATCTGTGATGTGATCATTTGATATGTTGTGATAGATACTGTATATAGTATATATGATATATTATATAAACGTTATTTATGTTTTACACCCGTGCTAGCCCTGCCCCGCTTTGCCGTTAGTTACCTAACCTAACGGTGCACGAGGGGACATCGAGGCGAATGCGGATGGCATAAGTGTACGTCGTATTTATCTGTGATGTTTAGGTAACTTAAATGATGGGACTTCATTAATATGATTAATGAAAGAAAAAGAAACCTAAAGATGTTGTGGAATCGAATTTCAAAAATAAAACAGGTAGCTACAGTTCTTGCTTTGCACAGCGGTATATATGATATATCCTGCACCTTATTCAATGAGGAAAGGGCCGACGATCCCTTCACCGGGAGTGACCCCTTTAGCAATAACTGGCAGATGCTACAACCCTCGGTTTGTCTTTTGATTGCTTCTATAGTTCTTGCTTTGCATAGTGATATATATGATATATCCTGCACCTCATTCGATGAGGAAAGGGTCGACGATCCCTTCACCGGGAGTGACCCCTTTAGCAAAACTAGAAAAGCCTCAAAAACGCTCCATTTTAAAATCATTTGATTCTACAACTATATCAAGTTCATTACGCAATAGGTTTTCAGAAAAACCTGTCGTAGCCCTCCGTCATTTCAGATAAGTCCTACTTAGTATTCGTGCTACGTTTGTTGGCCTGCGTCAAGGCGTAGTGTGCGGTAGCTAACTAGTATTCATCTGTTTATACATATGATGCAGATTGGATTAGGGTAGTCATGCGACTTTGCTGGCCTGCGTCAAGGGTCGTGCGGGTGGGTTTAATTCAATCAAGAAATGACGGGTTGAACTTGACTAGCGGACTATGGTTTGTTGGCCTGCGTCAAGAAATCCAAATCCAAAGTGAACCCACTTCCTATTTCTTCATCCTCTACCACTTGCCATGTAGTAGAGTGTGTTATCTTCATAAGTTCTATGACCAAGTAAAGATGGAGCTTGATCTTGAGTTGCCTCGACGTAGATCATCTTCGGCATCGAAGTCGACGACCTAGCCCGCCCATTTCTCCGATGAAACCGACGCTAGAGTCCGGGATCCGATGATCGCAGCGGAGGGACGTCAACACGGAGCTAGAGAAGTGGAGGACCGGATCTACAAAGGTTGTATTTCCATTCACTTAGTACTAAAGCAGTTTAGTAGCTTGTTGTTTCGCCTAATTTCTAGTTAACGATCTAGCATTAGGGTTTCTCGGCATATATAATTTTTGAATTTGGCATGGTTGATGCCTTGTGGAACCTCTTGAGTGTGCCTAGTAACCCTACAGTGGTATCAGAGCAGAGGAACGTTGGTCCCGCTCCAACTTATAATTGTTATAAGACAGAGCAGGAAATTGGGGAATACCAGAATTCCTATGCCGCCCAAACGAAGAAAGTGCATATGATGCATCTCCTTCGGGTGTGTTCATTACAAAGAACTGTTTCTCTATATCTTCTACGTCCTGGGTATTTGATACCGGATCAGGATCCCGCAAATGTAATCCGTTACATGGGCTACAGAAAGGTAGAGAACTGAGAACGGGTGATAAGTTTCATGAGACAGAAAACGGTGCAAGTGTTGCAGCCAAGTCTGTTGGTCACTGTCACCCTGTATTCCAAATACATTGATTCTGAACGAATGTTATTAGATACCGAACCTGATATACAAAATCATATCAGTCTCTTTATTAGTAAAGAAATGATAAAATTTTGTATTGTTGGATAATGTTTTGAACATTTCCTATATCAAAAGTTGATCGGTTCAGGCACGTTATCTAAAAGCATTGATGTTCTAAATCAAACTACAGTTCTTAGTATACGGAACACACACGAGAAGAAGAGTTCAGAATTGAACGATTCCTTCTTGAGGTATTGTAGACTAGGTCATATCAATGTGACCCGACTAGCTTAAGTTACATTTTAGATGCATATTTAAATCAGTTTGAATTTACAACTTATGAAACTTGCCAATCATGTCACAAAGATTAAATGACCATAGCTCTGTTTATTGGAAACAGAGAAAGAGTTAGTAAACTCTTGGGATTGATACATGTTGATGTATGTAAGGTCCCCCGTCTACACATGCCAGGACCGGTTCTTTGTACTTCATTACATTCTCTAATAATCTCTCAAGATTTAGACATATGTTCCTGTTGAAACATAAGTCCGAACCTTTTGAGATATTCACAGAATATAAGTTAGAAGTAGAGAACCAAAAATGGGTACAAGTATTATGTCCTTTGATGAGATCAAGGAGGAGAATACTTGAGCATGGAATTCTTGGACTATTCTAAAGGAGAATAAGATTCTCTCTCAGCATTACTCCTCCGTATACACCATAGCACGATGGTATATCGGGGTGGAGCTATACCACCCTATTTGATATGGTGTGCTCTATGATGAGTACTACTGAGTTTCCTATTTCCTTTTGGGAGTTATGCACTTGAGAAGCTGCATACCTATTGAATAGGGTTCAAATCAAATCAGTTGCCTACCACATCATATGTGATATGGAAAGGGAAGAGCCCATATCTTAAGTTAGTTAAGATTTGGAGTTGTCCGGCCTATGTCTAAAAAGCAAAATCCGGACAAGCTCGAGGCAAGATCTGTTATGTAGAACTGGAAATGTTTCAGCTATACAAACTGCAGCTGATGATTTGGTAGAACCAAAGGATTCAATAGTTACCAACGAACCTCAGCCTCTCCGCCGATCTAGCAGGGTTCCTCACCCACCTGAGAGATACTTCGGTTTCTCTATGACTGTGGGAGTGAGGATTGCATCATGAAATGATGACCCAACTAGTTTCGAGCTGGCCATCAGGAGTGAGACTCTATAAGAATGGCTGGATGCTTATCGATCTGAGATGGAATCCTTATACACCAACAAAGTATGTACTTTGATTGCTTTATCTGAAGGGTTAAATCCCCATCAGGAGCAAGTATATCTTGAGAAGATTACTTGGTGTAGATGGAAAAGTTGAGACTTTCAAAGCTAGACTTGTTAAAGGTTTGCATCATTGACCAGGTATGGATTTTGTTGAAACCTTTTCTAAGTAGCTATGCTTAAGTCCATCCAGATCCTACTTGCCACGGCTACATACCATGACTACGATATCTGGCGGTTGGGTGCCATGACTGCTCTTCTAAATGATATTTTAGAAGAGAGAGTCTATAAGTACACAGTCAGAGGGCTTCGTAAACAGTGGGAGCAGCGGAAACGTGTACAAGATGCTTTATAGGATAAAGCAGGCATCGCGGAGTTGGAACATCTGTTTTGATGTAGTAGTCAAATAGTTTGACTTCATCAAAATGGTAGATGAACCTTGTAAATACAAAAAGGTAGTAGGGAGTATGGTGGCGATCCTCGTAGAGTACATGGATGACATACTCTTGATAGGGAAGGAGTTTCCTATGCTACGCTCGATCAATCTCCGCTTATCACAATGATTCTCCACATAGGATCAAAGTAATACCTACTAAATCCTGGGTTTTGGATCTATGAGATAGATCTAAATGGATGTTAGGATACTCACTAGATGTAGTGAGATGGTATCAATTGATCCTGGGGAAAATCACTGGAAAGGTTCCAGGGTGATAAGGACGACTGAATGTCAGTCACAGGCATTGTCTTTACCCTTAGTAAAGGGACAGTATGTTGGAAGAGTTCCAAGCTAGATACCGTGGCATACTAGACGATAAAGGCTGGATACATCGCTACTTAAGATGCTACCAAAGAGGCAGTCTGGGTGTATAATGGTTCATGAGATGAACTTAGTTCCTCCTATTGTGTGACAATGGAGTTGTGGCTTATGCCAAGGAACGTCCGTCCCATCAGTGATCCAGACATATTCTAAGGCAGTATCACCTGATCATGGAGATGGTTGATCTCCAGGGGATCGAGGTTAGGAGAGTAGACTCAGAGGACAACACGGCGGATCCACTCACAAAGTCCTTTTCCCAGAGAGAGACTATTATGGGATGGTTGAGTATGAGATACTACAACCACTGCTATCAGATGGCCCTAGTGCAAGTGGGAGATTGTTAGTTATATGTATGCCCTAGAGTCCATTACTATACATAGGAAGTATATTGTAGTGGATGCTTGGACATATATAGGAAGGACTTTCTTGCTCGACATGATAGTATGCTATCTGGTTGCTCTTTACCTTAACGTGTACACTGATTGTCTCTCTGTTACATGTTGGTAAAGCCTTTAGGATGTGTACTTGACTACTTGGACTATGATGCGGATCATACTAGTGGGGACATAGTAGTCTATAAGTACATCCTTCAAGGTCCCTAGTCGTGGGTGTATCGAGACAGGGCATCGATATACCAGAGTAGACTAGTGTATACCTTCTCGACCGATACAGATGGGCGATGGATGATCCCATATCCATTGGTGTTTGACATCAGAGATGATATACGGGTGCTCAGTGGAGACTAGGTACACTGGACGGACTCGCCGAGAACTCCCAGATGGTATTATACCTTACGTCAGATGGCAGTTCTCTGGTGACACTGGTACAGGTTAGTCTGTAGACCCGAGATCGTCATAGAGCCTTGTGTGATTCCCACTGTGCTTTGATTTCTACCTTACCACGTCCAAGAGGGCGTGCAAAACGGTGGTTTTTCGGTACAGTCCCGAATCACATGGAGGCAATGAGCAATAGGAGGGGATTCGTCTTTCCCGGTATAGGGAGTTGATGTTGCACTGTGTTCGATTGGCTATAACCGGAAATCCCTGGCCAGGGTTGCTGAGATTTACTGGTAAGTGTTACCAGTAGTTTCTCGAACTGTTATAGACCTCATATCGACACGACTTATCGAGCTATTGGGGTCTGACATTTACCACCCCTAGGCGAGATATGCGACATATCAGACGACGAGACCGGACTGTACGACAAGTGTTACTGGTTGGATTCACAGGAGTGTGAGCAGGCTTGCTCGTTGATCTTCTGATCGCTCAATACCTGGGTGGCCGTTACGTTTAGCAGACCGCTTGCGGCTTGTGGGTAATTGATATGATCATCACCTACTGCCGGCGTATTGACGAGTCTTTAGAGTCCTACACAGAGGTTTCCTGGCTCAAGCGAAACGAAATAGGAGCGCATATGAGATATGTGCGGGACCGAGAATAATGCGTGTATGTGATACCGTATTCTATTCTCGCGATGAATGTATCGATTGGTTGTATGCGATATAACCTAGTTATCGAATCGAGGATTGATTTGATAAGTCGATACATTGGATATTAGTCGGTCATATGCGATATGACCGGATCGTTAAATCAAGTGTTGATTTAATGATTTAATGTATAATTATATATTTGATATAATACTTTACATTAACTAGTATTGGTTCACTTAAGATTATTTTTCTCACTTGTTTGTGCACATTGTATATATGATATATGTTTGTGCACTTTTTTGTATCATGTTTGATGATACATGCAAACTTGGGTATGTGTATGCTTTGAACCATGTTTAGGTTAATGGTTAGGGTTTTTATTTATTTATTTATTTATCCATTTTGGCAAAAATAAAATGGTGGAATTCTTTGTTTTTATTTGAAGCTTCATGAAGCTTGGAAAAGTTCAAACCATTTTGTTTTTTCCTAAACCTAACCATTCACCTAAACCCTAATTTAGTCTCTACACTAGTTACACTAACCCATGTTTGCTATATGAGAAGATCACTTGATTTATTATTATTAATCAATTGATTTTATTATGCTTATCATATTCTTTTTCTTCTTCTTCTTCTTCAAGAAGAAGAAACCATGCTACCTCCAATGGTGTCATGATCAAAAGAGTGAGAAATCCAAATCCAAAGTGAACCCACTTCCTATTTCTTCATCCTCTACCACTTGCCATGTAGTAGAGTGTGTTATCTTCACAAGTTCTATGACCAAGTGAAGATGGAGCTTGATCTTGAGTTACCTCGACGTAGATCATCTTCGGCATCGAAGTCGACGACCTAGCCCGCCCATTTCTCCGATAAAACCAACGCTAGAGTCCGGGATCCAATGATCGCAGCGGAGGGACGTCAACACGGATCTAGAGAAGTGGAGGACCGGATCCACAAAGGTTGTATTTCCATTCACTTAGTACTAAAGCAGTTTAGTAGCTTGTTGTTTCGCCTAATTTCTAGTTAACGATCTAGCATTAGGGTTTCTCGGCACATATAATTTTTGAATTTGGCATGGTTGATGCCTTGTGGAACCTCTTGAGTGTGCCTAGTAACCCTACAGAAGGTGCGCCAGCGCTGGAATTAAAAATTCCCCAACCGTCAGATCAAAATATCTACTAATAATAAATTATTAATTAATCAGAACTAAAATTCTGTTATGGAAAGATCTTTCCAATCTTATTAAAATAAGAAGATTATCTTCTGTAAAACAGAAGCCTTAGGATCAAAGATCCAACGGTGGGAAATATTCCCAAATCAATCAGAGAAAGATCTCTTAAAACTGATTTAAAAAATCAATTGGCCCTATATAAATACCCCTAGACTTCAAGTCTAACATACAAGAAGAGAGAGAGAGAAAAAACCTCTGCAAGCTTTGAGAGAAAGAAAGGCAAGCCTTTAAAAGAAGAAGATCATTTCTTCATCTTCAAGGTAAAGAACTAGTTCTTGAACCGCAGAGATGAAATCATCTCATTAAAACAGAAGAACCATCTTCTAAAAAGATTATAGATCTACAAAAGACCAAGGTCTTTGATAAAAAGAAAAAGATCAAAAGATCTAATCATAAAAAAATAAAAGAAGTATTTTACTTCATTCATAGATCTTTGATCTATAAAGGCAGAGCTCTTTTATAAAAACAAGAACTTTTGTTCTTGAATCTTGAGGCAAAGCCTCCTTTAAGAAGAACATAAAATTTGTTCTTTGATTTTAAAATTGATCAGATGCGCTTTGCGTTATTGAAAAGTGCCTTGCACTCATGAATTGCGCTTTTGCGCTTCTTAGACCGGCGCTCAGCGTCAAAACATGCCACGTGTCAACCAAAGACACAATCTGCACTTTGCGCTTCTGAAGCAGCGCACTACGCTCATAGGCTGGCGCTCAGCGCCAAGCACGCCACGTGTCACACACTGGCGCGCCAACAGACTAGCGCAGAGCGCTTATAAATTAAAAAGCGCAATGCGCTAAATGAACTAGTGCTTAGCGCTAAGCGCGACACGTATCCTCTTCGTGTGCGCTACCTGACAGAAGCGCAATGCACTCTTTAGCTGGTGCAAAGCGCCTGACGCGCCACGTGGTGCGCTGTCAGAAAACACTTTGTTCTGATGAAGACAAAAGATGTCAGAACTCAATGCTTAGCATTATTAAAAGGGTCGGGCCCAAATAAAGGCTTAATAGCCAGAGCAAGAATAAAAATGTTAAACATTTTTAATTGGACTTAGCCCAATTCTGGCCATAAGTCCTCAACTTATATTGAACTGAGCACATCTGCTCTCTCAACCAACTCACATCGGTTCGAGAGTACATCTCATTATTCCTCTGATATTTGTCGTTGTAATCCTTCAACGTCTTCAGAGAGGTGACGGGTCCCGATGACCACACATTTCATGGACTGTGGGGTCCTTAAACTCATAGACTATGATGTTCTTAACCTCGATCGAGATGTCTTAAAACTAACATTGGACCGTGGAGACCTTAAACCCACGGACTATGATGTCCTTAATCTCGACCGGGATGTCTTCAAACTAACATTGGACCGTGGAGTCCTACTGTGGAGTCCTTAAACCCACGGACTATGATGTCCTTTACCTCGACCGTGATGTCTTAAAACTAACATTGGACCGTGGAGTCTTTAAACCCACGGACTATGATGTCCTTAACCTCTACCGTGATGTCTTAAAACTAACATTGGACTGTGGAGTCCTTAAACCCACGGACTATGACGTCCTTAACCTCGACCGTGAAGTCTTAAAACTAATATTGGACTGTGGGATCCTTAAACCCACGGACTATGATGTCCTTAACCTTGACCGTGATGTCTTTAAACTAACATTGGACCGAGATGTCCTTAAACTAACAATGGACCTTAATGTCCTTAAACTAATCGACCGCAATGTCCCTAAACTAAACAATAGAGACCAAACGCTCTCTTGCCGGATCTAAATGATCCCGTTAAGTTGATCTTAGTTTAAAATTAGACCAACGTATCCTTAACAAACGTTTAAGTTGATCTTAGTCTCAAATGAGACTAACGTATCCTTAAACCAAACCTCCAAACCCAAATCTAAGAAGATACGGATTTGGACTAATCCACGTCCTACGGGCGACAACATAAATTAGTCTCCGTATACAATCCACGGGCAACCATAAACAAAACAAACACCCACGACACGAAGTGACCATCTGGAGAAGGAGAAAGTTGTTACCGTGATACGGTAGCGTAATTAACTGTAGGGGCTTGCGCCTGCAGGGAAGAGCGTCCCCACAATCAAAAATCCCTCAAACGAGGGGGAATCTGACGAAGTCTACTACATCGGTCGCATCCGTTTAAACCTTCGATACATGGTTCCATAAATCAGCTTGGCCTCTTCGGAGAAGTGGACGGATAGCACCAATTAGCATCTGCCCTGAATTTCAGGCAAGACGTCCGTCGCGTCTCCGCTGCGTCTCTGTGTTCGGACGGCAAGACGTTCGCAATTCAGAGTATGAAGCTTTGATAGCAAGTCTCGAGATCGCCGTCGACATGGGGATTAAGAACATCCTCATATACGGAGACTCCCAACTGGTCATTAGTCAAGTAAACGGCGACTATTAAACGTGCAAACCAGAACTGGTGAAGTACGGCGAGAGGGTACGGCAACTGCTGACCCAAATACCTTCCTACACCTTGGAAAGCATACTACGTGCGGAAAATAGCAAAGCGGATGCATTAGCCAAGCTTGCTAAAGAATTGGCCGATGAGAACCTCGATGACATAAGGATCGTTGTGCAAAGCCGTCGGGTCCTTGCACCGGCAGAAATATTTCCAAAGTCGTCCAAGGAAAAGGGAACGACCGAGAAAATGGCTCTACAAGTAAAAGACCAAGAAAAGGTTGAGGATTGGAGAGAAGCCTTTATAGAATACTTCAAATCTCGTCGAACGCCTGAAGATGCGTCCTCAAAACATCAGCTAATGAAGCGAGCCCTATCTTTCGCCTTCGTCAACGATACTCTGTACAAGAGGTCATTTGATTCTCTGTGGTTAAGATGCCTGGGTCCTGAAGAGGCAAAGAGAGTCGTCCAAGAAACTCATGATGGACTCTGCGGTTCTCACCAAGCCGGGCCGAAGATGAAGCCGAAGATTAAAAGGATGGGCTACTATTGGCCCACGATGATCCAAGACTGCCTCAAGTATGCAAAGCAATGCCACTCGTGCCAGATCCACGGAGTTTTTATCCATCAGCATCCGAATCTGCTACATCCGACAGTGGCCAGCTGGCCATTCGAAATGTGAGGAACTAACATAATCGGCCCCATCGAACCAGCATCGTCCAGAGGACATCGATTCATTTTGGCGACAACTGATTACTTCTCCAAATGGGCAGAAGCAGTACCGCTAAGGGAAGTAAAGACGGAGAATATCCTCCATTTCTTCAAGACACACGTCATTTATCTGTTTGGCACTCCGAGACGAATCATCTCCGATAATGGGCCAGCCTACAGAAGCCACAAGAACAGCCGCTTCGCACAACAACACAACATAGACTGGAGATACTCCTCAGTTTATAATCCCCGAGCTAACGGTCTAGCTGAGGCTTTCAACAAGACCTTGACGAAGATCGTGAAAAAGACGGTGTCCTAAAATAAGAAAGACTGGCACGAGAGACTGCATGAAGCTCTCTGGGCATATCGGATTACGTTCAAAACGGCCACGAATACAACGCCGTACGCATTAGTATTCGGTACAGAGGCGGTACTCCCTCTCGAGATAGAGGTACCCTCTCTACGAGTGGCAGTTCATTACGAGCTGACGAATGAAGAGAATGCCCACCTTCGGCTTGAGGAGCTCGATGCCCTCGATGAAACCCGGCTCATGGCGCAACAAAATCTGGAGGCTTATAAAGCGAAGATAACGCGCTCATACGAAAGATTGACTAGGCCGAGGGCATTCCGCCAAGGCGAACTCGTGCTAGTGGTCAGAAGACCTATGATCCCTAATCGCGCCAAGCGGGGGAAATTTGAGCCAAACTATGAAGGCCCGTATATCATAGACAAAGTTTACCAGGGTGGGGCCTATCTACTCATGGACATGCATGGTGAAAGACCTTTCAGGCCAATAAACGGTCGCTTCCTGAAGAAATACTACGCTTGACGAGTCATGGCCTAGGTCAATGATAGATGACGACAACTATGTCCGCTCGCTATCTTCCTAAGCCCAAACTCTATAAGTAGTAGCCAGCTTCCTTAACAACGGACCGAAACGTCCTTAAACTAACAACGGACCGAAACGTCCTTAAACTAATAGCGGACCGAAACGTCCTTCAACTAATGATGGACCACCATGTCCTAAAACTAGCTGTTGACCGAGACGTTGATAAAATACGATGGATTGCAGCATCCCAAAGCTGATACAAAAAAAAGAGAATAAAAAAAAGAATAAAAAAAAGAATAAAAAAAAAAGAAAGAAAAAAGAAAACGGTATGTCCATAAGCAAAATGGGCATGGCTGAAAACCCGAATGGGCTCCGTGAGTAAAAACAGCAGGGCTACCGGCGTGTCTTGTGAAAACCCGAAAGGGCGCAACCTCGTTAGAATAAAAAAAAGAAAGAAAAAAATGGTATGTCCACAAGCAGAAAGGGCACGGATGAAAACCCGAAAGGGCTCCGTGAGTAAAAACAGCAGGGCTGCCGGCGAGTTTTGCGAAAACCCGAAAGGGCGCAATCTCGTTAAAAGGAACTTGTAAGGTCCTCTCGACTTTGTAAGGAGAAACCACCTGCGTGAGATCTTTATGACTCACAAGGGAGCAACACACTTAGGGATCCCCACGATTCCTAAGGAGAAATTACACTTGCGAGATCCTCACGACTCGTAAGGAGAACCCTCTTATGAAACCCTCATGGCTCATAAGATTCAAAAGTCTTAAGTTATAGAGATCTGAACCTGTTCTTAAGAAGCCCCTACAACCTGCCCTACAAGCGGCTCAATGCTGACCCTTGTATACAATCCACGGGCGCGAATAAATATTTCCCTAACAAAGTCCCATCCGTGACTAAGGATATGTCTATATGGTGAACAACCCTCGTAAGTCCTCTCGACTTATAAGAAGAAAACCCTCTTGTAAGATCCTTACGAGTTATAAGAGACCTACACTTAGGAATCCTCACGATTCCTAAGGAGAAATTACACCTACGAGATCCTCACGACTCGTAGGGAGAAGTACCTTTATGAGACCCTTACGGCTCATGAAGTCAAAAGCCTTAGTCAACAGGATCTTAACCCTGTTTGCTAAGCTACCTTTGTTCGATATCGACAGAGGCAAATGATGATTCACTCCTGGCAATATCCCAGTTGTAGCGGTGCCGATGCCAAAATCGATGTCTAAATCAAAGCTTGCTGCAAAAAGCTAGCGAACCACACATGTATACGAAATAGTCGAAATGATGGGGCAACTTGCAAACAAAATCGGCAAATAAAAACATATGCGTGCAAAATAGCCGAAATGATGGGGCAACTCGCAATAAAAAGCACCGAGTAAATAAAAAAATAGCCGAAATGATTAGGCACCGCGAAAAATAGCCAAAATGATTGGGTAATCGCGACCTTCGCGATATAAAAGCTGAAATGATAGAGCGTCGTGGAAAGAAAAAAAAATGAAATTTATGCCCTACAGGTGATATCACATCAATCCCTGTATACAATCCAGGGGCGCAAACAAAGAAGGAATCACACCTTTCCTCCCCAGGTTTCATCAGAAGAAGAAGCCAAATCTCAACGGTTCACAGATAGCCTGGAGATCATCTCAACATTCGTTTCATTACAACAAACACAACATCAAGAAAAGCGGAATAGCGGCAACCCCCAGTTCCATAACTCGGCGGTGCACAGATGACCGAGAGTCAAACCCCGACTCCGTGAAATGCGGATAAAGTCAACTCTTCCTGGTTACGTGGAACGCGGCTTATGTCAATCCTGACCCCGTGGGAAACGTCCAGAGTGGATCCTGGTCCTCGTAGAGCACGGCAATGACCCCGTGTGAAGCATCCAGAGCGGAGCATGGTCCTCGCCGAACACGGCAGTGAACCCGTGGGAAGCATCCAGAGCAAAATTCCTGGCTACGTGAAACGCGGATTATGTCAATCCTGACCCCGTGGGAAACGTCCAGAGCGGATCCTGGTCCTTGCAGAGCATGGCAGTGAACCCGTGTGAAGCATCCAGAGTGGAGCCTAGTCCTCGCCGAACACGGCAGTGAACCCGTGGGAAGCATCTAGAGAAAAATTCCTGGTTACGTGGAACGCGGATAATGTCAACTCTAACCCCATGAGAAACGTCCAGAGCGGATCCTGGTCCTCGCAGAGTACGGCAGTGAACCCATGTGAAGCATCCAGAGCGGAGCTTAGTCCTCGCCGAACACGGCAGTGAACCCGTGGGAAGCATCTAGAGAAAAATTCCTGGTCACGTGGAATGCGGATAATGTCAACTCTGACCCCGTGAGAAACGTCCAGAGCGGATCCTGGTCCTCGCAGAGCACGGCAATGGCCCCATGTGAAGCATCCAGAGCGGAGCCTGGTCCTCACCGAACATGGCAGTAAACCCGTGGGAAGCATCCAGAGCAAAATTCTTGGATATGTGGAACGCGGATTATGTCACTCCTGGCCCCGTGGAAAACGTCCAGAGCGGATCCTGGTCCTCGCAGAGCACGGCAATGACCCCGTGTGAAGCATCCAGAGCGGAGCCTGGTCCTCGCCGAATACGGCAGTGAACATGTAGGAAGCATCCAGAGAAAAATTCCTGGATACGTGGAACGCGGATTATGTCAATCCTGACCCCGTGGGAAACGTCCACAGCGGATCCTGGTCCTCGCAGAGCACGGCAGTGAACCCGTGTGAAGCATCCAGAGCGGAGCCTAGTCCTCGCCGAACACGGCAGTGAACCCGTGGGAATCATCTAGAGCAAAATTCCTGGTCACGTGAAACGCGGATAATGTCAACTCTGACCCTATGAGAAACGTCCAGAGTGGATCCTGGTCTTCACAGAGCACGGCAGTGAACCCGTGTGAAGCAACCAGAGCGGAGGCTAGTCCTCGCCGAACACGGCAGTGAACCCGTGGGAAGCATCCAGAGCAAAATTCCTGGTCACGTGGAACACGGATAATGTCAACTTTGACCCCATGAGAAACGTGCAGAACAGATCCTGGTCCTCGCAGAGCACGGCAATGACCCCGTGTGAAGCATCCAGAGCGGAACCTGGTCCTCGCCTAACACGGCAGTGAACCCGTGGGAAGCATCCAGAGCAAAATTCCTGGCTACGTGGAACGCGGATTATGTCACTCCTAACCCCATGGAAAACGTCCAGAGCGGATCCTGTTCCTCACAGAGCACGGCAATGACCCTGTGTGAAGCATCCAGAGCGGAGCCTGGTCCTCGCCGAACACGGCAGTGAACCCGTGGGAAGCATCCATAGAAAAATTCCTGGCTACGTGGAACACGGCTTATGTCAATCCTGACCCCGTGTGAAGCATCTAGAGCGGAGCCTAGTCCTCGCCGAACACAGCAGTGAACCTGTGGAAAGCATCTAGAGCAAAATTCCTAGCTACGTGGAACGCGGATAATGTCAACCTTGACCCCGTAGGAAACGTCCAGAGCGGAGCCTGGTCCTCGCAACACGGCAGTGAACCCGTGGGAAGTATCCAGAGAAACCCCTGACTCCGTGAAATGCGGATAAGGGCAATTTCACCCATCACTTGCGGGTCCTCACGACTCGTAAGGAAGAAAATTCTCTTGTGAGATCCTTACGAATTTCAAGAGAAAGCACACTTAGGAATCCTCACGATTCTTAAGGAGAAATTACACCTACGGGATCCTCTCGACCGGTAGGAAGAAAATTCTTTATGAGACCCTCACGGCTCATAAAGTTGAAAAGTCTTAGGTGATAGATCCTAACTCTGTTTTTCTAAGCCATCACCACCTTACAAAGAGCACAAGACTGACAGCTATATACTATCTACAGACCACACTCACTAAAATCACATGGCAACAACACAGCAAAGAGAAGAAAGCGACAAGGAGAACATTTGATCTGCATTTAATTAAGCGTTCGAGGCATACCCATTCATGCATGCTCAAAAGATTTAGTACATAAAATACGCTGAAATGAGAAATTTGCTATTCATACTGCGAAAAAGTTTTTACAATTATGGAAGCAGTAAACAAAAACATTACCAATGCAATTACAATGGCAAAACCTCAGATCCAGGGCATGGATTGAGGAACTCAAAAGTGACTTTGTCCAGAATCTTCCAGGCATTTCGAACTATCTTAGTATGCTTTCTTTCGCGATCACAAGCGTCGGGATCCCCACGGATGTCCTCCACCCTCCGATAGCCAGCAAGTATGGTCGACTGTTGAAAAGCTTGATGCAGGAGATCGATAAGATTGTCTCACCTTCTCTTCGAGATTAGGCTCATCAGATACATCGAATGCACCTTATCCTTGGCGGCATCCAATGCCCTAAGCGGCACGCCGGTACAGAATAAAGGAAGCGCTTCCCAGATCGCTCCCACAATAAGCTTCAGAAGAGAGGAGCGTCGAGGAAGCAGTCGACCATTGTATGCGTCAAAGCGACTCATAATTTCGGCACACTCGGCATTTGTGAATTCTCGATTCTGAGAACGGCCGAGTGAGCGGATGTCTCCGTAAGAGATAATCTTGTCGAGATCATACATGTGAGCGTCCATTACTCCTGAAAAAGAAAATCAACAAAAATTAGCGGACAGATTGATTAAGCGAATTCTTATTAAAAACAGGCACAGGGAATTAAACTTCTCGAGAGCAATGCTCTGCAGACAGGAGTGACACCTGTTAAAATCAGTTATGAGGGGAATTTAAAGAAATTCCCCGAGAACATTGAGAGCCTTGCTCTGAGAAGATGATATAATTCATCAAAAATAAAATTCCATTTTTAATCTTCAAGATCCATGAAAAACTCTTAAGAGTTCTTCTATATGATTTGAAAAGAGCAAGACTCCATTAATGAATTAAGAAATCATAAGTAAAATTCTTTTAGAGAGCAACGCTCTATTAATGGAACCCTAAAAGGGTTCTCTTTAGATCAAAGATCCATGGAGCAAAGCTCTGCTAGTGAAACCCTAGATGGGTTTTCTCTAGATCAAAGATCTATTAAGAGCAAGGCTCTGTTAATGGGTAAAAACCCTAATTTATTAAAAAAATATTAATTTTACCTAAGAGTTCCGACTCTTGAAAGTTCTTAACAAAAGAGCTGTGCTCTGAATGAAAATTCTCAAGAAGAAGATGATAATCATCTAAAGGACCAAAGGTCCTATTTATAGCACAGAACCGTCTCTTCAACTTCTGAGTCGATCCAAGGGCTCAGATGTTGCCACCGCTGTACTCACGTGTGCGCCACGTGAGCGCAACGGTGGGGGGAATTTGTTCCCCCAATCAGAGCAAAGCTCTGTTTTGAATTTCAAAATTCAAAAATTGAAGCAACGCTTCAGATTCTGCGTGCTGCTCGCCACATGTCAAACGCAGACGCGCTGGCGCCAGGTGCGCTGCGCCCTAGGCAGCGCACCCCGAATCAGAGCAAAACTCTGTTTCAAAATTCAAAATTTAAAATTTGAAGCAACGCATCAGATCCAGCGCTCTACGCTGCGCGCCACGTGTCAAACACAGGTGCGCTAGCGCAGCTGCGCTGCGCTCTGCGCTGCGCGCCACGTGTCGAACGTAGGTGCGCTAGCGCAAGGTGCGCCAGCGCTGGAATTAAAAATTCCCCTACCGTCAGATCAAAAGATCTACTAATAATAAATTATTAATTAATCAGAACTAAAATTCTGTTATGGAAAGATCTTTCCAATCTTATTAAAATAAGAAGATTATCTTCTGTAAAACAGAAGTTTTAGGATCAAAGATCCAACGGTGGGAAATATTCCCAAATCAATCAGAAAAAGATCTCTTAAAACTGATTTAACAAATCAATTGGCCCTATATAAATGCTCCTAGACTTCAAGTCTAACATACAAGAAGAGAGAGAGAAAAAAACCCTCCGCAAGCTTTGAGAGAAAGAAAGGCAAGCCTTTAAAAGAAGAAGATCATTTCTTCATCTTCAAGGTAAAGAACTAGTTCTTGAACCACAGAGATGAAATCATCTCATTAAAACAGAAGAACCGTCTTCTAAAAAGATCATAGATCTACAAAAGACCAAGGTCTTTGATAAAAAGAAAAAAATCAAAAGATCTAATCATAAAAAAATAAAAGAAGTATTTTACTTCATTCATAGATCTTTGATCTATAAAGGCGGAGCCCTTTTATAAAAACAAGAACTTTTGTTCTTGAATCTTGAGGCAAAGCCTCCTTTAAGAAGAACATAAAATTTGTTCTTTGATTTTAAAATTGATCAGATGCGCTTTGCATTATTGAAAAGTGCCTTGCACTCATGAATTGCGCTTTTGCGCTTCTTGGACCGGCACTCAGCGCCAAAACATGCCACGTGTCAACTAAAGACACAATCTGCGCTTTGCGCTTCTGAAGCAGCGCACTGCGCTCATGGGTTGGTGCTCAACGCCAAGCGTGCCACGTGTCACTCACTAGCGCGCCAACAGACTAGCGCAGAGCACTTATAAATTAAAAAGCACAATGCGCTAAATGAACTAGCGCTTAGCGCTAAGCGCGACACATGTCCTCTTCGTGTTCGCTACCTGACAGAAGCGCAATGCGCTCTTTAGCTAGCGCAAAGCGCCTGACGCGCCACGTGGTGCGCTGTCAGAACACACTTTGTTCTGATGAAGACAAAAGATGTCAGAACTCAATGCTTAGCATTATTAAAAGGGTCGGGCCCAAATAAAGGCTTAATAGCCAGAGCAAGAATAAAAATGTTAAACATTTTTAATTGGACTTAGCCCAATTCTGTCCATAGGTCCTCAACTTATATTGACCTCGGCATATCTGCTCTCTCAACCAACTCACATCGGTTCGAGGGTATATCTCGTTATTCCTCTGATATTTGTCGTTGTAATCCTTCAACGTCTTCAGAGAGGTGACGGGTCCCGACGACCTCACATTTCATGGACTGTGGGGTCCTTAAACTCATGGACTATGATGTCCTTAACCTCGACCGGGATGTCTTAAAACTAACATTGGACCGTGGAGTCCTTAAACCCACGGACTATAATGTCCTTAACCTCAACCGGGATGTCTTAAAACTAACATTGGACTGTGGAGTCCTTAAACTCACGGACTATGATGTCCTTAACCTCGAACGTAATGTCTTAAAACTAACATTAGACCGTGGAGTCCTTAAACCCATGGACTATGATGTCCTTAACCTCGACCGTGATGTCTTAAAACTAACATTGGACTGTGGAGTCCTTAAACCCACGGACTATGACGTCCTTATCATCGACCATGATATCTTAAAACTAACATTGGACTATGGGGTCCTTAAACCTACGGACTATGATGTCCTTAACCTCGACCGTGATGTCTTTAAACTAACATTGGACCGAGATGTCCTTAAACTAACAATGGACCGTAATGTCCTTAAACTAATCGACCGCAATGTCCCTAAACTAAACAATAGAGCCCAAACGCTCTCTTGCCGGATCTAAATGATCCCGTTAAGTTGATCTTAGTTTAAAATTAGACTAACGTATCCTTAACAAACGTTTAAGTTGATCTTAGTCTCAAATGAGACTAACATATCCTTAAACCAAACCCCCAAACCCAAATCTAAAAAGATACGGATTTGGACTAATCCACGTTCTACGGGCGACAACATAAATTAGTCTCCCTATACAATCCACGGGCAACCATAAACAAAACAAACACCCACGACACGAAGTGACCATCTGGAGAAGGAGAAAGTTGTTACCGCGATACGGTAGCGTAATTAACTGTAGGGGCTTGCGCCTGCAGGGAAGAGCGTCTCCACAATCAAAAACCACTCAAACGAGGGGGAATCTGACGAAGTCTGCTACATCGGTCGCATCCGTTTAAACCTTCGATACATGGTGCCATAGATCAGCTTGGCATCTTCGGAGAGGTGGACGGATAGCACCAATTAGCATCTGCCCTGAATTTCAGGCAAGACGTCCGCCGCGTCTCCGCCGCGTCCCTGTGTTCGGAGGGGAACACCCCCATAATCAAAGCCAGGGTAGGTCTTATCTTTGTAACGCCGTAATGAGGGATAATGCTTTTTGCCCTTTCCTTAACAGAGCCAGGGACAAACAATGAAGCGGAATATGAAGCTTTGATAGCAGGTTTTGAGATTGTTGTTGATATGGGCATCGAAAACCTACTCATATATAGAGACTCCCAGCTAGTCGTTAGCCAAGTAAATGGCGACTATCAGACGTGCAAGCCAGAGTTGGTAAAATATGGCGAAAGAGTGAAGCAACTGTTGACTCAAATCTCCTCCTACATCCTGTAAAGCATACCGTGGGTAGAAAATAGCAAGGCGGATGCGTTGGCCAAGCTCGCTAAAGAATTGGCCGACGAAAACCTCGATGGCGTAAGGATCATTGTGCAAAGCCGCCAGATTCTCGCGCCAGCAGAAATATCTCCAGAGCCGTCTGGAGGAAAGGAAGCGACTAAACAAGCAGCCTGTCGAATACAAAACGAAGAAAAGGCTACGGATTGGAGAGAAGTCTTCATAGACTACTTCAAATCCTATCGAACACCCGAAGATTCTTCGTCAAGGCATCAGCTCATGAAACAAGCTATGTCTTTCACCTTCGTCAATGATACTCTATATAAAAGATCGTTCGACTCTCTGTGGCTGAGATGCCTGGGACCAGAAGAAGCAAGGAGAGTCATCCAAGAAACTCACGATGGATTCTGCGGTTGCCATCAAGCTGGGCCCAAGATGAAGCTAAAGATCAAGAGAATGGGGTACTATTGGTCCATGATGATTCAGGACTGCCTTGAATATGCGAAGCAGTGCCACTCGTGCCGGATTCACCGGGACATCATCCATCAGTATCCAAATCCGCTACATCCAACATTGGCTAGTTGGCCGTTCAAAATGTGGGGAACCGATATAATCGGGCCCATCGAGCCAGCATCGTCCAGGGGACATCGGTACATATTGGAAACAACCGATTACTTCTCTAAGTGGGCAGAGGCAGTACCCTTAAGGGAGGTGAAGACGGAGAACATCCTCCATTTCTTCAGGACACACGTCATCTACCGGTTCGGCACTTCGCGACGGATTATCTCCGATAACGGGCCAGCCTACAGAAGCCATAAGATCAGCCACTTCGCACAGCAGCATAAAATAGATTGGAGATACTCTTCGGTCTATAATCCCCGAGCTAATGGTCTAGATTAGGCTTTCAACAAGACCTTAACGAAGATCATAAAGAAAACGGTGTCCAGAAACAGAAAAGACTGGCACGAGAGACTGCATGAAGCTCTCTGGGCATAACGAACCACGTTCAAAACGGTCATGAATACTACGCCATTCGCGTTGGTATTCGGCGCGAAAGCAATACTTCTCTTGGAGATAGAGTTACCCTCTCTACGAGTAGCCGTTCGATACGAGCTGACGGATGAAGAAAATGCCCATCTTCGGCTTGAGGAGCTCGATGCCCTCGATGAAACTCATCTCATGGTGCAGCAAAACCTGGAAGCTTACAAAGCAAGGATGACGCGCTCATATGAAAGACTGACCAGACCGAGAACATTCCGCTAAGGCGAACTCGTGCTAGTCGTAAAAAGACCTATGGTCTCCAACCGTGTAAAGCGGGGGAAATTCGAACCAAACTACGAGGGTCCGTATATCATAGACAAAGTCTACCAAGGTGGGGCCTACTTGCTCATGGATATGCATGACGAAAGACCCTTCCGGCCAATAAACAGCCGGTTCCTTAAGAAATACTACGCTTGATAAGTCACGACTCAGGTTAATGATGGATGAAGACGCTTGTGTCCGCTCGCTGTCTTCCTGAGTCCAAACTCTATAAGTAGTATCCGGCAAAACTTCGCCTCAAAATCCCCACGAACCGCAACGTCCTTAAACTAGCTGTGGACTGAGATGTCCCTAAACTAACAATGGACTGAAATGTCCCTAAACTAGAGCTCTCTGCCGCAAACATGGCGATATCTTTTCCTGGGATCTATGTTGCAATCAAAGCTCCCATGGCGAAGGCTAAAAAAAATGGTACGTTCATAAGCGAAATGGGCACGGATGAAAACCCGAAAGGGCGCTGTGAGTAAAAAGAGCAGGGCTACCGGCGAGTTCGTGAAAACCCGAAAGGTCGCAATCTCGTTAAAATAAAAATACCTGCAAAGTCCTCTCGACCTTGTGAGGAGAAAACACCTGCGTGAGATCCTTACGACTCACAAAGGATCAATACACTTAAGGATCCCTACGATTCCTAAGGAGAAAATACACTTACGAGATCTTCACGGCTCGTAAGGAGAATTCCCCCCTATGAGACTTTCACGTCTCATAGGGTTCAAAAGCCTTAAGATACATGGACCCGAACCTGTTCTTAAGCCATCACATTCCCCAAGTTGCCCTACAGGCGGTACAATGCTGGCCCCTGTATACAATCCATGGGCACAAATAAACGTTTCCCCCACCAAGTTCCACCAATCGCGAGGAATGTCCTCATATGGTGAATGACAGTTGTAAGTCCTTTCGACTTATAAAGAGAAAATACTTTTATGAGATCCTTACGACTTATAAAAGAATACACAGTTAGGAATCCCCACGATTCCTAAGGAGAAAATACACCTACGGGATCCTCATGACTCGTAGGGAGAAAATACCTTTATGAGACCCTTACGGCTCATAAAGTCAAAAAGCCTTAGTCAACAGGATCCTAACCCTGTTTGCTAAGCCACCTTTGTTCAAATCGACAAAGGCAAATGATGAATCGCTCCTGGCAATATCCCAGTTGTAGCGATGCTGATGCCTAAATCGGTATCAAATTCCAAGTCCTTTCACGGCAAATGATGATTCCCTCCTGGCAATATTCCAGTCGCAACGATGCTGATGCTAAGATTGGTATCAGATCTCGAGTTCCATACTTGCAACAAAAATCAGCGAGCAAAAAATGCATATGAAATAGCCGAAATGTTTAGGCAACCCGCAATAAAAAGCAGCGAGTAAAAAAGAAAAATAGCCGAAATGATTGGGCACCACGATAAAAAGCCGAAATGATTGGGCAATCGCGATTTTCATGATATAAAAGCTGAAATGATAGAGCATCGTGAAAAGAAATAAAAAAATGATGAAACTGATGCCCTGCAGGTGAGTCCACATCGACCCTTGTATACAATCCATAGGCACAAACGAAAAAGGGAACCACATTTTCCCACCGGGCTCCATCAGAAAGAGAGCCAAATCTCGACGGCAACATTTACAGCCTAGAAATCAACAACGGCGTTTCTTCTCCACTCCAGCAGGATGCAGACGCAACGTCAACAACCGACCCCATGGTCAAAACGATGGAGCCATGTCAAAGTCCCTTATTCCAAGCCTCGACGGTTCACTGACAACCTAGAAGCAACCTCGACATTCGTCGCAATATTGCAGACACAATGTCAACAAACGAAGCAAAGGAAGATCCCTAGTTTCAGGGTCTCGATGGCAGCATCTACAGCTTAGAGATCACTATGGCGTTCCTTCTCACTCCTGCAGGATGCAGACACAACGTCAACAACCGACCTCAAGGTTAAAACAACGGAGCCATGGCAAAGTCCCCAGTTCCAAGCCTCGACGGCTTACTGACAACCTAAAGACAACCTCGACATTCATCGTAATATTGCAGACACAATGTCAACAAATAAAGCAAAGGAAGATTCCTAGCTTCAGGGTCTTGACGGCAACTCAAATAAAACATGAAAGACTATCGGAGATCATCCCACACCAGCGCGGAGTGGTCATGACTCATCGGGCTGCCAAATTGAGCCTAACCTCGAGTAACAAAAAAATGGCATGGAAAATCCCTAACGTTTGCTCTTCCGACGGTAATATGACCTGGGAGATTGCTTGAAGACATCTTGTCCAGCCCCCGAAGGGATCAGAGACACGACAGTCGTGGGGCTACTCGAATAGCAATATTGCATATCGGGGAATGCATCGGCCAACGCGACGGTACGACGGACAAAAACCTAGTACCACAGACCCTAATAGACTTCTATCAGCAGAGGTTAACTGCGACGCTAGGACATTCTAGCAAGAACTTCTCGATTCGTCTCGACTCGTAGGGAAAATAATGTTCCTGCGAGAACTTCTCGACTCGTCTCAACTCGTAAGGAAAAAGCCTTAGGCAATGGGGATATCAACCTGTTTCCTAAACACTGGGGCCCTGCAAGTAAGTCCAAGATGGACTATTGTGTACTATCCACGGGCCACACTCTCCAAAGTGGAATATCGACAAGGAGGGAAAAACCCACTTACGAGCCCTCTCGACTTGTAAGGGGGAAAATTCTCTTGTGAGATCTTTAAGACTCTCAAGAGAAAACGCACTTAGGAGTCCTCACGACTCCTAAGGAGAAAATACACCTACGGGATCCTTTCGAATCGTAGGAAGAAAAGTATTTATGAGACCCTCATGGCTCATAAAATTGAAATGTCTTAGGCGGCAGATCCAAACCTGTTTCCTAAGCCATTGCTTCCCTATAAGGAGGTCAAGATGGACTATCTACGGGCCACATTTGCCAAAGTTACATGCCAATATGAAATAAAATATATCTTTTATTCATGAATTCAGGTGAATACAAGGTACATTTCATAAAAGAATCAAAATGAATACAAGACACTCTCATTCAGGAGTGAATACAAAAAAGAAAAGAAAAGGAGAATATACAAAAAAAAATCTTTTAAGACAGCGGATGGTGTAATAAGCTCGTGAGTTCATCGTTCTTCCGCTGGACCTTGGCTTCAAGCTCCGTTAATGCGGCAAGACGGGTTCCCGCCTGAGTCTGCTGAGTCTGATAGGAAGCGAGCTGACTCTCAAGCTCCCTTTCGGCAACTTTATGTGCTTCAACCATCTCGCGAGTAAAGATAACGGCTTTATCAAGAGCCACCACCTTCGTGATAGCTTCTTGGAGCACCCGCCAAATTTCGTATGCGCGGGTAGTCTTGGCAGTGAGCTGGACCTGAAGTTCCCCTAAAGCGTTTGAAGCTAACTCCCTCTCTGAGAACTTCTAGTTGAGCCGCTTCTTGCACGACTGCAGATTAGCTGCGCACCGTTCGATCCATCCCCGCAGACTTGATTTCACGGTCAAGATGTCGGAGGGAAGGCGGATACATTCAAGTCCGTGTAGGCAGACTTCCACTCGGCGACAATACTCAACCCAAACGCGCACCAATGCTTCATCATGATAGGTAGCGAGAACGAATAAAAAAGCGTTGGCTTCGACAGCAAATTCTTCGGCCGTGACAGAGGTACCAGCGTGAAGGTCTTCAATGAGAGCCGTCAAGGAGTAGATGCTTTATCTCGCCATCTTTTTAGACGCACGTCGGGCATAGGGACCCGGTGGCATGAAGATCCGAGATTCCAAGGGACTCAGGGTTGGCAGAGCTGTCAATATTTCTGAACAGTCGATGAGATTCATAAACATGGAATAGACAAAGCAATGCCAAAGATAAAACCTCACTTATCCATAGTCATGCAAGGGGGGTTTGAGAGATCCCTAGGCCTATCGAGGATCTCAACTTCGTCATCAGCTTCCAGAACTGCAGAAGGCATATTATCATCGTTATAAAAAAATGATAATAAAACAAAGGGGTCAAAGAACACCGACCTTGCCCAGAAGAAAGGACTATGCTTTGAGGGGATATCGCCTGTAGGGCAGCCATGTCGACTAGACGCTGAAAGGACTTCTTGGGAGATAGATCCATGATGGATCCCGCCAAGTCCCGCAATTCTGAAGGAAAGAAGGGTTTAGATAACGGAGAGATCATTAAAATGAAATGTAGAAGATTACCTTCGATGCTCTGCCCGTCTTGAACTGGAGGGATAGCAGCTTCGGCAGCCTCCTCTACACCCTCAGGTACAGCACTAGAGACATTTGCCGGCATGGCGACTTCCAATTCAGAAACAACAGCCACCACTTCAGGCTTTGAGGAGGCAACATCGGTCTCAACGATCCTTTCTACAATTTCCAGGATGCCACTAGAGAGACCATTGGACCTACGGCTGGTAAGCTCACCTCTGCGGAAAGTACAGATGCTAAAAGGATGGAAGTCACCACCGGGAGCTCTAAGAGAGGACTAACAGCATCGACAATCTCTTCTACACCCTTTGGTGCGTCACTAGAGATGTCCATAGGGTCCGTAATCGGTGGGGTCACCTCTGCTGGAGGAATAGATACCGAAGGAACATAAGCTACCACCGGAAGCTCCACAACAGGAATAGCGGCTATAATGATCTCCTATACACCTGCCGATGCGTTACGAAAGACATTTATAGAGTCCGCAGTCATGACCCGATCTGAACTCAAATCCTCCCTCACCGCCGAAGTCCCTGCAAAGTTTTCATAAAAATAAGAAAACATAAAAATAATACAGACTATTCGCTAAAAGAAGGACATGAGAAAGACGCATACCAATGCACCAAGGAGCTTGAAGTATGGCTTTCTCAAGACGTTTTTATTTCTTGCTAAGTGCGCTCATCGAGGTTCAAGTGCAGATGAATGACTGCCTGTTTTTAATGCAAGCTCGTCTTCGGAGGCTATCGTTATGGGCTGTTTGAGGGCCCGTTCTTCTTCCATTAGCAAAGGACCCATATGTACCCGCCGCAATGATAGAACAACGTCATAGAAGATAACCAGAAGGTAAAGATTTTTCAGGATGCACACGTTCTCGGTCTCATCCTGTGAGCGCCTCAAAGCCTCAGCCAGTTGCCCGGCTTCCTCGGCGGACGAGCCAGGATAAATAAGGCCGGCGTCCGATTCCTCCATAGCTATTGGCTCGTCCTGAATGAACGGCTCGGACTCAAGCAAGGTGTCAAGTAAGCCAGCGACCGATCTCTTCCTCCTCTTAGAACTTGTGCTAGCACTAACTGAAGAATGCTTCCTTCTCCTCGGCGCTTTGGCGCGACGTTGACCAACCTCGCTTATAGTATCCCCCTTTGGCGATACCACCGCGGATGACACCGCCATTGATGACGCCGCTACTGATGACACTACCGCTGGCACTTCATTGGAGGCCTTTGCTTGAGCTCTAGTGCGCACTGGCATACCGGCAGTGCGAGGAGTTGATTCTATTTCTGCGGCCTTAGGGATAAGAACTACGCTGCTATCCTTCAATGGAGGGCGAACCGCTGTACGCGACCGCAACGAAACGGCAGTGGGTTGGGTCGGAGCTGAAGCTCTACATTCGAAGAGTACCCGCTTCTCCTCGGCAATGACAGGACCGACTCGATGACGATACCAACCCGTAAAAGACCCCACACACCTTGGAAGGTATTCGGACTCAGGGATCATGAAACGGGAGCTGGTGTTCATCCGCATAAAATGATGGATGACGTCACGAGTGATTTCCAGAGACGGAGTGGGCTCAACTAAGAACGCCTCGAAAGGGACACCCTTGTTATAACCCAATTGCTGGGAAAAGCAGTGCGGATTGTACCGCATAAAAAGAGCCGTGTTATTCTGACGGAATACCAAGTAACCCGGTTTACTCGAGTACAGGTGCATAATTTCTTTAGGCTTTAACGATGGCGCTCCCCCTTTTGATAGATCGAACAGCTGTTGAACAGGCCCCGCAGGAGCAGAGAGGACTCGATCACTAAACACCATCCCGCCCTCGTTTGAATACAGGTTGAGCAACACGTGGAGGGCCCTCAGCTGAGTTGGATCGGGAGCAAAAGCATCCACCAACCTCATAACCCATGGGAAGGTATAGAATTCATAAAAATCTGGCTGTCGGTGTGCTCTAAAGGCTCCCAGTACATGCATCTCAATCCACGACGTGAAGTACCGGAGATAGAAATTCATGACATCCGCACCTGGGGTCGAAGTATTGGCCGCAATGCTTAATCCATGGTATAGGTGCGATAGTCCCACAATACCGACGGCCAATTATGGCCCTTCAGCTACGCGATAAGTGGGGTAGAAGACAGAAGCGTCGATACGTTGGAATGGCGAACCAACTAAGCCAAAGGCTGATGAAGATGAAAAAGAAGGTCTCCTCGTCCATTCTAGGGGCCGCAATCGCATCGAAGGACATGGCCGACGAGATCGGAATATAAAACTACGGTAAGTCTTCCTCTTTGGCCGGCAGTTTATTCAGCCCAAACCCAAAAGGGTCGTGAATGTTCGCGAACTTTAGAGCCTCTTTGGATAAAGCGTCTTCACGGATGAAGCAGGTGATGAAGCTCTCAAAGGTGACGTCCTGCCCCTCTGACTTTGCAAACAGTTTCTCGAAAACAACCAGAGCCTTGATGAGACTGGGGAACTTATGGCGGACGGCGTTTTCAATCGTCAGGCCGTCAAGCATAGCCGGCATGGTCGCAAACACGTACTCATCGGGAGGCAGCAACTCTTCATAATGCTCTTCCCTGATCGGCAGTCCAGAGTGTTGGATATAGTGCCCTCAAAGTCAATTATTGGATCGCAGGTACGTGATTGCAATGATTGAGGGAGGACCTATACCGATAGGACAGTCTTGCTCGAGATGATAGTATGCTATCTGGTTTGTCTTTATCATCGTATACATACTTTAGTTCACTATTGCATGTTGATAGAGCCCATAGGATTCTTACTTGACTGCCAGCAGTATGATGGCGATCATATACGTGGGAGATGGCGTCTATAAGCACATCCTTAAATGGTCCCTAGTCGAGGGAGTTTTGAGACAGGGCATCGATACTCCAGAGTAGACTAGTGTATACAGTCGAGACCCCGACGAGGGGCGGTGGCCGGTCTCACAAGCCATTGGTGTCAGTTGGTTCACCCAAGATGATACAGGTGCTCATTGCATTATGAGTACACCGGACAGGACTCGCCGGGAACATGCTAGTTGGTATTATAATATCGTCAGATAGCAGTTCCCAGGTGACATGTGTACAGGTTAGTCTGTCGACCTGAGATCGTCATTTGTCTCGTGTGAGTTCCCACTGTGCTTTGATTACTACCCTACCACGGCTCAAAGGAGTCGTGCAAACAGGTTTTAGTTGGGTACAGTCCTGAGCCACATGGAGGCAGTGAGCGGATTGTTAGGGATTCGTCTCTCCCGGTATTGGGGGTGAGATCGCGCTGTGTTTAGGAGAGCCAATACACGAAATCCCTGGCCAGGGTAATCGAGATTTACTGGTAGGTATTCCAGTAGTATCTTAGGGTGTTCTGGGCTACTTTCCGACACGACTTATACCGCTATTGGGGGTCTGACGTTTACTAGCCCCCTAGGCCCTATATGCGATACTCATAGACGAACGGACCGGACTGTACGGATATTGTCACTGTCGGCTCAGTAGGGTTTCTGGATGAGTTCACTCGTCAGCTTCCCTTCCGATCAATACATGGGCAACCGTTACGTACAGCTAGTACCTCTGACGTGCTAGTGGTTATACCCAGTGCCAGTGTATTGATGAGTCATTAGAGTCCCCCACAGACAGTTTCCCAAGTTCGGACGAAACGTTGTAGAGGCTGTATGATTATATGGCGGGGTTCGATCATATTCGTGCACTTGTGCACGGATCAAGATTGGACGGAGAATACTAGCGGGCTTTTGTTTAAGCCGGATCCTAGTATTATACTGTAGGAATTTTTTTGCCTCATTACATTTGTATTCGGTTAGAATACAAATACGGGTATGCATTTACAGTTGAGGAATAATCTCGTAATTCGTTACGGGATTATTTTGGGAGTTGCCAGTTCCTTTTTCCGCCTCAAAAACCTTGTTTAATCATCGTGAGCCTTTGACCTTTTCTATTCTTTGACACTCTTGCAATGTGTGGGGCCTGCCCATTTCGAACACTATTGATGGGAATGGGGATGGCATGGGCAGCATGGCTCTTGTGAGGTGGCTGTCTCTTATGCTGGGGGGCCCTGCAATTTTGCCACTTCTTTTATTGCGTGGGGCCTTTTTGTGGTAAGGAGATAGCACTCATTTTGAGAGTGGATTTTATCCTTGAACAGTTTTTTTGTTTTTAGCCATTATTCATTCACTGCCATTTTTCCCCCTTTTTGCAATCACTTGCAAAATCCAGAGAGCCACATTTTTTCAGAGAAGGCCGAGCCCTTCATTGGAGATTGTTTCTTCTTGTGTGCCCAAAATCTCAAGCTCACTAATTTCTCTCCTTGGCAACTCCAATTTACCTCCACCCAATCGTTTGGGTGCCTTGAGACAAAAGATCCTACACTCTCTCTACTTCAATCTTGGATATGTCGACTAGCAAACTTCATGTCCGAGTTGCCTCGGTTCGAAACGGGAGCCCGTATAAAGATTCATTGACGTGGTGCCCCTTTGACGAGCGAAACCGGGAGCGGACTTCGTCGGCGCAGCAGCGAAGAGCTTGACGCAGAGATTGAAGACCGAAGGACACGGATCGATCGGTATAATCTCTAACTCCTTTTACATATTGATAGTTTACGGTTAATGGAACGATCCGGCTTTTTGGGTCGTAAAAAGTTTTTGTTCCGCATCTGGCGTCGGTTTGATGGCCGGGGCGCCGCCGCATCCTAACATGGTATCAGAGCTACGCCATTAACCTATACTAGCTTGTTCTAACTTGTTTAAAATATCGATCGAACAAAATTTCCGAAACCGCAATTTCAAAACTTAAGTTTCTGCCGAATTTGTAAACTGGTCTAAAATTTTTTTTGTGCACGTCAGAAAATCAGGCAGGCTTTTGTAAGACCACTGTAGAAAATTGGGAAGTTGTTCCCTCAGGAACGCCGCGGAACCGCGGCCATACCCACGTATTGGCCGCAGTTACGCCGCCGTTATGGGGATTCAATGCACCAAGTTTCTTTTGGGGGTCTTCATTTTGGAATTGGGGTTTCTGGAATTTTTATTTTTGGCCCAGATTATTTTGAGTACTGGATTTGTACTTGGGGCCCACTTCGGGAAGTTTTGTCGATCGAGATTTTAAATGTGTTAGTTTACAGTGGTTACATTATATCTGCGACCGTGAATGTCATTCGAGCGGTAAATCTTGTCTAATTGCTATAGCTCTTTTAGACGGGTTTGCGAACGTGACATTCACGTTGATGTTCTGTGTTGTGCTGTGATATTGCGGATTTGTCGTGGTGGATAGCTTGTGTGCAATGATAGTGCAGTTTGGATTTATTTGTACATTTGATATTTCGGGGCGAGCGTCTGACATGTGGACTGCCGTCACTGTCTGTTTGTATATTATTCTTTTGGGGCACGACCGGGTTGAGGTCGATGTACCCGTTGTACATATTTTATTTTCTGTACTAGGATTACCCCGCGGTGGGGGTGCACGGATAGCCGAGTTCTAGAGGGCAACGGGCCCGCATCTCATGGCTTTGAGACAGAGAGGGCTTCACTCTAGAATTGGCGGGCTATTCGCCGCACTCGTAGGGGGTATAGGTTGACCCAAGGAGGGGTGCTCAAGTTACCGGATTCCGTGAAGTGCTGGGTGGTACATTCACTTTGTTGAAGGGAACTGCCTTGCTTCAGGTTTTGGCGGGTAACTTGCCGCGCTCGTAGGGGTCTAGGTTATCATTGCGCAGGCTATCCACACGACCAGGAGAACGTCGGGTTTCATTTGCGGCTCTGTGAAACCCGGGGCTCCCAGATTATCTGTATTGTTCTGTGATACTTATTACTTTTCTGTGATGTTGCATTTATCATGCCTGGAGCGATTATTATATATTGTTATATATACTAGTAGATGTTGTATATGTTTTGCACCCGCGCTAGTCCAGTCCCCGCTCTGTCGTTAGTTAAGTAACCTAACGGGTGATGACGGGACCCAGTGGCGAATGCGGATGGCATATACGTACATCATATTTTCGTTCTTTTCTGGTGTGATCATTTGATGGGACTGCGTTGATTCTTATCAATGCAAGGAAAGCAAACCTATATATGATGTTGTTGGAACCAATTTTTCAAAAGCTGTTATTACTAGGGCGTTTTCTTTTGTTTTGCACAGTGGTATTCGGTTGTGAATATCCAGCACCTCATTCGACGAGGCAAGGGCCGAGATCCCTTCAGCGGGAGTGACCCCTTGGACAGAGGTTTGCGTCAGGATAATAACTTCACTATAGTCGATTACTTTTTGCTTTGCATCATGGTATTCAGTTTGGAATATGCTGCACCTCATTCGACGGGGAAAGAGCCGAGATCCCTTCACCGGGAGTGACCTCTTTAGCAATGGTTTTCGTCACTATATTTTATAAAAGGATATTCGGTTCCTTCAACGATATCAAGTTCATTACGCTAAAGGTTTTTCGCTAAAAACTAGTCGTAGCCCTCCGTCATTTCTTACAGGTATTACTTAGTATTCATGCTGTGTATGTTGACCTCTGTCAAGGCACAGTGCTTGGTAGCTGGGTAATGCTTGTTTGCTGCTTAGATATGCGATTATTTAGGACAGTCGCACGGTCATTTTGACCTCTGTTAAGGGCATGTGCGGGTGGGTCTATGTTAATCCAGGACAATGACGGGTTGAACTTGACTTACGACTTATGATATGTTGACCTCTGTCAAGGTCATAAGCCGCTTAGGGTAAAAATCATATCGGGAGTTTCAAATATACAGGAAACTTGCCAGGCTTGCGCATACCTTCTGGAGTATGATGACGTGAGTGGCTTTCATCACGTTATCATGCGATGATAGTTGGATCTCGATTCCCACTGATGAGTTGGACTACTCCTCGGGTGATCCCGACTAATTCTTCTTTCAGATTTGGAGGAGAATTTGAGGATACAGTGGGAGGTTTCCTGATTAGATAAAGTGATTAACTATTCTGATTCAGGTTAGAGTGCACACAGAGTGTTTCTTTTCTCTCTCTCTTTGACTGCGACCGTGGCCCGACCCTAGACTATAACTCAGTGACCCAGTTGACCGAACTTTCTTAAAACACTGGCTTTTGGATTGTCTGAGTTGCATACATCATTACAACTCCTTCTTTTACCCTTTGAGTTTCTCCAGAACACCCCGTATTATTACGAACATTCACTTCCATTGAATAAATCCATCGTATGGTTATATACAAACTCGAAGGAACTTTTTCGAGGATGGATTCTGGTTCAGGAGAAATAGGAATAAGGTTTATTCAGTTGTCTTTTATCCTTACCTTCTCTCAGGTTGCGTGTGCTCTTAAGATTATGACAGTACACCTATTATGCTTATTGGATAGTCTTCTTCCAAACAATAGGCTGGTGCCGAACGGTAGGGAAGGAAGAAAACCATTAAGCCTAACGATGGTGTACAGAAGGTAACGACTAAAGACAAATAAAGGAAATTGGAGAGATGGCAGGGAAATATACGGTTACAGTCATGAATCTGGATAATGGAAGAGGCATTACTACGAATACTCAGATACTCCTTCGAAACATATTCGTGTTTCAGTTTCACTGTGTATAGAAAACTGATTTCCCAATTAGATCCTTACTCCAGGGTATGTATTTACCAGGTATGATTCTCACATCTGTATGGTTTTACAGATGATGAGTAGGAGTAAGTTATTGGGAATTAGGTGATCATCCTTATTATATCGGAATTCGTTATAATTGGTGATATTTGAGGAAATCACCTGGGTACAGTTTTCAACCTACGACACACAGGATTTGAGTTATTCAACTCAGCGGGCTTATACAAAGTATTGTATGTTGTACAGTGTCCATTAGGAGAAAGGGATTGGTCCTCGTACTATATTCTGTTTACTTGTGACTTCTCAAGTTTTTGGACAAGTGTTTCGTAGAAATACAAGGTCCAAATTTGAGAAGTTATAGGTACAAGAATAAAGTAGAGAACCAGGTGTCGAAAGTATCGGGATTCTTCAAAGTGATCGAAGATGTAGATACTTGTATGAGATATTCAGTTGATAGTAATGGTTTTGAGAAACTTGTTTCTCTTTCAGGTTACTCATAATTGGAAGCACTCCTAAGTTGAGTAATGCTGATCGGCCTCTCTCCATTTAGTTGACATGCACTAAAGACAGCTGCATGATTTGAATCTGGTTCCAATTAAATCAGTGCCTCTAATTCTATATTGTATATAGAATGGTTCATATCTTAACGTTGTTAAGGTACGGGGAGTTGTCCGGCTTATGCTTCAAACCAGACTCTGGATAACTCAAGGCACGTTTCTGTAATGGCAATTTGTGGGTTAACCCGGGCTTTGACGAGGGTTGATTTTCTACCATCTGGATGATCAATAGTAATATCGTTCTTGACTCGCCACAGTTTTAGTAAAATGGACTTTTTCAGAAAACAATAGTGGGAGTATGGTAGAACTGGAAGAGATTCCAGAACCGCAAACGATTACGGAAAATTTAATAGGACCTAAAGATTCAATCAGGATTGACATTCCATTAGCCACTCCGCATATATGGTGGGTAACATCAGGTGCCAAAGAGGTACTCTGGTATCCTCAAGGACGGTAACAGGGAGGTTCTTGTTTACCCAGACTTACCATTGCTGCAGTTCCAGACTATGAGACCTGGCAGGAGGATGAGTATAGCGTCGTTCTAAACTAGCTTTAGAAGTGTACGTGTATATGATTCTGCCAGAGGGTTGTTGTAGTCAGTGGGAGTAGTGGAAGCATAGTGGATAAGAGGCTTATGTCTATTTATAGACTAAAGCAGATATAGCGGAGATAGATCATCAATTTCTGATGTGACAGTCATGGGCTTTGACTTCATCAGAAATAGGGGATGGATCTGTTAAGAAGGTAGTAGGGTGTGTTGTCCTGGTATTTGGACGACATACACAGAGTAGGAAGTGAAATTCCTATACTACGATCGGTCATACTGTGGTTGTCACACAATAGTTTCCCCACATCAGGCATTCTGGTTACTAGATCTATAGTTTTAGATCTAGATTTGGGTAGTTTCCCAATCTGGGTACTTTAACAGCATTCTAAAGGTATTTTAGAATGAACGACTCCTGGCATGGTAGTGTACCTGCAGGTGATGGAGTCACCCTCTCCAAAGGTGTCTTACAGACTAAAGGGGAGAGGGATGTGCATGATTGACATATCACTTGCTTAGGTAATTGAGTCAATCATGAGATGTCAAGTACCACACCAGATGTTGTTTTTGCACTAGATGCAATAAGTTGATATAATCCAATCTTAGAGAAACGTTCAAAAGCAGTTTTAGAACATAAGTGGTTGTTCTACGGATTTGATAACCACAGCCTCCTTCGGGAGACAGTTATCATTTCAGGCTTCCAAGGTGACCCGGATGATAGAGTGACTGTCAGAGTTATAATTTTCCCTCTGACAAGGGGCAGTAGCTTGGACAGGTAGTCCAGGCGGATATCGAGGAAGGCATGGCGCAGGATACTGATTAATTTCAGTTGACGATACAGTCTAAGAAGTTTGCTGGATTTGGAGTTCACTTGTGAGCTAGGTCCCATCAGATATCCAGACATATTCTAAGACAGGTATTACTCAATTCGGGAGACGGCTTTCTCCGCGAACTTAAGAAAAAGAGGGACTTGGAAAGAAACATCAGGGCGGATCCTCTCACTGAGGCTATTTCTCGAACGCAATAGTTTTACAAACGAGTTTTGTGAAACTGATTAGTAGAGGAGTTGGATGTTCGGTATCACACGAGCTGTGAGTACGCGACATCGGAATAATTAGCCTTAAGTGCAAGTGGGAGATTTTTGGATATAGTGCCCTCAAAGTCAATTATTGGATCGCAGGTACGTGATTGCAATGATTGAGAGAGGACCTATACCGATAGGACAGTCTTGCTCGAGATGATAGTATGCTATCTGGTTTGTCTTTATCATCGTATACATGCTTTAGTTCACTATTGCATGTTGATAGAGCCCATAGGATTCTTGCTTGACTGCCAGCGGTATGATGGCGATCATATATGTGGGAGCTGGCGTCTATAAGCACACCCTTAAATGGTCCCTAGTCGAGGGAGTTTTGAGACAGGGTATCGATACTCCAGAGTAGACTAGTGTATACAGTCGAGACCCCGACGAGGGGCAGTGGTCGGTCTCATAAGCCATTGATGTCAGTTGGTTCACCCAAGATGTATACAGGTGCTCATTGCGTTATGAGTACACCGGACAGGACTCGCCGGGAACATGCTAGTTGGTATTATACATATCGTCAGATAGCAGTTCCCAGGTGACATGTGTACAGGTTAGTCTGTCGACCTGAGATCGTCATTTGTCTCGTGTGAGTTCCCACCGTGCTTTGATTACTACCCTACCATGGCTCAAAGGAGTCATGCAAACAGTTTTTAGTTGGGTACAGTCCCGAGCCACATGGAGGCGTGAGCAGATCGTTAGGGATTCGTCTCTCCCGGTATTGGAGGTGAGATCGCGCTGTGTTTAGGAGATCCATTACACGAAATCCCTGGCCAGGGTAATCGAGATTTACTGGTAGGTATTCCGGTAGTATCTCAGGATGTTCTGGGCTACTTTCTGACACGACTTATACCGCTATTGGGGGTCTGACGTTTACTAGCCCCCTAGGCCCTATATGCGATACTCATAGACGAACGGACCGGACTGTACGGATATTGTCACTGTCAGGCTCAGTAGGGTTTCTGGATGAGTTCACTCGTCAGCTTCCCTTCCGATCAATACATGGGCAACCGTTACGTACAGCTAGTACCTCTGACGTGCTAGTGGTTATACCCAGTGCCAGTGTATTGATGAGTCATTAGAGTCCCCCACAGACAGTTTCCCAAGTTTGGGCGAAACGGTGTAGAGGCCGTATGGTTATATGGCAGGGTTCGATCATATCCGTGCACTTGTGCACGGATCAGGATCGGATGGATAATACTAGCGGGCTTTTGTTTAAGCCGGATCCTAGTCTTATACTGTAGGAATTTTTTTGTCTCATTGCATTTGTATTCGGTTGGAATACAAATGCGTGTATGCATTTACAGTTGAGGATTAATCTCGTAATTCATTACGGGACTATTTTGGAAGTTGCCCGTTCTTTTTTCCGCCTCAAAAACCTTGTCTAATCATCGTGAGCCTTTGACCTTTTCTATTATTTGACACTCTTGCAATGTGTGGGGCCTGCCCATTTCGAACACTATTGATGGGAATGGGGATGGCACGGGCAGCATGGCTCTTATGAGGTGGTTGTCTCTTATGCTGGGGGGTTCTTGCAATTTTGCCACTTCTTTTATTGCGAGGGGCCTTTTCGTGGTAAGGAAATAGCACTCATTTTGAGAGTGGATTTTATCCTTGAAGAGTTTTTTGTTTTTAGCCATTATTCATTCACTGCCATTTCCCCTCCCCCCCTTTTGCAATCACTTGCAAAATCTAGAGAGCCACATTTTTCCAGAGAAGGCCGAGCCCTTCATTGGAGATTGTTTCTTCTTCTGTGCCTAAAATCTTAAGCTCACTAATTTCTCTCCTTGGCTACTCCAATTTACCTCCACCCAATCGTTTGGGTGCCTTGAGACAAAAGATCCTACACTCTCTCTACTTCAATCTTGGATATGTCGACTAGCAAACTTCATGTCCGAGTTGTCTCGGTTCGAGGCGGGAGCCCGTATAAAGATTTATTGACGTGGTGCCCTTTGACGAGCGAGACCGGGAGCGGACTTCGTCGGCGCAGCAGCGAAGAGCTTGACGCAGAGATTGAAGACCGAAGGACACGGATTGATCGATATAATCTCTAACTCCTTTTACATATTGCTAGTTTACGGTTAATGGAACGATCCGGGTTTTTGGGTCGCGGTAGCGCCGGTTTCGTAAAAAGTTTTTGTTCCGCATCTGGCGTCGGTTTGATGGCCAGGGCACCGCCGCATCCCAACAAAGAGATCTCGTGAAACTCTTCCAGTGAAATAGAGACCTCACGATCCCCTAGCAAGAAGGTATTTGTGGGAAGATTTCATTGGTTCAGAAAAGCTTTAACCCACCAGACATGAGGGGCCTGATAATGAAAAAAAGATGCGTACACCGCTTGATATAGCCCAACCTTCTGCAACCGCGCACGGTGGGCGGAAAGAACATATCGAGCCTAGGGAAGATAGCCTGCTGGGTGGCGAGGAGTAAGCCCTACCTTATAAACTTTTCCCCAGGGTTGGGCTTCACCTTGACATATGCGGCGCCCCAAGATATCTATAGCTAGCAAGGGCTGGTTGGGTATCCCAGTTGTTGACGGCTCAAGCCGGCCTGTAGGAGTCCAATTAGCCGCATCCACCGCATAAGCGGTCTGCGGGCGCTCCATCAGTGATATTGGGCGGAGAGGCTCTGTTGGCTCCTCACAAGTAAAGCTGCGGCGGCCCTGGATGATGTGACCATACAAGACTCCCCATAAGAGTAGACTAGTACGGTCTCTGTCATGTGCCATGATCATCGCCATAGCTTCCTCATCCGACGGCGATTGCGGAAAAGCGGCGTCTAAGCGAGTAAAGGGAAAGTAGGGAAGAGAAGCCATTGTTCCTGAAATAAGGGAAGGGAAACCCATTAATGAAACCTATATATATAATGATAGAGGGAAGTGACAGGAAGTTTGTTTCATGGGACCACTGATTGCAAAACTAATAGACCCCACAAAATCAATATGGCGGCTCACTAATGATGAGACAGGACAATCATTGTAAGAATCAAAAAAGATTCTTATTATACAGACACGGGAGTTTAAACAACTCTTGATATCCTCATAGAGAAAACAACTTCTGTTAAAATACCCAACAAATCTAAATTTGTGCAAATAAGGGTAAAACGCTATGAAAAGATTCTCAAGAACACCAGGGAATGAATCCCCGAAGGGCCCTCTTGATCTTTCAGAGCTAAGCTCTTTGGGGAGGAATTAAATTCCTTTTAAGCTGTGGAATTAAATTCCAGAAAAAACCCTATGGCAAGGAGGCAAAGAAAACGGAATTAAATTCCAAGATTCTTAAAGATCGGTGATAGAGTAAAACCCTAAAAGGAGGATTAACAATCCCCATTCATTCAAGACTTCAAAACCTATAAAAAAAATCATGTATGGGGATCTTTGAGAAACCGATTTAAGAAAAGTGCTAAGCTCTGATAATGGATTTAAAATCCAGGGCAGAAAACCCAAAAAAGGTCGTTCAAGAGCCTTACCCAAAGGGAAGTTTTGCAGAGTTTAACTCTGAAAGATTTTGAGGCAGAGAACTAAGTTCTGAAGAAGAGAATTAAATTCTCGAGAAAATAACCAAGGAAGAAGATGAAGGAATAAGGGCTTCCCAAAAGCGAAAAGCCTTGCATTTATAAGACGTGACAAGGGCGGTTCATCTCCCCGTTCCCTTAGGCAGAACCAATGGCTATAAGGATGACAGCGTTGCACTCATGTGTAAGCCACGTGAGAACAACGCTGTGGGGGCATTTGTTTCCTTATAAAAAAAGAGAAAAAAAGAAGAAAGAAGAAGCGATAAAAAAATATTCCCCTAATGGAGTATCACGTGCCCACACGTGAAGCGCCTATGAACAAAGATTGTAGGCATTGCGCTTAACAATTAAGGCTGAAATTGAGCCTCACGTGCAAGCACGTGAGCATCTATATACAAAGTATATAGGCGCCTTTTTAAAACAAATAACAGGCCAGAGAAGCTCACGTGTCAGCACGTGATTCCCTTTTTGGGCTGTTGCACATAAGCAAATGAGTTTAACTCAACAGGGGTCACGTGTTGCACGTGAGTAGTCCTAAACGCCTTCTGAGCTGATAGAATTAAATTCTTAATAAAGGGATCAAAACCCTATTTAGAAAATATTTCCTTAAATCTTTCTAAACAAGAAAGATTACTCTTTGTAAAACAGAGCACCGTTGGATTAAAAAATCCAATGGTGATTAAAAAATCACCTATCTACAGAAAAATCTGTATGGGGAAATGTTTCCCTAATCTTGTTAAAAATAAGAAAAATATCTTCTGTAAAACAGAAGTCTTTGGATCAAACATCCAACGGTGGATAAAATCCCCAAATCAATTAAGATCTCTCAATTAGAGATTTCTTTAACTAAATCAACAAAGTTGCTTCTATTATATAAAGGACCAAAGACTTCAAGTCTTGTACAGAAGAGGCCCGCCAATAAGATTTGAGAAACAAAAAAAAAGAAGATCTCTCTTTTAGAAAAAGAAACCTTAGGTAAGAAGAAAGACATAGAGATTATTTATCTCTTCTTCGTCATTCCAAGAGTTTAACTCTTCTAAAAAGAACTTAGTTCTTCCTATGGTTGAGGTCTGCAGAAGCAGATCTCCCTACAAGTTAAGAATTTAATTCTCATCGGGGAGATTCTGTCATGCAGATTCAAAATTTAGGGGAAAGAACTAAATTCAAAGAATTTAATTCTTTCAAAAAGATATAGGAATTTAATTCATCTGATAAAATTAGGGTTTAACCCTATAAAAGAATTTAATTCTTATCAAAATAAGGGATCTAAATGTAGGGTTACTAGGCACTCTAATAAGGTTCTACAAGGCATCAACCATGCCCGATTAAAATTTTAGTCGTGCCAAATAACTCTAAACAAGATCTTTGCTAGAATATTAGGGTTTCACATGCTAGTAAACTATATTTACGACTAAGTGAATACGAAATACAACCTTTGTAGATCGGTCCTTCACTTCTAAAGCTCCTTGTTGTAGTCCCTTCGCTGCGATGATCGAACTCCCGGACTCTCGGACGGCTCCATGAGAAAATTGCAACGGTATTGCTTGACGTCTTCGAGGCCGAAGATGATCTACGTCGAGAGAATACGAACTCAAGCTTCTACTTCACTAACTAGAGAATTAGTGAACCAAACACCCTAAACAAAAGTGCTAGTCTAGTAGAGGATGATGAAATAGAAAATGGGTACACATTAGAATTTCTTTTCTCACTTTCATTCTCTCTCTTTTTCAAACCCTAGAAAGAAATTGAAGGAGAAGAAGATGAGCTCAAAATGAGAATCAAGACAAATCAAGAGAGTGAGAGAGCTAACCATGGGGAGTGAGTATCATATACTAACTCATGTAGAGACATAACCATGGCTAAATATATTAGTTAGGTTAAATAATATCCAAAGCAAAACAAAAAGGGTTGAATTTGTCAAAGCACTCACAAGCTTCTACAAGCTTTATGCATTTAACAAATATCCACTAATTTTGTATTTACTTTGAATATTAAAAACCATACCAAATATATTTATAATGGTGTATGTCTCATACACCCATGATAGTTGTATCAACAACCATGATACAATATGTACACAAATAAATATATATATATCACATATATATTAAGTTGTGCACAAGTGAGAAAAATAAATGTTTAAGTGAACCAATGTTAGTTAATGTAAATTAGTATATCACATATACAATTATACACTAAACTATTAAATCAACACTTGACTTAATAATCTGGTTATATCACATATAACCGACTAACATACATTGTATCGATTTATCGAATCAACGCTTGATTCGGCAACCTGGTTATATCACATATAACTGATCGATACAAATATCACGAGAATAGAATATGGTATCACATACTCGCATTATTCTCGGTCTCGCACATATCACATATGCGCTCCTATTTCATTTTTCCTGAGCCAGTAAAACCTCTATGTAGGACTCTAAAGACTCGTCAATACGCCGGCAGTAGGTGATGATCATATCAAGCACCCACAAGCCGTCAGCGGTACTAGATCGACGTAACGGCAACACGGGTATTGAGCAATCAGAAGATCAGCAAGCAAGCCCGCTCCAACTCCTGCAAAAAGCCTGACAGTGACGCTACCGTACAGTCCGGTCTCCTCGTCTGATATGTCGCATATCAAGTCTAGGGGTGGTAAATGTCAGACCCCAATAACCGATAAGTCATGCCGATATGAGGATCATAACGGGTCGAGAAACTACTGGTAACACTTACCAGTAAATCTCTAAACCGGCCCTGGCCAGGGACTTCCCTGTTATGGCCAATCGAGCATAGCGCAACATCAACCACTAATACCGGGAGAGACGAAACCCCACCTATCGCTCATTGCCTCCATATGACTCGGGACTGTACCCAAAAACCACCGTTTTGCACGCCCTCTTGGACGTGGTAAGGTGGAAATCAAAGCACAGTGGGAATCACATAAGAATCTATGACGATCTCGGGTCTACAGACTAACCTGCACCAGTGTCACCAGAGAACTGCCATCTGACGTAAGGTATAATACCATCTGGGAGTTCTCGGCGAGTCCGTCCAGTATACCCAGTCTCTACTGAGCACCCGTATATCATCTCTGATGTCAAACACCAATGGATATGGGATCATCCATCGCCCATTTGTATGGGTCGAGAAGGCATACACTAGTCTACACTGGTATATCGATGCCCCGTCTCGATACACCCACGACTAGAGACCTTAAAAGATGTACTTATGGACTACCATGTCCCCACTAGTATGATCCGCATCACAGTCCAGGTAGTCAAGTACACATCCTAAGGGCTTTACCAACATGTAACAGAGAGACAATCAGTATACATGTTAAGGTAAAGAGTAACCAGATAGCATACTATCATGTCGAGCAAGAAAGTCCTCCCTATATATGTCCAAGCATCCACTACAATACACATCTCATGTATAGTAATGGTCTCTAGGGCATACATATAACTAACAATCTCCCACTTGCACTAGGGCCATCTGATAACAGTGGTTGTAGTATCTCATACTCAACCATCCTATAATAGTCTCTCTCTGGGAAAAAGCCTTTGTGAGTGGATCCGCCGTGTTCTCCTCTGAGTCTACTCTCCTGATCTCGATCCCCTGGAGATCAACCATCTCCATGATCAGGTGACACTGCCTTAGAATATGTCTGGATCGCTGATGGGACGGGCGTTCCTAGGCATCGGCCACAACTCCATTGTCACACAATGGTAGGATCAAAGTTCATCTCATGAACTAATATACACCCAGACTGTCTCTTTGGTAGTATCTTTGGTAACGATGTATCTTGCCTTTAATCATCTAGTATGTCACGGTATCTAGCTTGGAACTCTTCCAACATACCGTCCCTCCAATGAGGGTAAAGACAATGCCCGCGACTGACATTCAGTCGTCCTTATCACCCTGGAACCTTTCCAGTAATTTTCCCCAGGATCGATTGATACCATCTCACTACAACTAGTGAGTATCCTAACATCCAATTAGATCTATCTCATAGATCCAAAACCCAGGATTTAGTAGGTATCACTTTGATCCTATATGGAGAATAATTGTGATAAGCGGAGATTGATCGAGCGTAGCATAGGAAACTCCTTCCCCATCAAGTGTATGTCATCCATGTACTCTACGAGGATCACCACCATACTCCCTACTACCTTTTTGTATATACAAGGTTCATTTACCATTTTGATGATGTCAAACTCTTTGACTAACTCATCAAAACAGATGTTCCAACTCCGTGATACCTGCTTTATCACATAAAACATCTTGCACACGTTTCCGCTGCTCCCACTGTCTACGAAGCCCTCTGACTGTGTACTTATAGACTCTCTCTTATGAAATATCATTTAGAAAAGCAGTCATGACACCCAACCGCCAGATATCGTAGTCATGGTATGTAGCCGTGGTAAGTAGGATCTGGATGGACTTAAGCATAGCTTTGAAAGTCTCAACTTTTCCATGTACACCAAGTAATCTTCTCAAGATATACTTACTCCTGATGGGGGTTTAACCCTTCAGATAAAGCAACCAAAGTCCATACTTTGTTGGTGTAGAAGGATTCCATCTCAGATCGTTAAGCATCCAGCCATTTTTACAGAGTCCTACTCCTGATGGCCTGCTCGAAACTAGTTGGGTCATCATCTCATGATGCAATCCTCGCTCCCACTGTCATAGAGAAACCAAAATATCTCTCTCAGGTGGGTGAGGAATCCTACTAGATCGGCGGAGAGGCTGAGGTTCGTTGGTTACTATTGAATCCTTCGGTTCTACCAAATCATCTGCTGTAGTTTGTATAGCTGGAACTGCTTCCAGTTCTACCTCATGACCACTAATTTCTTCACAAGAAATTCCCTTTCACAAATGTGGCATGCTGAGAAACAAAACATCTTTTGTTCCTCGGTTTGGTAGAAGATATTCCCTTGCATATGGTTGGGATATCCAACAAACTTCTACAAAACTGACTTTGCCTCGAGCTTGTCCGGATTATGCTTTTAGACATAGGCTGGACAACCCCAAATCTTAAAAAACTTAAGATATGGGCTCTTCCCTTTCCATATCTCATATGAAGTGGTAGGCAACTGATTTGATCGGAACCCTATTCAATAGGTATGCAACTTCACAAGTGCATAACTCCCTATAAGAAAATAGGAAACTCAGTAGTACTCATCATAGAGCGCACCATATCAAATAGGGTGTGGTTGCTCCTCCCCGATACACCGACGTACTGTGGTGTATGCGGAGGAGTAATGCTGAGAGAGAATCTCATTCTCCTTTTAGAATAGTCCAGGAATTCCGTGCTCAAGTATTCTCCTCCCTGATCTCATCAAAGGACATAATACTTATACCCATTGTTGGTTCTCTACTTCTAATTTATATTCTGTGAATATCTCAAAATCTTCGGACTTGTGTTTCAACAGGAACATATGTCTGAATCTTGAGAGATCATCAGAGAATATAATGAAGTACAAAGAACCGGTCTTTGCATGTGTCGACAGGGGACCTGCATACATCAACATGTATCATACCAAGAGTTCACTAACTCTTTCTCTGTTTCCAATAAACAGAGCTATGGTCATCTTATCTCTGTGACATGACCGGCAAGTTTCACAAGATGTAAATTCAAACTAATTTAAATATGCATCTATATGTAACTTCAGTTAGTCGGGTCGCATTGATATGACCAGTCTACAATGCCACAAGAAGGATTTGTTCAGTTCTGAACTCTTCCTCTTGTGTGTGTTCTGTATACTAAGAACTGTAGTTTGATTTAGAACGGCAATCCTTTTAGATAACGTGCCTGAACCGATCAACTCTTGATATAGAAAATGTTCAAAACATTATCCAACAATACAAAATTATATCCTTCTTTACTAATAAAGAGACTGATATGATGTTGTATATCAGGTTCGGTATCTAATAACATTCGTTCAGAATCAATGTATTCTGGCAATACAGGGTGATAGTGACCAACAGATTTGGCTGCAACACTTGCACCGTTTTCTATCTCATGAAACTTATCACCCGTTCTCAGTTCTCTACCTATCTGTAGCCCATGTAACAAATTACATACGTGGGATCCTGATCTGGTATCACATACCCAGGATGTAAAGGATACTGAGAAACAGTTCTCTGTAATGAACACACCCGAAGAAGATGCATCAGCATGCACTTTCTTCGTTTGGGCGGCACAGGAATTCTGGTAATCCCCCATTTCCTACTCTGTCTTATAACAATTATAAGTTAGAGCGGGACCAACGTTCCCCAGCGCAGTATAACAAGCGGGTTCGGTCAAAACATCCGTATTATTATCTTGATTAAGGCGTGATATGGTCGCTACCTGGAGAGAGAGAGAAGAAAACACTCTAGCGTATGCTCTTGCAAGATCAGATTGGTTATTATTTTATCTAATCAGGATGGCTCCCGCTGTTTTTATCAAATCTTCCTTCAAACCCTAAAAGGAAAGACTAGCCGGGATTAATTATACCCTACAATTTCGCCAATCTTTCAGCCGGGCCAGTGTCGGTACTTTGAGGGAGGTTCTCCGTGCTTTCGCACGGACCTAATTAAAGTAAACCTCGTTTTCCCAGAGGCGTAACCCCGTTGACACCTTTCTAGACACCTACTTGATCGACTAATTGTAATGTGTAAAACTCTCCCAGGAGTAACAATTACTCGCTGTGGGTATCGGGATCCAACTATCTCATAGAAGGTATGCAATCTCATTGCAAATTTCAACACTTGAAATTCCCGATATTTTGCCCCAAACGATCTATGACCTTGACAAGGTCAACAAACCATAGACCGTAAGTCAAGTTCAACCCGTCATTTCTTGATTGAATTAAACCTACCCGCACGACCCTTGACAAGGTCAACAAGGCCGTACGACTACCCTAACCCAATCTGCATCATATGCATAAACAGATAAGTACTGATCGGCTACCGCACACTGCGCCTTGACAAGGTCAACAAACGCAGCACGAATACTAAGCAGGACTTATTTGAAATGACGGAGGGTTACGACAGGTTTTTCAGAAAACCTATTGCGTAATGAACTTGATATCGTTGTAGAATCAAATGATTTTAAAATGGAGTGTTTTTTAGGCTTTTACTAGTTTCGCTAAAGAGGTCACTCCCGGTGAAGGGATCTCGGCTCTTTCCTCGTCGAATGAGGTGCAGGATATATCATATATATCACTGTGCAAAGCAAGAACTAGAAAAGCAATCAAAAGACAAAACCGAATGTTGTAGCATCTGCCAATTATTGCAAAAGGGGTCACTCCCGGTGAAGGGATCTCGGCCCTTTCCTTATCGAATAAGGTGCAGGATATTCTACAAGGAACACCGCTATGCAAAGCAAGAACTGTAGCTACCTGTTTTTGAAAATTCAATTCCACAACATCTTTTAGGTTTCTTTTCTTTCATTAATCATATTAATGAAGTCCCATCATTTAAGTCACCTAAACATCACAGATAAATACGACGTACGCTTATGCCATCCGCATTCGCCTCGATGTCCCCTCGTGCACCATTAGGTTAGGTAACTAACGGCAAAGCGGGGCAGGGCTAGCGCGGGTGTAAAACATAAGTAACGTCTATATAATATATCATATATACTATATACAGTATTTATCACAACATATCAAATGATCACATCACAGATATCGCAGCAGAAGAAACATATGAAATATTGGATATACTAGGACGTCCGTGTTTTATTTTGAGCCTCTATAAAACAAGGATTTCCACGGTCGCGATGAATAGCCAAACCCACACCCCTAGACCCCTACGAGAGCGGCAAGCAACCCTACCAATTCTAGAGTTAGGAGACCCGGACTCGACTCCTCGAGTTGGTCTCCCTCTGGAGCCTAGAACCCGGTTACTTGTGCTCCCCTCCTTGGGTCTACCTAGTGCGGAAAAGTAAATAATATACAAATGGTGACATCAACCTCATCCCGGAAGTGCCCTAATAAAAGAATATTACATACATTAAATTTTAAATGAATGAAAATAAAAACCCTCATCTCACATAAAACCCCCGGCTATTCAAAACGCGACGATCCAATATAACATATCCAGCAACATATAACATCACATGTCATCAACGTAAGTAAATATGCGCATCCCAATTGTCGTTGACATATAGCAACGAAACCGGCGATATCACATATTACACTTACGGTCACAGAAAAGAAAGTGTAAAACTACAATAGTTGGAATCCGCAACCACCTTAGATATCGCATGCCTAAACAATTATAAACCCCGCATTTTAGTCTCTATATCGAAAACACTTTTCAATATGTAGTCGGGCAATTCAACAAGATTCCCGATATGTGATCGAATGCTCGTCGCAAACTTTAGTAGACGGCCGCACCCCCGGATGCCGTCGACGAAGTGCACTAAGGCGGAACACCGCTGCCATGAGCACCCAAACGGATGCTTTTGGCGACGAGGTTCTCCTACAGTCACTTGGTCGGGGCTTTTGGGCGTGGTTGTCTATTAAGTTTACCCGGCGAGTATCCGCGTACGCTACGTGATTGCGACGGACTTTTGATCGCATCAAAATTCCGTGGCAACCGATCATCTGAGACTAAACTGCTATATTTATAACATCCAAATTAGTTATCTCATAACTACTTTTGGATTCCAAATATTGTATCACATTCCAGATAAATAGACAATGTTAAACTTTCCGATCAAATAATCAAACACCCAAGTTTTCCTAAATAGTTCTCAACACTTGAGGGGAGTTTAAAAACATCCATCACATGCCACAGTACCAATGGTCCAGCCGTAGAAGGGTCAAGCCAACGCCTCACATGTGGCACGCCGTACTGCCCCAAACCCTAAGGTTCAAAAAGCAGTTCAAGACGGTCACATAATCGAGTTAAGATTTGTTGTTTTCTAGAGGGTCCATTGCGTAACTTGCACGATTTAGACGTTCTTAAACTATGGAAAAATCCAACACTTGGAAATTTTCCGGGTCGGAAAAAAGTGAGTTATTGACATCCGTTCGAACTTTTTAATACTTTATAAATATCCGGAAAACACAACGAAATTAAATTTTCCGATCGAATCAACGATTACAAAATAAACCCCAGAACACTCAACACTTGAGTCAGATTAAAAATACCCAGAAAATAGTAACAACAGAGACAAGTATTACTGTGCAAAAATGATGGCATAAGTCCTCTTTACTGCCGCGGATCCGCGGCCCAAGCGCGGTACGACCGCGGTTTCGCGGCGGTTTGTAGGTATTATGCTATTGTTTTTCACTAAAATTCTTATTTTTCGCTGCTGATTTTTTTAGGCATTTTTAATACAGAAAAATCCCAGTTTTGAAAAAATTTCCAGAGAGGGGTTTACTTTGTGGTTTCTTGGTTCGTTCGGAGTTTTAACTTCGTATGCACGTCGCCTAATGCTCTGACTAGACTCTGATACCACTGTAGGGTTACTAGGAACTCTAATAAGGTTCTACAAGGCATCAACCATGCCCGATTAAAATTTTAGTCGTGCCGAATAACTCTAAACAAGATCTTTGCTAGAATATTAGGGTTTCACATGCTAGTAAACTATATTTACGACTAAGTAAATACGAAATACAACCTTTGTAGATCGGTCCTTCACTTCTAAAGCTCCTTGTTGTAGTCCCTTCGCTACGATGATCGAACTCCCGGACTCTCGGACGGCTCCATGAGAAAATTGCAACGGTATTGCTTGAAGTCTTCGAGGCCGAAGATGATCTACGTCGAGGGAATACGAACTCAAGCTTCTACTTCACTAACTAGAGAATTAGTGAAGCAAACACCCTAAACTAAAGTGCTAGTCTAGTAGAGGATGATGAAATATGAAATGGGTACACTTTAGAATTTCTTTTCTCACTTTCATTCTCTCTCTTTTTCAAACCCTAGAAAGAAATTGAAGGAGGAAGAAGATGAGCTCAAAATGAGAATCAAGACTAATCAAGAGAGTGAGAGAGCTAACCATGGTGAGTGAGTATCATATACTAACTCATGTAGAGACATAACCATGGCTAAATATATTGGTTAGGTTAATTAATATCCAAAGCAAAACAAAAAGGGTTGAATTTGTCAAAGCACTCACAAGCTTCTACAAGCTTCATGCATTTAACAAATATCCACTAATTTTGTATTTACTTTGAATATTAAAAACCATACCAAATATATTTATAATGGTGTATGTCTCATACACCCATGATAGTTGTATCAACAACCATGATACAATATGTACACAAATAAATATATATATATCACATATATATTAAGTTGTGCACAAGTGAGAAAAATAAATGTTTAAGTGAACCAATGATAGTTAATGTAAATTAGTATATCACATATACAATTATACACTAAACTATTAAATCAACACTTGACTTAATAATCCGGTTATATCACATATAACCGACTAACATACATTGTATCGATTTATCGAATCAACGCTTGATTCGGCAACCTGGTTATATTACATATAACCGATCGATACAAACATTGTGAGAATAGAATACGGTATCACATACTCGCATTATTCTCGGTCCCGCACATATCACATATGCGCTCCTATTTCATTTTGCCTGAACCAGTAAAACCTCTATGTAGGACTCTAAAGACTCGTCAATACGCCGGCAGTAGGTGATGATCATATCAAGCACCCACAAGCCGTCAGCGGTAGTAGCTGGACGTAACGGCTACCCGGGTATTGAGCTATCAGAAGATCAGCAAGCAAGCCCGCTCCAACTCCTACAAAAAGCCTGACAGTGACGCTACCGTACAGTCCGGTCTCCTCGTCTGATATGTCGCATATCAAGTCTAGGGGTGGTAAACGTCAGACCCCAATAACCGATAAGTCATGCCCATATGAGGCTCATAACGGGTCGAGAAACTACTGGTAACACTTACCAGTAAATCTCTAAACCGGCCCTGGCCAGGGACTTCCCTGTTATGGCCAATCGAGCATAGCGCAACATCAACCCCTAATACCGGGAGAGACGAAACCCCTCCTATCGCTCATTGCCTCCATGTGACTCGGGACTGTACCCAAAAACCACCGTTTTGCACGCCCTCTTGGACGTGGTAAGGTGAAAATCAAAGCACAGTGGGAACCATACAAGACTCTATGACGATCTCGGGTCTACAGACTAACCTGTACCAGTGTCACCAGAGAACTACCATCTGACGTAAGGTATAATACCATCTGGGAGTTCTCGGCGAGTCCGTCCAGTGTACCCAGTCTCTACTGAGCACCCGTATATCATCTCTGATGTCAAACACCAATGGATATGGGATCATCCATCGCCCATCTGTATGGGTCGAGAAGGCATACGCTAGTCTATACTGGTATATCGATGCCCCGTCTCGATACACCAACGACTAGAGACCTTAAAGGATGTACTTATGGACTACCATGTCCCTACTAGTATGATCCGCATCACAGTCCAGGTAGTCAAGTACACATCCTAAGGGCTTTACCAACATGTAACAGAGAGACAATCAGTAAACACGTTAAGGTAAAGAGTAACCAGATAGCATACTATCATGTCGAGCAAGAAAGTCCTCCCTATATATGTCCAAGCATCCACTACAATATACATCTCATGTATAGTAATGGCCTCTAGGGCATACATATAACTAACAATGAAATTCTCAAAACTCAGATCAAGATCTCCGTGCATATTAGTGTTCAACACTATAACGACAGATCATGTGTTCCCATGTGACCACCCCTGATGAACAAAATTTTTGGGGCGCCTCACGTGATCCCACGTGACCCCCAATAGTGCTTAGCACTTATAAAAGAACAAGAGAATAAACCCAAAGAAGCAGTGCCCAATTCTCAGGTGCCTCACGTGCCACACGTGAGCGCTCCAAATTTTAGTGTTTAACACTGCTTTAGAGCCTCATGTGGGAGCACGTAAGCGCCAAGCAAATATTAGTGTTTAACACCATGAGAGGCCAACCTTAGCCCAAATTAGCCAAGTCTCCCGAATCCAAAACCATTTTGATCATCAATCAACCGAGCCCTCCTATGCTTGGGTCTCCCCAAATCAATCTTAGTTCCAAAGATGACTAATGATCTCTTAACAGTTGGTATTTAAAATGATGGTCATTCCACCATGATCTCTCCCTGCAATCTGGAATTCGGTTCAAGGGTACAGTTATCCATACCTCTGATACATGTCGTTGTAATTCTTTAACGTCTTCAGAGAGGTGGAGGGTCCCGACAACCAATTGCTCTTTGATGCACTCCCAAACCCATGAGCACATCTGTGGACCGCAATGTTCTTAAACTAGCTATGGACCACAACGTCCTTAAACTAAACCCTCACCCCAAAAATGGTGATCTACGGACCGTAATGTCCCTAAACTAAAATGATAGAGCCCAAATGCTTTTTTGTTGGATTAAAAATGATCCTAAACCCCCGTTAAGTAGATCTTAGTCCAAGATTGGACTAACGTATCCTTAACAAGCATTTAAGTTGGTCTTAATCTCAAACGAGATTAACGATCCTTAAATCAACCCAAACCCAAATCTAAGAATATACGGATTTGGACTAATCCACGCCCTACGGGCGACAACATAAATTAGTCTCCGTATACAATCCAAGGGAAACCAAAAATAAAACAAACACACACGACACGAAGTGACCTTCTGGAGCAGGAGAAAGTGGTTATCGCTACGCGGTAACGTAATTAACTGCAGGGGCTTGCGCCTGCAGGGAAGAGCATCCCCACAATCAAAAACCCCTCACAAACGGGGGGGAATCTGACGAAGTCTGCTACAATGGCCGCATCTGTCCAAACCTCCGATGCACGGTGCCATAAATCAATTTGGCATTTTCGGAGAGGTGGACGGATAAATCCAAATAGCACCTACCCCCAAATTCAGGCAAGACGGCCTACGCGGTTTCGTCTCCGTTTTCGGTGGTAAATACGGGCATCGTGGAGTTGGAACATCTGTTTTGATGAGACGGTCAAAGAATTCGACTTTATCAAAAATCTAGATGAACCATGCATTTATAGTAAGATTGTAGCGAGAACTGTGGTATTCCTCGCCTTGTACATGGATTACATTCTCTTGATAGGAAATGACATTCATATGCTACAATCAGTCAAAGAATTCTTGTCACAGAGGTTCTCCATGAAAGACATGGGTGATGCCAACTATATTCTGAGGATCCAAATCTATCGTGATAGATTGAAGAGGATGGTGGGATTTTCACAGTCAAGGTACATCGACATCACACTGAAAAGATTTAGTATGGAAGATTCAAAGCGCGGTAGTCTATCGGCTTGTCACGGAATCACCCTCTCCAAAAAGATATCTCCCAAGACTAATTTGGAAAGGGCTCGCATGTCGATTATACCCTATGCTTCTGCAGTAGGCTCTATAATGTATGCGTTGTTATGTACCAGACCAGATGTTGCTTACGCACTTAGCATGGTAAGCCGGTATCAGTCAAACCCAGGAGAGAAGCACTGGGAAGCAGTAAAGAACATTCTCAAGTACCTGAGAATGACTAAGGAGATGTTCTTGGTGTATAGCGGAAAAGACCTCCAGATCGAGGTCTTTGCTGACTCTAGCTTCCAGAGTGATAAGGATGACTCCAAGTCCATGTCGGGTTATGTCTTTACCCACTATGGAGGGGCGGTCTGTTGGAAGAGCTCCAAGCAAGACACCGTTGCTGACTCGACGATGGAAGCGGAGTATATCGCTGCTTGCGACGCCGCAAAAGAGCCAGTCTGGATAAGGAAGTTCTTAACTGAACTTCAGGTGGTTCCAACCATTTTTGATCCAATACCGCTATATTGCGACAACAACGGTGCTATAGCTTTAGCGAAGGAACCTAGGTCCCATCAGAGATTCAGACATATCTTGAGGCGGTACCACCTGATCAGGTAGATCATTGATCGCCGGGAGATAGAGGTGAGGAGAGTAGATACGGAGAACAACACTGCAGATCCACTCACAGAGGCCATCCCTCAGACACAGTTCGAGAGGCTATTCAAGATCATAGGTCTGCGATATGCCAATACATAGCCTTAGTGCAAGTGGAAGATTGTTAGTGTTTTATGCTATAGAGGCCATTATTGTATCATACTGGTTTGTATATTACATATTGGAAGCTTGGGATATACACGGATATAGTAACAGTCTTGCTCGAAATGGTAGTATCCTACCTAGTTTGTTTCTACCTCAATATGTGTATGTGTTTATTTTAGCATATCGCTTATACATATCGGTAAAGCCCTTATGATCTTTACTTGATTACCAGCGTTGTGATGGCAGTCACACTAGTGGGGGCTGGGTAGTCTATAAGCACATCCTATACAGGTCCCTAGTCATAGGATTATCGAGATGGGGCATCGATACTCCAGAGTAGACTAGTATATACGCTTCTCATCCTAGTAGGGGAGATGGTCTGTCCCACATCCATTAGTACGTCGTACTGGAGATAGTATGCAGGTGCTCATTGGGTTATGAATACACTGGACAGGACTCGTAGGGAGCTGCTGGTGGGTGTTATACCTATTGTCGGGTAGCAGTTCCCAGGTGACATGAGTACAACTTAGTCCGTCGACTTGACACTGCTACTTCGCCTCGAGTGTGTTCCCACTGTACTTTGATTACTACCCTACCATGGCTCAAAGGAGTCGTGAAAACAGGTAGTAGTTGGGTGCAGTCCCGAAGCACTTGGAGGCAGTGGCGGTTAGATAGGATTCGTCTCTCCCGGTATTGGGGGTTGATATCGCGCTGTGTTCGGAAGACCATTACACAAAGTCCATGGCCAAGGCAAGCGAGATTTACTGATAGGTACTCCAGTAGTTTCTCGGGGTGTTTTGGGCTACACTCCGACATGACTTATTGCGCTATTAGGGGTCTGACGATTACCGCCCCCTAGGCCCGATATTCGATACTCTTAGACGAATAGACCGGACTGTACGGAGATTGTCACAGATAGGCTCAGTAGGAGTTCGGATGAGTTTGCTCATCGGCCTTCTTATCGACAGATACCTGGGTAGCCGTTACGTGTAGCTAGTACCGCTAGCGTGCTTGTGGTTAAACCCACTTTCAGCGTAGCGTCGAGTCTTTAGAGTCCCACACAGAGGGTTTCCCTGCATCAGGCAAAAGATGTAGAGGCTGTATGGTTTTACGGCAGGGCTTCGATCACATATGTGTACTTGTGCACGTATGATGTTCGGGCGGATAATACTAGTGGGCTTTGGTTTAAACCGGATCCTAGTATTATATTGATGGATTATTTTCATCTCATTGTATTCGTATTCTTCGGAATATGGATACGGGTATATATATACGGATGATGGGCATTCTCGTAATTTACTCGGGATTGCTTCTAGAAGATGACACCTCATTAGGGTTTATTTCTTTTGATTAAAAGAATAATGAGGTGGAGGTTTACATTGAATGAAGCATGGCTCTTGGTCACTTATGGCATGACTCACCCTTTAGATATTTTGTGAAGCATGCTTGATATTTTGTGAGATATTTTATCTCATCAATTATTTGTATGCTTTATTATTCATCACAAATGAGCCATCTTTATTTTTATCTCTACTCAGCACTCTCCTTTCCTCAAGCTCATTCTTCTTCCTCTAACCCTAAATCTCTCATGCGTTGAGAATCCTAGGGTACTTAGAGACATACTAATCCATCTACACTCTCTATATCATCTAGGGCATCTAGTTTAGCGAACTAGATGCTGTAGTTATCTCGAATTTGAGGTTGGAGCTCGAACTATAGACTCTCGAGTGGATCGTCTTCGACTCGAGGAGGCCGACGAAGTTGCCCGATCCGTTATGATCCTTGGAGCTTATAACGAGGAGGAGTACAGCGACAAGAAGACCCGAAGGACATGAATTTGTGAGGTATAAACTTCTTTCTGAGTAGTTAACCTCATACAGTTTGCTAGTTAGGGTTTAGTATCGATCCTGGAGTTCAAGTCGGTGTCGCAACACCCGTAAAAATCGTTTTTTACATATTCCGCCTCCCCACAAACCCGCTGGGTGCGCGACATCGACTTACATATTCTACCCTATCTTACGAACCCTAGCAAGCTAGGAATTACTTGCTCATGGTTAAGTTAGAGGAAAGGTTGAAGAATGATATCATAATGAAGATGCAGAAAAGTAAGTGCAGAAATTAAATGCGGAAAATAAATGGAAAAAGAAATAAACTAAAAACTACCTTTATTAATCAACTATTGCATTTACAATTATCCTTAGAAAGTATAATACAAGAACCCTAGTTTACCCTAGATCTCTCTCTTGTTAGAGGTAGATGAATAGATGATGATCACTCAGATACATGGATCTCTTGGATCTCTTGATCTCTTCGGGGATGATTTTGAATGTACAACTCTCGGTCTCTTATATAGTATTTAAAACCAGAAACCCTAGATTCCATAAGTGAGGATATACAGTTATGATCCAAACCAAAAAAATATCACATCTGACGGCTACCAATGAGCCGCGGAACCGCCGCGTTTACCCCCCTTTGGTCGCGTTTAGCCGCCACTTGGTGGAATCAGGTTTTGGGATTTCTTCAGGTCTCTTGTGTTGACATGTGGAGATTATCTTGATATCTAGATTCTGAAAATAATATTTTGAGTCTCTGTCGTTGTTAGATCTCTCGATTTACTTCTAAATTTTGGCAGATTCAGTTTCGATATCCCAATTTGACTCGGATCTATTACTTGGATTCCAGACCTGAGCTAATATCTACACAATATCTCAAATCAAAGTGTTAGTAGTATTTGGTATTTTTGAGCTATTATCCTAACCATTTATATGATATAATATCTTAAGAATATTGATTAGGAATATTTGATATGATATGCATATTTTAATTATTAATATTTCATTTAAATATTATATGCATATATTTTCCCTAATTATGTTAATTAAAATATAGAAACATATGATAATAAACTTTTTACAAATAAACCCACATATGTTCTATATTTACAATAAATACCTTTTAGTACTTAACAATAGTAGGAAAATTATTCATTCAAAAGTGCAATATTTTAGACTAATCACGTACCATCCACAAACAGACGGACAGTCCGAGCGAACAATTCAGATCCTGGAAGACATACTGAGAGCCTGTATGTTAGACTTCGGAGGTTCGTAGAAAGATCACCTACACCTGGTGGAGTTTTCATACAACAACAGCTATCAGGCAAGTATTGGGATGGCATCATTCGTAGCACTCTATGGACGAAAGTGTCATTCCCCTCTGAGTTGGGACAACGTTGGAGATCGTGAACTTCTTGGACCAGAGATGATCGTGGCAACTGTGGACGTGGTTCGCACGATCAGGGAAAGGATGTGCATAGCCTAAGACCAACAGAAACATTGAGCAGATGCAAAACGTCGGCATCTGGAGTTTCAACCCGGACAGCATGTATTCTTGAAGATCTCTCCAAACAGAGGAGTGATACATTTTGTTAAGAGGGATAAATTAAGTCCAAGGTACATAGGAACTTTCGACATACTCGAACGAGTTGGAGAAGTGGCATACCGTTTAGCACTACCACCCTCATTAGAAGGAGTGCAAAACGTGTTCCACATTTCCCAACTACGACGATATGTGAGCGACCCCAACCATATACTTGATCACTCAAAGCTCACGGTAAAGACGGATCTAACCTGCGAGCGGCAACCAGTTGAGATTCTGGACCGAAAGATGAAGACATTGCGGAACAAGGAGGTGAACTTAGTCCGAGTGATGTGGATAAATGATTTACCAGGAGAATCAACTTGGGAAAGAGAAGAAGATATGCATACACGATACCCTTACCTATTTTAAAATTAGCTTCTATGTAAATTTCGAGGACGAAATTTTTATAAGGAGTGTAGAATATAACGACTCTGAAATCCCTGTACAGAATTATTTGTTCAAATATATAGAAAAGAGTATCTCAGCCTGTATAGGAATTATAAGTCATTTTTGTTTAATAAAAGCAAAAAGAAACTTGTAGCTCACTGGTAAAGCCTCTACACTGCTGTGACATAGCATGTGTGTTCGATTCCCATCAGTCCCAATTACTTTTAAAGATTTTTTTCTTTTAAATTTTTCGGAAGTCCAACAGTTGCACGAGCAATTCATGAAGAAACAAAAATTTTCAGAAAAATCAAACAGGTGCAAAGAGGAGTAAATACACATCTAAACGCGTGGCACGAATCTCAAGGCAAAACACTCAAATCTGACCGCCCATTTCCCCTTTTTGGCAGCCGCCGCCAGTCTCGATGCCTCCAAAAGCCTCCGTGCTTTGAACACACACACACTCCTTCAGCTCCCCTCAACTCCCTTGCACTGTTTGATTTTCCTGCAATCAAACAGAGACTCTTCCAATTCCTAATTAACACCATTAAATCCATTTTAATTCATTTTATTTCACACCCTCTCTTATTTTTACCCTATAAATACCACCCCATGCCCTAACTCTCCTTTATTCTAAAAATTTTCTCAAAATTCTCTAAGTTCAAGAAAGGTTAAGGCTATTCAAATGGAGTTAAGTAAGCCAAAGGGAGTAGCGATCAAATTCCGATAACTGGAGCATCTCTGACGAGACCAAGACCTCCTCTCTCTTCCTTACCCTCTTCCTAGCCCTACACAACCAGTAAGTCCCTCTTCTCTCTATTTTTTCATCTCAATTCGTCTTCTAAAAACACATCGACAAAGTGGAGTTAACTTCAATATATTGTTATTTTTAACAATTGTACTCCACTTATTAAAAAAAATAAGTCAAACCAACATTCTCACACCACTTGTAACCTTATTTACATTTATTTAATTTTTAGTTTAATAAAATTTTCATGTTCAATAATCATATAACAAACTTTTCATTAAAATACCATGAACTTTAATATAACCGTTTTCTAATAACTAGAGTATATCCTTTTAGATCATTCACGGGGTAACGACATGCCCCACATACACACTATGGTTTCATAGCACGAAGTTCTAAACATAGGGTTTATTTGAAGAATAGGTTTTACATTAAAATACCACATTGTTTCAAAACGGGTTTCTTTTAATCAATATTTTTCCTAATTAGAAGTTAGGGTTTCAAAAGAGAATTAGAAACATAGGAAAAAGTTGGAAAATTGAAATATTAAAAATAAATAATAAGATAAGAAAGGAATATGAAAATAATAGGAAAATATAAGGGAGAATATTAAGACAACATTTTATTGATAGAATTTGGGAAACAAGGTTTATTAAATTACGGAAATAACGTACATAAGAAAACCGGTTATTACATCATGCCCCCTTAAAAACTTTCGTCCTTGAAATTTAAAGAACGAAAACAAGTTAAACAACAATAATAAACAACTATCCAAAAGATGGGGAAGGCATTTACGGATCTCCTTCTCGTAGTTCTCCAGATAGGTTATAGGCCCACCACGCTTCCGCTGCATGACGCTGATAGGAACTTTATAACATTTCAGAAAAATGGAAAATATTATTTTAGAATTTAAGTTATAAAATAATGAATTTTACGGATATTATATGAGTATGGATTTAATTTTTCGTAAATTGGTATAATTAGATACTTCTATTTTGGAAAATAATTAGAAAATGAAAATGAATTATTATTTATGAGAGCATTTATTTAATTGGAATTATCATAAATTAGTATATAATTATTACCATATAAGTTTAAGGTTAAAATTAATTAGTGTTTTACTTTTTCTACACTAAACCTAGTTTATTTTTGTTAACCATACTTAGTGTGCATGACATGTTAACAAATGTATGTGTATTGGCTTTCTTTACATTCTCTTCCTTCTCATATATGTTATATGGTTTTATGTTTTTTTTTAAAAGAAAGAAAAGAAAATGTAGTATGGTAAGCATTTTTAAAATGGGTATGGGCATGAGAGAGAGAGAGTGTGTGTGTGTGTGTGTGAGAGTGAAGGGTTATGGCATGGCACCATTCTTTCTTCATCATTTCTTTCATCTCCTTTTTTTTCCTCTTCTCCTTCTCCTTCTCCACCTCCTCCATCATCAATCACAAACACCATGCAAAGCTCATCAAAACACTATGAAACATTTACAAAAAATGTTCCTGTCCTCATCCTAAGCATCTTGGTGTGATCAAGCCTTCACTTTGGGACCTTTTGCCATCTTAAAACATTCCCTAGATGCCATCTTGAGCTAATAATCCCACTTTTAGATAAGTTTCTAGATTTCTTGCATTCACAACTAGTTTAGAGCTAAAGGATTCATGTTATATAGATTTGAGAAATTCTAAAATGAGTTTGGTGGGTAGAACTTATAGTGGTGGTATAGTAAGGGTTTAGAGAGTGGTTACAAGCTCATTAGTGATAGATGGGGGGATGTAGGTGCTAGTATCCTCAGTTCAAAAGAGTTTAGAATTTCAAAAATCGGTTTTCTTGAGTTTTTGATGATCAATTGAAATCTGGTACAACTTGGATTCTCTGAAAATTAATTAGAGCATATAGTGAGATATTTAGACCAGTAGAAGACCACCGTAGAAACCTGAGCCCCTAATTCCTTCCCCGGGCCGCCAATTAATCCTATTTAGAAGCAAATTGCGGCCATGTTAGTGAGTTAGGGTGTGGGGTTTGTTCTGTAGTCCACACACTCGATAACTAAGCCTACCTTATATGCTAAATAATCCTAGATTGCCTGAGTAAAAATCTGAAGTTGTTTTACTCGGCTTTTAACGATGTTTTGCGATATTTGAAACTTGGTTTTTTGGATTTTCATGATTCGACTCGGTCGTTTGACGTTCGTACATCGACGTCGGGGAGTATTTTGTCATTTTAGCACGCGTTGACCACAGGTTGTAACCTATGTGCGCTTCGCTTGTGATTTCAAATTCAATTTGGGTTTTTATACGATTTTGGTTATGATTTCGATTGTAGGTACAATCGCGTGGACTTCCAAGATAGCGAAGAAGGGCGAGGCATCCTTTGGCTTCGACTAGGGCGAGGCAATGAGGTGAGTAAATGTATATCTACGGGGGAAGTCGGGTGGATGGCGTATAGCACCCCCGTAACCGTAGAATTAGGATACGATATAGATATATATTAGAATAGTATACTTAGCCTATAGGTTTTGCTAGAATACCGTATTCATATATTTCTATACTTAGTAGAAGTTATACCCCTAGTTTTTATTTCTTACCATTAGGCTATACACACACACACACATAGACACACATATATAAATAAGGATATTTACGACATGATACGATATGATGATATGATACGATATGATGATATGATATGAGATGAGATGATGTATACAAATATAGATCCATACCATATTGATTCGATGATAATGTGCGAGAAATATTCTGTACGTGATATGATGAGGATGGATCACCGAAATTTATTTCGACTCGAGGAGTTTTATTTAAAATCACAAATTGGATATTATGAGATATTTAGAGTCATGCCTACTTTCAAAACTAACGAATCGTTGCGTAATTTTAAATGATAACTTCAAAGATGCACTACGAATTTTCAAATGGTATCTTTTCAAAAATATCGTAGTTCCCTATTTCCAAAAGCAACGTTTCGTGCTATTTTAAACTATACTGTATGGCTCATAAGTAGTTGGATATTTTTATTCATGTTCACATTACGATTTCTTTATTCCGTTTACGCTCGCATCTTGATTTCTTAATTTTGCATACGCTCGCGTTTCGATCATTCACGATATATTCTACGTTTATACCTGTAACTTTACTTGATTTTGTTTGTTAGGACACGCGCATCATTATCGATAATTTACATGTTGCACGTACACATACTCGTATGCTCACACACACATCATCGGTAATTGCTATGACACGTGAACAGATAGACCTAGCTATGTCACCTGATTTGTGAGAAAAACTTGGTTTTTAAAGCATCCTAATTACCGCAATCAATAACGGTGTCGCAAATAGTTAGCCGATAGTGAGAACGAGTCGTCCACAGGGAAATTGTAAATTATTAGTCTTGTTTTAGACGAATTAATAGAAAAGGATTTGAGAAATATTTTATAAAGCTAGTTTTTAAGATCCCTTACGAAAAGCAAGGATTTTCTTTTGTTAGTATCATTGCTTCAAAATCGATGAGAAAGAGGAAGGAAGAAGATAAAATAAAAAAAACAATTCAATTTAACTAATACAATTAGATGCGAAGAAATAAATTACGGAAAAACAAAGAGACAGGAAATAAAAATTACTCTGCCTTTTATTAATAAAAATTTGCATTATAGATTTTAATTGGCTAAAAGAAAAGTGCTAAAAAAACTAAAAACCCTAGATTAAAAACCCTAAATAGATTTTCTTCACTGTTGCACAGTCCTTTATATAGGCTCTGGAACTTGAAACTCTAGATGCCATCTCGATATATGTGAAAAGACGATTATGCCCATGAAAAAGTTTATCAAACGGCCACTATTTGACCGCGAAACCGCCGCCTATGGTTTCATATGCCGCTGAATCACCGCCGTTTGGTAAGATCATGTCTCCAAATTTTTTCCACTTTCTTCTCTCGATTTTAGGAGATCTTTTCGACGATAAAATTCAAAAAATATTATTTTATTTTTGTAGTTGCGAGAATTTTCAATTTGCTCCTAAATTTGGCAGATTTGATTTGCTAAATTGATTTGATTTGGATCTCCTATTCATGTTTGTAGCCTTGAACTGATTTGTTACTTTAATACCTGCATAATATCTCAAATCAAATCATTAGTAGCATTTATTTTATTTGATATAATATTTCAACAATTCATTCATAAATAAATCACTTAATGGTTAAGAACTCATGGATATTTATTATGATATGATATGCACCTTTAATTTCCAATTATATTAATTATAATTTAAGAAACATATGACAAAATCTTTTTTCACATAAACCCACATATGTTCTTCAATTATAAATAACACCATTTAGTAATTAGGGAAAATGACCGTAAAAATGTGCAATAAATATGACTGATCATCACCGTATCACACATTACCCTGTTAGCATTGTAGGTTACTATTTAGTATCCAGCACCACGTACTGTTTCAGATATTGCACTTCCTTTACATTGCTATACGACACGCTTATATGAACACACTTGCCTTGCATTACGGTATTGTTCTGTGCCTTCACATATTATTCCATTATTGCTCTATTCTTATGAGATTCTGTTTTCATGAGATTTCTGGATTTGAGAAACCGCAGATATGATTTTAAAAACTTGTGAATAATTTAAAAACGTGATTTTCTCTTGATACGATATTTCGACGTCCACCATAAGATTTCTCGGTTCTGAGCTATGATTATTATCCGATTTGATGAGTAAGGAGTCACCGTTTGCGGGTACATGATGGACCCGGTACGGTACCCAGGGGCAAGAAGATCGTACAGAAATGCGTTAAGCTTGGCTGGGAACACTACCTACCGGTGACAGTATTGGACTCGGCGGATATCCGGAGGATACCAACCAGAGTGATATGAGACAGATGAATATGAGGGCCGATCTGATGAGACGGCGCCTGAGATATGAGAGCCGATCCGATGAGACGACGCCTGAAATATGAGGATATACGTGTCGATACTGGACATGGGATTTATGATAATTTAGAGTGTCGATGTTGGACACTCAATGTCTTATGATGACTTCGAGTGTCGTTGATGGACACTCATTGGATGATCCACACACACGCTACCGATGACATGTTACCACATATTCATACATGCACGATATTATATTTATATATATACACACGTTCACCTTCGTTACCACACGGTTTAATATTATTATACAATATGACCTAAATAGATCATTATGCATTCGATTTCTACCTGATGATGTTTTCTACTCACGAGTTAGCAACTCACCTCCATTGTGCCATAGTTTTCTTACAGGATCGACCACTCGGATTAGTGGCGGCTCGCCGGCATACTTCTTCTTTGGGTGATTGCTTGGTAGGTGGGTCACATTCCAGATTGTAACCACCGCTTGTATATTTTTTATATTTATTTGTATCTAGTTAAAAACTCTATCAATCAGACTATATATATTTGTGGACTTAGAGACCTGTATATTCTTTTGGACTTAGAGACGAGACTTGTATATTTTTCTTTCATATGTCGAGTTGATGAAATTTTAGTTTTTCTTTTACTTTCTTTCTTGAGTTGATTTTCGTCTTGGGCGTCGTATATTTATGTGCGTGGTTGTGATTCCATCGATTGGCGATGAGTTAGCTCCCGATTGGGGATGCCAATATTATATATGTATATGTTCTGGTTTTATCAAAATTTACGAAAGAGGTGCTGCCAAAATTTCAAATGATGAAAATATTTTCAAACTTTAGTATACAAACCCACTTGTATCTCAAAAGAACTTTACTTATACTTTTAAAAGCGGAACTTAATTTCATTTATACCCCTTTTCCAAAATTCACCTCCACTAATTTTCTTAAAATGTTTTAGATTCCTGGGTTTCGGCTTATTTCGATTACAGTAGGGTCCTATAGACTTCACGTGACCCTAGTGACAGTCACTTGTCATTTCCTGGTCGTGACAAAGTTGGTATTGGTATCAAAGCGTTAGGCTTAACCATTGTTCGAGTCTAGGTTTGACTATACGGAGTCTAGGGCGTATATTTTGGAACCTAGGCATGACCTTACAGAACTTACACTTGATTGAGGGGGTATTAGACCCGAACTTTTGTTACATAGGTTGACCTTGGTTGATGGAGTAGGTAACTCAAGTATAGGGACGTACCGTGCGTATGTTCCGCAGCATACTTACGATACGATATTCCGCTTAAGTAACCTTAAGATGTATATATCTTGAGATCCTTTTTCTATTCGTATTTTGATCTATCCTCATCAATACTTGCTTGCTTGTGGTTCCTGTCACCATGGCTACACAAGCCGAGAAGGCTGCAGCTAGAGATGCGGTCAGAGCGAGCTCATAGGGACGAGAATAGACCATGGTGTTATCCCGATGACACAGGAACACGTTGATTATTCTTTCATATTATGTTTTCTCATTTGAGGCAAGTGTTCTGGATCCGCACCGGATGGTCGGGTCATTGCTTAAGGCCAGACAGATTGAGAGGTATGTTGATGTACATCCTACTCCGGGATCGTTACGTTATCTACCGTGCAGACAGATGTACCAGCCGCTGTTGAGATTGACGAGATATCGCTTTCAGAGTTTATGAAGTTGAAGCCATATGAGTTTACAAGCAGAGATGTGACAGTAGATCCTTAGTCATTCCTAGATAAAGTGACTAGGATATTTCATTCGTTTGGATGCTCCGACGCGAGATCAGTTAAGTTGGCTAGTTTTCAGTTTGAAGGGTCTTGCTCAGACCTGGAGTGAATCGATCGAGAGAGGACGAGCAGTGCGTATTCCTCTGATGGTGTGGACGAGTTCTTGAGGATGTATTTAGCTAGATTTCTTCCACAGAGTGATGGAGATACCGAATTCATAGCTTTGAGTCTTTGCTTAAGCCTCCGAATATGACTGTGGCCGAATATGAATTATAGTTTACGCAGCTATCATGATATGATTCCGATCTGGTAGATATTGAAGCAAAGTGGATTAAGAGGTTCATGCAAGATCTCAATGAGTAATTGTTCCTCTCCGTTGATGCTAGAGATTTGATACGTACGCAGTGCCGTTGAATACGGCCACAATTTCAAAGGAAAGTTATGATGAGATTTCAGCTACCCCGGAACAGAAGCGGATTAATTAAAGAGTGCCAACTTTCAGGCAGTTTTGCAGAAATGAGATCAGAAGAGACCGTGGCAGGTTCTTTCTAGGATACTATAGCGATAGAGATTTGGACTCAGGATCGGTTGTATGGCATGTACTTAGAAGGCCAGAGGCCGCCGTCGTTGACATGCTACATTGCGAGTGGCCAGGTTACTTAGCCAGGAGATGTTCAGAGAGGCGTCAGAGAAGGACTATTTCCGTCGCTACTCCTTACCAGGTTTTCAAGCCGAGAAGTCATGGAATTGGTGATCCACAGAGAAAATAATGACCTAGAGACAGAGGACGCCAAACCATGGGTAGAAGGCAAGTGGAAATTCTTGCCCTGCCAGCTTCGGGTGCACAGGAATTTTTCGACATTGAAGGAGGTGTACATCAATGTCATTTATTTTTTATTTGTGTTTTGGTGATTCGAGTATCACATTTTCATCGTTTTGACTTTTCTGTTTTGATGATTGAGTTTCACGATTGATATTTTCATGCATCGTAGCTGCACCTGACGGATATTTTCTTTGTGCACGGCAGTTGCACTTGATTTATATCTTTATACATCAGTTACACTTGATTTTTTTTTTTTTGTATATCTATTGCACTTGATATTGTTTTGGGCACCCCGTTGCACATATTTATGATTCCGTGCACCCCGATGCACTTGATTTTGATTTCGTGCACTTAGTTGCACTTGATATTGATTTTCATGCACTCTATTGCACTAGATACTTTTGTTTAGACCTGATGCACTTGATTTAGATTTTCATGCACACTCGGTGCACTTGATGTGGTTTTGAGCACATTTGATACACTTGAGGATTTTCGTGCACATCGGTTGCACTTGATTGAGATTTTCGTGCACTGTAGATGCACTTGAGTTTGTTGTCGTGCACACCCAATGCACTTGATAGATGCTTTCATACACACCCGCTGCACTCAGTTTTCATTTTCATGCAGATTCATTGCACTTGGTTTTGACTTTGATTTTCATGCGTACCAGTCGCGCGTGGGTTGTTTTCATGCATACCGATTGATATTGATTTCTTTTTCGAGCATCATGTTTTATGATATTTATTATGTTATATAGTAGCAGAGCAGGACTGATCTGAGGGACAGTACCTGGTCATTTTTCATATATCGATGTTTACTGAAGAGGGTTTCAAAGGAGCTATAGTCTCATTATTTTCTTACGTGTCAATAAGTGACACAAAATTTTACAAAAAAAACCCTTCTAAATTATTTTCAAAAAGGCGGGACGTATATATATATATATATATATATATATATATATATATATATATCTTTATAAAATGAACGTCCGCTACTTGTGTCATAATATACGCATCATACGACGATTTTGAAAAGGATTTTTCATACATTTTTCAACTACGTAGATAATTTTAATTGATGCGTACTATATACGTATTGTAGCATTGATTATATTGTGCTTAATTTAAACAGTAGATTTCGCAAATTGCATTTTTCATCGTAGTTCGTATTATTCGCATAACACTTGTCGGAGTTTCGGTTATTTAAGTTTTGCACTTATTTCCATATGCACGTGTTGCGCTATAATATTTTTAGTTTCTCCATGATTTCAGAGCCCCGTTGATTTGATTTGATTTGATTTGATTTACTAAAATGTTGTAAGACTCGGGGGTTTAAATTTAAATTCGGGGACCGAATTTATTTAAGGGGGAAGATTGTAACATTTTAGAAAAATGAAAAATATTATTTTAGAATTTAAATAATAAAATAATGAATTTTACGGATATTATACGAGTATGGATTTAAGTTTTCGTAAATTGGTATAATTATATAGTTCTATTTTAGAAAATAATTGAAAATTTAAAATGAATTATTATTTATGAGAGCACTTACTTAATTGGAATTTTCATAAATTAGTATATAATTATTACCATACAAGTTTAAGGTTAAAATTAATTAGTATTTTACTATATACTACACTAAATCTAGTTTATTTTTGCTAACCAAGCTTAGTGTGTATGACATGTTAACAAATGTATGTGTATTGGCTTTCTTTACATTCTCTTCCTTCTCAAATGTGTTATATGGTTTTATTTTTATTTTAAAAAAAGAAAATGGAGTATGGTGAGCATTTTTAAAATGGGTATAGGCATGAGAGAGTGAGTGAAGGGTTATGGCATGGCACCATTCTTTCTTCATCATTTCTTTCATCTCCTTCTTCTTCTTATCCTTCTCCTCCTCCACCTCCTCCATCATCAATCACAAACACCATGCAAAGCTCATCCAAACACCATAAAACCTTTACAAAAAATATTCCTATCCTCATCCTAAGCATCTTGGTGTGATCAAGTCTTCACTTTGGGACCTTTTGCCATCTTGGAACTTTCCCTAGTTTCCATCTTGAAGTAATAATCCCACTTTTAGATAAGTTTCTAGATTTCTTGTATTCACAACTAGTTTATAGCTAAAGGATTCATGTTATATAGACTTGAGAAATTCTAAAATGAGTTTTGGTGGGTAGAATTAGTAGTGATGGTATAGTATGGGTTTAGGAAGTAGTTACAAGCTTATTATTGATAGATGGGAGCATATAGGTGATAGTATCCTCAATTCAAAAGAGTTTAGAATTTCAAATGTCGGTTTTCTTGAGTTTTTGATGATCAATTGAAATCTGGTACACTTGGGTTCTCTGAAAATTAATTAGAGGATACAGTGAGATGTTTAGACTAGTAAAAAACCACCGTAGAAATCCAAGCCCCCAACTCCTTCCTCGGCCCACCAATTAATCCCATTTAGCTGCAAATTGCGGCCATGTTAGTGAGTTAGGGTGTGGGGTTTGTTTTATAGTCAACACGCTCGATAACTAAGCCTACCCTATATGCTAAATAGTCCTACATCATCTAGGTAAAAATATGGAGTTATTTTACTTAGCTTTTAACGATGTTTTGCGATATTTGAAACTTGGTTTTTGGATTTTCATGATTCGACTCGGTCGTTTGACGTTCGTACGTTGACGTCGGGGAGTATTTTTTCATTTTAGCATGTGTTGACCATAGGTTCTAACCTATGTACACTTCTCTTGTGATTTCAAATTCGATTTGGGTTTTTATGCGATTTTGGTTATGATTTCGATTGAAGGTACAATCGCGTGGAATTCCGAGACGGCAAAGAAGGGCGAGTCATCCGTCGGCTTCGACTAGGGCGAGACGATGAGATGAGTAGATGTATATCTACGGGGAAAGTCGGATGGATGGCGTATAGCACCCCCGCAACCGTAGAATTAGGATACGATATATATATATATATATATATATATATATATATATATATATATATATCTATATTTGTGTGTGTGTACATATATGTATACATGTATATATGTATATACATGTACATGTATACATGTGTGTGTGTGTATTAGAATAGTATATTTAGCCTATAGGTTTTGCTAGAATGTCATATTCGTATATTTCTATACTTAGTAGAAATTATACCCTTAGTCTCTATTTCTTATCATTAGGCTATATATATAGACCCCCCCCCCCCCACACAGAGAGAGATATAAGGATATTTACGACATAATACGATATAATGATATGAGACGATACGATACGATATGATGATATGAGACGATATCATAATATGATATAAGATGAGATGATATACGCGACTATAAATCCGTACCATATTAATTGGATGATATCGTACGAGAGATATTCCGTACGTGATATGATGAAGATGGACCGCCGATATTTATTTCGACTCGAGGAGTCTTGTTTAAAATCACAGATTGGATATTATGAGATGTTTACAGTCATACCTATTTTCAAAACTAACGAATCGTTACGTATTTTTAAATGATAACTTCAAAGATGCTGAATTTTCAAATTGTATCTTTTTCAAAAATATCGTACTCCCTTATTTCCAAAAACAACATTTCATACTATTTTAAACTATATTGTATGGCTCATACGTAGTTGGATATTTTTATACTTGTTCATATTACGATTTCTTTATTCCGTTTATGCTCGCATCTCGATTTCTTATTTCTGCATACGCTAGCTTTTCGATCATTTACGATATATTCTACGTTTATACCTGTAGCTTTATTTGAATTCATTTGCTAGGACACGCGCACCATACCGATGATATACATGTTGCGCGTACACATACTCATATGCTCACACACATATCATCGGTAATTGCCATGCCACGTACACAGATAGAACTCGCTGTCACCATATCACACATTACTCTGTTAGCATTGTAGGTTATTGTTTAGTACCCAGCACCACGTACCGTTTCAGATATTGCACTTTCTTTACATTGCTATACGACACGCTTATATGAACACACTTGCCTTATATTACAGTATTGTTTTGTGCCTTTACATATTATTCCATTATTTCCATGTTCTTATGAGATTCTGTTTTGATTTCTGGATTTGAGAAATCGCAGATATGATTTTAAAAACTTGTGAATGTTTTAAAAACGCGGTTTTCTCTTGATATGATATTTCGACGTCCACCATGAGATTTCTCAGTTCTGAGCTATGATTATTACCCTATTTGAGGAGTGAGGAGTCACCATATGCAGATACATGGTGGACCCGGTACGGTACCCAGGGGTAAGAAGATGTATAGAAAGGCGTTGAGCCTAGCTGGGAACACTACCTACCGGTGAAAGTTTTGGACTCAGTGGATATCTGGAGGATACCGACCGGAGTGATATATAACAGATGGATATGAAGGTGTTCCCCTCCGAAAGACGGCGGCGACGCGACGCGTCTCGCCTGAGATTCAGGGCAGATGCTAATTGGTGCTATCCATCCACCTCTCCGAAGATGCTAAGTTGATTTATGGCACCATGTATCGAAGGTTTAGACGGATGCGTCCGATGTAGCAGACTTCGTCAGATTCCCCCTCGTTTGAGGGGTTTTTGATTGTGGGGACGCTCTTCCCTGCAGGCGCAAGCCCCTGCAGTTAATTACGCTACGGCGTTGCGGTAACAACTTTCTCCTTCTCCAGATGGTCACTTCGTGTCGTGGGTGTTTGTTTTGTTGCCCGTGAATTGTTTACGGAGACTGAGTTATGTCGTCGCCCATAGGGCGTGGACTAGTCCAAATCCGTATTTTCTTAGATTTGGTTTTGGCGTTTTGGTTTGAGGACACGTCAGCCATACTTGAGGCTAAGATCAACTCAAACGTTTGTTAAGGATACGTTAGTCTCACTTTGAGACTAAGATCAACTTAACGGGATCGTTTAGATCCGACAAAGGAGCGTTTGGGCTCTATAGTGGTCCATCGTATGTATAGCCGTCGGGACCCATCACCTCTCTGACGACGTTGAAGGATTACAACGACGGATGTCAGAGGAGTTCAGAGATGTACCCTCAAGCCAGAGTTAATTGGGGGGATTCATAGTCCAGTCTGTTTGAAGGTTTAAGGATACGTTAGCCGTCTTTGAGGCTAAGATCAACTTAAACGGGACCGTTTAGATCCGACAAAAGAGCATGCGGGGCTCTATTGTTCTAGTTTAAAGACATTGCGGTCCATGGGTAGTTTAAGGACGTTGCGGTCCATGGGTAGTTTAAGGACATTGCGGTCCATTGTTAGTTTTAAGACATCTCGGTCAAGGTTAAGGACGTCGTAGTCCATGGGTTTAAGGACCCCACAGTCCATTGTTAGTTTTAAGACATCTCGGTCAAGGTTAAGGACGTCGTAGTCCATGGGTTTAAGGACCCCACAGTCCAGTATGTGCTCTGGATGCTTCACACGGGTTCACTGCCGTGCTCTGCGAGGACCAGGCTCCGCTTTGGACGTTTTCCACGGGGTCAAAGAGTGACATTATCCGCGTTCCACGTAACCAGGAATTTTGCATTAAACATGGGTTTAAGGACCCCACAGTCCGTATCAATGTGTGGTCGTCGGGACCCGTCACCTCTTTGAAGACATTGAGGGATTACAATGCCAAGTATCAAAGGAGTGAAGAGATGTACCCTAGAACCGGAGTGGATTAAATAGTCTTTGGCCCAATTTGGGATCAAGACGAATTAATTATGTTATGAGTCCATTGGCCCAGTTAATCACAAATTGAGGACTTATGGCCATCTTGGGCTAAGTCCAATCAGGAGAGGCTTTGCCTCTATCCATTTAGTCAATTGAGCCAAAGCCTAGTGTTAAACACTACAGAGCAATCAGTGTTGAACACTGGGAATGAGGTTGACAAGTTAGTGTTTAACACTAAAAGATAATTGGTGTTAAACACCAGCAACAAGGCTTTTCAAATTAGTGTTAAACACTAAAACAGATCAGTGTTGAACACTGCAAATAAAGCTTTTTAATTAGTGTTGAACACTAAGGCCCAACAGTGTTTTAACACTGGGTTCGAGAGCTTCAATTTAGTGTTAAACACTAAGACAAGAAGGGTCACGTTGCAGCATGTGAGAGCGCCCTCCCTTCATTTATTCTGCTGAGATTATCGTGTCTTTCAGAGCATCACGTGCCATCACGTGATGGGCATTCAAATGCCTATGTATTAGAGCTTCTGCCGAGGGTCACGTGGGTCACGTGGGGTGCTGCCTCAAAGGGGCTTTCTGTAGATCTCTTGGGGGGGTCACGTGATGACACGTGACCCTGCCTCTATGTATGTTATTTAGAGGATCTGTTAACCTTTTCTCAGGAATTAAGTTCCTCGTAGGATTAAACCCTGACAGTAATTTCAGAGGGATTAAATTCCTACTTCCTTTTGAAGGTTTATATTCTGAATAGAGTTGAACTCTGAATTTTCCGTAGGAATTAAATTCCTCATACATGTGGAGAACCAAATAGGGTTAAACCCTAACAAAAGCTTTTTTAGGGAATTTGAACTTCCATCCTCTGTTAAATTATGATTAAAGGAATTAAACTCCCGCTGTTTAGGGTTAAACCCTGTTTCTTTTTGTTCTGAAGGAATTAAATTCCCATGATACAGGGTCAAGCCCTAATTTTATTTTAAAGGAATTAAATTCCTATAGTTCTGTGAGAATTAAATTCTCGTGCTTGCATTCCCTCTCTATGTTTTGGATCTGCATGGCAGGATCTCAACCCATTGAGAATTAAATTCTCAACTTTAAGGGGAGATGTGCACTTTGCAGATCCTCTATCAAGGAGAGAAGAAATATATTCTTCTGTTTTATATATCAGAGTTAAACTCTGTTGAGAATTAAATTCTCTTTCTCTTTCAAGGAGCTTTTCCCTTTCTTACCTAGGGTTCTTGCAGAAGATCCAAGTCTTTTCAAAGTATCAAAGCTCTCCTCCTTTTCTTTTTTCTTCTCTGCGTATCTTTGTCTCTATATCTCTTGGCTCCTATTTATAGGAGAAGCAGCCGAATCAATCAGTTTTTGACGAATCTTCATGAAAGATTTGATTTGCATCCATCATTCATTTTGGACCTTTGGATTATTGGGTGAATTTTATTCACCATTGGATTTCAAATCCAGGGGTTCCCCTTTATTATTTCGGTTAGATTTAAAGGGGAAATCTTTCCAAACCCGAGATTTTCCCATAGATCGATGATATTTCATCACCTCTGAATCTTTAATTCGATCTGCTCCAGATAATCACTTTCCTTTGGAAAGATTTGATTCTCCTTCAGAATTTAATTCTGTTGACAAAATGGGCTTTGAAAGCCGGTCACGTGTGACCACGTGACCCATGGTCACGTGTGGGCACGTGACCCCCTTGGAGCGAGCCTTCCTCTTTCTTTAGCGCTCTGTCTTCTGATTGCTGCTTAAACGTCACGTGCCACCACGTGACCCCTGGTCACGTGTGAGCACGTGACCCTTGTTTGAACTCCCTTTCCTTGGTTCATCTGGAGAACGAGTCTGCTGTTTTGAACGTCACGTGCCAACACGTGACCCTGGTCACGTAGGAGCACGTGACCTCTTCTGAAGCCTTTTCCTTGACTTGATCAGGGAACCGGTGTGCCTTTGACGCTTGCATTCAAATGTCACGTGCTGACACGTGACCCTTTCTGAAGCCCTTTCTTTGATGTAGTTGGAAAACTGAACCTGACTTGATGATGCTTTTAGGTGTCACGTGCCAACACGTGACCGCTAGTCACGTGTAAGCACGTGACCCTCTTCTGAAGCTTTTCCCATAAGCTTTCCTGATTTTAAATCAGGAAATAAATGCCCCCACAGCGTTGTTCTCACGTGTCTGCACGTGAGTGCAACGCTGTCACCTCTTGTGACCGTTGGATTCCTCTAGGGATCTGGGGGGACGAAACGTTTTCATTGTCTTCTATAAATACCTCTGTCTCTTCATAGGAGCCTTCACTTTGTTCATCTTCTTCTTCTGAGAACTTCTTCCTTAAGAATTTAATTCTCGCTTCCAGAGCTTAGTTCTCTGTCTTGAAACAGTCTGCAGAGTTTAACTCTGTTCGAAAAGAATCCTTTTCTTCAGGTAATGTTTTTGGACAACGATGGACCTTCACATTCCTCTGGATTTTAAATCCAAAACAAGGGTTTTTACCCTTTTTCTTCATATTTTTCCATAAGAACATGAAACTGCTTAATCTTCAAACTGTAGATCTTTTAGGGTTTAGATGATCCTTAGGGAGATGATGATGGCGTTTCAACTCCATGGAATTTAATTCCAGCAAAAATGTTTCTGGGAATTTAATTCCCTTTTCTCAATAAGGAATTTAATTCCAACGAAGAACTCGATTTCTTCACACAGAGGCTTCCTGGGGTCTCTTGGCCCAAGGTTGTTCTTCTGCAATTAATGCGATGGGGGTTTTGTAATGATGTCTTCTGTGGGAATTTAATTCCTTTGATTTTGTTGGGTTCGTTGTAGAGCCCTAGACATATCTTGTTGAGGGGAATGTGCATGGTCATCATTTTTTATTAAATGAGGATATTCCCTTTGTTTTATTGTAACTGTTTGGTCTCATTATTAATGAGCCGTCATCCGGATTCTGTGGGGCCCATATGTTTTGTGGCCAATGGTCCCAGAAAACTCTGCTGTTGCTTTCTTTAACTAGTCTTCATGTTCATGCATGAATATATATCGCTGACTTTCCTTTTAACGGTCTTCTTTTATTGGATTTCAGGTGCGATGGCTTCTGTTCCACGCTTTCCCTTTTCTCGCTCGGAGGCGGCTTTTCCTCAGTCACCGTCTGATGAGGAAGCGATGGCGATGATTCGGGCCCATGACCCGAACTGCACCAACCTTCTTCAATGGGGATCTTGGTATAGTCAGATTATTCAGGGTCGTCGGAGTTTTCTCTGCGCGGTGCCAACGGAGCCCACTTTCCCCTTTTTACCGATGGATCCTCCAAGGACAGCTTTTGCTGTGGAAATGCCCAACTGGACTCCAACGGGAAGGCTTGAGCCTTCGACGACCGGTATTCCGAACCATCCGATTCCGGCCATAGACATCTTGGGGCAGCGTATCTGCCAGGGTTAGGCCCACCCGTGGGGGCAAATTTATAAGATAGGGCTCACTCCCCGGCATCCTACGGGCTATCTTCTCTGGGCTCGCTACATCCTTTCTGCCCATCGTGCGCGGTTGCAGAAAGTCGGGCTTTATCAGGCCATATACGCGTCACTATTCCATTATAAGTCCCCGCATGCCTGGTGGGTTAAGGCGTTTTTGAACCAATGGAATCTTCCCACCAACACTTTCATTCTAGGAGATCGTGAGGTCTCGATCTCTCTTGCAGAATTTTATGAAATCTCGGGATTGCCAATCAGGGGCGCACTGTATGAGGAGTTGTTGCCTCCTGACGAGTATGTCTTCGAGCCCGAGTCCGCACCGGTTGACGGCCTGTCCGCTGAGAATGCTGTTCGCCATAAGCGCCCCAGTTTAATTAAGGCCCTAGGCATCTTCGACCGATTATTCACCGAGTCCGAGGAGCAGGGTGTCACTTTCAAGAGCTTCATTGCTTGTTTCCTTCGTAAGGACGCCTTATCGAAGACAGCCCCGAAGTTTGCCAACATTGGGGACCCCTTTGGGTTCGATCCGAAGAGGTTGCCGACCAACGAGTCAGATTTACCTCAATATTACATCCCTATTATATCGCCGATATCTTTTGAATCCATTGCTGTCCCGGGCATGGACGAGGAGACGTTCTTTGTGGGGTTTGTTAGTGTCTGGCTTAGTTGGTTCGTTATCCCCATGCATCGCCGCTTCATGAGAGCCTCGGTCATCTACCCGGCTCATCGTATTGCTGAGGGGATGCGGTTGGCCATCGGCATCCCGGCCTTGGCGCACCTCTATAGTGGATTGGGCACCGCAGCTAATACCTCTACTCCTGGCGTGGACGTAGTGAGCTTTTCGCTTCATTATTTCACGTCGTGGATCGAAATGCATGTGCTGGGGTCTTTTGCTATGCATCAGAGGCCCGCCTTTTACGACGCCTATCCCTTCCCGCGACTTATGCGACTGGTGGGTGCTTCTGCTGCCGACCCGACTCAATTTGGGGCCATTCGGGTGCTGATTTCTCCTCATGCCACCGCTGGCGGGTTGGTTTTTAATGATCGGGTTTTGTCTACTCCTTCGGGTCCCGTTCAACAACTCTGGGACCAGTCGAAAGACAACGCACCTTCTCTGAAGCCTCGGGAGGCCACGCATTTATATGCAATTAGACCGGGCTACTTGGTGTTTCGCCAGGACAGTGCGGCTCTTTTTATGCGGTACAATCCGTATCGATTTGCCCGGCAGCTTGGATACGACCAGGGTGTTCCTTTTGAGGCTTTTATAGTCGCCCCGATCCCTTCGCTTGATGCTGTTCGCGATGCCGCTCATCATTTCATGAGGCTGAACACCGGCTCTCATTTCATGGTCCCTGAAGCCGAGTACATGCCCCGATGTGTGGGTGCATTTACGGGCTGGTATCTTCATCGGATCAGTCCGATTATTCTTGAAGAAAGAAGGGTGCTTCTTGGTCACGACGCCCCTCCTCAGGTTTCGGGGGCTAAGCTACGGCCGAGGGCTCCGGTCCGCTTCCCTTTGAGGGAAATTGGCACCGCGCTCATTCCGGGGGAGTCAGGGGTAGACCTTACTCCAACAGCTGGTATGCCCTTGGGTTCCCGATCGCGGGGTAAACGGGCCCCAGTAGTAGCACCCCTGCCGGTGGCGGCGCCGCCTCCTGTGGCGTCGACAATGGCGATGTCATCCTCGGTTGTGGCACCGAGCGAGAGTAACAGGGATGAGGGCGCCGAGGGCGATGTGGGCCAGCGCCGCCCTAAGGCTTCGCGAGGGAGGAAGCGGTCGTCCTCAGCGACCATCTCTGGATCTAAACGGCGGAGGAAAGCGGCTACTGCCCCGCTTGATTCTGTGGTGGAGTCTGAGCCTATCCTTGAAGACGAACCATTGGCCCTGCAAGGGTCAGACGCTGGACTTCTCTTTCCGAGTTCGGTTGATGAGGAGGCCGCACAGTTGGCTGAGGCCATACGGCATTCAAAAGACGCGTCTCATAACGCCAAGGTTCCGAAGAAGTCTTATCCTGCTGTAATTTTTTACGAAGACCCTTCGTGGATTCGGCGATGATTTATCGGTCCTCTGGAGGAATGGGGAGAAAGGGCTTTGAAGCAGGCCGCTTCAGAAGATGCAGCTGACGCACTTTCTTTGTGGACCGGCGGCCATGAGTCCACTCTCGAACCTCGGCGAGCCCATCTCCTTGAGAAGGAGCAGCGGCTTGAAGAAGCCATATTGAGGGCTTCTTTGCGTATAGGTATGTTGTGTTTCTTTTGTAGTTTTTCCGATCATTTATGCCCGTGCATATATATCATTATTCTTATTTGCATCGTGCAGAGTCTTCGACGCTGAGGGAGCTCCCCACGGGCCCATTAAAGCTAAAGCCCGCCAAAATTCTCAATGAGGCCTTGTTGGATGTGGAGGGGACTGACGAGGCTGCTCCTCTTATGGTGGAACTTCCAGCGGCGGTTCTTGATCAGGGAGTGCTTGCCCCTTCGGGGGAGGCTCCTTTGGAGACCGCCGCCCTAATGACTCTTACTGAGGGCGGCCCAAAGGCTGGGAGCGAGGTAGTCGGGACTACTCTCCCTTTGTTGGAGCCTGAGGTCATGGCGGAGACCGTTGAGGCTGCTATCCCCCCGGCTCAGAATGGGAGGAGTGTTGAAGGTATTCCTCTGCGTTTTAATTTAGCAACCCCTTCATAGTCTGAACTCTTTTATCTTTCCCATAATTGCGCGGTTTGGCGGCCACGATCGCGGATCTGTCGCCTCGACAGTCATTTCAGCGTTTATTGGAGATGGCAGATCCGCAGGCGATCTCCCCTCAACGCATTGTCCTCTCGTCTGGGCAAGGTTGGTGTCGTCCATCCCTTCTCATAGCATCGTCGTTATTTTGCGTACTGACATCAATGTTTTCTACAGTTCTGGAAGCCGATGATGAGGTCGAGGTTCTCGAAGGGCCAGGGGAGCCTTCAGCTCCTACTTGCACGACTGTCGGTGAGTGACATCTCATTGCACTCTCACTCGTTCTTTGATTAAGAATTTTGCTGACGTCTTCCAAATTTGAACAGCTCTGCCAGTCTCCACGGCGTTGGAGTCGCGCATCGTGATGCCACCCGGCCCTTATGCCTTGCGGGCTTCAGAACGCTTGGCCCAATTAAGCCTCGTCTCCTTGTCGTCTCTGATCGAGGTGCTTCGTGCTGGCAGCACGACCACGGCTGAAGCATTCGCTGCCGAGGCTAACGGTTCTCTTCCTTTTCTTGCCACCTACCATAGCGAAGAGGTGGTGCGAGTCTGGGTGGAGTTCTGCCGGCGAGTGGAGGCTTGCCTGCACGCCATTGAATGTTCTCACCTTTCCTCGGAGGCCGTGGCTGCAAAGGCGGAGTTACGGGGGCTGATAGCACGGTGCGCGGCAAACATGACGTCATGTGAGAAGAGGCTCGGTCGCAAGTTCTCGGAAAGGGAGCTAGCCTCCAAGGCGCTGGGCGAGCTCCAAGCCAATCTCACAGCCAAAGCCAACAAAGCGTATGAACTCTGGCGGGTGCTTCAAGAGTCCATCAAAGAGGTGGTGGCTCTCGATAAAGCTGCCACGTTCACTCGTGAGAGGGTCGAGGCTCATAAGACAACTGAGAAAGAGCTTGAAGCCCGGCTCGCTTCGTATCAGGCTCAACAAGCTCAAGCGGAGGCTCGTCTTCTGGAGATCTTGCGTCATGAAGCCGTGGCTCAGCAAAAGCAGGATGAGCTGACCAAGCTGCTGAATCGCCCGCCGGCTTGAAACATTTGTATCTTTTCCTTCCTTTTTGTACATACTCATGGATAAGGGTATTTTCTTTTTGTTTCTTTCATGAATTGTACTTTGTACCCATTTTGGTTTATGAATAAAAGATACATTTTTCTTCTCAATGATGTGTCCCCTTTTCATTGAATGTATTCTGCGGATATTCTACCTCGATCTTCTTACAGGACAGCGATGGCTTAGGATTCAGGGTTAAGATCTGCTTCCTAAGACTTTTGCATTTTACGAGCCACGAGGGTTTCATAAAGAGTTTTTCTCCCTACAGGTCGAGAGGATCCCATAGGTGTGAGTTCTTCTTAAAGATCGTGAGGATCCTTAAGCGGGTTTTTCCTTGAGAGTCGTAAGGATCTCGCAAGAGAGTTTTTCTTCCTTACAGGTCGTGAGGGCCTGCAAGTGTTGGATGCGGTCACCCTTGTCCGTGTTTTACGGAGTCGGGGGTTTCTCAAGGTATCGTAGTTTAAAGACGTCACGGTCAAGGTTAAGGACCTCATAGTCCGTGGATTTAAGGACTCCACAGTCCGCTGTTAGTTTTAAGACATCACGGTCAAGGTTAAGGACCTCATAATCCGTGGATTTAGGGACTCCACAGTCCGCTGTTAGTTTTAAGACATCACGGTCAAGGTTAAGGACCTCATAGTCCGTGGATTTAGGGACTCCACAGTCCGGTGTTTGGTTGCAGGGACCCGTCACCTCTTTAAAGACGTTGAGGAATTACAACGCCGGGCATCAAAGGAGTGAAGAGATGTACCCTTAAACCAAGGCAAAGTCTGTAGGGAATCGGGGTGGTTGATCGTTAGTTTTAAGACATCACGGTCGAGGTTAAGGACGTCATAGTCCGTGGATTTTAAGGACTCCACAGTCCGGTATTTGCTCTGGATGCTTCACACGGGTTCACTGCCGTGCTTGGCGAGGACCAGGCTCCGCTCTGGATGCTTCACACGGGTTCACTGCCGTGCTCTGCGAGGACCAGGATCCGCTCTGGACGTTTTCCACGGGGTCAAAGAGTGACATTATCCGCGTTCCACGTGACCAGGAATTTTGCACTAGATGCTCCACACGGGTTCACTGCCGTGCTCGGCGAGGACTAGGCTCCTCTCTGGACGTTTTCCACGGGGTCAAAGAGTGACATTATCCGCGTTCCACGTAACCAGGAATTTTGCACTAGATGCTTCACACGGGTTCACTGCCGCGTTAGGCGAGGACTAGGCTCCGCTCTGGATGTTTTCCACGGGGTCAAAGAGTGACATTATCCGCGTTCCACGTAACCAGGAATTTTGCACTAGATGCTTCACACGGGTTCACTGCCGCGTTAGGCGAGGACTAGGCTCCGCTCTGGATGCTTCGCACGGGTTCACTGCCATGCTCTGCGAGGACCAGGATCCGCTCTGGACGTTTTCCACGGGGTCAAAGAGTGACATTATCCGCGTTCCATGTAACCAGGAATTTTTCACTAGATGCTTCACACGGGTTCACTGCCGCGTTAGGCGAGGACTAGGCTCCGCTCTGGATGCTTCGCACGGGTTCACTGCCATGCTCTGCGAGGACCAGGATCCGCTCTGGACGTTTTCCACGGGGTCAAAGAGTGACATTATCCGCGTTCCACGTGACCAGGAATTTTGCTGAATATATCCGCATTTCACGGGGTGAAGGTTTGACTGTTAGCGATATGTATACCACCGAGCCATGGAACTGGGAGTTGCCGCTGTTCCGCTTAGCTTGAAGTTGTGTCCGTTGTTACGAGACGAGTGTTGGGATGATCCCTAGGTCGCTTGTGGCCCGTCGAGCTTTAGCTTCGTTCTTTGGTGAAACCTGGGGGAGGGAGGTGCGTTCCCTTCTTGTTTATGCCATTGGATTGTATACAGGGTGCGATGGAACATCGCCTGTAAGGCATACATTTTATTTTTATTTTATTTCTTTGTCCGCGATGCTCTATCATTTCAGCTTTTATATCGCGAAGGTCGCGATTGCCCTATCATTTCGGCTATGTTTTCGCGGTGCCCAATCATTTCGGCTATTTATTTCATTTTTACTCGCTGCTTTTTATTGCGAGTTGCCCCATCATTTCGGCTACTTTTCATGCATACATTTTTACTTGCTGTTTTTTTTTTATTGCAAGCTGCCCCATCATTTCGGCTATTTCATATGCATTTTTGGCTCGCTGATTTTTTTTATATATCGCGAGTGTGGAACTTGGGATCTGATACCGATCTTAGCATCAGCATCGCTGCGACTGGAATATTGCCAGGAGCGAATCATCATTTGCCATGAAAGAACTTGGGATTTGATACCGGTTTAGGCATCAGCATCGCTGCAAATGGAATATTGCCAGGAGAGAATCATCATTTGCCTCTGTCGATGTTGAACAAAGGTGGCTTAGCAAACAGGGTTAAGGTCCTGTCGACTAAGGCTTTTGACTTCATGAGCCGTAAGGGTCTCACAAAGGTATTTCTCCCTACAAGTCGTGAGGATCTTATAGGTGTATTTTCTCCCTAGGAATCGTGAGGGTTCCTAAGTGCATTGTTCCTCTGTAAGTCGTAAGGATCCTACGGGAGGGTTTTCTCCTTGTAAGTCGAGAGGATTTACAAGGGTTGTTTACCATGCAAACATATCCCTAGTCTCGGATGGGACTTAGTTAGGAAAATGTTTATTCGCGCCCGTGGATTGTATACAAGGGTCAATATTGGACTACTTGTAGGGCAATATCGAAGGTTGTGGAGGATTTGCTTAAGAACAGGTTTAGGTTTCTGTAACTTAAGACTTTCAAATCTCATGAGCCGTGAGGGTCCCATAAGAAAATTCTCCTTACGAGTCGTAAGGATCTCGCAAGTGCATTTTCTCCTCAGGAATCGTGAGGATCCCTAAGTGTGTTTCTCCCTTGTGAGTCGTAAGGATCTCACGCAGGTGGTTTCTCCTTACAAGGTCGAGAGGACCCTACAAGTGTCTTTTAACGAGGTTGCGCCCTTTCGGGTTTTCATAAACACTCGCCGGTAGTCCTGCTGTTTTTACTCACGGAGCCCTTTCGGGTTTTCATCCGTGCCCATTTTGCTTATAGACATACCGTTTTTTTTTATTCTTTTCACTTTTTTTTTTATTTTATTTTATTTTTTTTTCTTTCTCCTCTTTTTTTATCTCGTCAGCCCAAAGATGCTGCGGTAGTAGTTTTAGGGACGTTTCGGTCCGTTGTTAGTTTAAGGACGTTTCGGTCCGTCGTTAGTTTAAGGACGTTTCGGTCCGTCGATAGTTTAAGGACGTTTCAGTCCGTCGTCATGGGAAGGCCGGCTGCTGCTTGTAAAGTCTGAGCCTAGGAAGATAGTGAGCGTACATAGTCGTCGTCATCTATCATTGACCCAGGCTGCGGCTTATTAAGCGTAGTATTTCTTCAAGAAGCGGCCGTTTATTGGCCTGAAAGGCCTTTCACCGTGCATGTCCATGAGTAGGTAGGCTCCACCCTGGTAGACCTTGTCTATGATGTACGGGCCTTCATAGTTTGGCTCAAATTTTCCTCGCTTGGCACGATTGGGGATCATAGGTCTTTTGACCACTAGTACAAGTTCGCCTTGGCGGAATGTCCTCGGCCTGGTCAATCTTTCGTATGAGCGCGCCATCTTTGCTTTGTAGGCCTCTAGATGTTGTTGCGCTATGAGCCGAGTTTCGTCGAGGGCATCAAGCTCCTCAAGCCGAAGGTGAGCATTTTCTTCGTTCGTCAGATCGTGGTGGACTGCTACTCGTAGAGAGGGTAACTCTATCTCGAGGGGGAGCACTGCTTCCGTCCCAAATACCAACGCGTACGGCGTTGTGTTCGTGGCCGTCTTGAACGTAGTTCGATAAGCCCAAAGGGCTTCTTGCAGCCTTTCGTGTCAGTCTCTCTTATTTCGTGACACTGTTTTCTTCATGATCTTCGTCAAGGTCTTGTTGAAGGCCTCAGCTAAACCGTTAGCTCGTGGATTGTAAACCGAAGAATATCTCCAGTCTATATTGTGCTGCTGTGCGAAGCGGCTAATCTTATGGCTTCGGTAGGCCGGCCCATTATCGGAGATAATCCGCCGTGGGGTCCCAAACCGGTAGATGACGTGCGTCTTGAAGAAATGGAGGATATTCTCCGTCTTCACTTCCCTCAGTAGTACTGCTTCTGCCCATTTGGAGAAGTAATCAGTTGTCGCCAGGATAAAACGGTGTCCCCGGGATGATGCTGGCTCAATGGGGCCGACTATCTCAGTCCCCCACATTTCGAATGGCCAGCTAGCTACCGTTGGATGCAGTGGATTCGGATGTTGGTGGATGAAGTCTCCATGAATCTGGCATGAGTGGCATTGCTTCGCATACTCGAGGCAGTCCTGGGTCATCATGGGCCAATAGTAACCCATCCGTTTGATTTTTAACTTCATCTTTGGGCCTGCTTGGTGAGAACCGCAAAGTCCGTCATGAACTTCCTGAATGACTCTTTCTGCTTCGTCAGGTCCTAAGCATCTCAGCCATAAAGAATCAAACGATCTCTTGTATAGAATATCGTTGACGAAAGCGAAGGATAGAGCTCGTTTCATGAGCTGATGTCTTGAGGACGCTTCTTCGGGCATTCGGTGGGACTTAAAGTAGTCTATGAAGACTTCCCTCCAGTCTTCGGCCTTCTCATGGTCTTTTATTTGTAGGGTCGTCTGCTCATTCGTTCCCTTTTCTTCGCATGATTCCGGAGATATTTCTGCCGGGGCGAGCACTCGACGGCTTTGTACCACGATTCTGACGTCATCGAGGTTCTCGTCAGCCAGTTCTTTAGCAAGTTTAGCCAACGCGTCTGCTTTGCTGTTTTCCGCGCGCGGTATGTTCTCCAAAGTATAGGAGGGAATTTGGGTCAATAGTTGTTGCACCCTTTCGCCGTACTTCACCAACTCCGGCTTGCACGTTTGGTAGTCACCATTTACTTGACTAACGACCAGCTGAGAATCCCCGTATATAAGGAGGTCTTCGATTCCCATGTCGATGGCGATCTCGAGGCCTGCTATCAGAGCTTCGTATTCAGCTTCATTGTTCGTCCTCGGCTCTGTTAAGGAGAAGGAGAAGCGCATTATCCCTCCTTGTGGAGTTGCAAAGACGAGGCCTATCCCCGATTTGGTCATTGGGATACCTTGTTTCTGTTTCTTTACGGAGGACGCTCCATCGAAATAGAGTTCCCATCGGGTGCTTCCGCCGCTAATCGCATCAAATGCATGCTCGTCCGGCAAATCACAGTTCAGAGGAGAATCGGCCGGTATCGGGTGCTCAGCGAGGAAATCGGCAATGGCCTGGCCTTTCACTGCCTTGAGAGGTTGATACGTTATCGAGAACTCCATCAAGAGCAGGGCCCATTTAGCGAGTCGTCCCGTCAATATGGCTTTTGACATCAAGTACTTAAGGGGATCCACCTTTGAAATGATACGGACTTCATGCGCCAGCGCATAGTGCCTGAGCTTTGTTATCGTGAAGATTAACGCCAAGCAATGTTTTTCAATGGGAGAGTAGTTGCTTTCTGCCCCCAGTAGAACTCGACTTAAGTAGTAGAGTGCTCTCTCTTTCCCCTGATCGTTCTCTTATGCCCATAATGCGCCCAAGGAACCTTCGAGGGCGGTTGTATAAAGAATGAGGGGTTTTCCCTTGACCGGCGCAGCCAATACCGGAGGGTTCTGCAGGTACTGCTTGATCTCGTCTAGTGCACCTTGGCATTTGTGATCCCAAACGAATGGAGTTCCCTTTTTCATCAGGTGGCTGTAAGGACGGCATTTGCCCGAAAGATTAGCGATAAACCGCCGGATGTATGCGAGCTTCCCTTGGAGAGACCGCAACTGCTTGAGGGTTCTTAGCGGAGGCATTTCCATGATCGCCTTAATCTTTGACGGATCTATTTCAATACCTCGGTGTCGAACGATGAATCCCAGGAATTTGCCCGAGGAGACTCCAAACGCGCATTTGAGGGGATTCATTTTCAAATTATATTGCCGAAGGCGTCGAAATACAGTCTCCAGATGCTTTAAATGATCTTCGTATGACATGCTCTTTACTACGAGGTCATCGATATAGCACTCGACGACGTCGTGTATGAGGTCATCAAAGATCTTTGTCATGGCCCTTTGATAGGTAGCGCCAGCGTTCTTTAGACCAAAGGCATAACCCTGTAGCAGAATATACCCAAAGGGGTCCGGAAAGCGGTATGCTTCTGGTCTTCGGGATGCATCTTTATCTGATTGTATCCTAACGAACCATCCATAAAGGAGAAAACCTCGTGAGTGGACGTGTTATCTATCATTAGTTCGGTTACTGGTACTGGGAAATCATCCTTGGGACAGGCTTTATTGAGATCCTTGAAATCCACGCATATGCGTACCGTCCCATTCTTCTTCATTACCGGGACGATATTGGCGATCCAGTCGGGATATTGGACTTCTTGGATAAATCCAGAATCGATCAGCTTCTTGACTTCGGCGTTGATGCTCATTTCAAGCTCGAGTCGCATCCTTCTTGGCGCCTGCTTGACTGGCTTGATATCTGGGGATATTGCTAATCTATGCACAGCAATCTCCGGATCTAATCCTGGCATCTCGGAGTAGTTCCACGCGAAGCAATCTTTATTCCGTAGAAGCACGTTCTTTAACGCAGCCACCCTCTCTTCGGATAACAGCTCGCTGACAAATGTCGGTCGCGGGTCGTCTGCCGATCCCAACTCAATCTTCTTGAGGTTATCTGCAGTAGTATGTATACCATCTTCCAGTTCTTTCGGAGCGGGCGGAAATTCTGAGATCACCTCATCATCGCTGTTCTCAAAGCACCGGGGAAGGTCATCTACGTTCTCGGGCTCTTCTCTTAATATCGTAATAGTATAACAGGTGCGAACCCGCTCCCCGGACTGAGGTGGACCCGGTTCTGCTCTTGCGGCCTTGGGTTCATGCTTTTGTGGCGGCGTTACCCTCCAGCCGTCGGATAAAGCGAATCTGCCCCGTCGGTACTGGTCCTCGACCCAGTTCTTGAAGGTGAAGCAGTCTTCGGTAGGATGTCCTATGGCTTGGTGATAAGAGCAATAACTCGGATGAGAAGCCTTGCTAGCTTGCTCAGGATGTCTAGACTCTGGAAGCGTGATCATTTGATGTTTTATAGCGAGGTTGAGTAACCTCTCCGTCTTGTCTCGGGGGAAGGAGTACGCTCGACTCATCTTCTTCATGAGGGACAAACCCGAGCCGCTTCTTGATTTATTTCCATCTCTGCGTCGGGCCTTTCGTACAACGGATTGACGAGGATAAGCGTCTTTGTCTTTTGCAGCACGTTGCGATAGACGTTGCGTCCTGGCCTTCTCGTAGATGGCCATTTCGCGGTTGTGGTCTTCCCGAGCTTTCTGACTCATTTTCCTGATAGGCTTGCCCACTCGTTCTTCAAACGACGGACTCGGCGCTTTAATCGCGGGGTCTAGTTTTGATGGGGGATTGGCATCTCCTGACAGGGCGTCCTCCTCTTCATCAAAGGTATACATAGCGTAGCTGCTGTGAGCCCGTTCCCGTTTTCCGGCTCTTGCGTATCCAAGCCCGAGTGTTTCCATCTTCCCGTTGGGCAATTTGCGTTGAGTCCCGGGGACATCCCAGATCCTGTTGTAGAATCGCGCCTGCCGAACGGTCTGTTCTAAGGGTACTCCTTGGCGCTTCAATAGCTTCTTTAGTCCATTTGTATAGTATCTGGGCAGACGGATGGGTTGGAGCCTGTCAAGTGTAGCATCCGCGCCATGCCAGATCTCTTTCTCTATCTTCGACTCTGAGGATCGGTAGAATAGGATCACCTTCTCACCCCTTCGCCTGGGAGGGACGTAGAATGTTTGCAGGTCCTGCACATTGTGAGCCTGAAGCGTGTCGAGATCCTTGTAGTGTTCTCGCGGTACCATGGTGATTTGCAAACTATGGTCATCGCCAGGGGGTGCTTGTATTGACAGCCGATTGGAGAACACAGCATTCACTTCATCTTCTGAGTCACTTCTGAAGACTAACATGGGGGCGGGCGTCCTCAGGTTGTTGCGTTGAGACGGCCCTGTATAAACTATCTCTTCTTCTTCTTCGGTATCGCTCCCGAAAATAGGGATGGTGGCGGCGGTTTTGTTCTCCGGATTGCGACACCTTTCTGTATCCTCGAAATCTGGCAAAAAGTACTTCGCATCTTCGTATTTGCGGACTTCGTTCACGGAAAATGGGTTTAACTCACCTGTTACGGTATACTCGAAACCATCCTTAAAGTACTTCATACACTGATGTTGTGTAGAAGGGATGATATTGTACTCGTGCAGCCAAGGACGGCCGAGCAAGGCGTTGTAGCAGGTCTTGGCGTCAATGACATGGAATTTGATGTCTGTGACAAGAAGTCCAAAGCGTAATGTTAGTATCACAGATCCGAGAGTCCGTGACGATTGTGAATCGAAACCGGAGATAGTAATTTTGTCACGAGCGAGGTGTTGCACGCTCATGCATATTTCCTTCAATACCCGAACATTAAGGAGATTGACAGAGGATCCATTATCCACCAGAATCTTTTCTATCTTGATATCATGGCAGTATCCGGAGACATACAGGGGACGGTTGTGATCGCACGTTCCGAGAAGGAGGTCTTCATTACCGAAAGTGATGTCGGCCGTATGCACTTCCTCCAGTTCATCCTTCATCTTTTCAGTGGCGAGGAAGGCTTGGAATTGCTCAGGTTCTTGTAACGCCTTAATTAGTGAGTCTCGCACTTCTTTTGATAATAGGAGGGCATCGAGAATGCTAAGCTGAGAAGGTAGCTTCCTTAGGTGCGCGAGGATGTTATAGTCCACCTTACCCTTCCTAGGAGGGTCTTTGGCAGCCAGCTCTCTGATGACTTGGTCATCTAAAGTGATATCTTCAGTGACCTTTTCCTTTCCCTTATCCTTTCTATTCCCGGGCCCGAGATTCTTTTCTGGGAGTGTGCGATTGCGCAGCTGAATGTTCTCGCAGATCTCCGATTTCTCCTCTTTCCCTAAAGCGGATTCTTTAAAGAGAGGGCCCAGAGCCATTTCTTCGTCAGAGTCGCTCCCAAAGGTGAGAACTTGTGACCCCCCGGCGTTAACCATGTAACAGTTGCCAGTAGTTCTGTTTTGCCCATCGACGGTACTTCTTCGCTCTCGGCGGATCTTGCGTTTCATGCGCTTAAAATGTTGCCGATGAGCAACATATCCTTGCCACCATATCTTAAAGGCGTCGCACTCCTCCGTGGGATGTGATATTTTCCGATGATATGCGCAATAATCAGGGTGCGTCTCTACCCCATCGTGTGTGTTTCCTTCCGAGGGTGGTAGCTTCATTCCCATTGACGTGGCTTTGGCAAACCTTTTCCTCGTCTTGAATATCTTCTTGTCTACTTCGGATGCCTTTCGCTCTGGTAGGGGTAGTTCAACTCTTTCGTTCAGTTTCCCGCATTTGGCTCCTTCCGACGTGGTCATCTCACGCTCCTGGTCCGCTTTACATTTTAGACGAATCTCGTCTAGAAAAGCGTCGATCATTTCGTCTGTTGGCCATGCATGCTCTGGTACGGGCTCTGCCTCCAACTTTTTAGTGCCAGGAGTTTTCCCATCATCGGTAAGCGAGTGGGAGATTACGTTACAACTCGCCACATATCCTTCGGATTCATCTGACGAGCTCTCTCCATCATCTTCCTCTTGAAAGATGTGGTTGAGGAACTCTTGCAGTGTGACAGGAGTTCGCGCCTTTTGATTGTACTCTTCCAACGCGTCGATTTGCTTCTGCAAGTTCGTGTGCTCGTTTCGAGGCTTCACGGACTTCTTGGATTTCTTCTTCTTTTTCTTCGAAGATTTTGATGATTGGGCGTGAGTATCTGGGCTCTTATCGTGAGTCTTTGTAGTCGGGCGGCGCCTTAGCATCCCTTCGATAATTTGAGGTTCAAGAGGGTCCTTCCGTTCGATCGCAGGGCACGCATGAAGGTCTCTCAGCATTCTTTTGGTTTTAGTTGATAGCACGACCTCCCATGGAGCTTCTTCAATAAAAGAACATGTTGCCCCCGGTGTATCCGCTTTCCTAGGAGCATGCGGCTGTGGTGGGTTTACCTTCCACTTTTCGGACAGTACAAACTTCCCCTGGAGGTACTGGTCTTCAATCCATCCTTTGAAGACGAAGCAATCTTCAATCGGATGGCCTACCGTTTGATGGTAAGGGCAATAGTTAGGGTTATTCACCTCGGTGGGTTGCGGCGGTCGCCTTGGATTTGGCAGGTTTATAAGTCTGTTACGTATTGCCAGCTCAAATAGCCGTTTCGTCTTGTCCCGTGGGAACGAGTAGGGACGCTTCATCTTCTCATTATAATACCGACGTCTTTCCTCTAGTTGATCTGCCGGTTTCGGGGCGTTAGGTTGCTTTTGGGCATTCGCAACAAAGGTTGCTCTTCCTTTACCCTTGTCATTCCGAGGTTCCGACTTCGGGAGAGGTGGTCTATGACCCATATGGTCCATCTGAGCCAACTTGTCGATCAAAGCCTGGAATGTGGTTGGCTTAAAGAACATCATAAACTGGGAGATAGTTGCGTGGGGGTCTAGGGTTCCCACGAACATGCCCACTGCGGGTGCCTCCTCAATGCGTTGTTCACATCTCGACCACAAGTTCCGCCAGTGTATAGCATACTGGACCCAGGTTTCGCCTGGTTTTACCCTGGCGTTAATAAGTGCAGTTATTGGAGTGCGTTCGCTGGCACTTGCAAATCGCTGAGTGAACAACAACTCCATTTCAGCGAACGTTTTGATAGAATCGTTCGGGAGTTCCGAATACCATTCGAACGCTGTTTCTGATAAGCTGCCCACGAACTGGCGGAGCAACAGTTTATCATCACCGCCGGTGTTACCGCAGAGGGCCCGGAACTGGGCGACATGTTGATGGGGATTGCCGGTCCCCTTATACACGTGGAATTTTGGTATCGTGTAGCCTTGCGGGTATTTGATTTGGTCGTACCAGCTCGGATACGGCCGCCCCGTTTTCACGACTTGACCAGCTGCCTCAGTCGCGTGATGAACCCGGATTTGCTGGGCTATGTAGTCAGCCAAGTCAGCCTTAGAAATTGCCTCCTCCTTGGCCGTTGAGAGGGCTGGTGGTGGATTTGACGTTTCTCCTCGGTCATCTTCAAGAACGATTGGGGGATCCTCGGTGGGTAAGTCCTGCTGGATCATCATTCCTATCATATCTTGGAAGAGAAGGCCCATACGTTGTATGTTGGCCGCTTGTTCAGCAGCCTCTTTGTCCTTTTTCTCCAGTGTCCGGCGAAGGAATTCAGTGTCGGTTTCTTCCTCTCGGCGTGCGTCTGAGGACGTTTCTGGATTTTCTTTTGGCCCGGTGAGCGCGGCCATAGCATTCATCATTTCTTGAAGCTTTTGTTGCTGCTCCTGGGCCTTCGTCACGGATCGGGTTAGCGGTCGGTGGCCCGTAGAAGTGCGGCTTTCCTCCTTTCCAGAGGCCATGTAAACAGTGTGCACCACCATGCCCCCAGACTTAGGACGTCTGGGCTCAGTGCTTTTAGCCGTCGTTGCGTGTCGGGGGGTCTTCTCTGGCCTCCTCCTTTTATGAGCCATGGAGGTTGAGGGGGCCGTTGAGGTGGGCGTCCAGACAGCCTTTTGGGGTTTAGCCTGGTGACCCGCTTCCGGTTGGATTTTCGGCTTCTTGTGCTGGCGGGAGAAGTTTGGATCGATGATCGAGTCCCGGGCCTGCCGCCAAACCTTATAGATTTTGGAAGACAGCCGTTGAGGAGATCGGGGCTGTTCTGATTTTATTTCCACAACCTTTTTTAATGGGGGAGGAGACCTCTTCAGCACTGCAGTAGGAGAATTCCTTCGCACCTTGTTTAGCATTTCGAAGCTGTTCCCAGTTGGAACAGCAGCATTAACTTCTGCCACCGGGGCCGATGGAGTCAACCTGGAGGGGGAATTGCCCCCAGCCTTCCTTACTCGGCGCCAATGGCGACGTCGAGCGTGTCGAGCGGACGGTGTAGGGTCAGCGGTAAGAATGGTTTCGTCTTGCCCCCTGTCTGGGTGGGGGGTCGCTGTTGGTGTTAGCCTGTCAAAGACCGACGTCCTTTGGGCAGCAGGAGCGGGAGCGGGAGCCGTCAATCTTGTAAAGACCGACCTTTTGGCCGGAGAAGCCGCCTTGACGATTTCGGGCGCAGGAGCAGCCACTTTCTTAGAAGCAGCCTTCTCTGAGATTGTAGGCCCCATGATGGGTTTGCAGGATTTCTGGCCCAATCTAGAGAAGACCGAGGCGTTGACGTTGGGCGACTCGTTGAGAGGAGCCGCGACAAGGGTAAGACGATCAAAGACCGACTTCTTAAGAGCTTCCGTTGTCAGCACTGGAGCGGTGAAGTTTGTCGGCGGGAGCATGGTCCCAAAGAATAATCCTGTGGTGGCGCGAGTGACCTGTTCCACGGGCATTGTGAATAGCGAAGCAGCTTGGGGTCCGTAGGCTATACCTCCTGGCGAGGCAGAGCGTTGGTTGCAATTGCAGTCTGAGCAGTTGGAGAATTTCACGGAAGTGGAAGCCATCGATCCTTTGCTTTCTGCAATAAGCAAGATGCCAATTCTTAGTATCTTGAAACCCAAGGGCAACCATTAGCGAACCGTGATTGGTTCGCGAGTCACGACACACGAAGTGTGGAGTGGAAAGAGGAAAAGGTCCCACCGGGCGTGCCAGAATCTGTTCCCCTCCGAAAGACGGCGGCGACGCGACGCGTCTCGCCTGAGATTCGGGGCAGATGCTAATTGGTGCTATCCATCCACCTCTCTGAAGATGCCAAGTTGATTTATGGCACCATGTATTGAAGGTTTAGACGGATGCGTCCGATGTAGCGTTTGAGGGGTTTTTGATTGTGGGGACGCTCTTCCCTGCAGGCGCAAGCCCCTGCAGTTAATTACGCTACCGCGTTGCGGTAACAACTTTCTCCTTCTCCAGATGGTCACTTCGTGTCGTGGGTGTTTGTTTTGTTGCCCGTGAATTGTTTGCGGAGACTGAGTTATGTCGTCGCCCGTAGGGCGTGGACTAGTCCAAATCCGTATTTTCTTAGATTTGGTTTTGGGGTTTTGGTTTGAGGACACGTCAGCCATACTTGAGGCTAAGATCAACTCAAACGTTTGTTAAGGATACGTTAGTCTCACTTTGAGACTAAGATCAACTTAACGGGATCGTTTAGATCCGACAAAGGAGCGTTTGGGCTCTATAGTGGTCCATCGTATGTATAGCCGTCGGGACCCATCACCTCTCTGACGACGTTGAAGGATTACAACGACGGATGTCAGAGGAGTTCAGAGATGTACCCTCAAGCCAGAGTTAATTGGGGGGATTCATAGTCCAGTCTGTTTGAAGGTTTAAGGATACGTTAGCCGTCTTTGAGGCTAAGATCAACTTAAACGGGACCGTTTAGATCCGACAAAAGAGCATGCGGGGCTCTATTGTTCTAGTTTAAAGACATTGCGGTCCATGGGTAGTTTAAGGACGTTGCGGTCCATGGGTAGTTTAAGGACATTGCGGTCCATTGTTAGTTTTAAGACATCTCGGTCAAGGTTAAGGACGTCGTAGTCCATGGGTTTAAGGACCCCACAGTCCATTGTTAGTTTTAAGACATCTCGGTCAAGGTTAAGGACGTCGTAGTCCATGGGTTTAAGGACCCCACAGTCCAGTATATGCTCTGGATGCTTCACACGGGTTCACTGCCGTGCTCTGCGAGGACCAGGCTCCGCTCTGGACGTTTTCCACGGGGTCAAAGAGTGACATTATCCGCGTTCCACGTAACCAGGAATTTTGCATTAAACATGGGTTTAAGGACCCCACAGTCCGTATCAATGTGTGGTCGTCGGGACCCGTCACCTCTTTGAAGACATTGAGGGATTACAATGCCAAGTATCAAAGGAGTGAAGAGATGTACCCTAGAACCGGAGTGGATTAAATAGTCCTTGGCCCAATTTGGGATCAAGACGAATTAATTATGTTATGAGTCCATTGGCCCAGTTAATCACAAATTGAGGACTTATGGCCATCTTGGGCTAAGTCCAATCAGGAGAGGCTTTGCCTCTATCCATTTAGTCAATTGGGCCAAAGCCTAGTGTTAAACACTACAGAGCAATCAGTGTTGAACACTGGGAATGAGGTTGACAAGTTAGTGTTTAACACTAAGAGATAATTGGTGTTAAACACCAGCAACAAGGCTTTTCAAATTAGTGTTAAACACTAAAACAGATCAGTGTTGAACACTGCAAATAAAGCTTTTTAATTAGTGTTGAACACTAAGGCCCAACAGTGTTTTAACACTGGGTTCGAGAGCTTCAATTTAGTGTTAAACACTAAGACAAGAGGGGTCACGTGGCAGCACGTGAGAGCGCCCTCCCTTCATTTATTCTGCTGAGATTATCGTGTCATTCAGAGCATCACGTGCCATCACGTGATGGGCATTCAAATGCCTATGTATTAGAGCTTCTGCCGAGGGTCACGTGGGTCACGTGGGGTGCTGCCTCAAAGGGGCTTTCTGTAGATCTCTTGGGGGGTCACGTGATGACACGTGACCCTGCCTCTATGTATGTTATTTAGAGGATCTGTTAACCTTTTCTCAGGAATTAAGTTCCTCGTAGGATTAAACCCTGACAGTAATTTCAGAGGGATTAAATTCCTACTTCCTTTTGAAGGTTTATATTCTGAATAGAGTTGAACTCTGAATTTTCCGTAGGAATTAAATTCCTCATACATGTGGAGAACCAAATAGGGTTAAACCCTAACAAAAGCTTTTTTAGGGAATTTGAACTTCCATCCTCTGTTAAATTATGATTAAAGGAATTAAATTCCCGCTGTTTAGGGTTAAACCCTGTTTCTTTTTGTTCTGAAGGAATTAAATTCCCATGATACAGGGTCAAGCCCTAATTTTATTTTAAAGGAATTAAATTCCTATAAATCTGTGAGAATTAAATTCTCGTGCTTGCATTCCCTCTCTATGTTTTGGATCTGCATGGCAGGATCTCAACCCATTGAGAATTAAATTCTCAACCTTAAGGGGAGATGTGCACTTTGCAGATCCTCTATCAAGGAGAGAAGAAATATATTCTTCTGTTTTATATATCAGAGTTAAACTCTGTTGAGAATTAAATTCTCTTTCTCTTTCAAGGAGCTTTTCCCTTTCTTACCTAGGGTTCTTGCAGAAGATCCAAGTCTTTTCAAAGTATCAAAGCTCTCCTCATTTTCTTTTTTCTTCTCTGCGTATCTCTGTCTCTGTATCTCTTGGCTCCTATTTATAGGAGAAGCAGCCGAATCAATCAGTTTTTGACGAATCTTTATGAAAGATTTGATTTGCATCCATCATTCATTTTGGACCTTTGGATTATTGGGTGAATTTTATTCACCATTGGATTTCAAATCCAGGGGTTCCCCTTTATTATTTCGGTTAGATTTAAAGGGGAAATCTTTCCAAACCCGAGATTTTCCCATAGATAGATGATATTTCATCACCTCTGAATCTTTAATTCGATCTGCTCTAGATAATCACTTTCCTTTGGAAAGATTTAATTCTCCTTCAGAATTTAATTCTGTTGACAAAATGGGCTTTGAAAGCCGGTCACGTGTGACCACGTGACCCATGGTCACGTGTGGGCACGTGACCCCCTTGGAGCGAGCCTTCCTCTTTCTTTTGCGCTCTGTCTTCTGATTGCTGCTTAAACGTCACGTGCCACCACGTGACCCCTGGTCACGTGTGAGCACGTGACCCTTGTTTGAACTCCCTTTCCTTGGTTCATCTGGAGAACGAGTCTGTTGTTTTGAACGTCACATGCCAACACGTGACCCTGGTCACGTGGGAGCACGTGACCTCTTCTGAAGCCTTTTCCTTGACTTGATCAGGGAACCGGTGTGCCTTTGACGCTTGCATTCAAATATCACGTGCCGACACGTGACCCTTTCTGAAGCCCTTTCTTTGATGTAGTTGGAAAACTGAACCTGACTTGATGATGCTTTTAGGTGTCACGTGCCAACACGTGACCGCTAGTCACGTGTAAGCACGTGACCCTCTTCTGAAGCTTTTCCCAGAAGCTTTCCTGATTTTAAATCAGGAAACAGAAGGCTGATCTTATGAGATGGCACCTGAGATATGAGGGCCGATCCGATGAGATGGCGCCTAAAATATGAGGATTTACATGTCGATACTGGACACGGAATTTATGATAATTTTGAGTGTCGATGCTGGACACTCAATGTTTTATGATGACTACGAGTATCGTTAATGAACACTCATTGGATGATATATATGTATACACACTACGGATGACATGTTACTTTATATTGATACATGCACGATATTAAATTTATATTTATATTTATATGTATACATACGTTCACCTTCGTTACAACACGGTATAATATTATTATACAGTATGACCTAAATATATCGTTATGCATTCGATTTCTACTTGATGATGTTTTCTAATCATGAGTTGGCAACTCACCTCCATTGTGTCATAGTTTTCTTGCAGGGCCGACCGCTCGGACTGGTGGCGGCTCGTTGGCACACTTCTTCTTTGGGTAATTGCTTGGTAGGTGGGATAGATTTCAGATCGTAACCACCGCTTGTATATTTTTAAGTTCATTTGTATCTAATTAAAAACTCTATCAACTAGACTATATATATTTATGGATTTAGAGACTTGTATATTCTTTTAGACTTAGAGACAGGACTTGTATGTATTTCTTTCATATGTCGAGTTGACGATATTTTGGATTTTCTTTTTACTTTCTTTCTTGAGTTGATCTTCACCTTAGGCGTCGTATATTTATTTGCGTGGTTGTGATTCCGTCGATTGGCGATGAGTTAGCTCCCGATTGAGGATGCAAATATTATATATGTATATGTTCTGGTTTTTATCAAAATTTATGAAGAAGGTGCCGCCAAAATTTCAAATGACGAAAATCTTTTCAAACTTTAGTATACAAACCCACTTGTATTTCAAAAAACCTTACTTATACTTTAAAAAACGGGACCTGATTCATTTATACCCCTTTTTCCAAACTTCACCTCCATTATTTTTTCTTAAAAAGGTTTAAATTCCTGGTTTTTGGTTTATTTGAGTTACGATGGAGTCCTATAGACTTCACGTGACCCAAGTTCCAGTCACGTGTCATTTCTGGATCGTGACAAACTTAAAGGTATAGAATATTATGTGACAACTTCGAAGAAACGAAAACGTGTGTCAGGTTCGCAAGCAGGATTAGGATTGACAAGAAAGATACAAGAATGAAGAAATGGAAACGGATTTGAAAACCGGGGACAATATAAGCTAACTAGGAAGACAGAGATTTGACAATCAATCAAGAACATGTGGTAGGGTGATACTCATATGAGAAGGAATCAAATGTAGAACTCCAAGTCACTAAAGCAAAGTGTTGCATTGTAACTATACTGCAGTTTATAATTACAACTACATAACTTTACCAAATTATCTAAAACTCTAATAGATGGGATCAATATATATATAACAGGATACACTATAGAAATCCTAATCAGGGATAACAAGTTTATAACCTAGATCGAATGAGCGACTTAAACTGTTAAGCCCTATTCGGAAATTGTAATCTCATTCTAAACCTGGTGCTCTGATACTAATGAAGCCATATCACGCCCCGCTTCACAAAATAAAGAATATAAGGGTGACTAGGCCAGTCATGCTCCTACGGTCAAGAAATAATTCTGCCGTAGTAATATTTCGGCTTCTAGTATTACATGGTAATCAGTAAAATGCAGCATAAGTAAAGAAAATATCGCTTAATCTATCTCAAGTAAATGAATCAGGGTGCAACTGATACAAGGCTCTAACATCAAAAGGGATAACTAACTAGATAGAGCCAAATGAAAAGTTAGCGCCGACGTCACTGATCTAGAACTCTACAATATACTCAAAGTAAGGTTGTAGGGTGTTTTCCGTCACCCCATTAAGATGGGAATGCGCACGCTTGTCAGGCGTATACCGATTCCCCCTGCCAGGGTAGGGCGGGGTTTATTGATTGTGGAGATCCGAATCTCCGGCAGCCGCGGACTAAGCTGCCGTTAATTACCCCATGCTTTTGGAGTAAGAGAACCTCCGATTGAAAGGTCAAACTGGTCATGCGAACTCAATGTGTTGTGTACTTGTGTTATGTTTTGAAGGGTTTTGGATATGTCGGGGGTCTCGCAGAGTTTACGGGGGTCCCGCTACCCGGATAGCGGGTTGGGGGTCAAAGGAGATAGCAACCCCCCTATGGGGTGAGGGGTAGCGTCCCGGTAGAAATTTTTCTAACGAGGGACGTGTTTTGAGTGTGGAGTGTATGGGAAAAAAGGGATGAGTAGCATTCTAAGGACACGCGGGCACTGGGCGCCAGGGCATCACGCACCCAGCACATGGGCACTGGGCGACGCGCCTCATGCGTCCGACACGTGGGCACTGGGCACCTGCAAATAGAAGGGGCTTAGCCCCAGAATTAGGAGTTAAACTCCCGAAAGGATTTTGAGTGGAGTTAAACTCCCAAAAGATTTTGAATGGAGTTAAACTCCTAAAGGGATTTTATTTATGGAGTTAAACTCCAAAAGATTTTGAATGGAGTTAAACTCCTAAAAGGATTTTATTTATAGAGTTAAACTCCAAAAGATCTTGACAAATGGAGTTGAACTCTTAAAAATCTTCGGAGATGATCAAATGGGACCCCTTTCTTCTCCCCTTTAGCCCTGAATCTTCTTTTGAGCCTTGGATCTTCCCAAAATGGGATTTTTGAAGATGGGTCTCCTTCTTCCTCCTCTCTGTTGGCTGGATCTCGGAGGAAAGGGGGTGAGACTTAAAAATCTCCTATTTTGGAGATTTGATGGAAGATCCGAACTCCCCTCCAAGGATTTTATGATGAAAAATTGTTTCTTTTTGGAAAAAGAAGAATTAAACTTTTAATTTAATTCAAAAAAAAGGGAAGAAGGTTTAGAACCTTGAGGAAGGAGGCACAAACACCCTAGCTTTTGACGGGAATGAAAAGTTGTTGATTTTTTCATCATGTTTGCGTTTATAGGTTACATACTTTACATATAGCCCTTTGGGCTTTGCCAAATGGCACTTGTGCCACCCTATATTTTATGTGCTTATTTCTTTTTACACATAAGCCATGGGGTTTACAAAGTTTTGTCTTTCTGCCCATTTTTCATACATTTATTTCTAAAAAATTGCATTAAACTAATTTATTGCTTCATTCTTGGCATGGAGCCGCCCCCTTCCATGCTCGGTCCTGACTTGGGCTTGGGCCCACTTGGTTTGGGGGTTGATTGACTTTGACTTGGTCGATCATGGTGTAACTTTTGATCCCAACAAAGGTAGGTCCTGATCTGGGCTAAATCCACTTCTCATTCTGAGTATGCACACTCAGGTTATCAGGACGACACAATATAGCAATGTAATAATATATCTCAATATAGCAAGGACAATAAGTATGAACCAGAACTATAAAACAGTAACACAAGAATGTATTTGTCATGAACAGTAAGCAGTAACATGTGTGAACTATAGTACTAGTCTAAGATAATATGCATGTCACTAATCTAACAGTTTTATGTCAGTTGAAATCGATTGGTGGAATGTATCCTCATGTTTAGCAAAGGTCTCGTGCATGCCTGAGGTACGATCAAAACTGTGTACGGGACATAACCCTATCGGCCGTGCCACTAGGCACAACTACCTAAATATATCACTGTCATTAATATCGAATGATCATCCTCTAAACGCTGTACCTTCCTAAATACGAGTTCGATTCCACCTTGATTTTCCCATTTCCCTAGGTTTCATTATATGCTCATGTATCGAACTGGTTGTATACAAGTATGTATCACTATCGTTGTTCAATTACTTTCATTATTCAATTACTTTCACTGGCGTACTTGACACAACCAATTGATACCACTATCGTTCGAAAATATGCTATAATCATTAGGGTGTCAATGCAAATGTTCACTATGCACTAAGGGTAAAATAGTCACACAATATAATGGAAATGCAGTAAAATACACTGTGGATAAAATATAGGTAGTCGGTGTTATTCAGGTTGGGAAAATCACAGTAATTTATATGTGCGGAATTAGGCAAAACAATATAAAATGTATACATAGTAGAATCAATTATCTAGACAGTAAAATTGGTTTCGTATCATTCGGGGTACTGGTTAGGGAGGTATGGTTGTTCTAAAATAGATGTTTACTTCTGGAATTTCAGTTTCTTAACTGAAAGTCCATCTTCGAAGGTATTTTTTCATTAGTTATATTCATAATTAGGCATCGCTAAAGTTCAATGTTATTTAATTTTATCAGTTAGGATTTCAACACAAAAGACGGATCAGTAATAGCCATCGTGTGCCTTGAGTTATGTTCAGTTTAGTGTCACTGCATATAAACTGATACTGCAGTAATCATCCGTACATATAGACAATATAAAGTATGTTATAAATAACAAACTGTGATGGAATTTAGTGAAACCAGCGGCATATGAAAATTAACTCAAATTTCTACGCATTGATATAGGACTTTGTGAATTTTCATATTTGAACAGAGAGATATAATCATTTAAAAACATGTTTTAGCAGAGATTTCTGCTCTGGACTGTAGTCGAGAGCCAGTCCAGAGCCATGAATCTCTTATGTTTTAACTATCTAAACAAAAGGATATCCAATAACAGTCTCTATATATTCATAGATTATTTAGTCCTGTTCGCAATGAGCCTAAGTATTCTACGATCCAATTTATATATAATTTATTATGAATTTTACAGGTTAGCATGTACGAAAATTCCAGATTTCACGCTAAGGTCCCTAAGCAATCACTTAGTGGAAAAGGAAGTTACGGTTACCGGGGGTATCATTTTATGTGTTCAAAGACGTTATTTTGCAACCAAATTTCTGCAGGATATTCGTTAATAGTGAAAGGGTTTAATGCTAACAAGTTCTGCCATTTTAAACCGGGTTTGTTTTAGGGTTTCACATCGAACACTAGCACCAATTTGTATATATAGGTTCACACTTAATCCATTACATGAACCCTTACTAAAACTATATATATATATATATATATATATTAGCATATAATAACAAGTGAATGGAGTTCACTTGCTTGACAACGGATTGATGAGGTGAGATGGTGAACGTGGGCAATGGCACGGCACACAAAGTGGCAGTTCGGCGATGGCTAGGGTGTTCGATGAAATGCCGTAAAGCTCGGATAGGGGATCTCGACGAAGGTGCTGCTGCGACAATGGGTGCTGCTGCGACAGGTTCTCAAGTCAAAGGAGATGGCTGCGGCAAGGTGAGGAGTCGGCTGAAGATGTGCTCGGGATTGGAGGCTAGGGGTGCTCGGTGACGGTGGTGGGTTTAGAAGGTGAAGTCTTGGTGAGGGTGAAGCAATGGGTTCTGTGGCGACGAGATAGGTTCTCGTCTCAGTTGGGTGCCTTGGGTGAAGTCGAAGGGTTCTCGGTGGTTGCGGTTGAGATGGGGTTTGATGGAGGTTGAAGGAGTTGGCGCTGATGAGGGTCACAGGAGAGGGTTGCTCGGGCACAGCTGGAGGCAGTTGGTGGTTGATGGAATGGGGGCCGGAAACGGATCTAGCCGACGGAGGTGACGGAGCTGGAGGTGACGGAGGCGAGGTGCTCGTGGTCACGGTGGTGAGGGGAGCTCGGGTGTGGGCTGTAGGGAGCTCGGGGTGGAGCTTGGTGCTCTGGTGAGGGAAGTAGTGGAGGATCTTTGGGTGGAGGGATATGATGAGGGTGGTGCTGAGGTGATGCCGGTGATGTGAGTGGCTAGCGAAGAGCAGAGGGAGGTAGTGGGAGGTGGTCGGTTTTGAGTTTGAGGGACAGAGAAATGAGTGATTGAGAGAGAATGAGAGAAGAGAGAGAGAGAGAATTTGGAATTAAAGGGGATTTATTAGGATTTAATTGGGGATTAAAGGGGATTTATGAGGATTTAATTCCAAATCATTAGGTGAGATTTGAAAGAGTTAAGGAAAATTAGGTAGGAGAAGAGAGAGAAAAGTAAAAGGGCGAAGAAGGGGGTCGGCTGTGTGGGTGGGGTTGGGTTAGGGATTTGGGCCAAGTGGGCTTTGGGAATTAGAGGGGCATAGGCTTTGGGCTAGGGTTAGGTCTGGGGTTTGTTAGAAATAGGATATTAAAATTAGAAGTTAGGGTTTTAAAAGAGAATTAGAAAAATGGGAAAAAGTTGGAAAATAGAAATATTAAAAATAAATAATAAGATAGGAAAGGAATAGGAAAATGTAAGGGAGAATATTAAAACAATATTTATTAGAATACGGAAATAACGTACATCAGAAAACTGGTTATTACAACGAAATATATAGGAAAGTTATAGGTCTACAAATTAGGAATCTATACATCTAAGGTTTGTCACAACTCGACATTAGGAGCTCGAGTTATGTCATGTTTAAAAACAGTGCGCGAATTAGGACAGATTCTGTTCAGATTCGTCGCATAATTTTAAAAGGCAGAATTTTATAAATTATGTTTGTTTTCAGGAAAACATTAAAATTAGGAAAATCGAGATTTTTCGATCTCGTTGTCCAAAACACTTGAATTTACTCAAAACGGACCTCGGAAGATAGAGTTATGAGTCTCCGAAGGTGACCGATAAAAACAGTTTTCCGATTTTAAAAACAATGTGGAAAAATCATGTAAAGTCTAAACTAGGACCCGTTTCGAATTTTGAAAATTTTATTAAAACGCGTATGAAACTAGTTAAACATTAGATCTAATTTTCTTGGAATTCCAAGGAGTAAATTGGATCCTTAAAAAATTTATTTCGAAGATCGTGTATGTTGAGGTCATATTTAAGAAAATTAAAACTACGATATTTTGGCTATAAATTTGTTTTCTTTAAAGAACTTTAATATATACAACAAAAATTTGCAGCGATATAATGCACCCGAATCTTAACATATAGATCAAGAATGTCAACAAAGTCTCAAGCCAAAATTCCGATTTTCATGAGAATTCATTTATAAAAGTAATATCTTCAAAAGGTTGAGTCGATGTTTATCTCTTTACTTTCGTTTCAATATGACAGTAATTATGGTAAAATTAATTCTTACAATATGGATGCATGGTATTATACAAAAAGTATTGAATATAAAGCTTAACAAGAGACGATCAATAAATTTTGATCATAACTATATATGTCGCTATATCTCTTTATATATTCTTTTGTGTGTGTGTGTGTGTGTATTCTATATTAGGGACTCCGATAGCAACAAGGCCAGCGATTTCCTCAGGAGAGTTCTACAAGAGAAGGAGAAAATGAGGTGGGGACTTACTCGCGACGCGATACGGTATAACAACCATATCTCTGATTCGATAATAGCCTAGTCCGAGACTTTCAAAGCTTGAGGGAACCAGTGCTTCTCCAAGCTCAAAGAAAAAAGGAATTTTTTTATAGAATTGATCAAGAAGGAATAGGCTAAGGTAGGATGAAAAAGAGAGTGTTATTTATAAATAAAGAGATATTAAATTAGGCTTAAAGGTAATAAAAACTCTTCATAATAATTCTAATTTATTGTGAATTCATTTTAGAGATTAAAGAAATTGAAAGGTCTTATTTGTAGATTATGAAAAAGATAAAAATAATTGCAAGATCAAAGGTTCAAATATGTGGCCTATGGACTAGCAATATAATGACTTAACCAATGGAATACACACTTACAATTGTACATAATTAAATAGAAACAAATATATAAAGAGAGTTTCAAAAGAGAATAATTTAAAAGGTAAACTAAATAAATCATTTTCTTAAACTAATTTTTTTCTTTCAAATAAAACAAATTCTCTTTTCAAAATTTTACTTTCAAAACAAAATCGAATAAATTCTTTATATTAAAAGAAATCAAAATAAACTTTCAAAATCTTTTCTTTTTATAAAACGAATCATTCAAAACAAATATATTTTTATTTATTAAAAAGTATTATAGTAAAAACAGGGTCGTTACAAAAATGTCATAACTCCCATCTTGGGACTCCAAACTGAGCAAACTCTTAGGTTTTTCATAAGTAATTTGAGTGACGCACCTTTCCCTAGTATATCTCGACCTGAAATTCTACACGTAAACACCATGAAATTGTAATTTAATATCAGTGCTGTTATCTGAAACTGTGGCTGAAACATATACGTAACCTAAATTAAAATCTTCATAACACGAGTTCTCAATACCCGAATTGGGAAATTCTTTTTGGAGGATCTCTATAACAGAAAACCGTAACTTTCTTGCTTATATTTGGATGTTTGTATCCGATAGTTGATATATCTTATTTGCGCTTAAAGTTCATGAAATTATTGTTAAAGAATGTAAACGATAACATGTTATATTGTATGGTCAAGTACTTAACCGAAAACTTGCAAGGGGTCTTGTTAATGATTGATATTGCATGGCACATGTTATGAATGGCTCATTGTAATGGTTCACCCGCAATGTAAACTCTTGCAAGTCCAGTATTGTCAGTTAAGTGCATGATTGTTTAACACGGGGTTAGGATAGATTAGTGAAGGTGGAGGCAAAGGTTTCTGTTGGATATGTATGCCCTAAAGGCTATTATTGTATATATATAGTGGTTACTTTAACATATGTATATACATGACAATCTTACTCGATATGATAGTATGCTATTTGGTTTGTCTTTATCTTAACATGTGTATATGTTTTACCTGTTATTACATATCGCTAATATATGATGATAAAGCCCGTAGAATTATTGCTTGACTACCAGCGTTATGATGGCGATCGTATATGTAGGAGCTGAGTAGTCCATAAGCACATCCTTAAATGTCCCTAATCGTGGGAGTATCGAGACTGGGTATCGATATTCTGGAGTAGACTGGTGTATACGTTTCTAGACCCCGACGAAGGACGATGATTGGTCCCACAGCCATTGGTATATGGCACCTAAGATCGTATACAGGTGCTCACTGGGGGTGAGTACACTGGACGGACACGCCGAGAACTTCTAGATGGTATTATACTTTTCGTCAGATAGCAGTTCTCAGGTAACATGAATACTGGTTAGTCTTTAGACCTGAGATCGTCATTTGTCTCATGTGAGTTCCCAATGTACTTAGATTACTACCCTACCACGGCTTTACTGAGTCGTGCAAACAAGTTTAGTTCGGTACAGTCCCGAGCCACATAGAGGCAGTGAGCGATTGTTAGGGATTCGTCTCTCCCGGTATAGAGAGTCGATATCGTACTTTGTTCGGTTGGCCAACACCATAAGACCTTGGCTAAGACAGATGAGATTTACTGATGAGTTAGATCAGTAGTTTCTCGGATTGGTCCTGAGCCACATCGGCATGAATTACTGGGTTATTAAGGTCTGACGTATACCATCCTTTAGACCCGGCATGCAATACTCTCAGATGAAGAGACCGGACTGTACGGAGATTGTCACAGATAGGCTCAGTAGGGGTTCAGATGAGTTGTCTCGTCGGCCTTCCTTTTCAACAGTTACTTAGGTAGCCGTTATGTATAGGTGGTACCGCTGACGTGCTTGTGGTTATAGATTTATCAAGTAACTCACTTCCAGCATACTATCGAGTGTTTAGAGTCCCACACAGAGGGTTTTCCTGGTTCAGGCGAAATGATGTAATGGCCATATTTTGATATGTGCTGGGTTCCGATAAAATACGTGTACTAGTGTAACGACTCTGAATTTACTGTATGAAATTTTCTAGTTTAATGTACAGAAAAGAGTTTACAGCCTGAGTTTGAGTTATAAGTCAATTTTGTTAAAGAACAGCAAGAAACAACTTGTAGCTCACTGGTAAAGCCTTGCACTGCTGTGACGTAGTCTGTGTGTTCGAATCCCATCAGACACGTTATTTTTTTTCTGAATTTTTAACTTTTTGGAAGCCCAAAAAGATTACACGTGCAATACAAGGGTAAATGAAAAGTTCAGAAAAATCAAACATGTGCAAAAGGGTTTAAATATTCTGTTGATTAGCTGGCACGAATCTCGAAGCAATTGCCTCGAGATCAACCGACCATTCTTGCTCAAAAACCGGCGGGGACGGCTAAGATGTGGCCAAGTCGCCCCGGGCTTTGCACACACACCCCTTCACCTACCCTTTTCTCCCCTGCACTGTTTGATTTCCCTGCAATCAAACAGAAACCTTTCATTTCATAATTTATCATAATTTTAATGCATTTTAATTCCAAAACCCTAATTCTCCACTATAAATACCACCCCACACTTTGGCTCAATATCATTCTGAAAATTCTAGCCGAAACTCTCAAAAATTTCCTAAGCACAAGTGGAGTAAAGAGGAGTTAGCAAGCGATCAACTTCCGGCGAAAATTGAAGCAACATCCGGAGCACTCGCGATACCACAAGGCTTTCCTCCTCTTCCTCCCCCTACTCTTAGCTTAGTCAAATAGTAAGTCCCTCCCAAACTTCACTTCACTTCATTTAAAATTCTTTTTAATCAAAATCGGTAAAAGTGGAGTTATACCGATATCATTTTTTATAAAAGCCATAACTCCGATTCCTTTTATATTTTGGTCAAACAAACTTTACCTCTTCACTTATAATTTTGATACCAATAATTAGAATCAAGATTTAACCTAGAATCTCATGTAAAACAACCATATTTGAATTTTTTTTCATTAAAATACCATGAAATTTAATATCATCCTTTTTTGTTTTGTTAAAACTATATCTTTAGGAAAAACTTCACGGGGTAACGACCTACCCGTCACGTACACTCTTGCTTCATAGCACTGTGCCTTTTTGTATGAATTTTTTTCTATGAAGAAAATATTACATTAAAATACCACTTACTTTAAAAAACGGTTTTCTTTTAGAACGGTATTTCGTTTCCTTTGCGATTATGCCTCTACAACCCTCTTTAGGGGACCCGCTAATGGATGGTGCGGATTATCACACATCCTTGGGCTAGTAAAGCGAGATGCAAACCTACTCACGGAGCATTCGGTCTCGAAAGGTTTTAAATATGGTTTTTAAGAAAAACGAATTTTCTAAATAAATAAAGAAATTTAATTTTTAATAATTATATAAAAAAATTACAAATCCTTATTTTCAAAATATAATAAACTTATTTTTCTAAAAATGAAAGATTAACAAGTTTCAATAAAAATACTATCAAGTTACCAAAAGACAACTCTTTTCAATAAAATATCATGAACTTCCAAACTTAATTGTTTATCACTAAAATATCTCAAATCCTTAAAACTCATGCTCATGAAAACCCTAATAATATAAATAACCCCTCGAGCTTTATTTTTAACTATATTATAATATTTTTTCATAAAACCCCCTCGAGTTATATAAAAATAATATTTTAAGGACTTAGTAAATATAGGTTTAAGCGGGATCAATTCTCTTGAGCCCCAGGGAGCCGGAGAAAGTGAGTGCTTGCCTATTTAAGGTAGACAACATAAAGGAGTTATCAATGGTAATTGTCTTGGAAAAAGACACAAATCATGTCGTCCATATGCAGCAGTTACCGATGACTCCCGAATCTAATTCAAGATCCAAATTAGTTTATAAGAGTCTGACTCAGTCTGAGTCCAATTCAAATCTGAATCCAACATCAAACATGAATACTTGAAACATGAACAAGAATAATTGAATCAAACAACAATATCAAACATGTATACTTGACTTGACTTGACCGAACCATAGTTATAATTTGACTTGACTACTTGATTACATCCTGAACATGACTACTTGAACAGATTATATCCATGGTTTCGGCAATACTTGTAAACAAATCTATACAATATATTATGCGGAGATAAAAGGGTAGATTGGTACGGAACGTATATCGTGGCACGAGAGGTCACTTAAAAGACACCTATATGAATTCTCGTGTCGTTGTCCTGTGGGTTATGACGGGGTCTTGTACTATATGTTACCATAGTCCATGGGGTAAGATGGACTCTTTTCGTATACATGAATACCTTCTATACCAAGCTGCAAACAACCACATTAGAATAAAAATCATATACTTGTACAACTCACTTGTTCTTTTCACAGTACTTGTTATATTCTCTTTTTTCTTTAGGGATTTACCGAGCGCTAGTTCGCTGACGACATTCCTTTCTATTTCTTTCGTTGGAATGTTCGTCAAGTGGATAGGACTCTCAGGAGATCGAGCCTAGCCAGGAGGACTTGGACCAGCTCGCGGCACAGTCTGATTTCTAGTTCCTTGTACTTACTTTCAGTTTGTATGCCACTGTTTAGGCACTACTTATTTCATTGTATCTATTCTTTTCAAAACAGTTGTATGTAAAGATGAATGTAAATAAAAGTTGATGTTTATTTTATATTACTTGTCATTCTTGTACATTTTTATATATTGCTTAATTACGCTTAACGTATTTATTTCTTAGTAAATACGTTGCGGCCATCATCGTTTCCGTCTACTGGGAAGCAGGGCATGACAGGTTTTGTTGGAGGCCCAAGCAGGTCACCTCTGCATGAAGTCTTAAGAAATATATCACAAGAATAATAAGAATCAGCAACTATACATTCGTTACATTTCTGATTTCTTGAATCTATCTTAACCATTCCTTTTCTATCAAGGTCATGGATTCACCGAAAAACACCAGTACCAATGTCAATGGCAACACTCCACCGCCTACTCGACCACCACCACCTACCATTGCAGCTTCCATCAACAAGCAAACGGTACTGCTCAAGGCGTTTAAGAGCCTCTTAGAGGGTCAGTAGCAGCAGCCTGCTATCCTCATGCACCACCACGAAGCTGAGGCACCCGGAGTCAAACAATTTCGGGCACTGCATCCAAAGCAATTCTTAGGAAAAGAGAGCCCACTGGGGGCAGAAGAATGGGCTCAATCGATAGAAGATGATATGGTAGCAGCACAAGTGCCAGAAATTTCCTGGGTGAGAGTTGCGAAGCTGCAACTGACAGACAACGCCAAAATCTGGTGGAAGGCTGAAGAAAGCCGACTCGCCCAACCTATCGAGTGGAAGATGTTTCGCGATCTGTTCGATGTGAAGTACTTCCCTGAGACTGTCCATTTCGACATGGAGCAGCAGTTCATCCATCTAAAATGAGGCTCGATGTGGGTCAAGTCTGTGGATGAATACGACACTGAGTTTACCATGCTTAGCAGGCTCGTTGCACAGCTGATTCCTACTGCTGAGATCCGGGTACGACGATTTCAGCAAGGGTTGTACCCAAAAATCCAAGCCACACTCGCTACTGGGGATTTCTCAACCCATGATCTTGTTTTGAAGGCTGCCCGATGCTATGAGGCAGTTGTGAAGAAGAAGGGCAGACCGCAGACTGCCGGTGTGAAACTCCCTGCCACTGAGATAATAGGAGGAGCTTCTTCTAAGCCAACATTTACACCAAGGAGACCGAGAGGATCATTTAACCGGCCTAGTCCAGACTTTTGCATCTACTGCAAGAGGATAGGACACCTGGCGAAAGACTGCAGGGGTGCAAATGGCTTGTGTTTGATTTGTGGCGCATCCACTCATGCTATAGAATCATGTCCATACCGTTTCAACACAGCTCCAGCACCCAGACCCGTAATCACGGCACCGCAATGGCCAGCCATTTAGGCTCCTGCACCCCGACTAGCTCTCCCTGCACCACCTCCACGTGGGCCTCCTGCACAGCCTCCTCTTCAATTCAATCAGGCATAGAGAAACGTGCCTCAAGGACAGAGAAACGTGCCCCAGGGACAGAGAAATGTGCCTCCAGAAAAGAGGAATGTACCACGACGTCAGGCTTTTACGATGACGGTCGAAGAAGCCGAAGCCACAGGCCAAGTCATCACTGGTAATTCCCAATCCTTTCAAACCTTTTCAATCCTTGTATATCAATATACTTTTCATATATCTAAACCCAACCTCCCATAACTTAGGTACAATCTTAGTAGCTTCCCTACCCGCTTTAGCTCTTTTCGACACTGGAGCATCATATTGCTTTATGTCGCAATGGTTCGTCCGAACTCATGCGATTCCAGTTAAACCGCTCGTATCCAGCTGGAATGTCAGTTCATGAATGGCGTTTTAAAAGCAACTTTGGGATACGATCTATGTCCAGTGTCATCTGAAGCAGAGAATTTTATGCAGATTTCAAGGTGTTGTACATACCGAACTTCGATGTAGTCTTGGGAATGGACTGGCTGGGAACTTTCTTCGCTACCATCGACTGTCGTCAAAGGAGGGTAGTGTTCGAAATAATAGATCATCCAGTGTTCTATTTCAAGAGTGGAGACCATACCTTGAAACCCAGTGTCTATAAGGCAAAACCAAAGAAGGCAGTGGTTGCAGCATTACAAGCGGAAGAATCGAAGCCAGATGTAGTTCAAGAGTTCGAGGATGTATTTCCTGAAGATAGATCAGGTTTGCCTCCTGATTGAGCTCATGAATTAAGCATTGCTTTACTACCTAGTGCGCAACCTGTAATCAAAGCTCCATACCGGTTAATTCCAGAAGGATTAAAGGAGATCCACATTCAGTTCGACGAAATCCAGAACAAAGGTTGGATTCGTCCCGGTACTTCAAACTGGGGATCTCCGGTTTTACTGGTGAAGAAGAAAGAAGGTTCATACAGGATGTGTGTAGATTATCGAGCTCTAAACAAAGTGACGATTAAGAATAGGTATCCACTACTGCGCATCGATGACCTTTTCGATCAGCTAAGTGGGTTTTGTGTATTTTCAAAACTAGATCTCCGTTTGGGTTATCATCAGGTGAAAGTCAAAGAGTCTGATATTCCAAAGACAGTGTTTAGGACTCGCTATGGTCATTATGAATATCTCGTAATGCCATTTGGAGTGACCAATGCACCTGCTATATTTATAAATCTAATGAACCAAGTTTTCCGAGAGTACTTAGACAGGTTCATTGTCATCTTCATCGAAGACATCCTGGTGTATTCAAAGAATTGGAAAGAACACGCCGAGCATTTACGGATTGTCCTAGAGATATTGCGACAACATCAACTCTAAGCCAAGTACAAAAAGTGTGAATTTTGGCTAGATCAAGTCGGATTTCTCAGACATATCGTTTCAAGCGAAGAATCTCAGTAGATCCAGCTAAGGTGTCAGCTGTCAGCGAATGGCCGACACCAAAGACGGTGAAGGATATACGAAGTTTTTTGGGATTAGCAGGATACTGCCGACGATTCATTGAAGGCTTTTCGAAGATTGCAGCACCCTTGACCAAGCTCACACGTAAAGATGAAGCATTCGTGTGGTCAGAAGTATGTGAAAACGCTTTTGTAGAACTCAAGTCAAGATTAACTTTTGCTCCTATTCTCGTAATACCAGATCAATTTGGAGTATTTGTTGTGCATTGTGATGTATCTGGTAAGGGATTAGGATGTATTTTACATCAGCATGGAAAGATTGTAGCCTTTGCATCAAGATAACTGAAATTACATGAGCGCAACTATCCAACACATGATTTGGAGTTGGCAGCCGTTATCTTCGCACTTAAGATTTGGCGCCATTATCTTTTGGGAGAACGAGTGGATATATACACTGACCACAAGAGTCTGAAGTATGTATTTACTCAGAAGGAATTAAACATGCGGCAGAGAAGATGGCTAAAACTCATGGCGGACTTCGACATCAACCTACAGTATCATCCTGGAAAGGTGAATGTAGTTCCTGATGCACTTAACTGCTAGCCATTAGCAATGAATCTCACCGCTTAGTGGAAGCTACAGCAGGAATTGCACGGATTGGCTATCGAAGTAGTTATGCCAGGTAACACTTCATATTTGATGAACTGACAAGTCCAGACTACTCTTGTCAATCAGATCAAGGCAGCTCAAGCAAATGATGCCAAGTTACAAAAGATTCGAGAACAAGTAGAAAGTGTACTTCGAACTGATTTCATCATCTACGAAGATGGATCCTTGAGATATGGAAGTCGATTATGTGTGCCTGTCGGCTCAGTTCGAGAAAAGTTGATGAAAGAAGCTCACAGCTCTTCTTATTCTGTACACCCTGGTGGTACAAAGATGTACAAGGATCTACGACAACACTACTGGTGGCATGGAATGAAGCGTGAAGTAGCCAGAAGTGTAGCCAAATGTTTGGTGTGTCAGCAAGTGAAGGCTGAACATCACAGAACTGCTGGTCTACTTCAACCGTTACCAATCTCAGAATGGAAATGACAGCACATTACCATGGACTTTATGACTTTCCTTCCTCTCAGCACGAAGGGTAACGACGCAGTATGGGTTATTGTGGATCGACTCACTTAGTCGGCTCACTTTATTCCATTTCGAGTTGGACAATCAACCGAGACGTTAGCAAAGAAGTATATGGAGTTAAGCATAAATCTAAAGTAAGATTTAAACCTTCAAGATGTACCATAATTGATACCTATGAACTCATGCAGGAGATTGTGAGATTACATGGAGTACCATTTTGCATCGTCTCCGATCGTGATACCAGATTCCGATCACAATTTTGGCAGAGTCTGCAAGCTAGCCTGGGAACGAGTCTGAACTTCAGCACGGCTTACCATCCACAAACAGACGGATAGCCTGAGTGAACAATTCAGATTCTGGAGGACATGCTAAGAGCTTGTATGTTTGACTTCGGAGGTTCATGGGAAGATCACCTACACCTTGTGGAGTTTTCATACAACAATAGCTATCAGGCAAGTATTGGAATGTCACCATTCATAGCACTTTATGGACGGAAGTGTCGATCACCACTAAGTTGGGACGACGTTGGAGATCGTGAACTCTTTGGACCAGAGATGATCGTGGCAACTGTGAACATAGTTCGCACTATCAGGAAAAGAATGCGCATAGCCCAAGACTGAGAAAAGCATTGGGCTGATGCAAAGCGCCGACATCTGGAGTTCCGACCTGGAGACCATGTTTTCTTACAGATATCTCCAAACAGAGGAGTGATCCGCTTTGGCAAGAGGGGTAAGCTAAGTCCAAGATATATAGGATCGTTCGACATACTCGAACGAGTTGGAGAAGTAGAATACCGTTTGGCACTACCACCCTCATTAGAAGGAGTGCACAACGTGTTCCATATATCCCAGCTACGACGATATGTGAGCGACCCCAGCCACATACTTGATCACTCTGAGCTCACAGTACAGAATGATCTATCTTGCAAGCAACAACCCGTTGAGATCCTGAACCGAAAAGTGAAGACACGACGTAACAAGGAAGTAAACTTGGTCCGAGTGATGTGGAGAAAAGATTCACTAGGAGAATCAACATGGGAACGTGAAGAAGACATGCGTGCAAGATACCCTTACTTATTTGAAAATTAGTCCCTATGTAAATGTAAATTTCGAGGAAGAAATTTTATAAGGGGGATAGAATGTAACGACACTGAATTTACCGTACGAAATTTTCCCGTTTAATGTACAGAAAAGAGTTTACAGCCTGAGTTTGAGTTATAAGTCAATTTTGTTAAATAACAGCAAGAAACAACTTGTACCTCACTGTTAAAGCATTGCACTACTATGACGTAGCCTGTGTGTTCAAATCCCATCAGACACATTATTTTTTTTCTGAATTTTTAACTTTTTGGAAGCCCAAAAGATTGCATGTGCAATACAAGGGTAAATGAAAAGTTCAGAAAAATCAAACATGTGCAAAAGGGTTTAAATACTCTGATGATCAGCTGGCATGAATCTCGAGGCAATTGCCTCGAGATCGACCGACCATTCTTGCTCAAAAACCGGCGGGCACGGCTAAGATGTGGCCAAGTCGTCCCGGGCTTTGCGCACACACCCCTGTTTACCCCAATCAGAGCAAAGCTCTGTTCAAATTCCAAGGCGGGAAACGAAGCAACGCTTCTGTTTCCCCCAATCAGAGCAAGGCTCTATTTTGAAAACTAAAGTGAAAATTAAAATTAAAAATAAATGAAGCAACGCTTCAGATCCCCTGCGCTGCGCGCAGAACGCCACGTGTCAAAATCAGGCATGCCGGCGCAGAAAGCGCAGCGCCCAAGATAACGCACTCAATCAGAGCAAGGCTCTATAAAAGAAGCAACGCTTCAGCTGATTTGCGCTCTGCGCTGCGCGACACATGTCAGCGCAGTTGCACATGACACGTGGCAGCGCAGTTGCGCTAGCGCAGTTACGCTGCGCGACACGTGTCAAATGTAGGTACGCTTGCGCCAAATAGAAATTTTTTGAAAGAACTTTCTCAATTTTGTTAAAAACAAGAAGATTGCCTTCTGTAAAACAGAAGCCCTTGGATCAAAGATCCAACGGTGGGGAAAAATCCCCAAATCACTCAGAGAAAGATCTCTTTAACCGGTCTAACAAACTGATTGGCACTATATAAAGGCCCCTAGACCCCAAGTCTAAAAGACACATCAACACAGAGAGAAAAACAGAGAACTCCTCTAAAGAAAATTTTGAGAAAAGCTCAGAAAAAGAAAAGGTAAAAAAACCTCTGAATAAAGAAGAATTTCTTCTAAAAAGATCATTGATCTAAGAACAAGATCAAAGATCTTCAATAAAAATATAATAATAATAAAGGCATTGCCTTTTGATGAACCACTGGTTCTTTGAAAACAAGAAAATTTGTTTTCTTTGATCTAAAATTGATCAAAATAATAAAATAGTGCCCTGCACTTGCAAAATCTGCACTGTTGCGCTCTCGGGTTGGCGCAAGCCACCAGAGAGCGCCACGTGTCAGCCCCATAATGATCTGCGCTATGCACTTCTAAAAAAAGAGCACTGCTCTCATTGGCGCAACTCACCAGAGCGCGCCACATGTCAGCAGCACAACAGCGCAGTGCACTGTCGTAGCGCTCTGCGCTTGCGCTCATCAGAGCGTGACACGTGTCACCCCCCACATGAGTTTGCGCCTTGCGCTCCTCAATTGGCGCAAAGCGCCTGACAAGCCATGTGGCGCTCTATCAGACTAATTAATGCAACGCATTATTAAAGAGGCAGAGCCCAATTAAGAGGCCCAATGGACCAAAACAAATGCTCTGCATTATAAAAAAAGGGGACAGAGCCCAACTTAAAAGGCCTAACAGGCCAGAATAAAATACAGTGCAGGGGCAGAGCCCTAATTAAGGCCTAATAGGCCAAATGCAAATAAAATGTTGCACATTTTCAATTGGACTTAGCCCAATTCTGGCCGTAAGTCCTCAAATTAAATTGACTGAGCACGGCTGCTCTCTTAATCAATTTACACCTGGTTCAAGGGTACATCTCTGATCTGTCGTTGTAATCCCTCAACGTCGTCAGAGAAGCGATGGGTCCAAACGGCCATACATTAAATGGACCACCATGTCCCTAAACTGGCAATTGACCACCATGTCCCTAAACTGGCAATGGACCACTATGTCCCTAAACTGGAACAATAGAGCCCAAATGCTCTTTTGTCGGATCTAAACGATCCCGTTAAGTTGATCTTAGTCTGGAGATTAGGCTAACGTATCCTTAACAAACGTTTAAGTTGATCTTAGCCTCAAACATGGCTAACGTGTCCTTAAACTAATATCCGTCCCCAAAATGGGAATGTTGGACCACTATGTCCCTAAACTGGAACAATAGAGCCCAAATGCTCTTTTGTTGGATCTAAACGATCCCGTTTAAGTTGATCTTAGCCTCAAATATGGATAACGTATCCTTAAACATTCAAAAAGACTTTAGTCCCAAATCGGACTATAAGACCCCCAATCAACTTTGGCTCAAGGGTACATCTCCGAACTCCTCTGACCCCTGTCGTTGTTGTAGGGTTCCTAGGCACACTAATGAGGTCTCACAAGGCATCAACCATGCCAATTTCAAATTTTACGGGTGCCGAGAAACCCTAATACGGATCGTTAACTAAATGTCTAGGCGAAACAATGAAACTAGTTTACAACTAAACTAAAAGAACGGAAATACAACCTTTGTAGATCCGTTTCTCCACCTCTATAGCTCCATGATGAAGTCCTCTCCGCTGTCCAAATCGAACCATGACTCTAGCATCGGCTTCATCGGAGAAAAAGCGGGCTAGGTCATCGACGACGATGCCGAAGATGATCTACGTCGAGGCATCACTAGATCAAGCTCCACCTTCACCAAGCCATGAAAACTTGTGAAGGAAACACCCTATACTACTTGGAAAGAGGTAGAGGATGAAGAAATAGGAAGTGGGTTCACTTTAGAATTGGATTTCTCACTCTTTTTCATCAATCACCATTGATGGTCAAGCTTTTTCTTCTTGTGAAGAAGAAGAAGAAGAAGAAGATAATTATGATAAGTTATTTTCAAAATAGAAAATAAATGAATACTTATCATAATCCAACCATGGTCAAGTGTAGAGAATGAACTAGGGTTTAGTGGAATGGTTAGGGTTAAGCATGAGACAAATATGGTCACTTAGTCAAAGCTTCATGAAGCTTCAACTAGCATCCAAAGAAAGCCACCATTCATTTATTTTGCAAAATAAATAAACAAAATAAATAAATGATAAAGAAAAAGAAAACCCTAACCATTACACAACCATGGTTTAAACTTTACACAAACTCAAGTTAGCTTGTATCATCAAACATGACACAAACTTGTGTACAAAAGTATATCACATATACATTGTGCACTTCAAGTGAGAAAATCCCTTTAAAATGAACCAATACTAGTTAATGCAAAGTAATATATCAAATATATAATTATACATTAAATCATTAAATCAACACTTGATTTAACGATCCGGTCATATCGCATATAACCAACTAGTATCTAATGTATCGGCTTATCGAATCAATCCTTGAATCGATAACTAGGTTATATCGCATACAACCAATCGATACATTCATCGCGAGAATGGAATACGGTATCACATACACGCATTATTCTCGGTCCTGCACATATCTCATATGCGCTCCTATTTCTTTTCGCTTGAGCCAGGAAACCTCTGTGTAGGACTCTAAAGACTCATCAATACGCCGGCAGCAGATGATGATCATATCAAACACCCACAAGCCGCAAGCGGTCTGCTAAACGTAACGGCCACCCGGGTATTGAGCGATCAGAAGATCGACGAGCAAGCCCGCTCACACTCCAGTGAATCCAACCAGTAACACTACCGTACAGTCCGGTCTGATCGTCTGATATGTCGCATATCTCGCCTAGGGGTGGTAAACGTCAGACCCCAATAGCTCGATAAGTCGTGTCGATATGAGGTCTATAACAATTCGAGAAACTACTGGTAACACTTACCAGTAAATCTCAGCAACCCTGGCCAGGGATTTCCGGTTGTAGCCAATCGAACACTGCGCAACATCAACTCCCTATACCGGGAGAGACGAATCCCCTCCTATCGCTCATTGCCTCCATGTGATTCGGGACTGTACCCAAAAACCACCGTTTTGCACGCCCTCTTGGACGTGGTAAGATGGAAATCAAAGCACAGTGGGAACCACACAAGACTCTATGACGATCTCGGGTCAACAGACTACTCTGTACCAGTGTCACCAGAGAACTGCCATCTGACGTAAGGTATAATACCATCTGGGAGTTCTCGGCGAGTCCGTCCAGTGTACCCAGTCTCCACTGAGCACCCGTATATCATCTCCGATGTCAAACACTAATGGATATGGGATCATCCATCGCCCATCTGTATGGGTCGAGAAGGTATACGCTAGTCTACTCTGGTATATCGATGCCCCGTCTCGATATACCCACGACTAGGGACTTTGAAGGATGTACTTATGGACTACCATGTCCCCACTAGTATGATCCGCATCATAGTCCAGGTAGTCAAGTACACATCCTAAGGGCTTTACCAACATGTAACAGAGAGACAATCAGTGTACACGTTAAGGTAAAGTGCAACCAGATAGCATACTATCATGTCGAGCAAGAAAGTCCTCACTATATACGTCCTAGCATCCACTACAATATACATCATATGTACAGTAATGGCCTCTAGGGCATACATATAACTAACAATCTCCCACTTGCACTAGGGCCATCTGTAGCAGTGGTTGTAGTATCTCATACTCAACCATCCCATAAAAGTCTCTCTCTGGAAAAAGGCCTTTGTGAGTGGATCCACCGTGTTGTCCTCTGAGTCTACTCTCCTAACCTCGATCCCTTGGAGATCAAGCATCTCCATGATCAGGTGATACCGCCTTAGAATATGTCTGGATCACTGATGGGACAGACATTCTTTGGCATAAGCCACAACTCCATTGTCTCACAATGGTTGGAACGTAGTTCATCTCATGAACTAATATACACCCAGACAACCTCTTTGGTAGCATCTTAAGTAGCGATGTATCCTGCCTTTATCTTCTAGTATGCCACGGTATCTAGCTTGGAACTCTTCCAACATACCGTCCCTTTACTGAGGGTAAAGACAATGCCTGTGACTGACATTCAGTCGTCTTTATCACCCTGAAACCCTTCCAGTGATTCTCCCCAGGATCGGTTGATACCATCTCACTACAACTAGTGAGAATCCTAACATCCAATTAGATCTATCTCATAGATCCAAAATCCAGGATTTAGGGGGTATCACTTTGATCCTATATGGAGAATCATTGTGATAAGCGGAGATTGACCGAGCGTAGCATAGGAAACTCCTTCCTTATCAAGAGTATGTCATCCACGTACTCTACGAGGATCATCACTATACTCCCTACTACCTTTTTGTATATACAAGGTTCATCTACCATTTTGATGATGTCAAACACTTTGACTAACACATCAAAACAGATGTTCCAACTCTGCGATACCTGCTTTATCCTATAAAGCATCTTGTACACGTTTCCGCTGCTCCCACTGTCTACGAAGCCCTCTGGCTGTGTACTTATAGACGTTCTCTTCTAAAACATCATTTAGAAAAGCAGTCATGGCACCCAACCGCCAGATATCGTAGTCATGGTATGTAGCCGTGGCAAGTAGGATCTGGATGGACTTAAGCATAGCCACTTGAAAAGGTTTCATCATTATCCACGCCTGGTCGATGACGAAAAGCTTTAACAAGTCTAGCTTTGAAAGTCTCAACTTTTCCATCTACACCAAGTAATCTTCTCAAGATATACTTGCTCCTGATGGGGATTTAACCCTTCAGATATAGCAACCAAAGTCCATACTTTGTTGGTGTACATGGATTCCATCTCAGATCGCTAAGCATCCAGCCATTCTTACAGAGTCTCTACTCTCGATGGCCTGCTCGAAACCAGTTGGGTCATCATCTCATGATGCAATCCTCGCTCCCACTGTCATAGAGAAACAGAAGTATCTCTCAGGTGGGTGAGAATCCCTACTAGATCGGTGGAGAGGCTGAGCTTCGTTGGTAACTATTGAATCCTTTGGTTTTATCAAATCATATGCTGTAGTTTGTATAGCTGGAACCTTTCCAGTTCTACATTACAGACCTTGCCTCGAGCTTGTCCGGATTTTGCTTTTTAGACATAGGCTGGACAACCCCAAATCTTAACTAACTTAAGAGATGGGCTCTTCCCTTATCATATCAAATATGAAGTGGTAGGCAACTGATTTGATTTGAACCCTATTCAATAGGTATGCAGCTTCTCAAGTGCATAACTCCCAAAAGGGAACAGGTAACTCAGTATTACTCATCATAGAGCACACCTTATCACATAGGGTGTGATTGCTCCGCCCCGATATACCATCGTGCTATGGTGTATACGGAGGAGTAATGCTGAGAGAGAATCTCATTCTCCTTTAGAATAGTCCAGGAATTCCGCACCCAAGTATTCTCCTCCTTGATCTCATCAAAGGACATAATACTTATACCCTTATTGGTTCTCTACTTCTAACTTATATTCTGTGAATACCTCAAAAGGTTCTGACTTGTGTTTCAATGGGAACATATGTCTGAATCTTGAGAGATCATCAGAGAATGTAACGAAGTACAAAGAACCAGTCCTGGCATATATAGACAGGGGACCTTACATACATCAACATGTATCATCCCAAGAGTTCACTAACTCTTTCTCTGTTTCTAATAAACAGAGCTGTGGTCATCTTATCTCTGTGACATGACTGGCAAGTTTCACAAGATGTAGATTCAAACTGATTTAAATATGCATCTTCATGTAACTTCAGCTAGTCGGGTCGCATTGATATGACCTAGTCTACAATGCCTCAAGAAGGATTCGTTCATTTCTGAACTCTTCATCTTGTGTGTGTTCCGTATACTAAAGAACTGTAGTTTGATTTAGAACATTAATGCTTTTAGATAACGTGCCTGAACCGATCAACTTTTGATATAGGAAATGTTCAAAACATTATCCAACAATACAAAATTTTATCATTTCTTTACTGATAAAGAGACTGATATGATTTTGTATATCAGGTTCGGTATCTAATAACATTCGTTCAGAATCAATGTATTGGTAATACAGGGTGACAGTAACCAACAGACTTGGCTGCAACACTTGCCCCGTTTTCTGTCTCATGAAACTTATCACCCGTTCTCAGTTCTCTACCTTTCTGTAGCCCTATGTAACAGATTACATATCTGGGATCCTGATCTGGTATCTCATACCCAGGACGTAGAGAATACTGAGAAACAGTTCTTTGTAATGAACACACCCGACGATGATGTATCAGCATGCACTCTCTTTGTTTGGGCGGCACGGGAATTCTGGTAATCCCTAATTTCCTGCTCTGTCTTATAACAATTATACGTTGGAGCGGGACCAATGTTCCCCAGCACAGTATAACAAGCGGGTTCGGTCAAAAATCCGTATTATTATCTTGATTAAGGCGTGATATGGTCGCTACCTGGAGAGAGAGAGAAGAAAACACTCAGCGTATGCTCTTGCAAGATCAGATTGGTTATTATTTTATCTAATCAGGATGGCTCCCACTGTTTTTATCAAATCTTCCTTCAAACCCTAAAAGGAAAGACTAGCCGGGATTAATACACTACAAGTTCGCCAATCTTTCAGCCAGGCCAGTGTCGGTACTTTGAGGGAGATCCCCCGTGCTTTCGCACGAACCTAATTAATGTAAACCTTGTTTTCCCAGAGGCGTAACCTCGTTAACACCTTTCTAGACACCTACTTGATTGGCTAATTGTAATGTGTAAAACTCTCCCAGGAGTAACTCTTACTCGCAGCGGGTATCGGGATCCAACTATCTCATAGAAGGTATGCAATCTCATTGCAAATTTCAACACTTGAAATTCCCGATAATATTTTGCCCCTAGTGTTCTATGACCTTGACGAATGCCAAACAACCCATAGTCCACTAGTCAAGTTCAACCCGTACATTTCTTGATTGAATTAAACCCACCCGCACGACCCTTGACGAATGCCAAACAACGTCGTACGAATACCCTAATCCAATCGCATCATATGCTCAAGCAGATAAATACTAGTTAGCTACCGTACACTACGCCTTGACGAATGCCAAACTACCGTAGCACGAATACTAACTAGTACATATCTGAAATGACGGAGGGCTACGACAGGTTTTTCTGAAAACCTATTGCGTAATGAACTTGATATTGTTGTAGAATCAAATGATTTTAAAATGGAGTGCTTTTGAGGCTTTTCTAGTTTTGCTAAAGGAGTCACTCCCGGTGAAGGAATCGTCGGTCCTTTCCTCTTCGAATGAGGTGTGGGATATATCATATATATCACTGTGCAAAGCAGAACTCTTAAAAGCTATCAAAAGACAAACCGAGTGTGTAGCATCTGCCAGTTATTGCTAAAGGAGTCACTCCCGGTGAAGGGATCTCGGTCCTTTCCTCATCGAATAAGGTGCAGGATATATCATATATATCGCTGTGCAAAGCAAGAACTGTAGCTACCTGTTTTATTTTTGAAATTCAATTCTACAACATCTTAGGTTTCTTTTATTTCATTAATCTCATTAATGAAGTCCCATCATTTAAGTTACCTAAACATCACAGATAAATACGACGTACACTTATGCCATCCGCATTCGCCTCGATGTCCCCTCATGCACCGTTAGGTTAGGTAACTAACGGCAGAGCGGGGCAGGGCTAGCGCGGGTGTAAAACATAAGTAACGTCTATATAATATATCATATATACTATATACAGTATCTATCACAGAACATCACATGATCGCATCACAGATATCGCAGCAGAAGAAACATATAAAATATTGGATATACTAGGACGTCCGTGTTTTCAATACGAGCCAGTATAAAACACGGATTCCACGGTCGTGATGAATAGCCAAACCCACATCCCTAGACCCCTACGAGAGCGGCAAGCAACCCTACCAATTCTAGAGTTAGGAGACCCTGACTTGACTCCTCGAGTTGGTCTCCCACTGGACTCCAGAACCCGGTTACTTGTGCTCCCCTCCTTGGGTCTATCCTAGTGCGGAAAAGTAAATAATATACAAAAGGTGACATCTTCCGCAACCTGGAAGTGCCCCAATAAAAGAATATTACAGACAAGTTTTTACATGAATGAAAATGAAAAACACTCATCTCACATAAAAACCCCCGGCTATTCAAACACGACAATCCAATATAACATATCCAGCAACACATAACATCTCATGTCATCAACGTAAGTAAATATGCGCATCCCAATTGTCGTTGACATATAGCAACGAAACCGGCGATATCACATATTACACTTACGGTCACAGAAAAGAAAGTGTAAAACTACAACAGTTGGAATCCGCAACCTACATAGACATCGCATGTCTAATCAAATGAATTCCTTAGACATCGCATGCCTAACAATTATAAACCCCGCATTTTAGTCTCATTATCGAAAACACTTTTCAATATCAAGTCGGGCAATTCAACAAGATTCCCGACATCCTGATCGAATGCTCGTCGCAAACTTCAGTAGACGGCAGCACCCCCGATACCGTCGACGAAGTGCACCAAGGCGGAACACCGCTACCGGGAGCACCCAAACGGATGCTTTCGGTGACGGGGTTCTCCTACAGTCTCTTGGTCGGGGCTATGGAGTGAGGCTGTCTATTAAGTTTACCCGGCGAGTATCCGCGTACGCTACGTGATTGCGACGGACTTTTGATCACATCGAAATTCCGTGGCAACCGATCAAGTGAGACTAAACCGCTAGATTTATAACATTCATTCAGTTATCTCATAACTACTTATGGATTCCAAGTATTGTATCACATTCCGGATAAATAGAAAATGTTAAACTTTTCGATCGAACATTCAAACACCCAAGTTTTCCCGATACAGATCAACACATGAAACAAGTCTAAAAACATTCAGTTCGTGCCTTAGTACCAACGGTCCAGCCGTAGAAGGGTCAAGCCAACGCCTCACATGTGGCACGCCGTACTGCCCCAAACCCGAAGGTTCAAAGGGCAGTTCAAGACGGTCACATAATCGAGTTAAGGTTTGTTGTCTTCTAGAGTGACCATCGCGTTACTTGCACTACTTAGAACGTCTTTAAACCACGGAAAGATCCAACACTTGGAAATTTCCCGACAGGGGAAAAGTTGGGTATTTATATCCGGTCGAACTTTTTAACATATTCTAAAATTTCCGGAAAGCGACATAGACAAAGTTAGACAATCCGATCGAAACACCGAGTCCCCAATACAACCCAGAAAACTCAACTCTTGAATTCAGAAAAAAAATATATCCCAGGAAAACCAGCACTGCAAAATAGGAATTACTGTGCAAAATTCAATGGGAGAAGAGACAAAATGGCCGCGGAACAGCCGCATTAGCACGCTAATGCCGCGGTTCCGCCGCGCTTTAGAAAGATCATTAGGTAATTTTTGCACCGTAATTCTTAGAATTTCCTTCTGAATTTTCTGCACATTTTTAATCTGGAAAAAACACAATTTTTGAAAAAAGTCCAGAGAGCAAATTTGTGTTAGGGTTTCGGTTTAATCGGACTTCAAACTCCGTCTACGCATCGCCTAAAGCTCTAGCTAGGCTCTGATACCACTGTAGGGTTCCTAGGCACACTAATGAGGTCTCACAAGGCATCAACCATGCCAATTTCAAATTTTACGGGTGCCGAGAAACCCTAATACGGATCGTTAACTAGATGTCTAGGCGAAACAATGAAACTAGTTTACAACTAAACTAAAAGAACGGAAATACAACCTTTGTAGATCCGTTTCTCCACCTCCATAGCTCCATGATGAAGTCCTCTCCGCTGTCCAAATCGAACCATGACTCTAGCATCGGCTTCATCGGAGAAAAAGCGGGCTAGGTCATCGACGACGATGCCGAAGATGATCTACGTCGAGGCATCACTAGATCAAGCTCCACCTTCACCAAGCCATGAAAACTTGTGAAGGAAACACCCTATACTACTTGGAAAGAGGTAGAGGATGAAGAAATAGGAAGTGGGTTCACTTTAGAATTGGATTTCTCACTCTTTTTCATCAATCACCATTGATGGTCAAGCTTTTTCTTCTTGTGAAGAAGAAGAAGAAGAAGATAATTATGATAAGTTATTTTCAAAATAGAAAATAAATGAATACTTATCATGATCCAACCATGGTCAAGTGTAGAGAATGAACTAGGGTTTAGTGGAATGGTTAGGGTTAAGCATGAGACAAATATGGTCACTTAGTCAAAGCTTCATGAAGCTTCAACTAGCATCCAAAGAAAGCCACCATTCATTTATTTTGCAAAATAAATAAACAAAATAAATAAATGATAAAGAAAAAGAAAACCCTAACCATTACACAATCATGGTTTAAACTTTACACAAACTCAAGTTAGCTTGTATCATCAAACATGACACAAACTTGTGTACAAAAGTATATCACATATACATTGTGCACTTCAAGTGAGAAAATCCCTTTAAAATGAACCAATACTAGTTAATGCAAAGTAATATATCAAATATATAATTATACATTAAATCATTAAATCAACACTTGATTTAACGATCCGGTCATATCGCATATAACCAACTAGTATCTAATGTATCGGCTTATCGAATCAATCCTTGAATCGATAACTAGGTTATATCGAATACAACCAATCGATACATTCATCGCGAGAATGGAATACGGTATCATATACACGCATTATTCTCGGTCCTGCACATATCTCATATGCGCTCCTATTTCGTTTCGCTTGAGCCAGGAAACCTCTGTGTATGACTCTAAAGACTCGTCAATACGCCGGCAGCAGATGATGATCATATCAAACACCCACAAGCCGCAAGCGGTCTGCTAAACGTAACGGCCACCCGGGTATTGAGCGATCAGAAGATCGACGAGCAAGCCCGCTCACACTCCAGTGAATCCAACCAGTAACACTACCGTACAGTCCGGTCTGATCGTCTGATATGTCGCATATCTCGCCTAGGGGTGGTAAACGTCAGACCCCAATAGCTCGATAAGTCGTGTCGATATGAGGTCTATAACAATTCGAGAAAATACTGGTAACACTTACCAGTAAATCTCAGCAACCCTGGCCAGGGATTTCCGGTTATAGCCAATCGAACACAGCGCAACATCAACTCCCTATACCGGGAGAGACGAATCCCCTCCTATCTTTCATTGCCTCCATATGATTCGGGACTGTACCCAAAAACCACCGTTTTGCACGCCCTCTTGGACGTGGTAAGATGGAAATCAAAGCACAGTGGGAACCACACAAGACTCTATGACGATCTCGGGTCAACAGACTACTCTGTACCAGTGTCACCAGAGAACTGCCATCTGACGTAAGGTATAATACCATCTGGGAGCTCTCGGCGAGTCCGTCCAGTGTACCCAGTCTCCACTGAGCACCCGTATATCATCTCCGATGTCAAACACCAATGGATATGGGATCATCCATCGCCCATCTGTATGGGTCGAGAAGGTATACGCTAGTCTACTCTGGTATATCGATGCCCCGTCTCGATATACCCACGACTAGGGACTTTGAAGGATGTACTTATGGACTACCATGTCCCCACTAGTATGATCCGCATCATAGTCCAGGTAGTCAAGTACACATCCTAAGGGCTTTACCAACATGTAACAGAGAGACAATCAGTGTACACGTTAAGGTAAAGTGCAACCAGATAGCATACTATCATGTCGAGCAAGAAAGTCCTCACTATATACGTCCTAGAATCCACTACAATATACATCATATGTACAGTAATGGCCTCTAGGGCATACATATAACTAACAGTTGTAATCCTTCAACGTCGTCAGAGAGGTGACGGGTCCCGATGGCCATATATTAAATGGACCACTATGTCCCTAAACTGGAACAATAGAGCCCAAATTCTCTTTTGTCGGATCTAAACGATCAAGTTAAGTCGATCTTAGTCTCAAATCGGACTAACGTATCCTTAACAAACGTTTGAGTTGATCTTAGCCTCAAATATGGCTAACGTAATCTCAAACCAAAACCCCAAAACCAAATCTAAGAAAATACGGATTTGGACTAATCCACGTCCTACGGGCGACGACATAAATCAGTCTCCGTATACAATCCACGGGCAACCACAAACAAAACAAACACCCACGACACGAAGTGAAATTCTGGAGAAGGAGAAAGTTGTTACCGCGATGCGGTAGCGTAATTAACTGCAGGGGCTTACGCCTGCAGGGAAGAGCGTCCCCACAATCAAAAACCCCTCAAGCGAGGGGGAATCTGACGAAGTCTGCTACATCGGCCGCATCCGTCCAAACCTCCGATACACGGTGCCATAAATCAACTTGGCATCTTCGGAGAGGTGGACGGATAAAACCAAATAGCATCTGCCCCGAACCTCAGGCAAGACGTCTTCACGTCGCGCCGCCGTTCGGAGGGGAACAACCCCTTCACCTACCCCTTACTCCTCTGCACTGTTTGATATTCCTGCAATCAAACAGAGACCTTTCATTTCACAATCATCTGTAACGCCATACAGATATGAGAATCAAAACTGGTAAATACATACCCTGGAGTTAGAATCTAACTGGGAAAACAATTTTCAATTAATATCGCACAGTCAAACTAAAAAATTAAAATGTTTCGAAGGGGTAAGCGGGTATTCCTAGTAATGCCCCTTCCACTATCTAGATTCATGACTGTAACCGTATACTTCCTTGCCCTCACTCCAATCCCTTTATATGTCTTTACTTATTACCTTCTGTACACCACACTTTAGGCTAATTGATTTTCTTCCTTCCCTACCCTTTGACACCATCCTAAGGTTTGGAAGAAGACTGTCCAATAAGTGCAATAGGTGTACTCTTCTAATACCCGGAGCCCTCGCAACCTGAGAGAAGGTAAAGAGAAAAGACAACTGAATAATCCTATTCTATTTCTCCCGAACCAGAATCCATCCTCGAACTGGAACAAGTTCCTTCGAGTTCGTATGTAACTATACGTTGGCATATCCAAGCAATATGGATTTTCGTAGTGATACGAAGTGTTCTGGAGAAATCCAAAGGTGAAGTAGGAGTGGCAGGGGTATACGGGGTTTGTCGTGAATGATATCAGTCGCAATTTCCTTTGCCCTTACTCTAATCCCTTTATATGTCTTTACTTATTACCTTCTGTACACCACACTTAGGCTAATTGGTTTTCTTCCTTCCACACCTTTCGACACCTGCTTATGGTTTGGAAGAAGACTATCCAATAAGCATAATAGGTGTACTCTCCTAACACTAGGAGCTCTCGCAACCTGAGAGAAAGTAAAGGGAAAAGACAACCGAATAATCCTATTCAATTTCTTCAGAACCATAATCCATCCTCGAACTGGAACAAGTTCCTTCGAGTTCGTATGTAACTATACGATGGAATATCCAGGCAATATTGATTTTCGTAGTGATACAAAGTGTTCTGGAGAAATGCAAAAAGGGATGTAGGATTAGCAATGATATATGCGACTCCGTGACAATCCAAAATCTAAAGTGTTTTAAGAGGGTTCGGTTAACTTGGTTCATGAGTTTTTAAGGTCAGGCCATGGTCGCTACCAAAGAAAGAGAGAAAAGAAACACTCAGCGTGCACTATAACCTAGATTAGATTGCTTAATCACTTTATCTAATCTGGATGGCTCCTACAGTTTTTTCGAATTCTCCTTCAAACCCTAAAAGGAGAATTAGTCGGGATCATCTAAAATCACCCGAGGAGTAACACCTACTCATCAGTGGGAATCGAGATCCAACTATCATTGCATGATAACTTAATGGAATCCACTCAAGTCACCACACTCCAGAAGGTATGCGCAAGCCTGGCAAGTTTCCTGTATGTTTGAAACTCCCGATGTGGTTTTTACCCCAAGAGGCTTATGACCTAGACAGAGGTCAACATATCATAAGTCGCAAGTTAAGTTCAACCCGTCATTGTCCTGGATTAACTTAGACCCACCCGCATGAGCCCTTGACAGAGGTCAACATGACCATGCGACTGTCCTAAGTAATCGCATATCTATGCAACAAATAATCATTACCCAGCTACCATTCATTGTGTCTTGACAGAGGTCAACATACACAGCATGAATACTAAGTATTACCTGTAAGAAATGATGGAGGGCTACGACTGGTTTTTGGTGAAAAACCTTTAACGTAATGAACTTGATATCGTTGAAGGAATCCAAGTGGTTTTACAAATATATAGTGGCGCAAACTTTTGCTAAAGAGATCACTCCCTGTGAAAGGATCTCGGCTCTTTCCTCATCGAATGAGGTGCAGGATATTCCAAACTTAATACCACGATGCAAAGCAAAAGAATCGACAATAGTAAAGTTATTACGATGACACAAACTTCTGCTCAAGAGGTCACTCCCGATGAAGGGATATCGGCTCTTGCCTTGTCGAATGAGGTGCTGGATATTCATAACCGAATACAACTGTGCAAAGCAAAAGAGAATGTCTGTAATGTCAGTTTTTAAAAAAACTTGGTTCCAACAATATCATATAGGTTTGTTTTCCTTGCATTGATTAGAATCAACGTAATCCCATCAATTAAACATATCACACCAGATAAAGGAACGAAAATTATAATGTACGTATATGCCATCTGCATTCGCCACTGGGTCCCGTCATTACCCGTTAGGTTACTTAACTAACGGCAGAGCGAGGGTTGGACTAGCACGGGTACAAAACATATACAACATCTACTAGTATATATATAAATAAATATAGCATTTGTCCCAGGCATGATATAAACAACATCACAGAATCTCAGCAAGCAACACAGAATAGTGGATAATCCTGAGCCTTGGGTTTCACTTGAGCTGCAAATGAGACCCGACGTTCCCTGTCGTGTGGATAGCCTATGCAATGAAAACCTGGACCCCTACGAGCGCGGCAAGTTACCCACCAATCCCAGAAGTGAGGAAACCCCAATCAACAAAGTGAATGGGCCACCCAGCACTTCACGGAATCCGGTAACTTGAGCACGCCTCCGTGGGTCAATCTGTACCCCCTACGAATGTGTCGAATAGCCCGCCAATTCTAGAGTGAGGCCCCCTCCGTATCAACGCCATGAGATGCGGGCCTGTTTCCCTCTAGAACCCGGCTATTCGAGCTCTCCATCGTGGGGTAATCCTAGTACAGAAAAGAAAAATATATACAAGAGTGACATCGACCTCAACCCGGTCGTGTCCTAAACAAATAATATACAAGCTGGTAGAGATGGCAGTCCACATGTCGGGCGCTCGCCCCGCAATATCAAATGCACAAATGAATCTAAACTGTATTACCATTGCACCACTGGCTATCCACCATGACGATCCAGCCACAACCTCAGCATAACACAGAATATCAATGTGAATGTCATGTTCACAAACCCGACTAAAAGAAATATAGCAATTAGACGAGTTGTATCGCTCTAATGACATTCACGGTCGCAAATAGTAATGTATGTACTGAAAACTTTTAAACAGTGTTAAAAAAATAGCAACTTCGAAATACCCCGTATTACCCCCGAAACCAAAGATAACACAATATGCAATCTGGGCAAAAACAAACAATACCTAAAATCCAATATTCCAAAGACCAGAACACACCAGAAAACCCAAGCCCCAAGTCCATTCAAAAACTGGCGATGCCGGTCTTTTCCCCGTTCTCGCCGGCCAGAGTAAAGAATTTTGGGCTCGTTTTTTAAGTGTGTTCTAGTTGTCACAATAATAGTCTTCTACAATTTTTTAAATAATTTTTGAAGGCTAATTTAAAATCGACAGAAACTAGAATATTTAGGGTATTGTTTCGGAGTTGTTTCGGTTTCGTTATTTAAAACATCATTTAAACTGCTAGTATAGGGTTTATGGGTTAGCTCTGATACCATGTTGGGTTATGCCAGTGCCCTGGCTATCAATCCGTGGCCAAATGCGGAACAAAAAATTTCAAAACTGACGCTAGAATAACCCGATACTACGGATCTACCATTAACCCTAAGCTAGCAAACATATAGAGGAGTTTAGAAAGGTTATACCGAATGATCCGTATCCTTCGGTCTTTAACCATCATCCCAAGTTCCTAGAGGTCTCCATGATGAAGCTTGATCTCCGGTCTCCCTCCATCGAAGACGATCCACCTGAGAATTTGTATTTCTAGCTCCAACCTCATAGCCGAGGTAACTAGTGTACCTAGTTCGCTAAACTAGATAGCCTAGAGGATGTAGAATCTAATGATGGATTAATTTGTCTCCAAACACCCTAGGTTTCTCAACGCATGAGACTTGAAGGGTGGATGTAGAAGAAGAAGCTTGAGGATAAGAGTGTGAAGCAAATCAAGAAAAAGGTCAAGTGTTGTGAGCTAAAGAAAAAACTTCAAGTCAAAATATCTCACAACACAAACAAATATCAAACATGCTAGAATAGTAACCATGAGTCATCCCATGAGTCACCACAAAGTCATGCTTCAATAAATGGACATAACACCTCATCCTCCACTTCATTAACCATTTAATCCTAAATGGTTAAAGCATAAATAAGGTGGCATCTTCTAGAAGCAACTTGTAAGAAATTACAAGAATACCCCTCATTCATAAATACATACCCGTATCCGTATTCCGAAAAAATACGAATACAATGAGACGAAAATAATCCAATAATATAATACTAGAATCCGGCTTAAACCAAAGCTCACTAGTATTATCCATCCGAATCATGATACGTGCACAAGTGCACGTATATGATCGAACCCTGCCGTAAAACAATACGGGGAAACCCTCTGTGTGGGACTCTAAAAACTTGTCAATACGCTGGCAGTGGGTTTAACCACAAGCATGTCAGCGGCACTAGCTGTACGTAACGGCTATCCAGGTATTGTGCGAAAGGAAGGCCGACGAGCAAACTCGTCCGAACTCCTACTGGGCTTGTCCGTGACAATATCCGTCCAGGCCGGTCTATTCGTCTAAGAGTATCGCATATCGAGTCTAGGGGGTGGATAAAGTCAGACCCCTAATAATGCGACATTTCGTGTCGGTATGAAGCCCATCACCAACTGAGAAACTACTTATATAAATCAGTAATTCTCGTCTACCTTGGTCAAGGATTTCTGGTGATGGCCACCCGTGCACAACGCGACATCAAACCCCAATACCGGGAGAGACGAATCCCCGACGATCCGCTCACTGCCTCCATATGGTCGGGACTGTACCCAACTAAAACCTGTTTGCACGACTCCTTTGAGTCGTGGTAGGGTAGTAATCAAAGCACAGTGGAAACTCACACGAGACAAATGACGATCTCAGGTCGACAGACTAACCTGTACACATGTCACCTGGGAACTGCTATATGATAATAGGTATAATACTAACTAGCATGTTCCCGACGAGCCCGTCCAGTGTACTCATAACCCAATGAGAACCTGCATACTATCTTAGGTGAAAAACAGACACCAATGGCTTGTGAGACCGGCCACTGCCCCTCGTCGGGGTCTCGATAAGTACACACTAGTCTACTCTGGAGTATCAATGCCCAGTCTCGATACTCCCACGACTAGGGACATTTAAGAATGTGCTTATAGACCACCCAGCTCCCATGTATATGATCGTCATCATAATGCTAGTAGTCAAGTAAGAATCATATGGGCTCTATCAACATGTAATAGTGATCTGTAATACCACATAATGCATGTATATGATGATAAAAACAAACTAGATAGCATACTATCATTTTGAGTAAGACTTTTCTATCCGTATAGGTTCTCCCTCAATCATCATAATCACCTGCCTGTGATTATAATAATTGCCTTGAGGGCACTATAGCCAACAAAAGACACATACGTTTTTATAACCAAATTCGAAAACGTATGTGCTATGATGAGTACAACCCAGCTTTCAGGAGATGCTCTGCGATTATGTATTCTCCCTTTTACCTTGTGCGATCTAGCATAAAAATAGCTTTATAGCACTGCTGCACATTCTATCGCTAAATGGGATAAATTCATTATAGCATTCCTTAAAAAATTTTATCCTCATCACAAAACCGCCCGTGTTCGAAGAGAGATTAACCAGTTTGACCAACTTCCCAACGAACCCTTTTGGAAATGTTTTGAACGGTTTAAAGATCTTCTTATCCAATGCCCTTATCATGGAATAGATAGATGGAAACTTTGCCGAATTATATATGAGGGTATTAATCCAGCCACGAAACAAATCCTTGAAACCATTTGTTAATGCCATTTCATGTCAAAAGAAGATGGCGAAGCTTGGCAATTTCTGGAAGATCTCGCCGAACAGACCTTACAGTGGGAGTGCACTAGATTCTTAATTCTCTACGGCGTCTAGGAGATAGAATATTTTCAGGAACAAGGAAATCATAAGAATTTTCGTTTTTATTCACAAGCATATGCTAAACATCATCTTCATCTAGGGCAGATATCCATCAGCTCGACATTTCCATCGCAGTGAAAGCCGAAATGGTTGCGATGCAAAAGAAACTCGAGGCTATAGAAAACAAATTCTCTTCAGCCTCTCTACCAAGTTACGCTGCCCAAAACCGTGTGTGGTTGCTGTTTTGACCCATCCCATTTAACTGAAGAATGTCCTTTGAATCCTCGGTCTCAAAGTCAAGAACAAACTAATGCTGCTTTTCAGTAAAGACCTAGAAACGATCCTTATTCCTCCACATATAATCAGGGATGGAGGAATCATCCAAATTTTGTTTGGAACCAAAACCAATCTCAAAATTAAAATCAGTTCCCAAGCCAAAATAACTATCAAAGGCTTCCTCCGCAGCAGCAGCAGCCACCGCACCAAATTCAGCAACCCTTTCAACCGCAATCTTTTCAAAATCCGGCTAACAAATTTGCTCCTTATAATAATATTTCAATGGCCGGTACCGATAAAATATATGCACTCGAACGAAACTTAGAAACATTCATTAAACAATCCACGCAAACGATGGATAATTTAACGTCTTCTATCCAAATGTTAGTGCAACACACCGCTTCCCACAGTGAAAGCATAAAATCGATAGAAGCACAAATTGGACAATTAAATGCCATGATGAGTGAGAGAGAGAAAAAAGGGAGACTTCTATCTCAATCTCTACCAAATCCCGGCCACTCATAAAGCGCAAATCTCATCCTTCAAAATCATAATGTGAATGCCATAACCACGTTGAGATCAGGAAGAATGTTGAATAACCAAGTCGGTAAACAAGTTGAAGTTGATGATATTGATGATACCCCGACTACTACTTCTACTCCTACTTCGTCTAATCCAACATCTTCTTCCGAGCCTATTCTCCGTTTTCCACTGGGCTCGAACTCTCAGCCTACTTCCTTGAAGGAATTACCATCTACGACCATCCCAAATCCAATTTTGGGATCCATTCCATCCCCACAAACTTCTCCTCAAAGGTTGGACCCAACCCTTATTGATAAAACTCCTTTTCTAAACAGATTATTAAGGGCCAACAGACCAAGTCCCCAAATGGAGAAGATTGCAAATTTTTTTAAACAAGTTAACATAAATATTCCTCTCCTAGATACTATCCAACAAGTTCCATCCTATGCGAAAATTCTAAAGGACTTGTGCACTAGGAAAAGAAAAATTCAAGTGCCTAAAATTTTTTTCTTAGCAAGTAATATGAGTAATTCTCTTACCCAATTGGTGCCCATGAAACGTAAGGATCCCGGTTGTCCTACAATATCTATAACTATTGGGGATAAAAATATCAATCGTGCTCTACTCGATTTATGTGCTAGTGTTAATTTGCTTCTGTATTCTGTTTATAAGCAATTAAGCATAGGAGAGTTGAAACCTGCGCACTGCACTCTCCAGATGGTCGATCGATCTATCACCCAACCTAGGGGTGAGCTAGAGGACGTGTTGATCAAAGTCGGGGAATTTATATTCCCTGTGGACTTTATAGTTATAGATACACAGCCTGTAGCAAACCCACGAAATCAAATTCCGGTGATTCAAGGTCGACCTTTTCTAGCAACTTCCAATGCAATAACCAATTGTCATAACGGTTCAATGAACCTGTCCTTTGGAAAGATGACAATTGAGCTTAACATCTATAAGTTAGGAAGTCAACCCTCCGAACCCTAAGCTCATATAATAGATGTATGTTCTGTCGAAAAGATAGCTTTCGACAGTTGCGAATTTGAGGAGCTTCACGATACTGATCTCGATGCCACTGGTGCGTTATTGTTTGATCCTATTATTTATTATACACGTGAGGACCCTTCTATCGACAAGTCCACATCCAAGTCCGAATCCTTTGACTTGTCGAATGATTTAGTCGAGCTATCCGAGTATCATACCTTTCTTTCCAATAAGATTATCATTCGGAATATCGATGGAAGTTTTGAAGACATTTTTGCCGAAGAGCTCGCATTCCTAAAAGACATAGATGTTGTGATGAATCAACCTCCACCCAAAGAAGTTGAAGCGCCATCCTTTCTTCTTATTAAGTACGAGAATGCGAATATTCCACTTACTCCTTGTCTTTCGCATTCGCGTTTTCATCCACCATCACTGTTTCGTCTCTATCAACCGAGAAGTAAATCCATTCAATTACACTTCTTATCTCCACCCCACTTCTTCATGTCTATCTGTGACATGATCTTCTACCAACCATAGTGTCACATTAATAAAATATTCTAATGGTTGGTGTTGATTTTCGGTCTTTGTAAAGTTTTATAAAGACCAATAATATTTCCCCCCTCTTATGATAAATTTAAAATACTTAAAAATACCGTTTTACTTAAGTTTGGGGGGAGAAGAAAAATATTTTGAAAATGGCTCTTGAAAGAATAGAATTTTTTTGCACAATTGTGAGCCAAAAATAAGTTTGGGGGAGAATTTCACTGTCATTAACTCTTGTCCCCTTTTACTAATCATTAAGAACTTTCCTCCCAAGTCTACAGGTCTATACACTCAAAGAACAATATCAGTGAGGATACTGCTGTAAACAGGTTTGGGGGGAGGTTTGTATTTAATGATATATCATTTGGTACTAGGCACTATATACGAAAAAAAAATGAATAAATGAAAATTCTCTTGGATATAAAAGTTAGAAAGTGAAAATACATATGAAAGATAAGAAGAGATTTAAGAAAAGCAAGAAAATTAGATATTTTAAAACAAATCTAGTAATAGGTAGTCATGACTGTTGTCCCAAAGGTTAGTAAGATGAAAGGAATCACTAATCTGATGATAGAAATAAGTCTGAAAATTAATCCCTATTCTTGAGTCCAAACTTCTGAATGTTAATACCCTACTATACACACTTGCACACATCTTGAAACTTGGGATAGTAGAGGATACATTGAAATGCTCTTGTCTAAAAGCCTTAGTATGAAGGAAAAATATATAAATCAACAAAATATAAATGACACATAAAAAATAAATGGTGAAGAAAAAATGAACACTGGTTTTGTAATTACTTAAGGCGGCATAAAAAAAATATAGCGAGAGTGCCCTATCACCTAGTGCCTTAGACCAACTGGTTTGGGAGCCACTGCTAAGCCTTAGGTGTTGAAAGAATAGGATATTGCTAATTATGCCTTAATGAGTAAGCACATTTAGTAATCGGTTGGTTAGTACCTCAAGAAGTATTAACGGTCGCATGAATAATGTGTGAGCAATTCCATCTAAAATATTCACCGACTAAAAAGTACTAAGGAAGATGGACAAGAGTAAGATAACTTGAATTGAATTCTCTAAGTGTAGGGATATCTTTTACACACACATAGGGGTATATGATCGATATTTGGAAGAAAGGTAGGGAGGAAGACTAAAGACGATGTTTTATTTCTGACATCTTTTCACGAGATAGGGCTCATGTCAACTAAAAAGCTAGTATAGTTTGAAACTCTTATTTTCAAGTTCTTTCTTTTATATGTTTCTTATCTTTGTATGTAACTTTCATCTTCTCTCTTTTATTATGGGATTTTGTGGGTGTAATCCGCTAAAAACCCTCAGGAGACAACACTCCTCCTACTAAGGACACCTAGAGGTTTAAATACTTGTTGCACATACTCAGTGCAATCGTGTTGCCTACTAAAGTGTGCTATTTAGGCTTCCATATCGCAAGGATCCATCTTTGTGGATGATGAAGTCAGTTCGAAGTCCACTTTCTACTTGTTCTCGGATCTTTTGTAGCTTGGCATCATTTGCTTGAACTGCCTTGATCTGATTTATAAGGGTGGACTGGACTTGTAAGTTCATCAAAGATGAAGTGTTACCCAGCATAACTACTTCGATCTCCAATCCGTGCAATTCTTATTGTAGCTTCCATTGAGTGGTGAGATTCATTGCTAATGGCTGGCGACTAAGTGCATCAGAAATTACATTCACCTTCCCAGAATGATACTGTAGGTTGATGTTGAAGTCCGCCATGAGTTCTAGCCATCTTCTCTGCCTCATGTTGAGTTCCTTCTGAGTAAATACATACTTCAGACTCTTGTGGTCAGTGTATATATCCACTCGTTCTCCCAAAAGAAAGTGCCGCCAAATCTTGAGTGCGAAAACCAGTACTGCCAGTTCCAGATCATGTGTTGGATAGTTGCGCTCATAGACCTTTAACTGTCTTGATGCAAAAGCCACAACTTTTCCATGCTGGTGTAGAACACATCCTAATCCTTTACCGGACGCATCACAATGCACATCGAATCCACCAGATTGATCCGGTATTACGAGAATAAGAGCAGACGTTAACCTCGACTTAAGTTCTACAAAAGCCTTCTCACATGCTTCTGACCATACGAATGCTTCATCCTTACGTGTGAGCTTGGTCAGGGGTGCTGCAATCTTTGAGAATCCTTCAATGAATCGTCTGTAGTATCCTGCTAAGCCCAAGAAACTTCTTATATCTTTCACCGTATTTGGTGTCGGCCACTCGCTGACAGCTGACATCTTAACTGGATCCACAAAGATTCCTTGGCCTGAAACGATATGTTCGAGAAATCCGACTTGATCTAGCCAAAATTCACACTTGTTGTACTTGGCGTAGAGCTAATATTGTCGTAATGTCTCCAGGACAATCCATAAGTGCTCGGCGTGCTCTTTCCGATTCTTTGAATACAGCAGGATGTCGTCGATGAAGATAACAACAAATCTGTCTAAGTACTCTCAGAAAACTTGGTTCATCAAGTTCATAAAGATGGCAGGTGCATTGGTCACTCCAAATGGCATTATGAGATATTCATAATGACCATAACGATTCCTAAATGCCATCTTCGGAATGTCGGACTCCTTGACCTTCACCTGATGATATCCTGAACTAAGATCTAACTTTGAAAAGACACAAGATCCACATAACTGATCATAAAGGTCATCGATGCGGGATAGTGGATACTTGTTCTTAATTGTCATCTCGTTCAGTGCTCGATAATCCACGCACATCCTGAATGTACCTTCCTTCTTCTTCACCAGTAGCACTGGAGATCCCCAACTTGAAGTATTGGGATGAATCCAACCTTTCTTCAGGAGTTCGTCTAACTGAATGCGGATCTCCTTCAATCCCTTCGGACTTAATCGGTACGGAGCTTTTATTACTGGTTATACGCCGGGTTGTAAATTGATACTGAATTCAAAAGCTCGATCGGGAGGCAAACCTGATATATCTTCCGGGAATACATCCTCGAACTCTCGAACTACCTCTGTGTCACGATCCGAAAGTATGGAACATGACCGGCACTTAAACTACGAACGTCTCGAGGCGTACGTAATCTAAGTAAACCGAAAACCCAGAAATCCAAACCAAAAAAAGTAGTAGAGTGCAGGAAAAACCAACTTAAAGAAAGTAGTTTCAATAGCATAAGCCGAATTATGCGGTTTTTAAAAACATCAAAAATTTACTGAAAATTTCGGCAGAGTCTCCTTTGTAAATACTGGCCCCCAAACGGGATACAACATGAATAGTATACGAAATCAAGAAAAAGGCATCCCCAAGCGGGAGCTAGCTCTTCGTCAATCGACGGTCACAACCACACAAGCAATATAATATTAAACGCCAACGGCGAGGATCAAAACTCAAAAGGAAACTCAAAACCACCAAATATATAACGAGCGACTCTAAGTTCGAAAGAATAAACAACACTGGTCTCTATCTCAATAAATACATGTTTGGTTGATGGAATTTACTAGATACAACTGAATAATATTATACAAGGTAATATGATGGGTACGATACAAGAAAAACCCACCTACTAGCAAGTCACCCGAATGAAACTGAGCCCGCAAAGCCGTAATGAAACCTGTACTGCAAAACCTGCAAGAAACTGGGGCACAACGGGGGTGAGTTTCCAACTCGTGAATAGAAAAACATCTACGCACAGAAATCGCATAAATAACGCAATCCTAGGTCAATGATCATAATATGTCCTCAAATATAGGAATAACACGTAGCCTATAACAAGGCTAGGGTAAATATCTAACCCGAGTGTAATCTCATGTGCCCGTGTCAGTGCCTCAGGTAGCAATATATCATATGAATGAGGTATGAATGCATGAAAACAGAATACATGTAAATGAAGAACTGTTTTCATAAATTAGTGAGATTTCCTTTGTATTTTTAAACTGAGGTATCATAAATGAAATCAGTATCAACAGTGTCTAGCATCGACACAAAACATAAATCTCAATGTCTCGAAATATCAATGTCTCAATCTCAATATCTAGGGCGCCGTCAGTCCAGACCGGCCCCTACCATCCATCTCAAGACCACGACGGTATCCTCCGGATATCCGACGTGTCGGGTAATATCACCGGTAGGTAGTGCTCCCCAGCCAGGCTCAACGTCAACACCACATTCCTCTTGCCCCGGGGTACCATACCGGGCCCACCATGTACCCGAAACGGTTCCTCTACTCCTCGAATCGGGTCTCGAAATCCATCAGCAAACTCATGGTGGACGACTCATACATCATGGGAAAACCGCACTTTTTATTTTAAAAGGGAGAAAAGGTTTATTTATGTTTTTGCGGTTTTCCTCCAAATCCAAGAAATCTCATGAAATCCGAATCCAAGTCATCAATAGCATGTAAACAGTGAATATAGGCATGAGAATCCATGAATGCGACACAACAGTGAATAATAACATGCATGAAGTAGTAGGCAATAACTACAATGTCTAACTAGCATATAAGGCAAGTACACTAATATCATGTCTAAACTATTAGCTAACAACCTATGTCAAATGAAATAGTATTTTCTAAAGTGTTCGTGACATGTCAATTACCGATGAAAATGTGTGTGAGCCGGCAAGTAAGTGTACGTGGTATATACGCGTCATCGGTAATGGTGCTGGTGTCCTAACAGCATGATATTAATAATGCAATAAGAAATTATAATATAAGTATGCGATGCGGAGCGAACAGTAAAAATGAGCGGGAGCTGAATACTAGACGCAACTATAACTAATCTGCACTAATCTAATATAAGTCCTACAAATGGTGCCTTTTGAAATAACACGAATCATGGGGTTTTGAAAATAGGGGCTACGGTGTTTTTAAGAAAAGATACGTTTTTTGAAATATCCGTAGAATCCCTTGACCTGTCTTTTAAAATACGCATGATTCGTAAGCTTTGAAATAGGTAAGAATCGAATCTAATCTAACAACTAAACTAAGCTAAAGGGCTAAGCTAACAAGCTGGACTACAGGTAAGGAAACCTCCTAACGTCTGAGTCGATACATATACATACCTGTATATATATTAGTCGGTGATCCCGCCTCAATAATATCATATCCGATACCATATCTATAATCAGACATCCCAAGTCAAGAGTGCGGATCAATCATCAAGATATAGCTCGTACGTAAATCCGTCGTACGGCATCCTCCAATTCTGGGTACGGGTCAAAATCACATTCATCATACTATTCACCTGGTATCCTCTTTATCAATATTATGATCTGGTACTGATCTACGTCTAGTACAATACTGATATCGCCTAAGTATGCATGCACGTGTGTAAAAACTACGTCAAGGACCCGCTACAACGTCATGTCGTATCTCAAATACGAACCCCGCTATATCACCGATCTCACGGCCTCAAATCAAATCTCATCGACTCATCATAAATCCCAAGTACTATCCTCAAATCCGTATGTGAACACACAGTCCCATACCTATGTGAACACATAACTATATATTCCCGAATAAGCACAAAAGAAAGAAGAAAGTATGCAAGTATGGGTGGGTGTGTGCAAGTGTGGTGCGACCGCTACTCTAGGGTTTCGCGACACTCAATCATCCAAGAACACCAAATATCCATATTTATCATCAATAACTCAAACAATATATAACCAATATATATATGTGTGTATACGTGTCCGTATACATCACCATGAACTGCGGGGGTGCTATACGCCATCCACCCGACTTCTCCCCGTAGATATAAATCTACTCACCTGGTCCTCGCTCGCCGGTGCCGACGTCGCCACGCGCTTGCTGGTCGTCTTGAAGTCTACATGGGGTACCTACATATCATAACGCACCGTATCGCATTAAAACTAAATTCGAAATCGAAACGGCATACGAAAATCAAATCGGCACGCGTATCACGCATAGGTCCAAACCTATCGCCTACGCATGCAAGAATAGTCAAACCAACCCTCGATGTCGATGTACAAACGTCAAACCATCGAGAAAAATCCAATCACACTCATTTGCACATTCCCGCACACTAATTTTAATATAAACTAGGTTAAAACTCACAAAAACCCCAAATTCACTTTAAAAGCCGTTTTTCCGAAAAACTAGCAAGCAAAATTAACCGTTTTAGTGCAAAACTCGATGTTTAAACAATTCTAGCGGCCATAATACTTATTAAATAACTTAAATAAGTCATAAAAACCATTTCCATAATTTAATCACATAAATTTGCATAATTTCCAAAATCCTAGATTGCAAAAATATCAATTTTAACACTTTTTATTGTAAAATTCACAATTTTACAATTAAACTTGGTTTTGCATATATTAAATGGTTAAACCACTCATGGAAACCTTAATGATGTGCTAAAAATCCTAACTAGATTTTAATCCCACGTTTTTATTTAATTTCTAAAACCTAGTTAGCAATTTAGCATAATTATCACCATTTTTAAACTAACAAATTAGCAACTAGTAACCAAATTAGATTTTGCATTCAATTACATGTTAATCCCCTCATTACAATCATAAGCTAATGATAAAGAACCTAATTTAATTCAAACCCTAGCTTCAATTCAAAATTCCCAATTGAATTTCCAAACATTCAATTAAACCCACAATTTAACACCTAATTAGCTTCATTAAGGAATTTAAATCAAAAAAATGAATAATGGGTCAAAAGTTATACCTCACAAACCATGATCAAACTTGAATTCTAGACCTCCATTTTGAAATCCTTGCACCAAGATCCATGCTAAAGGAGATGAGGGAAAATGGGTAGGAGGTGGATTTTGATTTGGATTTTTGCTTGATTTTTTATGGATTTTTCAAGCATTTTTGAAGAACTTTTTTAAAGAGAAGGAGATGAAGAATGAAGGGCTGTTGGGGTTCAGATTTTGGCCAGAAAATGAGTGGGGGAGGAGAGAGAGGGAGGTGGAGAAAAATGGGGAGAAAGTCAAAGTCAATTCAAGGTCAAAAGTCTAACTAATTTATCCATTTTCTTTTCTTTTCTTTCATTTCTTTTCTTTTGAAATTCAAGTGGGGAAAAAAATGGGGGCTGCTAAATTTAGCTAAGGGGAGAAGTAAGTGGGGGTGTGTGGGTGTGGGCACGGGTGTGGGGTGATGAAAAATGATAAATACAATACCCCAAACATCCATTTACGCTAAAAAAAGCCTTTTTTCTTCAATAATTTCTAAACCATTTTGGCAAATGATTTCGTTCCAAAAACCACATGATAAATTTTTATTTAAAGTTTTATGATGCACAAAATTTGTTTCAACTCATTCCAATTTGTAATTTTCCCTAATTAAATGTATTAGTGACGGCTTAAAATAATAATAAAATAATATTTTTTTCAGAAAATTTGAAATTTCACCAGCGGCTCAATAAACACCAAATAATAGCAATTACATAGCTAGAATATATATATTTAATTTTTATAATAAGATATTTGTATTTTGACTTTTTACAGAAAACCCCTTTATTTTACCGATTTTTCGAAATTTCACCGAAACGATTTTCAAAACGCTACAATCTTCCCCCCTTAAAGAAATTCGGTCCCCGAATTTAAATTCAAACTTCCCCAAATACTAAAACATCTAAGAAAAACCATCAAGTCGTCGGGGCTCCGAAACTGTAAATACATAAAACAAATCGTAGCGCAGTGCATGCGCTTGAAAAAAAAATGAGTATATAACTCAAATCAATACTCCGTCAAGCATCCCGCAATCATCGGAGTCATGGAGAAGACATCAAAGCCAAATCCAAATCAAACCAATATGATATAACTCGAAACTATACATGTAAACATCGAATCTATATCTGTAAGTATCTGAAGGAAATGCATGCCAAATCTCTTAAGTCGCTGTGCAACGCGTATAACACTGTACAGTGGCGGACGTCTATCATAAGAAAATAGCTATATACATATATACCTTTGTTTGAAATGTACGTTCCGCCGTTTTGGAAACAATTTAGAAGGGTCTCCTTGTTTTAAACATTTCGTGTCATATCAGACACGTAGATAAATACTGAGGCTATAGCTCGCTTTTTGGAAATCCCTTCAATAACTATCAATGCATGCAAAATATATTCAGGTACTGTCCTCTGACTAGTCCTGCTCAGTACGAAAACATATAGCAATATCATAAAAACGTACTGCTCTATAAGAAATCAATCCCAAAATATGCACATGAATACTACGTGCGTCTGGTGCGTACGGAAATCAAAATCCATGAATGTGCCATACATGCGCACAGAAACAATATCTAAGTGCATCGGGTGTGCACGAAACATCTGTCGTAGGCAACATGTGTGCCTGACAGCAAAATCAAGTGCATCTGACATGCACGAAAAAAATCTCGATTTAGTGCCTCGGGTGTGCACCAAAATCACCCTTCAAAACATGCGCCCAACATGCGCGAAAATTCAAATCAGGTGCATCCATCGTGTACGAAATCATGAAATCCAATATCAAGCGCCGAACGTGCGCAAAATCAATCAGGTGCATAAGGTGCACAAAACAAATATCGAGTATCACAATCGAAATCGAAGTCCAGTGCATCTAAGTACACAAAAGGCGTATCACTGCACTGCAAGCATATATAAACTATACCGAGTGTAGGAACGAAATCGTGTGCATGCATACGCACAAAACCAACTCAACTGTTTAAAACCGTAAAATCACAAACATGTGAAACTAAAGCACGAAAACGATATCAAGTGCAACACTGTGCAAATATCATAAATCCTCAATCATCAAAATCAAATCATACGAATAAATCACCCAAAACATCGTAATCAATAATGGCGGAATAGTACTGCTCAAGCGCATCCTCTAAGAATCTCGGCCAACTGTCACGGTCACTAGTGGGACGTCTCGTCGATGATCATGAATTCTGGCCTGCTGGTGTGCGTAACAATGACCACTCCTGGGTCAAGGTCTTCACTGTGAATTACCAATCTTTCGGTCCATCGGCTCATCGGCCTGTCAGGTGTGCTAACGGGGACGATTCCGTTCTAGCACTTCTCTGGTCATCTCTTGGTCAATCATCGCGACCACTCGTAAGACAGCGTATTACTGGCGTCGGCCTCTGGCTCTCTGAATATACGTGACACATCTGATTCTGGGTGCAAGTATCATTGCAGCAGTGTCCTGGAAGGAATCCTGCTCATGGTCTCTTCCATGTCTCGCCTCTGCCAACTGTCCGGAAGTCATCGTCCTTTCCTATATCTGCATCTTGCTCCAGAACGGCTGCATACCCATCGCGACTCCTTCTGGAAGGTATATCCAGTACTCTTCCTCGGCATGCGTATCGCATCTCTGATGTCGGCGGAGTGGAACGTCGTCTTATCCAGATCTTGTACGGACCTCTTTACTCCACTTTCTCTAATGTCGACTGCTTCGGAATCGTCTCATCATGGCTACATGGACTGAGCTCCAACGGCTATCCTCGTATCGGGAGTCTCCCAAGAAATGCATCTCACCACCTAGCATCCGAATTAAGTCGAACCATTCTATCGATTCGTCAAAACCTCATAATCCCCCAAGAGCTCAACATCTTGGTACAGTTTAATAGTATCGAATACATACCACAGCATCGGTGGTCCAGCCGTAGAAGGGCAAACCCAAGCCTCACTAATGGCGCCGTAGAACTGCCGCAAACCCGAAGGTTCAAAGGCTTTCACACGGTCATTAAGTCGAGTTAGGGTTTTATTCTTCTAGAGGGACCATAGAATTGCCTGCATGTCTTTCCGACTACTTTAAACTTGGAATAATAGGTTTCCGACATTCGATCGTCTCTGTCGACCCTCACGTCTCTGCGTGAAGTCGTTTCTAGATGGAATCAATCTATCTGATAACCTCTCATCGGGTAGGCGAACGAACCACATGTCCTAGTCATTCATCCTCGGGTGACTAGCGACCTTCTATCATCTCTTAGTACAATCTGTACTGCAATAGCTCCAATATATGGGGCGATATCTCGTCGCTCGCAGCAACAACTGGCTCACTCGTCTGCATGCTGAACGGTGCCTCAATCATCAGGAGTAAGCAACACACCAACGGTCATCAAAATCTGGCTGGCCTCTATCATTGGCTCAATCCTCTAGTGTCGATCAGCACCTCCGAGTAACCTCATAAAGGCGATCCGCCAATCGCTCGTGGCGCGGAAACACAGTAAAAAGACACATCTCTGCAATCGTGTGTCGCCGGAATTTCGCCCTGGTCAGTCCTCGTTCGTGACGAGCTTGTGCTGACCGCAACTCTAGCCGTAGCTCTCCCTGCCCGTAACCGTAGTAGCAAAACCAAACTGGTACCGATGAGGCTAGATCAGGAAGGAATATAATACTGAACAAGGAAATGTACATCCTAAGGCTTCATAAGTGGAGTAGCGTATAGTAAATATGCCGCGGAACATACCAACGGTACGTCACTCTACTTTAGTCACCTATTCCATCAACCAAGGGTCATCCTACGCTCCGAAGGTAAAACCTAACGCTCTGATACCAACTTTGTCACGATCCGAAAGTATGGAACATGACCGGCACTTAAACTACGAACGTCTCGAGGCGTACGTAATCTAAGTAAACCGAAAACCCAGAAATCCAAACCAAAAAAAGTAGTAGAGTGCAGGAAAAACCAACTTAAAGAAAGTAGTTTCAATAGCATAAGCCGAATTATGCGGTTTTTAAAAACATCAAAAATTTACTGAAAATTTCGGCAGAGTCTCCTTTGTAAATACTGGCCCCTAAACGGGATACAACATGAATAGTATACGAAATCAAGAAAAAGGCATCCCCAAGCGGGAGCTAGCTCTTCGTCAATCGACGGTCACAACCACACAAGCAATATAATATAAACGCCAACGGCGAGGATCAAAACTCAAAAGGAAACTCAAAACCACCAAATATATAACGAGCGACTCTAAGGTCGAAAGAATAAACAACACTGGTCTCTATCTCAATAAATACATGTTTGGTTGATGGAATTTACTAGATACAACTGAATAATATTATACAAGGTAATATGATGGGTACGATACAAGAAAAACCCACCTACTAGCAAGTCACCCGAATGAAACTGAGCCCGCAAAGCCGTAATGAAACCTGTACTGCAAAACCTGCAAGAAACTGGGGCACAACGGGGGTGAGTTGCCAACTCGTGAATAGAAAAACATCTACGCACAGAAATCGCATAAATAACGCAATCCTAGGTCAATGATCATAATATGTCCTCAAATATAGGAATAACACGTAGCCTATAACAAGGCTAGGGTAAATATCTAACCCGAGTGTAATCTCATGTGCCCGTGTCAGTGCCTCAGGTAGCAATATATCATATGAATGAGGTATGAATGCATGAAAACAGAATACATGTAAATGAAGAACTGTTTTCATAAATTAGTGAGATTTCCTTTGTATTTTTAAACTGAGGTATCATAAATGAAATCAGTATCAACAGTGTCTAGCATCGACACAAAACATAAATCTCAATGTCTCGAAATATCAATGTCTCAATCTCAATATCTAGGGCGCCGTCAGTCCAGACCGGCCCCTACCATCCATCTCAAGACCACGACGGTATCCTCCGGATATCCGACGTGTCGGGTAATATCACCGGTAGGTAGTGCTCCCCAGCCAGGCTCAACGTCAACACCACATTCCTCTTGCCCCGGGGTACCATACCGGGCCCACCATGTACCCGAAACGGTTCCTCCACTCCTCGAATCGGGTCTCGAAATCCATCAGCAAACTCATGGTGGACGACTCATACATCATGGGAAAACCGCACTTTTTATTTTAAAAGGGAGAAAAGGTTTATTTATGTTTTTGCGGTTTTCCTCCAAATCCAAGAAATCTCATGAAATCCGAATCCAAGTCATCAATAGCATGTAAACAGTGAATATAGGCATGAGAATCCATGAATGCGACACAACAGTGAATAATAACATGCATGAAGTAGTAGGCAATAACTACAATGTCTAACTAGCATATAAGGCAAGTACACTAATATCATGTCTAAACTATTAGCTAACAACCTATGTCAAATGAAATAGTATTTTCTAAAGTGTTCGTGACATGTCAATTACCGATGAAGATGTGTGAGCCGGCAAGTAAGTGTACGTGGTATATACGCGTCATCGGTAATGGTGCCGGTGTCCTAATAGCATGATATTAATAATGCAATAAGAAATTATAATATAAGTATGCGATGCGGAGCGAACAGTAAAAATGAGCGAGAGCTGAATACTAGACGCAACTATAACTAATCTGCACTAATCTAATATAAGTCCTACAAATGGTGCCTTTTGAAATAACACGAATCATGGGGTTTTGAAAATAGGGGCTACGGTGTTTTTAAGAAAAGATACGTTTTTTGAAATATCCGTAGAATCCCTTGACCTGTCTTTTAAAATACGCATGATTCGTAAGCTTTGAAATAGGTAAGAATCGAATCTAATCTAATAACTAAACTAAGCTAAAGGGCTAAGCTAACAAGCTGGACTACAGGTAAGGAAACCGCCTAACGTCTGAGTCGATACATATAGATACCTGTATATATATTAGTCGGTGATCCCGCCTCAATAATATCATATCCGATACCATATCTATAATCAGACATCCCAAGTCAAGAGTGCGGATCAATCATCAAGATATAGCTCGTACGTAAATCCGTCGTACGGCATCCTCCAATTCTGGGTACGGGTCAAAATCACATTCATCATACTATTCACCTGGTATCTTCTTTATCAATATTATGATCTGGTACTGATCTACGTCTAGTACAATACTGATATCGCCTAAGTATGCATGCACGTGTGTAAAAACTACGTCAAGGACCCGCTACAACGTCATGTCGTATCTCAAATACGAACCCCGCTATATCACCGATCTCACGGCCTCAAATCAAATCTCATCGACTCATCATAAATCCCAAGTACTATCCTCAAATCCGTATGTGAACACACAGTCCCATACCTATGTGAACACATAACTATATATTCCCGAATAAGCACAAAAGAAAGAAGAAAGTATGCAAGTATGGGTGGGTGTGTGCAAGTGTGGTGCGACCGCTACTCTAGGGTTTCGCGACACTCAATCATCCAAGAACACCAAATATCCATATTTATCATCAATAACTCAAACAATATATAACCAATATATATATATATATATGTGTATACGTGTCCGTATACATCACCATGAACTGCGGGGGTGCTATACGCCATCCACCCGACTTCTCCCCGTAGATATAAATCTACTCACCTGGTCCTCGCTCGTCGGTGCCGACGTCGCCACGCGTTTGCTGGTCGTCTTGAAGTCTACATGGGGTACCTACATATCATAACGCACCGTATCGCATTAAAACTAAATTCGAAATCGAAACGGCATACGAAAATCAAATCGGCACGCGTATCACGCATAGGTCCAAACCTATCGCCTACGCATGCAAGAATAGTCAAACCAACCCTCGATGTCGATGTACAAACGTCAAACCATCGAGAAAAATCCAATCACACTCATTTGCACATTCCCGCACACTAATTTTAATATAAACTAGGTTAAAACTCACAAAAACCACAAATTCACTTTAAAAGCCGTTTTTCCGAAAAACTAGCAAGCAAAAGTACCCGTTTTAGTGCAAAACTCGATGTTTAAACAATTCTAGCGGCCATAATACTTATTAAATAACTTAAATAAGTCATAAAAACTATTTCCATAATTTAATCACATAAATTTGCATAATTTCCAAAATCCTAGATTGCAAAAATATCAATTTTAACATTTTTTATTGTAAAATTCACAATTTTACAATTAAACTTGGTTTTGCATATATTAAATGGTTAAACCACTCATGGAAACCTTAATGATGTGCTAAAAATCCTAACTAGATTTTAATCCCACGTTTTTATTTAATTTCTAAAACCTAGTTAGCAATTTAGCATAATTATTACCATTTTTAAACTAACAAATTAGCAACTAGTAACCAAATTAGATTTTGCATTCAATTACATGTTAATCCCCTCATTACAATCATAAGCTAATGATAAAGAACCTAATTTAATTCAAACCCTAGCTTCAATTCAAAATTCCCAATTGAATTTCCAAACATTCAATTAAACCCACAATTTAACACCAAATTAGCTTCATTAAGGAATTTAAATCAAAAAAATGAATAATGGGTCAAAAGTTATACCTCACAAACCATGATCAAACTTGAATTCTAGACCTCCATTTTGAAATCCTTGCACCAAGATCCATGCTAAAGGAGATGAGGGAAAATGGGTAGGAGGTGGATTTTGATTTGGATTTTTGCTTGATTTTTTGTGGATTTTTCAAGCATTTTTGAAGAACTTTTTTAAAGAGAAGGAGATGAAGAATGAAGGGCTGTTGGGGTTCAGATTTTGGCCAGAAAATGAGTGGGGGAGGAGAGAGAGGGAGGTGGAGAAAAATGGGGAGAAAGTCAAAGTCAATTCAAGGTCAAAAGTCTAACTAATTTATCCATTTTCTTTTCTTTTCTTTCATTTCTTTTCTTTTGAAATTCAAGTGGGGAAAAAAATGGGGGCTGCTGAATTTAGCTAAGGGGAGAAGTAAGTGGGGGTGTGTGGGTGTGGGCACGGGTGTGGGGTGATGAAAAATGATAAATACAATACCCCAAACATCTATTTACGCAAAAAAAAAGCCTTTTTTCTTCAATAATTTCTAAACCGTTTTGGCAAATGATTTCGTTCCAAAAACCATATGATAAATTTTTATTTAAAGTTTTATGATGCACAAAATTTGTTTCAACTCATTCCAATTTGTAATTTTCCCTAATTAAATGTATTAGTGACGGCTTAAAATAATAATAAAATAATATTTTTTTCAGAAAATTTGAAATTTCACCAGCGGCTCAATAAACACCAAATAATAGCAATTACATAGCTAGAATATGTATATTTAATTTTTATAATAAGATATTTGTATTTTGACTTTTTACAGAAAACCCCTTTATTTTACCGATTTTTCGAAATTTCACCGAAACGATTTTCAAAACGCTACACTCTGGTTTCGATCCTTCTGCTTGCAACGCTGTAATCTCTGCCTTCTTTGGTTTTACTCTGTAGATACTAGGCTCCAAGATCCGGCCTCCGCTTTTGAAGTAGAATACTAGGTGATCTGGTAATTCAAACACTACCCTCCTTTGGCGACAGTCGATGGTAGCGAAAAAAGTTCCCAGCCGGTCCATTCCCAAGACTATGTCGAAGTTAGGTATGTCCAGCACCTTGAAGTCTGCATAGAATTCTCGACTGCAAACGACCACTGTACACAGATCGTATCCCAAGGTTGCTTTTAGAACGTCGTTCCCTGAACTAACGTAGTAGATGCAAAAGTCTGGCTTTTTGTTGGCGAACGAACCTACTAGCCTCCGAGATGGTCCATTGAAAGCTGGCCTGGAAGAGGCCCCTCTTGTGATCTGGTGCACAGGGCGCTTCACACCGGCAACCTGCAGCCCACCCTTCTTCTTCACAACTGCTTCATAGCGTTGGTGTAACAACTTAGAATGTGATTAATGTTAACTAAGCGAAAATGCGGATTTTTAGTAAAAAGTTTACCAAAATAGTTTTTAAATATTTTATAAAATTTAATTAATATTTAATTAATATTTATTTTGGGCTTGCACACACATGTGTATGTTAACCTAGGGTTAATTAGGGTTAACCATGCTTAAGTAGCCATGGCACCCTAACCTAAATGTCATGCCATTTGTTTTATATAATTATCTAAATTAATTAGTTTTCAAAATAAAAGGGGTTTTTGAAATCAGTTGACTTGAGAGAAAGAGAGAGAGGGTTGACAATGGCATCATGAGGTATGGGCAAGCATGGCTTGCATTTAATGAGGAGAGAGAAAGGGAGGGGAAAAGCTCATACTACTCTCACCCCCTCATTCCCTCACCCACACTCATACACTCCCTCACTCTCACTCACATTCTCTCATTCACTTATCATTTTCTCCTCTTCATTTTTCATCTCCCTCACACCCTCAACTGAAACCCTACTCAAAACCTTCACAAATCCTCACAAACCCTAACCAAATCTCCACTTTAACTCACTAAAACCCTTCACAAAGCCAAGTTTAGCCACTAAGATCACTTGGAGCATGGAAAGCTGGGGTTTTGAGCAAGTGTGGATAGGTAACGATCTTTCACTTTTAATTAGGTTCTTTTATTGTTGTGTAGCTTAATAGTCGCTGTTTAGAACGATAAAGATGTAGTTTTGAGCAAATATCATATTTTTAGTGTCGTTTTGGAGTGTCTGTAATCTTCTATGACCACGAGTGTTTACTGGAAAATCTAGCAATGTAATAGTGTTTTGTTATATACCCTGAGTGTTCACCTGAAGCACGAACCCCACCTGACCTATTTTGGCCGGCGACACGAGAGAAAAATCCGGCGAGCTCGGGTGTTTGGGTGACTGGAGTGTTATGATTTTGTGGGTAGCTGTCTACAGTTGTTTTAGGGTGTTTGGTACTGCTAGATTTTTAGGTTTTGACAATAGGTAAAATTTGGGATCAAATTGCTAGTTTTTAGTGCTTCGAATACGCGCGTTACGATATCCGACACGGTTCGCGTTGTTTGTGTAGTTTGCTGCACTTAGGGTTGTTTTAGATTGTCGCTACACTCGTTAATCACTAAGTGAATACTTTAGAGGGTGTTGGAGTCGGTGCGTCGATTTTAACATAGTTTGTATATATTATTGGTCGATTTCTAAGTTGCACTTACTATATTTTGTGTGATATTAGGAGCGAGTGTGGGGACTTCGGACGCCATGAAGAAAGGAAAGCAGGTGGTCGGATTTGCCTAGATCGAGATCATCGGTGAGTAGATTTAACATCTACGGGGAAATCGTCCGTATGGCGTTATCTAAGTCATGGGTTTCTTCGGTTAGAGCAAAGCCCAAAATGGCATAACCAAATGATTGTTTTCAGGACTAGATATGATATTATAATTGCATGTTTATATTCATACTTGTTGATTGTACATGAGCATCATTGCATACCATTACTTGTTGTGCCTTGACTTAGTACCTAGTGGACACTGCACCATTACTGACGGTTCATGTTGCACGAGCACTAAATTGCATGCTACACCCACACCGTCGGTAATTGCCATGACTCGCACAACTTATACACATATGCGGTATTGTATTGTTGTTGACATTGATGCTTGTTCTATTGCGCTTATGAAATGCATCGTGCATACATAGCTACATGTACACCTTTATATGATGTTGCATTTGATTTTGGAGAAATTGGGAACCGCATAATATATTTAAAAACTGGAATCATTTAAAAGAGTGGTTTTCCCTTGATATATGCATATGACTGTTCTATGTTGCATACATCATATTTCATGGATTTATGCATTGAGATACGGATTTCATGTGATTTATGAATTTGAGAACCGTGGGGATATTTCAAGAAAGTATGCAATGTTTTGAAAACCCGGTTTCTCTTGATATGATATTTCGATGTGTCCACCATGAGTTTTCTCGGTTCTGAGAGCTTGTGTGGGTATACCCGATTCGAAGAGCGGTAGGCACCGTCTGCGGGTACATAGTGGACCCGGTGAGGACCCCGGGGCAAGAAGACTCGTATAGTTAGGAGGTGAGCCTGGCGAAGGAGCACTACCTACCGGTGATAGTTTGGACCCGGCGGTTATCCGGAGGATACCGACCGGAGTCGTGAGATGATATGGGCCGACCCAGACTGACGGAGCCCGAGTTATGTGGATTTACATGTCGATATTGGACACGAGTATTTCATGATGCTTCAAGTGTTGATGTTGGGCACTCAAGTTCCATGAGATTTACAGATATGAGAGCCGATCAGAGTGACGGCGCCTGAGGTATTGGGATTTCGGGTGTCGTTGATGGACACCGGTTTTTCCACGATGATGATTCATTGATGATGATATGTTTATCCCATACTCAGCATTCATTTGATATGCATTGCTTCATGTATTTGTAGTACCAGATAGAGTACCTTTCATGATTGTTGCATATCCATATTACCATATTGATATTATCAGATTGTACGTGATAGATTATCGTTGTACGTGAATACCTGCGATTACCTGTACGATGTTACTTACTATTCATGAGTTGGCAACTCATCCCCGTTGTGCCACAGTGTTTTGCAGGCTTGACCCTCAGAGTAGTCGCGGCAGGGCTGCTTATTGTATCTTTTTCAGCGGATACTGCTACGGTTGGCTGCGAGCCTTTTGCTGTAGGTGGGTTGCGGTTATCCGATTTATATCCATTGTATCTCTTATTGTATCTAGTACTCTCCATCTACCATTTCCATGTATTGACTTAGAGACGAGTTGTGAGGATCGATATTGTATTATTTTGTGACTCTGGGTATCGAGCTCGTATGAGCCGGCTTTTATTATGTAGTTTTATCTCTTTATGTTGTTTTCATTATATTGTTTATTTCTTCGCTACGGCGTCGTATATTTATGCTTGTGGTGGTTGTTTCCGCTTTTGGGCGTGATTTGCTCCCGTTTGGGGATGCTTTACTTATATTATATATTTGTACCCGTTTCGGGGCTGGTTTTTACAAAGAAGGTGCTGCCGAAATTTTTAAGAAAATAAACTCAAGTTTAAAGATTTTTACTTGAGATTTCCAAATGTTTTTAACAATGATTTTATCACTTACTATTTTTTATGGTTTAGATTTCTGGGTTTTCGGCTTACTTAAATTGCGTTACGCCTGTTGACGTCACGTGGTTTAAGTGCCGGTCACGTGCCAAATTTTGGGTCGTGACAAAGTTGGTATCAGAGCGCTAGGTTTTAACTTTCGAAGTGTAGGATGACCTTGGTATGATGGAGTGGGTAGTTTAAGCAGAGTGACGTAGCGTGTGTATGTTCCGCGGCATACTTACGACATGGTACTCCGCCTAAGTGACCTTAGGAATTGTTGGTTGAAATTCCTTCCGTGATTATATACATCCTTGTGATTCGATTTTCATGTTCTTATCGAATCCTATTTTCATTTCCAGCCATTATGCCGCCGAAGACTACGAGGGCGCAGAGAGTGGCCGCGAGAGCCGAGGTTAGAGTTGGCTTGTCTGAGACGAAGACTGATCAGGGTGGTACGCCCATTATACAGGAGCGGATTGATCCACCTGCGATAGATCGTATTACTAGGCTAGAGGCCGGTATGCAGGATTTGCGCCAGATGATGGGATCGTTTGTTGAGGCCAGTCGGGCGCAGCGACAGGAGGTTGTCCCACCTGTTACAGGGACTGCAATGGTGCCTACGGTTGAGGCAGTCGTACCTGCAGCTACGGAGATTATCACCGTGTCATTATTTGAGTTCATGAGGCTGAAGCCTCCGGTCTTCACCGGCATCGATACAGCTGAGGATCCACTGTCGTTTATCGATCGGATGGCCAAGATCTGTCGTTCGCTGAGATGCTCCGATACGAGATGGGTAGAGTTCGCAAGTTTTCGTCTAGAGGGTCTTGCCCAGACTTGGTGCGAGTCTTTAGAGAGGGGCAGAGCCGCAGGTCATTCTCTTATGACCTGGGCTGAGTTCGTGACGATTTTTCTTGCTCGATTTCTTTTGCAGAGCGTCAGGGATGCTCGAGCTTGCAGTTTTAAGTCGTTATGCCAGACTCCGGGTATGACGGTGGCAGAGTAATACATTCAGTTTACCCAGTTATCCGTATATGCTCCGTATTTGGTGGATACTGAGGAGATGCGGATCAAGAGATTTGTTCGAGGCCTGAGTACCCAGTTATTCCTCTCCATCTGCGCCCGGCATTTCGATACATACGCAGCCGCAGTGGATGCAGCCCTATTGGTAGAGGAGCGTATTTATGAGACGTCGGTCATTCCAGAACCGAAGAGGATTCGTAATGATTTATCAGCGCAGAGGCGGTTTGGCAGAGGCCGCGGTGGATTCGCTATAGGCCGTGCGGGTAGCCGGAGCGTAAGACAGGGCCAGACATATAGTTTATACCCACAGGGTCAGCAGTCGTCTGGATGTTTTGGGTGTGGCAGTCCCCATCACTACATAAGAGATTGTACTGAGATACGGCAGAAGGGGGCAGCGGTTCCACATGTTACCTTACCACCTTCACCTCAGAGAGCATTGGCTCCTACGCTTGTTGATGCTCCGCATTAGACTTTTGCTCAGAGAGGTCGTGGCCGCGGAGGTTTTGCTCAGAGGGGACGGGGTGGCAGAGGTAGAGGACAGCCAGTCGCAGGTAGAGGGCAGGCTCAAGTATTTGCTTTGACTCATCAGGATGCACAGGTGTCCAATGCAGTGGTTTCAGGTACTCTTTCAGTATGTTCCTTCGATGCACACGTTTTGTTTGATCCGGGATCTATGCACTCGTATGTTTCTACACACTTCGTGCCGAGGTTGGGCCGAGAGTCGTGTTTTCTAGATCGGCCGCTTGTCATGACTACTCCTGTTGGTGAGTAATTTATTGCGCGACATGTATTTCGGTCGTGTGCCGTTCAGATTGGAGATAGAGATTTGTCCGTCGACTTGATCCTTCTTGAGATGTTGGACTTCGACATTCTCCTGGGCATAGACCGGTTAGCTACTTGCTACGCATCCGTGGACTGCCGCGAGAAGACAGTCAGGTTTTGTTTTCCCGGCAAGTCTGTTCTTGTTGTGCAGGGGGACCGTGGTGCCGCCCCTCAGAGTTTGATTTCAGCCATTTGCGCTAGTCGGCTTTTGAGGAGGGGATGTCGGGGATTCTTAGCTTTCATTCATGATACTGGAGCCACAGTAGATTCGTTGGACCGGGTTCCTATCGTGAGAGATTTTCCCGACATTTTTCCCGATGAGTTACCTGGTTTGCCGCCAGAGCGTGAGATTGAGTTTTGCATTGATTTGATCTCCGGCACGGGGCCTATTTCTATACCGCCTTACCGGATGGCCCCGGCGGAGCTTAAGAAGCTTAAGGATCAGCTGCAAGAGTTGCTTGTTAGGGGACTTGTACGTCCGAGTGTTTCGCCTTAGGGAGCTCCTGTTTTGTTCGTCAAGAAGAAGGACGGCAGTTTGAGGTTGTGCATCGATTATCGTCAATTGAACCGAGTTACGGTGCGGAATAGGTATCCATTGTCTCTCATTGACGATTTGTTTGATCAGCTCCAGGGTGTGGGATATTTTTCCAAGATTGATTTGAGATCAGGTTATCATCAGTTGCGGGTTCGGAATGGTGACATTCCGAAGACTGCTTTTCATACGCGCTACGGGCATTATGAGTTTTTGGTGATGTCATTCGGACTCACCAATGCCCCAGCAGCGTTCATGGATTTGATGAACTGGATTTTTAGGCCGTTCCCCGACCAGTTTATTATTGTGTTTATTGATGACATTCTGTTTTATTCCAAGATTCGAGAGGAGCATGAGAAGCACTTGAGAATTGCTTTGCAGACATTGAGAGAGCACCAGCTGTTTGCTAAATTCTCGAAGTGTGCCTTCTGGCTCGATATTGTTGACTTCCTAGGTCATGTGGTTACGAGAGACGGTATTCGTGTGGACCCGAAGAAGATCGAGGCCGTATAGTTTTGTCCTAGACCTATATCAGTGACAGAGGTCCGCAGCCTTTTGGGCTTAACCGGTTACTACCGCCGTTTCGTGCAGGACTTCTCGAGTATCGCTGCACCATTGACCGGACTGACAAGGAAGGGAGTTCATTTTCTTTGGACTGAGGCATGTGAGCTGAGTTTTCAGCAGTTGAAGACTCGGTTGACGACTGCACCAGTTTTATCCTTGCCTTCTGGATCGAGCGGCTATGTCGTTTACTGTGATGCATCTAGAGTAGGGCTCGGTTGTGTATTGATGCAGCATGATAGAGTTATCGCTTATGCCTCTCAGCAGCTGAAGAAGCACGAGCAAAATTATCCCACTCACGATCTTGAGATGGTTGCGGTGGTCTTTGCACTTAAGTTTTGGAGACACTACTTGTACGGGGAGTCGTGTCAGATTTTCACGGACCACAAGAGCTTAAAGTACATCTTCCAGCAGCGGGATCTAAATTTGAGACACCGCCGTTGGATGGAGCTTGTGAAGGATTATGATTGTGAGATCCTTTATAACCCGGGCACGGCGAATGTGGTAGCCGATGCTTTGAGTCGTAGGCCCGGGGATAGCTTGTCCCAGTTGAGCGCAGTTTAGAGACAGTCTTCTGCAGATTGGAAGATTTTGTGTAACAGTAGATGTTAGTGATATATATGCCCTAGAGGCCATTACTGTACATACGATGTATATTGTAGTGGATACTTGGACATATATAGGAAATACTTTCTTGCTCAACATGATAGTATGTTATCTGGTTGCCCTTTATCTTAACATGTACTCTGATTGTCTCTATGTTACATGGTGATAAAGCCCTTAGGATGAGTACTTGATTACCAGAACTATGATGCAGATCATACTAGTGGGGACAGTGTAGTCGCTAAGTACATCCTTCAAATGTTCCTAGTCGTGGGAGTACCGAGACAGGGCATCGATACTCCAGAGTAGACTAGCAGATGCGCTTCTTGACCCATATGATGGGCGATGGATGATCCCATATCCATTGATGTTTGACATCAGAAAAGGTATACGGGTGCTCAGTGGAGACTGGGTATACTGGACGGACTAGCTGAGAACTCCCAGATGGTATTATACCTCACGTCAGATGGCAGTTCTCTGGTGACACTGGTACAGGTTAGTCTGTAAAGCCGAGATCGTCATAGAGTCTTGTATGATTCCCACTGTGCTTTGATTTCCATCATACCACGTCCAAGAGGGCGTTCAAAAAGGTAGCTTTTGAGTACAGTCCCGAATCACATGGAGGCAATGAGCGATAGGAGGGGTTTCGTCTCTCCCGGTATAGGGAGTTGATGTTGCGCTGTGTTCGATTGGCTATAACTAGAAATCCCTGGTCAGGGTTTGTTCCCCTCCGAATGGCGGCCAAGACATGGGCGTCTTGCCTGAAATTCGGGGCAGATGCTAATTGGTGCTATCCGTCCACCTCTCCGAAGATGCCAAGTTGATTTATGGCACCGTGTATCGGAGGTTTAGACGGATGCGGCCGATGTAGCAGACTTCGTCAGATTCTCCCTCACGCGAGGGGTTTTTGATTGTGGGGACGCTCTTCCGTGCAGGCGCAAGCCCCTGCAGTTAATTACGCTACCGCATCGCGGTAACAACTTTCTCCTTCTCCAGAATTTCACTTCGTGTCGTGGGTGTTTGTTTTATTTGTGGTTGCCCGTGGATTGTATACGGAGACTAATTTATGTCGTCGCCCGTAGGACATGGATGAGTCCAAATCCGTATTTTCTTAGATTTGGGTTTGGGGTTTTGGTTTGAGGATACGTTAGCCATATTTGAGGCTAAGATCAACTCAAACGGGATCGTTTAGATCCAACAAAAGAGCGTTTAGGGGCTCTATTGTTCTAGTTTAGGGACATAGTGGTCCATTGAATGTATGGCCGTCGGGACCCATCACCTCTCTGACGACGTTGAAAGATTACAACGACAGATGTCAGAGGAGTTCAGAGATGTACCCTTGAACCAAAATTGGTTGGGAGACCTATAGTCCAATTTTGGACTAAAGTCTGTTTGAGGGTTTAAGGATACGTTAGCCGTATTTGAGGCTAAGATCAACTTAAACGTTTGTTAAGGATACGTTAGTCCAGTTTGAGACTAAGATCAACTTAACGGGATCGTTTAGATCCGACAAAAGACCGTTTGGGTTCTATTGTTCCAGTTTAGGGACATGGTGGTCCATTGCATGTATGGTCGCCGGGACCCATCACCTCTCTGACGACGTTGAAGGATTACAACGACAGATGTCAGAGGAGTTTAGAGATGTACCCTTAAGCCAAAGTTGATTGGGGGATCTAGAGTCTAATTTGGGACTAAAGTCTGTTTGAAGGTTTAAGGATGCGTTAGCCATTTTTGAGGCTAAGATCAACTTAAACGGTTGTTAAGGATATGTTCGTCCAGTTTGGGACTAAGATCGACTTAACGGGATCGTTTAGATCCGACAAAAGAGCATTTAGGGGCTCTATTGTTCCAGTTTAGGGACGTAGTGGTCCATTGCCAGTTTAGGGACATGGTGGTCCATTGTCAGTTTAGGGATGTGGTGGTCCATTGCCAGTTTAGGGACATGGTGGTCCATAAAATGTATGGCTGTCGGGACCCATCACCTCTCTGAAGACGTTGAAGGATTACAACGACAAATATCAGAGGAGTTCAGAGATGTACCCTTGAACCAATGAGTTGGTTAAAAGAGCAGATGTGCTCAGTTCAAGATGATTTGAGGACTTATGGCCAGTTTGGGCTAAGTCCAATTATATTTGAAATATTGGCCCTTTGGGCCATTAGACATTTGTCTGGGTTCAGCCCCTCATCATTCAGCAGTGCTAAACAGAGGTTTGGAGGCTCTGACAACATTTTGTCTTTGATTTCCTCAGTTTTGAGATTCATTTGGAGGAGGGACTTTTGCCTTTGGAAAATTAGCCAATTTGGCTAAAAGTAGTGTTAAACACTAGAGAACAACAGTGTTAAACACTGGAGATAGAACTCTCAAATTAGTGTTAAACACTAAAAGACAATCAGTGTTAAAAACTGGAAATATAATCTTCAATTTAGTGTTAAACACTGGAAATATAATCCCCAAATTAGTGTTAAACACTAAAAAAAAAGAGGGGTCACGTGTTGACACGTGAGAGCGCCCAAAGGTTGGACCAGATCCCTTTTCTTCGTTCTGCAATTAAGTGTTAAACACTTTTTATTTTTATTTTAGAGCATCACGTGATGGGGATTTATGCATCGATAATTACAGCATTTGCTGAGGGGTCACATGGGGACACGTGAGAGCGCCCAGAGCCTATACTTCCTTTGCTTTTTCTTTCTGCGTTTTGGGAGTCATGTGGGAGCACGTGAGGCATTGCCTCAAAGCTTCTTTTCTTCAGGGATCTTTTCAAGGGTCACGTGGGGGCACGTGACCCTAGTTCTTTTCATGAACAGAGATCTCTTAAGAATTGAATTCTCTGTAGGGTTAAACCCTAATTATGATTTTGGAGGAATTAAATTCCTATTGTGAAAGAATTAAATTCTTATTTAGGATAAAACCCTGATTTCTTTTTAAAAGGAATTAAATTCCCAGATATGTAGAAGAATTAAATTCTTGATTAGGGTTAAACCCTAGTCTTGTTTTAGGAGAATTAAATTCTCAAAACCCAATTCCCCTTCTAAGTTTAGGATCTGCATGGCAGGATCTCGACCTAATGAGAATTAAATTCTCAACTTATGGGGAGATGTGTTCTGTGCAGATCTTCAACCAGAAGAAGAACTAAGTTCTTTTTTGTATAAGAGTTAAACTCTTGGATTTTGAGAATTAAATTCTCTGTTTGAAGTTTTGATTCCCTTTCTTTTCTCACCTAGGGTTTTCTTTGTTGAGAATTAAATTCTCCTTTCTTTTCTTCCCTCTTGAGAATTAAATTCTCCTCTCTATGTTTTTCTCTCCAAAAAAGGTCCCCTTCTCTTCTTTTCTCGGCTCCTATTTATAGGAGAAGGAAGAGAATCAATTTGTTTAGCAAATCTCTCATTGAAAGATTTGATTTGATTTCATAATTAATATGATCCTTTAGATCATTCAGTGAATTTTATTCACCGTTGAATTTTAATCCAAAGATATTCTGTTTGTTATTTTCGGTGAGATTTTAGGGAAATCTTTCCTTGTATCAAATCTTTCCATAAATTGGTGATCTTTAATCACCATTGGATTTTTAATCCAACGGTCCCCATAATCCTTTTCCATTTGGAAAGATTTAGAGAAATTTAGAATTTTAATTCTATTTCAAAATATTTTAGAGAAATTTAGAATTTTAATTCTATTAAACTGTAAGGCTTTCAAAGCCTGTCACGTGCTGGCACGTGACCCTTGGTCACGTGTGAGCACGTGTCCTCCAAATTGGTTCCTTTAACAGCCGCTTATTTATGTTGTTGTTTTAACCATCACGTGTCAACACGTGACCATTGGTCACGTGCGAGCACGTGATACCTCATTAAGGTAACTTCTGATTTTTGATCAGGGAACAGATTTTAGAATTTAATTCTATTCATTATTTTAGAGGCCTTAAGAGCCCATCACGTGTCTGCACGTGAGCCATGGTCACGTGTGAGCACGTGATGCCCCATTAGGGTCTTTTCTGAGTTTTTATTATATCTTTTAACTCCTCTAGCGGGTTCTTAAAGGTCCATCACGTGTGGACACGTGATGCCTCATAACTTTTGATCCCGGATGAATTATGAGGCCCATAATATATCAAATCGAAGGGTTTTTCGAGATGCTTCCAATATCATCCGAATTTAACAGTTCCTCCTTCGGGAGTTTATCAAAATACAGGCCGAAAGATACTGGTTCGCATTTTCTTAAGCGTATCGCTGCCATTTGATACCTTGGACTCTTTTGCGCAGAAATTTTTGGCGGGAACAAATGCCCCCCACTACTTTGCCCACGTAAGTATGTACGTGGGGGAAGTAGTGCAGAGTTATGCATAGCGTATGACCAGTTTCGGGTTGGTATATAATTTTCTGAATTTTGATCTGAGAAGATAACGAGCGGACACAAGCGTCGTCATTTATCATTGACTCAAATCTCAACTCTCAAGAGATATAGTTCCAAACCCTTAACTCCATGAGCCGCACCCTTCTATCTCTTTATATCTTAGGCGTGAAGTAGTTTATATGCTCATGAGTAGCTTTTCCATTTCAGTGGCATATAGCTTTGGCGAGTGTGGATCATAGATGGTCCATCTTGACCTCTTTGCAGGGCGGTGATGGCTTAGGAGACATGGTTAGGAACTGCCACCTATTACTTTTCAACTTTATGAGCCGTGAGGGTCTCATAAAGACTTTTCTCCCTACGAGTCGAGAGGATCCCGCAGGTGTATTTTCTCCTCAGGGGTCGTGAGGACTCCTAAGTGTGTTTTCTCTTGAAAGTCGTAAGGATCTCACAAGAGAACTTTCCCGCTTATAAGTCGAGAGGACTCGTAAGTGGTTGTTTCCCTCCTTGTCGAGATTCGACTTTGGAGAGTGTGACCCGTGGATAGTATGCAAGAGACCGTTTTGGGCCGACTTGCAGGGTCCCAGTGCTTAGGAAACATGTTTTTTAATCCCTACTGCCTAAGGCTTTATCTCACGAGTCGAGACGAATCAAGAAGTATTCTCAAAGACATCAAATCCCTCACGAGTCGAAACGGATCGAGCAGATCTCGCAAGAATATCCTAACGTCATAGTTAACCTCTGCTCTTTACAACAGAAGTCCGTTAGGGTCTGTGGTACTTAGGGTTTTGGCCGTCGTACCGTCGCATCAGCTGATATATTCCTCGATAGGCAATCGTATTGTTCAAGTAGCCCTGCGACTGCCGTGTCTCTGATCCCTTCGGGGGCTGGACAAGACGTCTTCAAGCAATCCTCCTTGGCAGTTTGACCGTCGGAAGAGCAAGCGTTGGGAATTTTGCCATGCCGCTTTTTTACTTGAGGTTAGGCTCATTTTGGAGAGCCCCGATGAGTCATAACCACTCCGCGCTGGTGTGGGATGATCTCCGATAGTCTTTCAGGCTATATATGACTTGCCGTTAAGACCGTGAAGATAGGAATTTGGCCTTTGCTTCGTTTGCTGGCATTTCGTCCTCTGTATCGAGACGAATGTCGTGGTTGTCTCTAGGTTGCCGGTGAACCGTCGAGGTTTGGAACTAGAGATTTTGCCATGGCTCCTTTTGGTGATGTCGCGTCTGCTGTGTCGAGACGAACGTCGAGGTGGTGACCACTCCGCGCTTGTGCGGGATGATCTCCAATTGTCTTTCAGGCTTTATATGACTTGCCGTTAAGACCCTGAAGCTAGGAATTTGGCCTTTGCTTCGTTTGCTTTGGTGTGTCCGGATCCTGTTGGAGGAAGGACGCTGTAGTGACATCTCGTCTGCTGTATCGAGGCGAATGTCGTGGTGGTGACCACTCCATGTGGGATGATCTCTGATTGTCTTTCCGGTTTTATATGAGTTACCGTCAAGACGTTGAAGCTAGCAATTTGGCCTTCGCTTCGTTTGCTTTGGTGTGTCCTAATCCTGTTGGAAGAAGAACGTTGTTGTTGACATCTCGTCTGCTGTATCGAGACGAATATCGTGGTGGTGACCACTCCATGTGGGATGATCTCTGATTGTCTTTCCAGTTTTATATGAGTTACCGTCAAGACGTTGAAGCTAGCAATTTGGCCTTCGCTTCGTTTGCTTTGGTGTGTCCTAATCCTGTTGGAGGAAGAACGTTGTTGTTGACATCTCGTCTGCTGTATCGAGACGAATGTTGTGGTGGTAACCACTCCATGTGGGATGATCTCTGATTGTCTTTCCGGTTTTATATGAGTTACCATCAAGACGTTGAAGCTAGGAATTTGGCCTTCGCTTTGTTTGCTTTGGTGCGTCCGAATCCCGCTGGGGGAAGAACGCTAGGGTGACATTTCATCTGCTGTATCGAGACGATCGTCGAGGTGGTGACCACTCCGCGCTGGTGTGAGATGATCTCCGATTGTCTTTCAGGCTTTATATGAGTTACCGTCAAGACCCTGAAGCTAGGAATTTGGCTGTCGCTTCATTTGCTTTGGCGTGTCCGAATTCTGTTGAAGGAAGGACGCCGTAGTGACATTTCATCTGCTGTATCGAGACAATCGTCGAGGTGGTGACCACTCCGTGCTGGGGCGAGATGATCTCCGATTGTCTTTCAGGCTTTATACGAGTTGCCGTCAAGACCCTGAAGCTAGGAATTTAGCCTTTGCTTCATTTGCTTAGGCGTGTCCGGATCCTGTTGGAGGAAGGACGCTGATGTTGACATCACGTCTACTGTATCGAGATGAACGTCGAGGTGGTGATCACTCTATGCTGGTGTGAGATGATCTCTGATTGTCTTTCCGGTTTTATATGAGTTACCGTCAAGACGTTGAAGCTAGGAACTTGGCCTTCGCTTCGTTTGCTTTAGTGTGTCCGAATCCTGTCGAAGGAAGAACACTGTTGTTGACATTGCGTCTGCTGTATCGAGATGAATGCTGAGGTGGAGCTGGGATTTTGCCGTCGCTCCGCTTTGTTTTGACCATGAGGTCTTTTGTTGACGTTGCACCTGTATCCTGTTGGACTGCGAAGGAACGCTATTGTTGACATCTCGTCTGCTGTATCGAGATGAATGATGAGGTGGAGCTGGGATTTCCGTCGCTGATCTTTGTTTCGACCGTGAGGTCTTTCGTTGACGTTGCATCTGTTAGTTATATGTATGCCCTAGAGGCCATTACTATACATAGGATGTATATTGTAGTGGGTGCTTGGACATATATAGGGAGGACTTTCTTGCTCGACATGATAGTATGCTATCTGGTTGCTCTTTACCTTAACGTGTACGCCGATTGTCTCTCTTATACATATTGGTAAAGCCCTTAGGATGTGTACTTGACTACCTGGACTATGATGTGGATCATACTAGTAGGGACATGGTAGTCCATAAGTACATCCTTCAAAGTCCCTAGTCGTGGGTATATCGAGACGGGGCATCAATATACCAGAGTAGACTAGCGTACACCTTCTCGACCCATACAGATGGGCGATGGATGATCCCATATCCATTGGTGTTTGACATCAGAGATGATATACAGGTGCTCAGTGGAGACTGGGTACACTGGACGGACTCGTCGAGAACTCCCAGATGGTATTATACCTTACGTCAGATGGCAGTTCTCTGGTGACACTGGTACAGAGTAGTCTGTTGACCCGAGATCGTCATAGAGTCTTGTGTGGTTCCCACTGTGCTTTGATTTCCACCTTACCACGTCCAAGAGGGCGTGCAAAACGGCGGTTTTTAGGTACAGTCCCGAATCACATGGAGGCAATGAGCGATAGGAGGGGATTCGTCTCTCCCGGTATAGGGAGTTGATTTTGCGCTGTGTTCGATTGGCTATAACCGGAAATCCCTGGCCAGGGTTGCTGAGATTTACTGGTAAGTGTTACCTGTAGTTTCTCGAATTGTTATAGACCTCATATCGACACGACTTATCGAGCTATTGGGGTCTGACGTTTACCACCCCTAGGCGAGATATGCGACATATCAGACGACGAGACCGGACTGTACGGTAAGTGTTACTGGTTGGATTCACAGGAGTGTGAGCGGGCTTGGTCGTCGATCTTCTGATCGCTCAATACCCGAGTGGCCGTTACGTTTAGCAGACCGCTTGCGGCTTATGGGTGTTTGATATGATCATCACCTGCTGCCGGCGTATTGACGAGTCTTTAGAGTCCTACACAGAGGTTTCCTGGCTCAAGCGAAACGAAATAGGAGCGCATATGAGATATGTCCGGGACCGAGAATAATGCGTGTATGTGATACCGTATTCTATTCTCGCGATGAATGTATCGAATGGTTGTATGCGATATAACCTAGTTATCGAATCAAGGATTGATTCGATAAGCCGATACATTGGATACTAGTCGGTTGTGTGCGACATGACCGGATCATTGAATCAAGTGTTGATTTAATGATTTAATGCATAATTATATATTTGATATATTACTTTGCATTAACTAGTATTGGTTCACTTTAAATGGATTTTCTCACTTGTTTGTGCACATTGTATATGTGATATGTTTTTGTGCACAAGTTTGTATCATGTTTGATGATGCATGCTAACTTGGGTTTGTGTAAAGGTTAAACCATGATTGTGTAATGGTTAGGGTTTTCATTTTCTTATATATTTATTTATTTATTTATTTATTCTTTTTGGAAAATGAAAAGCATAAAGAGAAAATGGTGGCTAACTTTGTTTGTTGTTGAAGCTTCATGAAGCTTTGACTAAGTGACCATTTTGTCTCATGCTTAACCCTAACCATTCCTCTTAACCCTTGTTTATTCTCTACACTTGACCATGGTTTGCTTATGATAAGAATTCATTTTTTCTTTTCTAAAGGGAATATTCTTATCATAACATTATCATCTTCTTCTTCTTCTTCTTCTTCTTCAAGAAGAAGCTTGATTCCATCAATGGTGATTTGATGAAATGAGTGAGAAATCCAATTCTAAAGTGAACCCACTTCCTATTTCTTCATCCTCTACCTCTTGCCAAGTAGTATAGGGTGTTTTCTTCACAAGTTTCATGACTTGGTGAAGTGGGAGCTTGATCTTGTGATGCCTCGACGTAGATCATCTTCGGCATCGAAGTCGACGACCTAGCCCGCCCATTTCTCCGATGAAGCCGACGCTAGAGCCCTGGTTTCGATTTGGACAGCGAGGAGACTTCATTGCGGAGCTATGGAGGTGGAGGACCGGATCTACAAAGGTTGTATTTCCGTTCTTTTAGTTAAGTAGTTAACTAGTTGCTTGTTTCGCCTATATTTCTAGTTAACGATCCGTATTAGGGTTTCTCGGCACCCGTAAAATTTGAAATTGGCATGGTTGATGCCTTGTGAGACCTCATTAGAGTGCCTAGGAACCCTACAGTGGTATCAGAGCCTAGCTAGAGCCTTAGGCGTAGCGTAGACGACGTTTGAAACCCGAATGAACATCGAAACCCTAAAACAAATCGCTCTCTGGACTTTTTCTGAAAACTGGGATTTTTCCAGATTAAAAATGCTTAAAAAATTCAGCAGGGAATTCTATGAATTACGATGCAAAAATTAACCCATGATATGATTATAGTGCGACGGAACCGCGGCAGGAGCATGGCTTCTGCGGCGGTTCCGCGGCCAAATGATGGGATCTGCCTTCAAATTTTGCATAGTAATTCCTATATTCAGGTGCTGTATTTTATGGGAATTTTTAATATTTATTCAAGAGTTGAATATTCTGGGTTGTTTTGGGGATTCGATGATTTGATCGGATTATCAAATTTTCTCTAGGTGTTTTCCGGATAATTTTTGAATATGTTAAAAAGTTCGACCGGATATAAATATCCAATTTTTTCCCTGTCGGGAAATTTCCAAGTGTTGGATTTTTCCGTGGTTTAAAGACATTCTAAGTAGTGCAAGTAACGCGATGGACCCTCTAGAAGACAACAAACCTTAACTCGATTATGTGACCGTCTTGAACTGCCCTTTGAACCTTAGGGTTTGGGGCAGTACGGCGTGCCACATGTGAGGCGTTGGCTTGACCCTTCTACGGCTGGACCGTTGGTACTGAGGCACGAACTGAATGTTTTTAGACTTGTTTCATGTGTTGAGCTGTATCGGGAAAACTTGGGTGTTTGGATGTTCGATCGGAAAGTTTAACATTTTCTATTTATCTGGAATGGGATACAATAATTGGAATTCAAAAGTAGTTATGAGATAACTGAATGAATGTTATAAACATAGCACTTTAGTCTCACTTGATCGGTTGCTACGGAATTTTGATGTGATCAAAAGTCCGTCGCAATCACGTAGCGTACGCGGATACTCGCCGGGTAAACTTAATAGACAGCTACACCCCTTAGCCCCGACCAAGTGACTGTAGGAGAACCCCGTCGCCGAAAGCATCCGTACGGGTGCTCGCGGCAGCGGTGTTCCGCCTTGGTGCACTTCGTCGACGGTATCGGGGGTGCGGCCGCCTACTAAAGTTTGCGACGAGCATTCAATCAGTATGTCGGGAATCCTGTTGAATTGCCCGACTTGATATTGAAAAGTGTTTTCGATAATGAGACTAAAATGCGGGGTTTATAATTGTTAGGCATGCGATGTCTAAGGAATTCATTGGTTTAGGCATGCGATGTCTAAAGAGGTTGCGGATTCCAACTGTTGTAGTTTTATACTTTCTTTTCTGTGACCGTAAGTGTAATATGTGATATCGCCGGTTTCGTTGCTATATGTCAACGACAATTGGGATGCGCATATTTACTTACGTTGATGACATGTGATGTTATGTGTTGCTGGATATGTTATATTGGATCGTCGTGTTTGAATAGCCCGGGGGTTTTTATGTGAGATGAGTGTTTTTCATTTTCATTCATGTAAAAACTTGTATGTAATATTCTTTTTTTTGGGGCACTTCCAGGTTGCGGAAGTTGTCACCCTTTGTATATTATTTACTTTTCCGCACTAGGATAGACCCAAGGAGGGGAGCACAAGTAACCGGGTTCTGGGGTCCAGTGGGAGACCAACTCGAGGAGTCGCGTCCGGGTCTCCTAACCCTAGAATTGGTAGGGTTGCTTGTAGCTCTCGTAGGGGTCTGTAGGGTTCCTAGGCACTCTTGTGAAGGTTCAAAAGCATCAAACATGCCCGGATTAAATTTTAGACGTGCCGAACAACCCAAAGCCGGGATCTTTGCTAGATTATTAGGGTTTAACATGCAAAAAGATAACTTTTATCCAAGTGTAAGGGATTACAACCTTTGTAGTCCGCTCCTTCACTTCACAAGCTCCGAGTAGAAGTCCCTTTGCCGTGATCCATGATCTCCCGGACTCATGAGAGGCTCCACGACTCGAACGATCCATGCTAGCTCGAAGTATTCCAAATCTCCGATGATCTACCTTGAAGTTGCTATGACTCAAGCTTTCTCACTCAAAAGAGAAGAACACACTAATCCCATGGGCTAGATGAGATGAGGATGAGAGAGTAGTAATTTTGCTTTCTTTTTAAATCATTTTCTCATTTTATTTCATCACTTAAGAAAAACTAGCAAGCTTTCTTGAAGAAGGAAGAAGATGATAATCAAAAAGATAATGATAATCTCAAATCCTTTTGTGATGAATAGAAATAAAACATATGATTGATATATAACCATGGTCAAGGATGAATGGCTAAGAATGAGTAGAGAAACAACTAGAGTTAGGGTTTGGTTAAGTTAAAAATGTGTCATCACAAAATATCACAACCATGACAAAAAGAAAAATGCTTCTAGAAGGAACTTGAAGCATCTAACCCTAATCAAACCCTAACCTCAATTAATCATCCTTAAACATGTTTAACAATTAATCATATCATGTCACAATAATATATATCACATATATATTATATATTTGCAACAAAAGAAAATAATACAATTAACATATATCGCATATATATCAATGTATCATCCACTGAGAAAATGAAATAATAAAGCGAGCCAATATTAGATAATGTAATAGAATATATCATATATATTATTACACATTAAATCATCGAATCAACACTTGATTCGACGATCCGGCTATATCGAATATTACCGACTAATATATCAAGTACCGATTCATCGAATCAACACTTGATCCGATGACCCGGTTCAAATCTAAATATCGCGAGAATATAATACGGTATCTCATATCGCATTATTCTCGGTCCTGCACATATCACATATGTGCCTCTACTCCGTTTTGCCTGAGCCAAGAAACCTCTGTGTAGGACTCTAAAGAATCGTCAATACGCCGGTAGCAGGTGATGATCATATCAAACACCCACAAGCTGCAAGCGGTCAGCTAAACGTAACAGCCACCCAGGTATTGAGCGATCAGAGGATCAACCAGCTAGCCTGTGCGTTCTCCTGTGAATCCAACCAGTAACACTCCCGTACAGTCCGGTCTGTTCGTCTGATATGTCGCATATCAAGTCTAGGGGTGGTATACGTCAGACCCCAGTAACCGATAAGTCGTGTCGATATATGGCTCATAACGGGTCGAGAAACTACTAGTAACACTTACCAGTAAATCTCTATATCAGCCCTGGCCAGGGACTTCCAGTTATAGCCAATCGAACACAGCACAACATCAACTCCCTATACCGGGAGAGACGAATCCCCTCCTATCGCTCATTGCCTCCATGTGATTCGGGACTGTTCCCAAAAGCCACCGTTTTGCACGCCCTCTTGGACGTGGTAAGGTGGAAATCAAAGCACAGTGGGAATCACACAAGACTCTATGACGATCTCGGGTCTACAGACTACCCTGTACCAGTGTCACCGGAGAACTGCCATCTGACGTGTGGTATAGCACCATCTGGGAGTTCTCGGCGAGTCCGTCCAGTGTACCCAGTCTCTACTGAGCACCCGTATACCATCCTTGATGTCCAACACCGATGGATATGGGATCATCCATCGCCCATCATATGGGTCAAGATGCGTATACGCTAGTCTACTCTGGTGTATCGATGCCCTGTCTCGATATACCCTCGACTAGGAACAGTTATAGGATGTACTCATCGACTACCAAGGCCCCACTAGTATGATCTCATCATAGTCCCAGTAGTCGAGTACAGATCCTAAGGGCTTTATCAACATGTGAGAGTAAAACAGTAAACCAATAGAAGTCAACATGTTAAGATAAAGTGAAACCAAATAGCATACTATCATGACGAGCAAGAAAGTCATCTCTATATATATCCAAGCATCCATTATAATATACATCATATGTACAACAATGGCCTCTAGGGCATATACATAACTAACAATCTCCCACTTGCACTAAGGCCAGCTGCTGTAGTATCTCATACCTAGCATCCCGAATAATCTCTCAAACTGTATCTGGGGAATAGCCTTCGTGAATGGATCCGCAGTGTTGTCCTTCGTATCTACTCTCCTGACCTCGATCTCCCGGCGATCAACTATCTCCCTGATCAGGTGATACCGCCTCAGAATATGTCTGGACTTTTGATGGGACCTGGGTTCCTTGGCTAAAGCCACAGCTCCATTGTTATCACAATACAGAGGTATTGGATGCTCAATGGATGGAACCACACCAAGTTCACTAATGAACTTCTTTATCCAGACAGCCTCTTTGGCAGCATCGTTGGCAGCGATGTATTCAGCCTCCATCGTCGAGTCTGCAACGGTATCCTGTTTGGAACTCTTCCAACATACCGCCCCTCCATTGAGGGTAAAGACAAAACCCGAATGTGACTTAGAGTCGTCCTTATCACTTTGGAAGCTGGAATCGGTAAAGGACTCCACCTGGAGTTCTCCGTTACCATACACCAAGAACATCTCCTTAGTCCTTCGTAAGTACTTGAGAATGTTCTTCACAGCTGTCCAGTGACTCTCTCCAGGATCTGCTTGATACCGACTCACTACACTTAGTGAGTATGCTACATCGGGTCTGGTACATAGCATCAGATACATGATAGAGCCTACTGCCGAAGCATAGGGTATCCCTTGCATGCGAGCTCTCTCCAAATCAGTCTTGGGAGACATCTCTTTGGAGAGAGTGAGTCCAGAGATCGTGGGCTGATTCCCACGCTTGGATTCTTCCATACTAAACCTCTTTAGTATGGTGTCAATGTACCTGGATTGGGACAATCCCAGTATCCGTTTAGATCTATCTCTATAGATCATGATTCCCAATATGCAGGAGGCATCACCTAGATCTTTCATTGAGAATCTCTGTGATAAGAAGAGCTTGACTGATTGCAGCATAGGAATATCATTTCCTATCAAGAGTATGTCATCCACGTACAATACGAGGAAGACAACCTTACCCTCTGCTACCTTCTTATAGATACAAGGTTCATATATATTTTTGATGAAGTCAAACTCTTTGACTACAACATCAAAACAGATGTTCCAACTCCGCGATGCTTGCTTTAACCCATAAATGGATTTAAGCAGCTTGCACACCTTTCCGCTGCTCCCACTATCTACGAAGCCCTCTGGCTGAGTCATGTATACGCACTCTTCTAAATCACCGTTTAGAAAGGCGGTCTTAACATCCATATGCCAGATTTCGTAATCATGGTATGCAGCAATGGCAAGTAAGATCCGGATGGACTTAAGCATAGCCACTGGAGAAAAGGTTTCGTCATAATCCACACCTGGTCGTTGACGAAAACCTTTTGCTACAAGTGTAGCTTTGAAAGTCTCAACTTTTCCATCTACACCAAATTTCTTTTTAAAGATCCACTTGCTCCCAATGGGTTTTACCCCTTCAGGAGCATTTTCCAAAGTCCATACTTTGTTGGTGTACATGGATTCCATCTCAGATCGCATTGCATCCAGCCATTTCACAGAGTCACCACTCGTGATGGCCTGCTCGAAACTAGTCGGTTCATCATCATCCATGATGCAGTCCTCGCTTCCACCATCAATGAGAAAGCCGTAGTATCTCTCAGGTGGACGAGAAACCCTACTAGATCGGCGGAGAGGCTGGGGTTCGTCGGGTACTACTGAATCCTCTGGTTCCAATAAATCATCAGTTGTAGTCTGTGGTGCTGGAACCTCTTCCAGCTCTACCTCTTTGCCACTAATTTCTTTTGCAAGAAATTCCTTTTCTAAAAAGGTGGCATATTGAGAAACAAACACTTTTTGTTCCTCAGCGTGATAGAATATATATCCATAAGAATCTTTTGGATATCCTACAAACTTGTTGGAGTTAGTGCCCTCAGAGTCAATTATTGGATCACAGGCACGTGATTGCAATGATTGAGGGAGGACCTATCCCGGTAGGACAGTCTTACTCGAGATGATAGTATGCTATCTGGTTTATCTTTATCATCGTGTACTGCTTTAGGTGACTTGACATGTCGCTATTACACGTTGATAGAGCCCCTAGGATTCTTGCTTGACGACCAGCAGTATGATGGCGATCATATACGTGGGAGCTGGGGTCTATAAGCACATCCTTAAAAGGTCCCTAGTCGTAGGAGTTTCGAGACAGGGTATCGATACTCCATTAGTAGACTAGTGTATACAGTCGAGACCCCGACGAGGGGCGGTGGCCGGTCTCACAAGCCACTGGTGTCAGTTGGTTCACCTAAGATGTATACAGGTGCTCATTAGGTTATGAGTACACCGGACAGGACTCGCCGGGAACCTGCTAGTTGGATTTATACCAGACGTCAGATAGCAGTTCCCAGGTGACATGTGTACAGGTTAGTTCATCGACCTGAGATCATCATTTGTCTCGTGTGAGTTCCCACTGTGCTTTGATTACTACCCTACCACGGCTCAAAGGAGTCGTGCAAACAGGTTTTAGTTGGGTACAGTCCCGAGCCACATGGAGGCAGTGAGCGGATCTGCAGGGGTTCGTCTCTCCCGGTATTGGGGGTGAGGTCGCGCTGTGTCTAGGAGAGCCATTACGCAAAGCCCTCGGCCGAGGCAGGAGATTTACTGGTAGGTATTCCAGTAGTATCTCAGGGCGTTCTGGGCTACACTCCGACACGACTTGTACCGCTTTTGGGGGTCTGACTTTCACCAACCCCCTAGGCCCGCCATGCGATACTCATAGACGAACGGACCGGACTGTACGGATATTGTCACTGACAGGCTCAGTTGGGTGTCGGGGTGAGCTTCCTCATCGACGTCCCTTTTGGTCAATAGCTGGTGGCCCGTCACGTATTGGCTTATACCTCTGACGTGCCAGTGGTTAAATCCACATCCATAGTATTGACGATTCTTTAGAGTCCACCACACTTTCAGTTACTCAGCTTTCGGGCGAAACGCTGTAGAGGCCGTATGGAGATATGGCAGGGTCCGATCAGATACGTGCGGTATTGCACGGATCAGGATCGGACAGCTTTGTACTAGTGGCCGTATAGTTATATAGCAGGGTTCGATCAGATACGTGCGGTATTGCACGGATCAGGATCGAACAGATTTACTAGCCGGCTTTGGTTTAAGCCGGTCCTAGTTTAGTACAGTGTAGATTTTGTCTCATTGCATTTGTATCCGGTCGGAATACAGATGCGGGTGTGTATGCACAGTGTCGGGGTTTTCCTGTAATTTATTACGGGACCAGTTTTCTGGAGTTGCCAGTTTGCATTCCGTTCCGGCCGGTTTTCCTTTGTTCTTTCCCGGCCGGACTTTTCCGATGGAGGGGGTTATTTGCAGTTTTGCAAATAACACTTTGTGAGGGGTTTCTTTGCATATTGTTTGATTATGATAGTTTTCATATCTTTGCTCCATGCTTTTGAATTGAGTGATTTGATATAGGTATGGGTTTAAAAGTGAAAGCATGGTTGATGTTTTCATTGACTTTGGATATGGTCACCACATACTTCTCCTACACTTACCTCCCTCATATGATTTAGTTTTGTTCCCTCCACCATTCTCATTCAAGAATGGCCGGCCACTATGAGTGAGGATGAGAGAAATTTTTCATTCTTGCATGACACAAATTTCTTCATCTCATTCTTCTTGTTTTTGGAAAATTGAAAGCTCCAATTTCCTTTAACCTTATTCCTCCATCATGGCAACTCCAATACCCCAAAAAGAGACTACGTTTCTACACACCACATTCTACAGCAATTCTTGAGCATGTCGAGTTGCCGGCTTCATGCTCGAGTTGCCTCGGTATTGAGGCGGGAGCCCGTAAAAGACGAAGGCGATGTGGTGCCCTTTCCGGCGAGGAGGCGACGATGTGGAGCCAAGCTTTTCCGCGGGAGATCGGGATGATGAAGAGAAGACCGGAGGACTCGGATCACTCGGTATACTTCTTTTCCCATCTCTTGTTAGCTAGTATAGGTTAATGGTAAACGATCCGGGTAATTGTCCGCGGTAGCGCCGGTTTCCGAGTAAGGAAAATTTTTGATTCCGCATTTTGGCCTCGAGTAAGAGGCCGGGGCGCTGCCGTGGCGCAACATGGTATCAGAGCCACGCCATTAACCTTACCTAGCTTCGTTTGATGTGTTTGCGTCTCCGATCGACCAAAATCTCAAAAACCGTATTTTAGTGTACATCAGTTTTCTGTCGATTTTTTCCGGGCTCGAAAATTTTTTCAGGTGATTGCAGAATGATGTACAGGAAGTTATAAGACATCTGGGAAAATTTGGCCATTTGTTACTGTAGATCCGCCGCGGAAGCGCGGCGTAAGCCGCCTTGGCGCCGCTCTTCCGCCGCGGTTCTGTTTGTTCTCTGGACTAGATTTTTCCAGTGATGTGTTTACAGGGAATTAGGGCTTTTGGGATATTAAATTTGGGCCAAGTTTCTCTGTGTGTGCTACAGTTTTCTTGGAGGCCCACTTGTTAATTTTTTTGGTCAATCGGATATTTTAAACACATTATTTCCCAGTATTTACATTATATCTGCGACCGTGAATGTCACTCGATCGGTAAATCCGGTCTAACTGCTATAGCCCGGTTAGACGGATTTGCGAACGTGACTTTCACGTTGATGTTCTATGTTTATGCTGTGATGTTGCGGATCGGTCGTGGGGATAGCCTGGATGCAATGCTAGTACAGCTTTGTTGTATTATGTACATTTGATATTGCGGGGCGAGCGTCCGACATGTGGACTGCCGTCACTGCCGTTTGTATTATTCTTTTGGGGCACGACCTGGTTGCGGTCGATGTACCCGGTGTATGTATATTTTACATTCTGTACTAGGTTTGCCCCGCGGTGGGGTGCACGGATAGCCGGGTTCTGGAGGGCAACGAGCCCGCATCTCAGGGCATTGAGACGGAGGGGGCTTCAGTCCAGGATTGGCGGGCTATTCGCCGCACTCGTAGGGGGTACAGGTTGACCCAGGAGGGGCGCCCAAGTTACCGGATTCCGTGAAGTGCTGGGTGGTCCATTCACGGTGCTGAAGGGGGCTGCCTCGCTTCAGGTTTTGGCGGGTGACTTGCCGCGCCCGTAGGGGTCTAGGATTTCATTGCACGGGCTATCCACACGACCAGGGGAACGTCGGGTTTCAGCAGCGGCTCTGTGAAACCCGGGGCTTCCAGATATCTGTATTGTTCTGTGATGCTGTACTTTTCTGTGATGTTGCATTTTATTCACGCCTTGAGCGAAATACTATATATTGGTATATATATTAGTAGATGTTGTATATGTTTTTCATCCGCGCTAGTCCAGTCCCCGCTCTGCCGTTAGTAAGCTAACCTAACGGGTGATGACGGGACCCAGTGGCGAATGCGGATGGCATATACGTACGTCAGTATATTTTCGTTCTTTGTGGTGTGATTAATTGATGGGACTGCATTGATTCAGATCAATGCAAGTTTAAACAAACCTAATCTGATGTTGTTGGAACATTTTTCAAAAAGCTGTTATTGCAAGGACGTTCGCTTTTGTTTTGCATTGTGGTATTCATTTGGGATATCCTGCTCCTCAGTCGACGAGGCAAGGGCCGAGATCCCTTCACCGGGAGTGACCCCTTGGACAGAAGTTTGCGTCAGGGCATTAACTTCACTATAGCCGATTACTTTTGCTTTGCATCGTGGTATTCAGTTGGAATATCCTGCACCTCATTCTACGGGGAAAGAGCCGAGATCCCTTCACCGGGAGTGACCTCTTTAGTAAAGGTTTTCGTCACTATATTTTCTAAAAAGGCTATGCAGTTCCTTCAACGATATCTAGTTCATTACGTTAAAGGTTTTTCGCCAAAAACCATTCGTAGCCCTCCGTCATTTCTTATGGGTATTATTTAGTATTCGTGCTGCGTTTGTTGACTCCGTCAAGGCGTAGTGTACGGTAGCTAAGTGGTGCTTGTTTGTTGCATAAGTGGGATTGGTTAGGACAGTCGTGCGGCCTTGTTGACTCCGTCAAGGGCACGTACGGGTGGGTTTAATGCAATCCAGATAATGACGGGTTGAACTTGACTAGGACTCTTTGATTTGTTGACTCCGTCAAGGTCACTTGAGTCCTAGGGGTAAAAATCACATCGGGAGTTTCAAAAGAACTGAAACTTGCCAGGTATGCGCATACCTTCTGGAGTGTGGTGACGTGAGTGAATTCCGTCACGTTATCATGCGATGATAGTTGGATCCCGATTCCCACTGATGAGTTGGTTTACTCCTCGGGTGATCCCGACTAATTCTTCTTTCAGGTTTGGAGGAGAATTTGAGGTACAGTGGGAGGTTTCCAGATTAGACAAAGTGATAACCATTCTGATCTAGGAAAGAGTGCACGCTGAGTGTTTCTTTTCTCTCTCTCTGGCAGCGACCATTGACCCGACCCTGGACTATGACTCAGTGACCAAGTTGACCGAACCTTCTTAACACTGGCTTTTTGGATTGTCAGAGTTGCAGACCTCATTGCCACTCCTACTTTTACCCTTTTCTCCAGGACACCCCGTATTACTACGAACGTCCACTTCCATTGGACAAAACCATCGTATGGTTATATACGAACTCGAAGGACTTCGAGGATGGTTTCTGGTTCTGGAGAAAACGGATAGGATTATTCAGTTGTCTTTTCTTTTCACCTTCTCTCAGGATGCGAGTACTCCTTGGTTTAGGAGTAGTACACCTATTACGCAAATTGGATAGTCTTCTTCCAAACCATAGGCTGGTGCCGACCGGTAGGGAATGAAGAAAACCAGTTAGCCTAAAACGGTGTACAGAAGGTATTAAGTTCAGACAAAGCAAGGGATTAGTAAGAGGGCAAAGTAAATTGCGACTGATATTCACGACCAAACCAAGTATTTCTTCGCCAATCCTAAATCACCTTTGTATTTCTCCAGGACACTCCGTATCACTACGAAGATCCCATTTTATTGGATACTCCATCGTATGGTTATATACGAACTCGAAAGGAACTAGTTCCAGTTCGGGGATGGATTCTGGTTCAGGAGAAATAGGAATAAAGTACATTCAGGTGTCTTTTATCTTCACCTTCTCTCGCATTGCGAGTGTTCCTAGGATTAGGACAGTACACCCTTTATGCTTTTTGGATAGTCTTCTTCCAAACCATAGGCTGGTGCCGAACGGTAGGGAAGGAAGAAAACCATTTGGCTTAAAGGGGTGTACAGAAGGTAATGACTAAAGACAAATAAAGGGATTTGGAGAGGTGGCAAAGAATTATACGGTTATAGTTGTGAATCTGGATAATGGTAGAGGCATTACTAGGAATACCAGGATACCCCATCGAAACATTACAATGTTTCAGTTTCAACTGTGTACTGTTAAAAGAAAACTGATTTCCCGATTAGACACTTACTCCAGGGTATGTATTTGCCAGGAATAATTCTCACATCTGTATGGTTTTACAGATGATGAGTGGGAGTAAGTTATTGGGAATTGGGTGATCATCCTCATTATATCGGGATTCGTTGTAATCGGTGATATTTGAGGAAGTCACCTGGGTTGTTTGCCGGTCGGCAAATATTTGGTTTTGAATATCCGCTGTTGTGCACCAATTTCAAATCGATATATCTGTACGTCTATTTTCATAGAGTGAGATATACTTTTTGATATTATGTCGATGACATTTACCTATATCAGTGGATGGTTAGGTAAGGAGCATTAAACAGCGGTGTAATTCTTCTTAACCATAAGTACAGTTTTCAACCTGCGACGCACAGTGAAAGAGTTGTTAGACTCAGCGGACTTATACAGAGTATTGTATGTTGTCCAATGTCCATTAGGACAGAGGGGTTGGTCCTCATACTATATTCTGTTTACTTTTAACTTCTCAAGTTCTTAGACATGTGTTTCGTAGAAACACAGGGTCTAAGTTTTGAGGAGTTATAGGTATTTGAATACAGTAGAGAACCAGGTGTAGCAAGTATCGGGATTCTTCAAAGTGATCGAAGATGTAGATACTTGTGTATGGTGTTCAGTTGATAGTAATGATGAAGACAGATTGCTTCTCTTTCAGGTTACTCATAATTGGAAGCATTCCTAAGTTGAGTAACGCTGATCGACCTCCTTCCATTTAGTTGACATGCACTGGAGATAGATGCATGATTTGAATCTGGTTAAATTAAATCAGTGCCTCTGGTTCTATATTGGATATAGAACAGTTCATATCTTAATGATGTTAAGGTACGGGGAGTTGTCCGGCTTATGCTTAAAACCAGACTCCGGATAACTCAAGGCACGTTTCTGTAATGGCTGTTTGTGGGTTGACCCAGGCTATGACGAGGGTTGACTTTCTACCATCTGGCAGATCAATAGAAATATTGTTCTAGACTCGCCACAGTTTTATTAAAAATGGATTTTTTCAAAAACAGCAGTGGGAGTATGGTAGAACTGGAAGTGATTCCAGAACCGCAAACGATTACTGAAGATTTAATAAGGAACCTAAAGATTCAATCTGATTTGACATTCCATTGGCCACTCCGCAGATAAGGTGGGTAACTTCAGGCACCCGAGAGGTACTCCGGTAGCCTCAAGGACGGTGACAGGGAAGTTCTTGTTTACCCACACTTGCCATTGTTGTTGTTCCAGGCTGCGAGACCCGGCAGGAGGATGAGTATAGCGTCGTTCTAAACTAGCTTTAGAAGTGCACGTCTATATGACTCTGGCAGAGGGTTGTCGTAGTCAGTGGGAGCAGCGGAAGCATTGGTGGACTTCATGCTTATATCTATTTATAGACTAAAGCAGATATAGCGGAGTTAGATCATCTGTTTCTGATGTGACAGTCATGGGTTTGACGTCATCAGAATAGGGGATGGATCTGTTGAGAAGGTAGTAGGAAGTGATATTCCTATACTACGATCGGTTATACTTTGGTCGTCACACAGTGTTTTCTCCACATGGGACTTGGATATTATATCAGACATACTGGTTACTAGACCTATGGTTTTAGATCTAGATTTGGGTGGTTTCCCAATCAGGGTACCTTGACAGCATTCTAAGAGTATTTAGAATGGACGACTCCTGGCATGGTAGTGTACCTGCAGGTAATGGAGTCACCCTCTCTAAAGGTGTCTTATAGACTAAAGGGGAGAGGGATACGCATGATTGACAGATCACTTGCTTAGGCAATTGAGTCAATCATGAGATGTCAAGTACCACACCAGATGTTGTTCTTGCACTAGATGCAATAAGATGATATTGATCCAATCCTGGAGGAACAGTCGGAAGCAGTTTTAGAACATAAGTGAATGTTCTAGGGATATGATAACGGCTGCCTCCTTTAGGAGACGGTTATCACTCCAGGCTTCCAAGGTGACATGGACGACAAGGAGGTTGTCAGAGTTTTAGTTCTCCCTCTGACGAGGGACAGTATTTTGGACAGATGGTCCAAGGCAATACTGAGGGTGGCATGGCGCAGGAGACTGATTAAGTTCAGTTGATGATACAGTCTAAGAAGTTTGGATTTGGTGTTCATTTATGAACTAGGTCCCATCAGACATCCAAACATTCTAAGACAGGTATTGCTCATTTCGGGAGATGGCTTTCTCCGCGAACTTGAGATATAGAGAGACATAGAAAGAAACTTCATAGCGGATCCACTTACTGAGGCTATTCCTCAAACGCAATAGTTTCGCAAACGGGTTTTGTGAGACTGACTAGTAGAGGAGTTGGGTGTTCGGTATCACACGGGCTGTGAGTATGCGACATCGCAATAATTAGCCTTGAGTGCAAGTGGGAGATTGTTGGAGTTAGTGCCCTCAGAGTCAATTATTGGATCACAGGCACGTGATTGCAATGATTGAGGGAGGACCTATCCCGGTAGGACAGTCTTACTCGAGATGATAGTATGCTATCTGGTTTATCTTTATCATCGTGTACTGCTTTAGGTGACTTGACATGTCGCTATTACACGTTGATAGAGCCCCTAGGATTCTTGCTTGACGACCAGCAGTATGATGGCGATCATATACGTGGGAGCTGGGGTCTATAAGCACATCCTTAAAAGGTCCCTAGTCGTAGGAGTTTCGAGACAGGGTATCGATACTCCATTAGTAGACTAGTGTATACAGTCGAGACCCTGACGAGGGGCGGTGGCCGGTCTCACAAGCCACTGGTGTCAGTTGGTTCACCTAAGATGTATACAGGTGCTCATTGGGTTATGAGTACACCGGACAGGACTCGCCGGGAACCTGCTAGTTGGATTTATACCAGACGTCAGATAGCAGTTCCCAGGTGACATGTGTACAGGTTAGTTCATCGACCTGAGATCATCATTTGTCTCGTGTGAGTTCCCACTATGCTTTGATTACTACCCTACCACGGCTCAAAGGAGTCGTGCAAACAGGTTTTAGTTGGGTACAGTCCCGAGCCACATGGAGGCAGTGAGCGGATCTGCAGGGGTTCGTCTCTCCCGGTATTGGGGGTGAGGTCGCGCTGTGTCTAGGAGAGCCATTACGCAAAGCCCTCGGCCGAGGCAGGAGATTTACTGGTAGGTATTCCAGTAGTATCTCAGGGCGTTCTGGGCTACACTCCGACACGACTTGTACCGCTTTTGGGGGTCTGACTTTCACCAACCCCCTAGGCCCGCCATGCGATACTCATAGACGAACGGACCGGACTGTACGGATATTGTCACTGACAGGCTCAGTTGGGTGTCGGGGTGAGCTTCCTCATCGACGTCCCTTTTGGTCAATAGCTGGTGGCCCGTCACGTATTGGCTTATACCTCTGACGTGCCAGTGGTTAAATCCACATCCATAGTATTGACGAGTCTTTAGAGTCCACCACACTTTCAGTTACTCAGCTTTCGGGCGAAACGCTGTAGAGGCCGTATGGAGATATGGCAGGGTCCGATCAGATACGTGCGGTATTGCACGGATTAGGATCGGACAGCTTTGTACTAGTGGCCGTATAGTTATATAGCAGGGTTCGATCAGATACGTGTGGTATTGCACGGATCAGGATCGAACAGATTTACTAGCCGGCTTTGGTTTAAGCCGGTCCTAGTTTAGTACAGTGTAGATTTTGTCTCATTGCATTTGTATCCGGTCGGAATACAGATGCGGGTGTGTATGCACAGTGTCGGGGTTTTCCTGTAATTTATTACGGGACCAGTTTTCTGGAGTTGCCAGTTTGCATTCCGTTCCGGCCGGTTTTCCTTTGTTCTTTCCCGGCCGGACTTTTCCGATGGAGGGGGTTATTTGCAGTTTTGCAAATAACACTTTGTGAGGGGTTTCTTTGCATATTGTTTGATTATGATAGTTTTCATATCTTTGCTCCATGCTTTTGAATTGAGTGATTTGATATAGGTATGGGTTTAAAAGTGAAAGCATGGTTGATGTTTTCATTGACTTTGGATATGGTCACCACATACTTCTCCTACACTTACCTCCCTCATATGATTTAGTTTTGTTCCCTCCACCATTCTCATTCAAGAATGGCCGGCCACTATGAGTGAGGATGAGAGAAATTTTTCATTCTTGCATGACACAAATTTCTTCATCTCATTCTTCTTGTTTTTGGAAAATTGAAAGCTCCAATTTCCTTTAACCTTATTCCTCCATCATGGCAACTCCAATACCCCAAAAAGAGACTACGTTTCTACACACCACATTCTACAGCAATTCTTGAGCATGTCGAGTTGCCGGCTTCATGCTCGAGTTGCCTCGGTATTGAGGCGGGAGCCCGTAAAAGACGAAGGCGATGTGGTGCCCTTTCCGGCGAGGAGGCGACGATGTGGAGCCAAGCTTTTCCGCGGGAGATCGGGATGATGAAGAGAAGACCGGAGGACTCGGATCACTCGGTATACTTCTTTTCCCATCTCTTGTTAGCTAGTATAGGTTAATGGTAAACGATCCGGGTAATTGTCCGCGGTAGCGCCGGTTTCCGAGTAAGGAAAATTTTTGATTCCGCATTTTGGCCTCGAGTAAGAGGCCGGGGCGCTGCCGTGGCGCAACAAAACTTACATATACCTGATCCTGCCTCGAGTTTGTCCGGATTTTGCTTTTTAACATAGGCCGGACAACCCCATATCTTAACTCGTTTAAGAGATGGTCTCTTCCCATTCCATATCTCATATGGAGTGGCAGGCACCGATTTAGTTGGAACTCTATTCAATAGATATGTGGCTGTTTCCAGCGCATAACCCCAAAAGGAGATAGGTAACTCAGCAGTGCTCATCATAGAGCGCACCATATCTAATAGGGTGCGATTCCTCCGCTCCGATACACCGTTGTGCTGTGGTGTATAAGGAGGAGTAAGCTGAGAGAGAATCCCATTCTCTTTTAGATAATCCCAAAACTCATTACTTAAGTATTCACCTCCTCGATCAGATCGAAGAATCTTAATACTTTTGCCCGTTTGATTCTCTACTTCGTGCTTATATTCTCTGAATTTCTCAAAAGCTTCAGACTTGTGTTTCATCAGGAGCACATGTCCGAATCTAGAGAGATCGTCAGTGAATGTAATGAAGTAGGAAGAACCGTTCCTGGCATGCGTAGACATGGGACCACATACATCACTATGTATCAGTCCTAAGAGTTCAGTAACTCTTTCTCCGTGTCCACTAAACGGAGCTTTGGTCATTTTTCCTTTGAGACATGAATGGCAAGTATCATAAGATGATAATTCGAACGGATTCAAATAACCATCCTTATGTAACTTAGCCAGTCGTGTCGCATTGATATGACCAAGTCTACAATGCCACAAGAAGGATTCGTTCATATCTGAACTTTTCCTCTTGTGTGTGTTTTGTATATTCAGGACGGTATTCTGATTTAGAATGAATATGACATTATGTAACGAGCCTGATGCAATCAACTTTTGATCTAGGAATATGTTCATAACATTATCCTGTACTACAAAATTATATCCCTCTTTACTCAATAAAGAAACTGATATAATGTTGCACATCATGTTCGGTATATAATAGCACTCATTTAGTATCAGTGTATTACGACTTGGTAATACGAGGTGATATTCGCCAACAGCTTTGGCTACAATACTTGCACCGTTCCCTACTTGAACGGAATGATCACCTTTTCCCAGTTCTCTACCTTTACGCAGCCCATGTAACTGTTTACATATGTGGGATCCTGATCCGGTATCTAATTCCCAGGACGTAGGGTGAACTGAGAAACAGTTCTCAATAACTAACACACCCGAAGAAGATGCATCAGCATGCATGTTCTTTTGGGCGGCGTGAGAATCCAGATATTCTCCTGTTTCCTGTTCAGTCTTATAACTCTTATAAGAAAGAACGGGTCCAACGTTCCCTTGCTCAGTACAATAATTGGGTTTAGTCAATACATCCATATTATTATCTTGATTATGGCCTGAAATGGTCGCTACCTGGAGAGAGAGAGAAGAAAACACTTTAGCGTATGCTCTTGCAAGATTAGATTGGTTATTATCTTATCTAATCAGGATGTCTCCCACTGTTTTTATCAAATCTGCCTTCAAACCCTAAAAGGTAAGATTAGCCGGGATTAATTACACCCTACAATTTCGTCAATCTTTCAGCCAGATCAGTGTCGGTACTTTGAGGGAGGTTCCCCGTGCTTTCGCACGGACCTAATTAAAGTAAACCTCATTTTCCCAGAGGCGTGACCTCGTTAACACTTTTCTAGACACCTACTTGAATGACTAATTGTCCTGTGTAAAACTCTCCCAGGAGTAACTCTTACTCGCAGTGGGTATCGGGATCCAACTATCTCATAGGAGGTATGCAATCTCATTGCAAATTTCAACACTTGAAATTCCCGATAATATTTTGCCCCTAGTGTCTTATGACCTTAACTATGGTCAACAAATCATAAGCACTAGTCAAGTTCTACCCGTCATTTCTTGATTAATTTAGACCCACCCACATGACCCTTAACTATGGTCAACAAAGTCATATGACTGTCCTAATTAATCACATCTTATGTTTTATAGGAAAACATCACTTAGCTACCGTACACTGCGCCTTAACTATGGTCAACAAACGCAGCACGAATACTAAGTACTCTATTTTCCTAAAATGACGGAGGGTTACGCAGGTTTTTCAGAAAACCCTGAGCGTAATGAACTTGATATCGTCGTAGAATCGAGTAGTTTTTGAAAAAGGAGTGTTTTTGAGGCTTTTCTTAGTTTCGCTAAAGGGGTCACTCCCGGTGAAGGGATCGTCGGCCCTTTCCTCATCGAATAAGGTGCAGGATATATCATATATACCGCTGTGCAAAGCAAAACACTAAAAGCAATCAAAAGACAAACCGAGTTTTGTAGCATCTGCCAGTTTTGCTAAAGGAGTCACTCCCGGTGAAGGGATCTCGGTCCTTTCCTCATCGAATAAGGTGCAGGATATATCATATATATCACTGTGCAAAGCAAAACTGTAGCTACCCTTTTTATAAAGTTTTGATTCTACAACATCTTTAGGTTTCTTTTCTTTTATTAATCTCATTAATAAAAATCCCATCAGCTTATGCTTCCTAAGCATCACAGAAGAAACGAAAGCATTAATATTTATATATCAGCATATATATATAGTATAAGCATTCGTCTCAGGCAGTAATATGATCTCATCACAGAACATTGCAGCAGAAGAACATATATGAAATATTGGATATACTAGGACGTCCGTGTTTTCAATACGAGCCTGTATAAAACACGGATTCCATGGTCGCGACGAATAGCCAAACCCACATCCCAAGACCCCTACGAGAGCGGCAAGTAACACTGCCAATTCTAGGGTTAGGAGACCCGGTCTCGACTCCTCGAGATGGCCTCCCACTGGACCCTAGAACCCGGTTACTTGTGCTCTCCTCCTTGGGTCTACCTAATGCGGAAAAGTAAATAATATACACTTGTGACATCAACCGCAACGAGGAAGTGCCCCAAATAAAAGAATATTACATTACAAATGAATTTTACATGAATGAAAATAAAAACCCTCATCTCACATAAAACCCCCGGCTATTCAGAACGCGACGATCCAATATAACATATCACAGCAACACATAATATCACATATCATCAACGTAAGTAAATATGCGCATCCCAATTGTCGTTGAATCATATAGCAACGAAACCGGCGATCTCACATATTATACTTACGGTCACAGAAAAGAAAGTGTAAAACTACAATATTTGGAATCCACAATCACTTTAGACATCGTAAATCCAAAATATCACATACTCCGCATTTCATGCCTAACTCTATGAATTCCACATATTGTATCACATTCCAGATAAATCGACAGTATTAAACTTTTCGAACAGATAATCAAACACCCAAAATTTCCCAAAGTGCTCAACTCTTGAGCGGAGTTCAAATAATCCCAGAATATGTCAAAGTACCAGTGATCCAGCCGTAGAAGGGTCAAGCCAACGCCTCACATATGGCACGCCGTACTGCCCCAAACCCGAAGGTTCAAAAGGCAGTTCAAGACGGTCACATAATCGAGTTAAGGTTTGTTGTCTTCTAGAGGGTCCACCGCTTAACTTGTACAATTTTTCCGAAAGATTTAAACCCGAAAAAATTTCAACACTTGAAAGTTTGCCGTACCGGGAAACAGTAAGTTAATGATATCCGTTCAAATAGTTTAACGGTTTCTAAATATCCGGAAAGAAATACGAACTTAAATATTCCGATCGAATCTACTATTACCAAATAAACCCCAGATTTAAACAATACTGGAATCACTGTTAAAAATATCCAGAAACATCAACAAGTACCTACGGACATTACCATAAAATCCATGTGTCATGATCTCACTGTTCAGCCGCGGAACCGCCGCGCAAGGCTTGCTTTCGCCGCGGTTCCGCCGCCGTTTAGTCGAATTAGGGGCTCGGGTTTTATGGTAATTCTTAGAATTCCCTGCTGATTTTTTTACATATTTTTAATTCAGAAAAATCCCAAAATTTAAAAAATTTCCAGAGAGGGGTCTTTTTGCGTCGTTTCGGGTTCGATCGGAGTTTTAATTTCGTAAACACATCGCCTAATGCTCTAGCTAGGCTCTGATACCACTGTAGGGTTCCTAGGCACTCTTGTGAAGGTTCAAAAGGCATCAAACATGCCCGGATTAAATTTTAGACGTGCCGAACAACCCAAAGCCGGGATCTTTGCTAGATTATTAGGGTTTAACATGCAAAAAGATAACTTTTATCTAAGTGTAAGGGATTACAACCTTTGTAGTCCGCTCCTTCACTTCACAAGCTCCGAGTAGAAGTCCCTTTGCCACGATCCACGATCTCCCGGACTCATGAGAGGCTCCACGACTCGAACGATCCATGCTAGCTCGAAGTATTCCAAATCTCCGATGATCTACCTTGAAGTTGCTATGACTCAAGCTTTCTCACTCAAAAGAGAAGAACACACTAATCCCATGGGCTAGATGAGATGAGGATGAGAGAGTAGTAATTTTGCTTTCTTTTTAAATCATTTTCTCATTTTATTTCATCACTTAAGAAAAACTAGCAAGCTTTCTTGAAGAAGGAAGAAGATGATAATCAAAAAGATAATGATAATCTCAAATCCTTTTGTGATGAATAGAAATAAAACATATGATTGATATATAACCATGGTCAAGGATGAATGGCTAAGAATGAGTAGAGAAACAACTAGAGTTAGGGTTTGGTTAAGTTAAAAATGTGTCATCACAAAATATCACAACCATGACAAAAAGAAAAATGCTTCTAGAAGGAACTTGAAGCATCTAACCCTAATCAAACCCTAACCTCAATTAATCATCCTTAAACATGTTTAACAATTAATCATATCATGTCACAATAATATATATCACATATATATTATATATTTGCAACAAAAGAAAATAATACAATTAACATATATCGCATATATATCAATGTATCATCCACTGAGAAAATGAAATAATAAAGCGAGCCAATATTAGATAATGTAATACAATATATCATATATATTATTACACATTAAATCATCGAATCAACACTTGATTCGACGATCCGGCTATATCGAATATTACCGACTAATATATCAAGTACCGATTCATCGAATCAACACTTGATCCGATGACCCGGTTCAAATCTAAATATCGCGAGAATATAATACGGTATCTCATATCGCATTATTCTCGGTCCTGCACATATCACATATGTGCCTCTACTCCGTTTTGCCTGAGCCAAGAAACCTCTGTGTAGGACTCTAAAGAATCGTCAATACGCCGGTAGCAGGTGATGATCATATCAAACACCCACAAGCTGCAAGCGGTCAGCTAAACGTAACAGCCATCCAGGTATTGAGCGATCAGAGGATCAACCAGCTAGCCTGTGCGTTCTCCTGTGAATCCAACCAGTAACACTCCCGTACAGTCCGGTCTGTTCGTCTGATATGTCGCATATCAAGTCTAGGGGTGGTATACGTCAGACCCCAGTAACCGATAAGTCGTGTCGATATATGGCTCATAACGGGTCGAGAAACTACTAGTAACACTTACCAGTAAATCTCTATATCAGCCCTGGCCAGGGACTTCCAGTTATAGCCAATCGAACACAGCACAACATCAACTCCCTATACCGGGAGAGACGAATCCCCTCCTATCGCTCATTTCCTCTATGTGATTCGGGACTGTACCCAAAAGCCACCGTTTTGCATGCCCTCTTGGACGTGGTAAGGTGGAAATCAAAGCACAGTGGGAATCACACAAGACTCTATGACGATCTCGGGTCTACAGACTACCCTGTACCAGTGTCACCGGAGAACTGCCATCTGACGTGTGGTATAGCACCATCTGGGAGTTCTCGGCGAGTCCGTCCAGTGTACCCAGTCTCTACTGAGCACCCGTATACCATCCTTGATGTCCAACACCGATGGATATGGGATCATCCATCGCCCATCATATGGGTCAAGATGCGTATACGCTAGTCTACTCTGGTGTATCGATGCCCTGTCTCGATATACCCTCGACTAGGAACAGTTATAGGATGTACTCATCGACTACCAAGGCCCCACTAGTATGATCTCATCATAGTCCCAGTAGTCGAGTACAGATCCTAAGGGCTTTATCAACATGTGAGAGTAAAACAGTAAACCAATAGAAGTCAACATGTTAAGATAAAGTGAAACCAAATAGCATACTATCATGACGAGTAAGAAAGTCATCTCTATATATATCCAAGCATCCATTATAATATACATCATATGTACAACAATGGCCTCTAGGGCATATACATAACTAACAGGGTCTAGGGGTGTGGGTTTGGCTATTCATCACGACCGTGGAATCCGTGTTTTATACTGGCTCGTATTGAAAACACGGACGTCCTAGTATATCCAATATTTCATATGATTCTTCTGCTGCGATATCTGTGATGCGATCATGTGATATGTTCTGTGATGGATACTGTATATTGTATATATGATATATTATATAGACGTTACTTATGTTTTACACCCGCGCTAGCCCTGCCCCGCTCTGTCTTTAGTTACCTAACCTAACGGTGCACGAGGGGACATCGAGGCGAATGCGGATGGCATAAGTGTACGTCGTATTTATCTGTGATGTTTAGGTAATTAAATGATGGGACTTCATTAATGTGATTAATGAAATAAAAGAAACCTAAGATGTTGTAGAATCGAATTTCAAAAATAAACAGGTAGCTACAGTTCTTGCTTTGCACAGAGGTATATGTGATATATCCTGCACCTTATTCGATGAGGAAAGGACCGAGATCCCTTCACTGGGAGTGACTCCTTTAGCAATAACTGGTAGATGCTACACACTCGGTTTGTCTTTTGATTGCTTTTAAGAGTTCTGCTTTGCACAGTGATATATATGATATAGCCCGCACCTTATTCGATGAGGAAAGGACCGACGATCCCTTCACCGGGAGTGACTTCTTTAGCAAAACTAGAAAAAGCCTCAAAAGCACTCCATTTTTAAAATTATTTGATTCTACAACGATATAAAGTTCATTACGCAAAAGGTTTTCTTAAAAACCTGACGTAGCCCTCCGTCATTTCAGATAAGTCCTAGTTAGTATTCGTGCTGCGTTTGTTGACTCAGTCAAGGCGTAGTGTGCGGTAGCTGATTAGTGCTTATCTGCAAAGCATATGATGCGATTGGATTAGGGTAGTCGTGCGGCCTTGTTTACTCAGTCAAGGGTCGTGCGGGTGGGTTTAATTCAATCGAGAAATGACGGGTTGAACTTTACTTGTGGTCTATGATTTGTTGACTCAGTCAAGGTCATAGATCGCTTGGGGCAAAATTATCGGGAATTTCAAGTGTTGAAATTTGCAATGAGATTGCATACCTTCTATGAGATAGTTGGATCCCGATACCCGCTGCGAGTAAGAGTTACTCCTGGGAGAGTTTTACACATTACAATTAGCCGATCAAGTAGGTGTCTAGAAAGGTGTTAACGAGGTTACGCCTCTGGGAAAACGAGGTTTACATTAATTAGGTTCGTGCGAAAGCATGGGGGACCTCCCTCAAAGTACCGACACTGGCCTGGCTGAAAGACTGGCGAACTTGTAGTGTGTAATTAATCATGGCTAGTCTTTCCTTTTAGGGTTTGAAGGAAGATTTGATAAAAAGCAATGGGAGCCATCCTGATTAGATAAAACATAACCAATCTATTCTTGCAAGAGCGCACGCTGAGTGTTTTCTTCTCTCTCTCTCCAGGTAGCGACCATATCACGCCTTAATCAAGATAATAATACGGAATATTGACCGAACCCGCTTGTTATACTGAGCTGGGGAACGTTGGTCCCGCTCCAACTTATAATTGTTATAAGACAGAGCAGGAAATTGGGGATTACCAGAATTCCCGTGCCGCCCAAACGAAGAGAGTGCATGCTGATGCATCATCTTCGGGTGTGTTCGTTACAAAGAACTGTTTCTCTGTATCCTCTACGTCTTGGGTATGTGATACCAGATCAGGATCCCAGATATGTAATCTGTTACATAGGGCTACAGCTAGGTAGAGAACTGAGAACGGGTGATAAGTTTCATGAGGCAGAAAACGGGGCAAGTGTTGTAGCCAAGTCTGTTGGTCACTGTCACCCTGTATTACCAATACATTGATTCTGAACAAATGCTATTAGATACCGATCCTGATATACAAAATCATATCTATCTCTTTATTAGTAAAGAAATGATAAAATTTTGTATAGATGGATAATGTTTTGAACATTTCCTATATCAAAAGTTGATCGGTTCAGGCACGTTATCTAAAAGCATTGATGTTCTAAATCAAACTACAGTTCTTAGTATATGGAACACACACAAGAGGAAGAGTTCAGAAATGAACGAATCCTTCTTGAGGCATTGTAGACTAGGTCATATCAATGCGACCCGACTAGCTGAAGTTACATGTAGATGCATATTTAAATTAGTTTGAATTTACATCTTATAAAACTTGCCAGTCATGTCACAGAGATAAGATGACCATAGCTCTGTTTATTGGAAACAGAAAAAGAGTTAGTGAACTCTTGGGATGATACATGTTGATGTATGTAAGATCCCCTGTCTACAGATGCCAAGACCGGTTCTTTATACTTCATTAAATTCTCTGATGATCTCTTTTGATTCAGACATATGTTCCTGTTGAAACACAAGTCAGAACCTTTTGAGATATTCATAGAATATAAGCTAGAAGTAGAGAACCAAAACAGGTATAAGTATTATGTCCTTTGATGAGATCAAGGAGGAGAATATTTGAGCACGGAAATCCTGGATTATTCTAAAGGAGAATGAGATTCTCTCTCAGCATTACTCCTCCGTATACACCATAGCACGATGGTATATCGGGACGGAGCAATCACACCGTATATGATAAGTTGTGCTCTATGATGAGTACTACTGAGTTACCTGTTTCCTTTTTGGGGGTTATGCACTTGAGAAGCTACATACCTATTGAATAGGGTTCAAATCAAATCATTTGCCTACCACTTCATATTTGATATGAAAAGGGAAGAGCCCATCTCTTAAGTTAGTTAAGATTTGGGGTTGTCCAGCCTATGTCTGAAAAGCAAAATCCGGACAAGCTTGAGGCAAGGTCTGTTATGTAGAACTGGAAAGGTTCCAGCTATACAAACTGCAGCTGATGATTTGAAAGAACCAAAGGATTCAATAGAGACCAACGAACCTCGGCCTCTCCGCCGATCTAGTAGGGTTCCTCACCCACCTGAGAGATACTTCGGTTACTCTATGACAGTGGGAGCAAGGATTGCATCATGAGATGATGACCCAACTAGTTTCGAGCTGGCCATCAGGAGTGGGACTCTGTAAGAATGGCTGGATGCTTAGCGATCTGAGATGGAATCCTTATACACCAACAAAGTATGGACTTTGGTTGCTATATCTGAAGGGTTAAATCCCCATCAGGAGCAAGTATATCTTGAGAAGATCACTTGGTGTAGATGGAAAAGTTGAGACTTTCAAAGCTAGACTTGTTAAAGTTTTTCGTCATCGACCAGGCGTGGATAATTATGAAACCTTTTCAAGTGGCTATGCTTAAGTCCATCCAGATCCTACTTGCCACGGCTACATACCATGACTACGTTATCTGGCGGTTGGGTGCCATGACTGCTTTTCTAAATGATGTTTTAGAAGAGAACGTCTATAAGTACACAGCCAGAGGGCTTCGTAGACAGTGGGAGCAGCGGAAACATGTACAAGATGCTTTATAGGATAAAGCAGGCATCGCGGAGTTGGAACATCTGTTTTGATGTGTTAGTCAAAGATTTTGACATCATCAAAATGGTAGATGAACCTTGTATAAACAAAAGGGTAGTAGGGAGTATAGTGCCGATCCTCGTAGAGTACGTGGATGACATGCTCTTGATAGGGAAGGAGTTTCCTATGCTACGCTCGGTCAATCTCCGCTTATCACAATGATTCTCCATATAGGATCAAGATGATACCTCCTAAATCCTGGGTTTTGGATCTATGAGATAGATCTAATTGGATGTTAGGATTCTCACTAGTTGTAGTGAGATGGTATCAATCGATCCTGGGGAGAATCACTGGAAAGGTTCCAGAGTGATAAGGACGACTGAAAGTCAGTCACAGGCATTGTCTTTACCCTCAGTAAAGGGACAGTATGTTGGAAGAGTTCCAAGCTAGATACCGTGGCTAACTTGATCCGATCATGCGCACATAACCGACTGGTATCATTAGTAACATCTTATCGAATCAACACTTGATCCGATAACCCGGCTATATCGCATATAACCGATCAATGTCACATCGCGAGAATCGAATACAGTATCACATACTCGTATTATTCTCGGTCCCGCACATATCTCATATGCGCTCCTATTTCGTTTTGCTTGAGCCAGGAAACCTCTGTGTAGGACTCTAAAGACTCGTCAATACGCCGGCAGCAGGTGATGATCATATCAAACACCCACAAGCCGCAAGCGGTCTGCTAAATGTAACGGCCACCCGGGTATTGAGCGATCTGAAGATCGACGAGCAAGCCCGCTCACACTCCAGTGAATCCAACCAGTAACACTACCGTACAGTCCGGTCTGATCGTCTGATATGTCGCATATCTCGCCTAGGGGTGGTAAACGCCAGACCCCAATAGCTCAATAAGTCGTGTCGATATGAGGTCTATAACTATTCGAGAAACTACTGGTAACACTTACCAGTAAATCTCAGCAACCCTGGCCAGGGATTTCCTGTTATAGCCAATCGAACACAGCGCAACATCAACCCCCTATACCGGGAGAGACGAATCCCCTCCTATCGCTCATTGCCTCCATGTGACTCGGGACTGTACCCAAAAACCACCGTTTTGCACGCCCTCTTGGACGTGGTAAGATGGAAATCAAAGCACAGTGGGAACCACACAAGACTCTATGACGATCTCGGGTCAACAGACTACTCTGTACCAGTGTCACCAGAGAACTGCCATCTGACGTGAGGTATAATACCATCTGGGAGTTCTCGGCGAGTCCGTCCAGTGTACCCAGTCTTTACTGAGCACCCGTATATCATCTCTGATGTCAAACACCAATGGATATGGGATCATCCATCGCCCATCTGTATGGGTCGAGAAGGTATACGCTAGTCTACTCTGGTATATCGATGCCCCGTCTCGATACACCCACGACTAGGGACTTTGAAGGATGTACTTATGGACTACCATGTCCCCACTAGTATGATCCGTATCATAGTCCAGGTAGTCAAGTACAGATCCTAAGGGCTTTACCAACATGTAACAGAGAGACAATCAGCATACACGTTAAGGTAAAGGATAACCAGATAGCATACTATCATGTCGAGCAAGAAAGTCCTCCCTATATATGTCCCAGCATCCACTACAATATACATCCTATGTACAGTAATGGCCTCTAGGGCATACATATAACTAACAAGATTTTAGGGAAATCTTTCCTTGTATCAAATCTTTCCATAAATTGGTGATCTTTAATCACCATTGGATTTTTAATCCAACGGTCCCCATAATCCTTTTCCATTTGGAAAGATTTAGAGAAATTTAGAATTTTAATTCTATTTTGAAATATTTTAGAGAAATTTAGAATTTTAATTCTATTAAACTGTAAGGCTTTCAAAGCCTGTCACGTGCTGGCACGTGACCCTTGGTCACGTGTGAGCACGTGTTCCCCAAATTGGTTCCTTTAACAGCCGCTTGTTTATGTTGTTGTTTTAACCATCACGTGTCAACACGTGACCATTGGTCACGTGTGAGCACGTGATACCTCATTGAGGTAACTTTTGATTTTTGATCAGGGAACAGATTTTAGAATTTAATTCTATTCATTATTTTAGAGGCCTTAAGAGCCCATCACGTGTCTGCACGTGACTCATGGTCACGTGTGAGCACGTGATGCCCCATTAGGGTCTTTTCTGAGTTTTTATTATATCTTTTAACTCCTCCAGCGGATTCTTGAAGGTCCATCACGTATGGACACGTGATGCCTCATAACTTTTGATCCCGGATGAATTATGAGGCCCATAATATATCAAATCGAAGGGTTTTTCGAGATGCTTCCAATATCATCAGAATTTAACAGTTCCTCCTTCAGGAGTTTATCAAAATACAGGCCGAAAGATACTGGTTCGCATTTTCTTAAGCGTATCGCTGCCATTTGATACCTTGGACTCTTTTGCGCAGAAATTTTTGGCGGGAACAGGGTTGCTGAGATTTACTGGTAAGTGTTATCAGTAGTTTCTCAAACTGTTATGGATCTCATATCGACACGACTTATCAAGCTACTGGGGTCTGGCGTTTACCACCCCTAGGCGAGATATGCAACATATCAGACGAAGAGACCGGACTGTACAGGAGTGTTACTGATTGGATTCGTAGGAGAATGTACAGGCTTGCTTGTTGATCTTCTGATCACTCAATACCTGGGTGGCTGTTACGTTTAGCTGACCGCTTGAAGCTTGTGGGGTTTGATATGATCATCACCTACTGCCGGCGTATTGACGATTCTTTAGAGTCCTACACAGAGGTTTCTTGGCTCAGGCAAAACGGAGTAGGAGCACATATGTGATATGTGCGGGACCGGAAATAATACGTGTATGCGATACCGTATTAGATTCTCGCGATATGAGATATCGGCCGGGTATATGTGATATAGCCGGGCCATCGGATCAAGTGTTGATTCGATGAACTGATACAAATTATATTAGTCGGTTATATGCGATATAGCTGGATTATCGGATCAAGTGTTGATTCGATAATTTAATGTATAATTATATATGTGATATATTAAGTTATATTAACTAATATAAGTTCACTAAAAGATTCTTTTTCTCACTTGGATAATACATTGATATATATGTGATATATGTTAATTGTATTATTTTATTTTGTTACAAAATATGTTATATATGTGATATATAATATTATAACAAGTTATGATTACAAATGCAACATGATTTGTGGAGATTAAACATAGTTAGGGTTTGATTTGGGTTAGCTTTTTCTTGAAGCTTCTAGAAACTTTATTTTGTTTTAAGCTAAGATATTTTGTGTTGATATTTATTAACCCAATCTAAACCTTGTAACTATGGTTTATTCTCTACATGAGTTAAGCCCATCATTCTTAACTCATGGTTACAATTGTAACCACAGCAATTTTTTTCATTATTCATCACAAAAGAATTTGCTTCTTCTTCTTCTTTCCTCTTGCATGAAAAAGCTTTCTAGCTTTCTGACATGTGATGATAATGAGTGAGAAATTGAAAACAAATGAGAGCTAAATTCCTACTTCATCATACTCATCTATTCTAACCACTTAGATTAGGCTGTTTGCGTTGCTAATACATGATTAGTGAAGCAATAGCTTGGGTTTGAGATTCTTCAAGGTAGATCATCTTAGTTGTTGAAGATTGGAAGCAAGCTTGCATCTTTCTCTTCATGGAGCCTCTCTTGAGTCCGGGTACTCGATGATCGCAGCGAAGGGATCTCAACACGGAGCTTTTGAAGTGAAGGAACGGACTACAAAGGTTGTAATCCCTAACTCTTAGATGTAAAGTTGTTTACATGCTTGTTTATCCTAATACTCTAGTTAAGATCTTGGTTAGGGTTTGTTTAGCACCCCAAAAATTTTAAAGTAGCATGATTGATGCTTGCCAAAACCTTGCTAAGGTGCTAAGCTAACCCTACAGTGGTATCAGAGCCAAGCTAGAGCATTAGGCGATGTGTAGACGAAGTTAAAAGTCCGATCAAACCCCGAAATATGTTTTTGGACCCCCTCTCTGGAAATTTTGTAAAAAGATAGTTTTTTCCGTATTAAAAATACTCAGAAAATTAAGCAGGTGATTCTATAGATATCTGTGAAGTACGACACCCTAACTCAATCACTTCACCGAGGAACCGCGGCCAAACCAAGCAATTGGAGCCGGTTCCATGGCCGAACATAATGATTAAGGGATCGTACTTTAACAGTACATCCATAGGTATTACTATATGCTTCTGGGAATTTTTAATATTACTCTAGTGTTGAGTTTTCTGGAGATCTAAAGAATTCGTTGATTCGATCAGAAAGTTTAACATCGTTTAGTTTCTTCCGGGTAATTTAGAACGTGTTAAAAGGTTCGAACGGATATCAATAACTCACTTTTTCCCCTGTCGGAAAATTTCCAAGTGTTGGATTTTTCCTTAGTTAAAGAACGTTCAAAGTCGTGCAAATAACGCGGTGGACCCTCTAGAAGAACACAAACCTTAACTCGATTATGCGACCGTCTGAACCGCCTCTAAACCTTAGGGTTTGGGGCAGTACGGCGTTGCCACATGTGAGGCGTTGGTTTGACCCTTCTACGGCTGGACCATTAGTACTCTGGCATGTGATGGATGCTTTTAAACTAAGTTCAAGTGTTGAGCAAAAAGGAAAATTTTGGGTGTTTGTTTATTCGATCGGAAAGTTTAACATTGTCTATTTATCTGAAATGTGATACAATATTTGGAATCCACAAGTAGTTATGAGATAACTAATTTGAATGTTATAAATCTAGCAGTTTAGTCTCATTTGATCGGTTGCTACGTGATTTTGATGTGATCAAAAGTCTGTCGCAATCACGTAGCGTACGCGGATACTCGCCGAGTAAACTTAATAGATAGCCACGCCCCATAGCCCCGACCAAGTGACTGTAGGAGAACCCCATCGCCAAAAGCATCCGTTCGGGTGCTCGCGGCAGCGGTGTTCTGCCTTAGTGCACTTCGTCGACGGCATCCGGGGGTGCAGCCGTCTACTAAAGTTTCTGACGAGCATTCGATCAGGATGTCGGGAATCTTGTTGAATTGCCCGACTAGATATTGAAAAGTGTTTTCGAGATCGAGACTAAAATGTGGGGTAAATAATTGTTATGTATGAGATGTCTAAGGAATTCATTTGGTTAAGCATGAGATGTCTAAGGAGGTTGCGGATTCCAACTGTTGTAGTTTTACACTTTCTTTTCTGTGACCATAAGTGTAATATGTGGTGTATCGCCGGTTTCGTTGCTATACATCAACGACATACGTTGATGACATGTGATGTTATGTGTTGCTGTGATATGTTATATTGGATCGACGCGTTTTGAATAGCCGGGGATTTTATGTGAGATGAGAGTTTTTCATTTTCATTCATTTAAAATTCATTTGTATGTAATATTCTTTTATTAGGGCACTTCCGGGTTGAGGATGATCTCACCATTGTATATTATTTATTTTTCCGCATTAGGATAGACCCAAGGCGGGGAGCACAAATAACCGGGTTCTAGGGTCTAATGGGAAACCATCTCGAGGAGTCGAGACTGGGTGTCCTAACTCTAGAATTGGTAGGGTTGCTTGCCGCTCTCGTAGGGGTCTAGGAGTGTGGGATTGGCTATTCATCGCAACCGTGGAATCCGCGTTTTATACAGGCTCGCATAAAACACGGAAATCCTAGTATATCCAATATTTCATATGTTATCTTCTGCTGCAATGTTCTATGATGAGATCATATTACTGCCTAAGACGAATGTTTATATTATATATATGTGATATATGTTATATTGCTGATTTCGTTTCAAATGTGATACTTGTGAAGTATAATAAAATGGGACTTCATTAATGAGATTAATGAAACTAAAAAAAAACTAAAGATGTTGTAGAAACTTGTCTAAAAAACTGGTAGCTCTAGTTCTTGCTTTGCATAGCGGTGTTTCTTGTAGAACATCCAGCACCTTATTCGATAAAGAAAGAGCTGAGATCCCTTCACCGGGAGTGACCTCTTTAGCGAAACTAGCAGATGCTACAAACTCGGTTTGTTTTTGGATTGTTTTTATAGTTTTTGCGTTGCATAGTGATATTTGTGAAATATCCTGCACCTTATTTGATGAGGAAAGAGCCGAGATCCCTTCACCGGGGGTGACCACTTTAGCAAAACTAGAAAAGGCCTCAAAAACATTCCATTAAAATAACTCGATTCTACAACGATATCAAGTTCATAACGCAAAGGGTTTTCTTAAAGACCTGTTGTAGCCCTCCGTCATTTCAGATAAGTACTTCATAGTATTCGTGCTACGTTTGTTGGCTTTCGTCAAGGCGTACTATGTGGTAGCTATTTATGCTTATCTGTATAAGCATATGATGCGATTGAGTTAGGGTGGTCGTGCGACTTTGTTGGCTTTTGTCAAGGGTCGTACGGGTGAGTTTAATTCAATCGGGAAATGACGGGTTGAACTTGACTAGTAACCTATGGTTTGTTGGCTTTCGTCAAGGTCATAGGATGCTAGGGCTAAAATATTATCGGGAATTTCAAGTGTTGAAATTTGCAATGAGATTGCATACCTTCTATGAGATAGTTCGATCCCGATACCCGCTGCGAGTAAGAGTTACTCCTGGGAGAGTTTTACACATTACAATTAGCCGATCAAGTAGGTGTCTAGAAAGGTGTCAACGGGGTTACGCCCCTGGGAAAACGAGGTTTATTTTAATTAGGTCCGTGCGAAAGCGCGGGGAACCTCCCTCAAAGTACCGGTACTGGCCTGGCTGAAAGATTGGCGAACTTGTAGAGTGTAATTAATCCCGGCTAGTTTTTCCTTTTAGGGTTTGAAGGAAGATTTGACTAAAACAGTGGAAGACATCCTGATTAGATATATTAATAACCAATCTAATCTTACAAGAGCATACGCTGAGTGTTTTCTTCTATCTCTCTCCAGGCAGCGACCATGTCACGCCTTAATCAAGATAATAATATGGATGTATTGACCGAACCCGCTTATTATACTGCGCTAGGGAACGTTGGTCCCGCTCCAACATATAATTGTTATAAGACAGAGCAGGAAATAGGGGATTACCAGAATTCCCGTGCTGCCCAAACGAAGAAAGTACATGCTGATGCATCTTCTTCGGGTGTGTTCATTACCGAGAACTATTTCTCAGTATCCTTCACGTCCTGGGTATGAGATACCGGATCAGGATCCCGCAAATGTAATCTGTTATATGGGCTACAGAGAGGTAGAGAACTGAGAATGGATGATAAGTTTCAAGAGTTGGAAATGATGCAAGTATTGCAGCCAAGTCTGTTGGTAGTTATCACCCTGTATTACCAGAATACATTGATTCTGAACGAATGTTATTAGATACCGAACCTGATATACAACATCATATCAGTCTCTTTATTTAGTAAAGAAGGATATAATTTTGTATTGTTGGATAATGTTTTGAACATTTCCTATATTAAGAGTTGATTGGTTCAGGCACGTTATCTAAAAGCATAGACGTTCTAAATCAAACCACAGTTCTTAACGTACAGAACACGAACAAGGGGAAGAGTTCAGAAATGAACGATTCCTTCTTAAGGCATTGTAGACTAGGTCATATCAATGCGACCCGACTAGCTGAAGTTACATAAATATGCATATTTAAATTAGTTTAGATTTACATCTTGTAAAACTTGCCGGTCATGTCACAAAGATAAAATGACCACAGCTCCGTTTATTGAAAACGGAGAAAGCGTTAGTGAACTCTTGGGATTGATACATGATGATGTATGATAGTCCCATGTCTACATATGCCAGGACAGGTTCTTTGTACTTCATAACATTTACTGATGATCTCTCAAGATTCAGACATAGGTTCCTGTTGAAACACAAGTCCGAAACTTTTGAGATAATCACAGAATATAAGTTATAAGTAGAGAACCAAAAACGGATATAAGTACTATGTCCTTTGATGTGATCAAGGAGGAGAATACTTGAGCACAGAATTCCTGGACTATTCTAAAGGAGAATGAGATTCTTTCTCAGCATTACTCCTCCGTATACACCTCAGTACGTCGGTGTATCGGGGCGGAGCAATCACACCCTATGTGATATGGTGTGCTCTATGATGAGTACTACTGAGTAGCCTATTTTCTTTTAGGATTATGCACTTGAAAAGTTGCATACCTATTGAATAGGGTTCCAACCAAATCAGATGCCTACCACTCTATATGTGATATGGTATGGAAAGAACCCATCTCTTAAAGATGTTAAGATTTGGGGTTGTCCGGCCTATGTCAAAAGCAAAATCCGAACAAGCTCGAGGCAAAGTCAGTTCTGTAGAAGTTTGTTGGATATCCCAAGCATTAGCAAGGGAATATCTTCTACCAAACTGAGGAACAAAAGATGTTTTGTTTTCTCAGCATGCCACCTTTGTGAAAGGGTATTTCTTGTGAAGAAATTAGTGGTCATGAGGTAGAACTGGAAGGAGTTCCAGCTATACAAACTACAGCTGATGATTTGGTAGAACCGGAGGATTCAATAGATCCCAACGTACCTCAGCCTCTCCGCCGATCTAGTAGGGTTACTCATCCACTTGAGAGATACTTCGGTTTCTCTATGACAGTGGGAGCGAGGATTGCATCATGAGATGATGACCCAACTAGTTTCGAGCAGGCCATCAGGAGTGGGGGGACTCTGTAAGAATGGCTGGATGCTTAGCGATCTGAGATGGAATCTTTATACAGCAACAAAGTATGGATTTTGGTTGCTTTATCTGAAGGGTTAAATCCCCATCAAGAGCAAGTATATCTTGAGAAGATTACTTGGTGTACATGGAAAAGTTGAGACTTTCAAAGCTATGCTTAAGTCCATCCAGATCCTACTTGCCACTGCTACATACCATGACTATGATAATTGGCGGTTGTGTGTGATGACTGCTTTTCTAAATAGTGATTTGGAAGAGAGCATCTATAAATACACAGCCAGAGGGCTTCGTAGACAGTGGGAGCAGCGGAAACGTGTGCAAGATATTTTATGTGATAAATCAGGCATCGCGGAGTTGGAACATCTGTTTTGATGTAGTAGTAAAAGAGTTTGACTACATCAAAATGGTAGATGAACCAAGGATGTACAAAAAGGTAGTAGGGAGTATGGTGGTGATCCTCGTATAGTACGTGGATGACATACTCATGATAGGGAAGGAGTTTCTTATGCTACGCTCGGTCAATCTCCTCTTATCACAATAATTCTCCATATAGGATCAAGGTGATACCTCCTAAATCCTGAGTTATGGATCTATGAGATAGATCTAATTGGATGTTAAGATTCTTACTAGTTGTAGTGAGATGGTATCAATCGATCCTGGAGAGAATCACTGAAAAAGTTCCAGGGTGATAAGAACGACTGAATGTCAGTCGCAGGTATTGTCTTTACCCTCAGTAGAGGGACGGTATGTTGGAAGAGTTCCAAACTAGATACCGTGACTTACTAGACGATTAAAGGAAAGATACATCATTACCAAGGATGCTACCAAAGAGGCATTCTGGATATATATGAGTTCATGAGATGAATTTCGTTCTTACCATTGTGTGACAATGGAGTTGTGGCTTAGGCCTAGGAACCCCCGTCCCATCAGAGATCCAGACATATTCTTAGGCAGTATCACCTGATTATGGAGATGGTTGATCTCTAGGGAGATCGAGGTTAGGAGAGTAGACACAGAGGAAAACAGTGCGGATCCACTCACAAAGGCCTATTTCCCAGTAGAGACTTTTATGGGATGGTTGAGTATGAGATACTTCAACCACAGCTGATTGTTGGGTATGCGATACCACAACAGATGGCCCTAGTGCAAGTGGGAGATTGTTAATGATATGTATGCCCTAGAGGCCGTTACTGTACATACGATGTATATTGTAGTGGATGCTTGGACATATATAGGGAGGACTTTCTTGCTCAACATGATAGTATGCTATCTGGTTGCCCTTTATCTTAACATGTACTCTGATTGTCTCTATGTTACATGTTGATAAAGCCCTTAGGATGAGTACTTGACTATCAGGACTATGATGCAGATCATACTGGTGGGGACAGTGTAGTCGCTAAGTACATCCTTCAAATGTTCCTAGTCGTGGGAGTACCGAGACAGGGCATCGATACTCTAGAGTAGACTAGCATATGCGCTTCTTGACCCATATGATGGGCGATGGATGATCCCATATCCATTTATGTTTGACATCAGAGAAGGTATACGGGTGCTCAGTGGAGACTGGGTACACTGGACGGACTCACCGAGAACTCCCAGATGGTATTATACCTTACGTCAGATGGCAGTTCTCTGGTGACACTGGTACAGGTTAGTCTGTAGACCCGAGATCATCATAGAGTCTTGTGTGATTCACACTGTGCTTTGATTTCCATCATACCATGTCCAAGAGGGCATGCAAAAAGGTGGCTTTTGAGTACAGTCCCGAATCACATGGAGGCAATGAGCGATAGGAGGGGTTTCGTCTCTCCCGGTATAGGGAGTTGATGTTGCGCTGTGTTCGATTGGCTATAACTAGAAATCCCTGGTCAGGGTTGCTGAGATTTACTGGAAAGTGTTATCAGTAGTTTCTCGAACTGTTATGGACCTCATATCGACACGACTTATCAAGCTACTGGGGTCTGGCGTTTACCACCCCTAGGCGAGATATGCGACATATCAGACGAAGAGACCGGACTGTACAGGAGTGTTACTGATTGGATTCGCAGGAGAATGTACAGGCTTGCTTGTTGATTTTCTGATCGCTCAATACCTGGGTGGCTGTTACGTTTAGCTGACTGCTTGCAGCTTGTGGTGTTTGATATGATCATCACCTACTGCCAGCATATTGACGATTCTTTAGAGTCCTACACAGAGGTTTCTTGGCTCAGGCAAAACGGAGTAGGAGCACATATGTGATATGTGCGGGACCGGGAATAATACGTGTATGCGATACCATATTAGATTCTCGTGATATGAGATATCGGCCGGGTATATGTGATATAACCGGGTCATCGGATCAAGTGTTGATTCGATGAACTGATACAGATTATATTAGTCGGTTATATGCGATATAGCCGGATTATCGGATCAAGTGTTGATTCGATAATTTAATGTATAATTATATATGTGATATATTAAGTTGCATTAACTAATATAAGCTCACTAAAAGATTCTTTTTCTCACTTGGATAATACATTGATATATATGTGATATATGTTAATTGTATTATTTTATTTTATTACAAAATATGTTATATATGTGATATATAATATTGTAACAAGTTATGATTACAAATGCAACATGATTTGTGGAGATTAAACATAGTTAGCGTTTGATTTGGGTTAGCTTTTTCTTGAAGCTTCTAGAAGCTTTATTTTGTTTTAAGCTAAGATATTTTGTGTTGATATTTATTAACCCAATCCAAACCTTTTAACCATGGTTTATTCTCTACATGAGTTAAGTCCATCATTCTTAACTCATGGTTGCAATTGTAACCACAACAATTTTTTTTCATTATTCATCACAAAAGAATTTGCTTCTTCTTCTTCTTTCTTCTTGCATAAAAAAGCTTTCTAACTTTTTGACATGTGATGATAATGAGTGAGAAATTGAAAACAAATGAGAGATAAATTCCTACTTCATCATCCTCATCTATTCTAGCCGCTTAGATTAGGGTGTTTGCTTTGCTAATACATGATTAGTGAAGCAATAGCTTGGGTTTGAGATTCTTCAAGGTAGATAATCTTAGTTGTTGAAGATTGGAAGCAAGCTTGCATCTTTCTCTTCATGGAGCCTCTCTTGAGTCCGGATACTCGATGATCGCAGCGAAGGGACCTCAACATGGAGCTTTTGAAGTGAAGGAACGGACTACAAAGGTTGTAATCCCTGACTCTTAGTTGTAAAGTTGTTTACATGCTTGTTTATCCTAATACTCTAGTTAAGATCTTGGTTAGGGTTTGTTTAGCACCCCAAAAATTTTAAAGTAGCATGATTGATGCTTGCCAAAACCTTGCTAAGGTGCTAAGCTAACCCTACAGTAGAGTACAGTTTGAGTTCACTTCCACTGGGGGATAGCTTGCTCATGTCCGCGATCGTCCACTTCTACTAGATCGTATTCGTGAGGCACAGCCCGCCGATGCCCGTTTTTCTGAGATTCTTGAGCATGTTCGGCAGGGTAAAGATTCGGAGTTCTTGATTGATGACCAGGGTGTGCTACGTTTCGGGACTCGTTTGTGTGTACCTGATACCGATGGGTTGAGAAGCGAAATCCTAAAGAAGGCACATCAGTCAGCTTTTAGTGTTCACCCAGGTTCCACCAAGATATATCGTGACTTGAGAGATATCTACTGGTGGGCAGGGATGAAGAGTGATGTTTTGGATTTCGTTTCAAGATGCCTGACTTGTCAGCAAGTCAAGGCTGAGCATCAGAGACCAGCAGGAGAGTTGCAGCCTTTACCCGTTCCGGAGTAGAAATGGGAACAGATCTCCATAGATTTCGTTGTGGGTCTACCCAGGTCCAGTCAAGGGTATGACTCCATTTGGGTAATTGTTGACCGGTTGACAAAAGTGGCTCACTTCCTTCCAGTGAAGACCACTTTTGGTTATGCTCAGTATGCTCAGTTGCACATTGATGAGATTGTGCATTTGCACGGCGTTCCCACATGCATTGTATCCGACAGGGGCAACCAGTTCACTAGCCGTCTTTGGCAGAAACTTCAGGAAGTTTTGGATACCCGTTTGAGTTTTAGCACCGCTTTCCATCCGTAGACCGATGGTCAGTCAGAGTGGACTATACAGACTCTGGAGGATATGCTTCGTGCGTGCGTGCTTGATTTTGGTGGCGGTTGGGATCATCACTTGCCATTGATAGAGTCTCATACAATAACAGTTATCAGGAAACGATTCAGATAGCACCTTTTAAGGCTTTGTATGGTAGAAAGTGTCGATCGCCAGTCTGTTGAACCGAACTCAACGAGAGCGGGATTTTAGGACCCCAGCTAGTTCAAAAGACTACGGAGAAAATTCAGTTGATTCAGGATAGGATGAGAGCAACCCAGTGCAGACAGAAGTATACCGACCGTCGTTGTCGCAGGCTTGAGTTCGTAGTGAGGGATCATGTATTCCTACGGATTTCTCCGATGAAGGGCATGATGAGATTTGGGAAGAAAGGGAAGCTTAGTCCTAGATTTGTAGGTCCTTTCGAGATCCTTGAGCGAGTTGGTACCGTTGCCTATCGTTTGGCACTTCCGCCCAGTTTTCCAGATGTTCACCCCATATTCCATGTATCGATACTTCGCAAATACCTTCAAGACCCTTCTCACATGATTCAGCACCAGACCGTTTAGCGAGAGCGCGATCTTTCGTTCACCGAGCAGCCGGTAGTTATATTGGATCGGCAGGTGAAGAAACTTCGGTCAAAGGTCATGCCATCTGTGAAGGTTCTTTGTCGTAGCCCGAATAATGAAGAGCTCACTTGGGAGGCCGAGAGAGAGATGTGGAAGAAATTCCCTCATCTCTTTGAAGGTAAGCATAGTAAGATTTTTAAATTCGGGGACGAATTTCTTTAAGGGGGAAGATTGTAATACCTTAGAATGCGATTAGTATTAACTATGCGATAATGCAGATTTTTAGTAAAAATTTTACCAAAATAGTTTTCAAATATTTTATAAAAATTAATTAATATTTTATTAATATTTATTTTGGGATTGCACACACATGTGCATGTTAATCTAGGGTTAATTAGGGTTAACCATGCTTAAGTAGCCATGGCACCCTAACCTAAATGTTATGCCATTTGTTTTATGTAATTATCAAAATTAATTAGTTTTCAAAATAAAAAAGGTTTTTGAAATCAGTTGACTTGAGAGAAAGAGAGAGAAGGTTGACAATGGCATCATGAGGCATGGGCAAGCGTGGCTTGCATTTAATGAGGAGAGAGAAGGGGAGGGGCATGGCTCATACTACTCTCACCCCCTCATTCCCTCACCCTCACTCATACACTCCCTCACTCTCACTCACATTCTCTCATTCACTTATCATTTTCTCCTCTTCATTTTTCATCACCCTCACACCCTCAACTGAAACCCTACCCAAAACCTTTACAAATCCTCACAAACCCTAACCAAATCTCCACTTTAACTCACTAAAACCCTTCACAAAGCCAAGTTTAGCTACTAAGATCACTTGGAGCATGGAAAGCTAGGGTCTTGAGCAAGTGTGGATAGGTAACGATCTCTCACTGTTAATTAGGTTCTTTTATTGTTGTGTAGCTTAGTAGTCGTTGTTTAGAACGATAAAGATGTAGTTTTGAGCAAATATCGTATTTTTAGTGTCGTTTTGGAGTGTCTGTAATCTGCTATGACCACGAGTGTTCACTGGAAAATCTAACAATGTATTAGTGTTTTGTTATATACCCTGAGTGTTCACCTGAAGCACGAACCCCACTTGACCTGTTTTGGCCGGCGACACGAGAGCAAAATCCGGCGAGCTCGGGTGTTTGGGCGACTGGAGTGTTGTGATTTTGTGGGTAGTTGTCTGCAGTTGTTTTAGAGTGTTTGGTACTGCTAGATTTTTAGGCTTTGACAGTAGGTAAAATCTGGGATCAAATTGCTAGTTTTTAGTGTTTCAACTACACGCATTACGATATCCGACACGGTTCGCATTGTTTGTGTAGCTTGCTGCACTTAGGGTTGTTTTAGATTGTCGCTACACTTGTTAGCCACTAAGAGAACACTTTACAGGGTGTTGGAGTCGGTGAGTCGATTTTAACGTAGTTTGTACGTATTATTGGTCGATTTCTAAGTTGCACTTGCTATGTTTTGTGTGATATTAGGAGCGAGTGCGGGGACTTCGGACGCCACAAAGAAAGGAAAGCAGGTGGTCGGATTTACCTAGCTCGAGATCATCGGTGAGTAGATTTAACATCTACGGGAAAATCGCCCGTATGGCTTTATGCGTCAGGGCTAGATATGATATTATAACCGCATGTTTATATTCATACATGTTGATTGTGCATAAGTATCATTGCATACCATTACTTGTTGTGCCTTGACTTAATACTTAGTGGACACTGCACCATTACTGACAGTTCATGTTGCACGAGCACTAAATTGAATGCTACACCCACACCGTCGGTAATTGCCATGACACGCACAACCTATACACATATACGGTATTGTGTTGTTATTGACATTGAGACATTGATGCTTGTTCTATTGCGCTTATGAAATGCATCGTGCATACATAGCTACATGTACACCTTTACATGATGTTGCATTTAACTTTGGAGAAATTGGGAAGCGCATGATATATTTAAAAACTGGATTCATTTAAAAGAGAGGTTTTCCCTTGATATATGCATATGACTGTTCTATGTTGCATACATCATATTTCATGGATTTATGCATTGAGATACGGATTTCATGTGATTTATGGATTTGAGAACCGTGGGGATATTTCAAGAAAGTATGTAATGTTTTGAAAACCCGGTTTCTCTTGACATGATATTTTGATGCGTCCACCATGAGTTTTCTCGGTTCTGAGAGCTTGTGTGAGTATACCCGATTCAAGGAGCGGTAGGCACCGTCTACGGGTACATGGTGGACCCGGTGAGGTACCCCGAGGCAAGAAGACTCGTATATTTAGGAGGTGAGCCTGGAAGGGGAGCATTACCTGGCGGTGATAGTTTATACCGGCGGTTATTCGGAGGATACCGACCGGAGTCGTGAGATGATATGGGCCGACCCGGACTGACGGATCCCGAGTTATATGGATTTATGTGTCGATGTTGGACACGAGTATTTCATGATGTTTCGAGTGTCGATATTGGGTACTCAGGTTCCATAAGATTTACAGATATGTGGGCCGATCAGAGTAACAGCGCCTGAGGTATTGGGATTTGGGGTGTCGTTGATGGACACCGGTTTTTCCACGATGATGATTCATTGATGATGATATGTTTTATCCCATACTCAGTATTCATTTGATATGCATTTCTTCATGTATTTTTAGTACCTGATAGAGTACCTTTCATGATTGTTGCATATCCATATTACCATATTGATACTATCATATTGTATGCGATTGATTATCGCTGTACGTGCATACCTGCGATTACCTGTACGATGTTACTTACTATTCACGAGTTGGCAACTCACCCCCGTTGTGCCACAGTGTTTTGCAGGCTTGACCCTCAGAGTAGTCGCTGCAGGGCTGCTTATTGTATCTTTTTCAGCGGACACCGCTATGGTTGGCTGTAAGCCTTTTGCTATAGGTGGGTTGCGGTTATCCGATTTATATCCATTGTATCTCTTATTGTATCTAGTACTCTCCATCTACCATTTCCATGTATTGACTTAGAGATGAGTTGTGAGGATCGATATTGTATTATTTTGTGACTCTGGGTGTCGAGCTCATGTGAGCCGGCTTTTATTATGTAGTTTTATCTCTTTATGTTGTTTTCATTATATTGTCTATTTCTTCACTACGGCCTCGTATATTTATTCTTGTGGTAGTTGTTTCCGCCTTTGGGCATGATTTGGTCCCGTTTGGGGATGCTTTACTTATATTATATGTTTGTACCCATTTCGGGGCTGGTTTTTACAAAGGAGGTGCTGCTGAAATTTTTAAGAAAATAAACTTAAGTTTAAAGATTTTTACTTGAGATTTCCAAATGTTTTTAACAATGCTTTTATCACTTACTATTTTTGATGGTTTAGATTTTTGGGTTTTCGGCTTACTTAAATTGCGTTACTCCTGTTGACGTCACATGGTTTAAGTGCCGGTCACGTTCCAAATTTTGGGTGGTGATAGTTGGGCAGCCTTCAAAGCAAGTTCATGGGTTGGGAAATCCCCTGTAACGAGTGCAGCTTGGATTTCAGGGTCCAACCCCTGGAGGAATCGTCATGTCCGGATCTCAGCAGTGGGAATAAGATGTGCAGCAAACCTGTTATGACCTTGTGTTAGTAGTGTAGTGAATGAGATCATAAAATTGAATTTAAGACTATATCTCACCTGCTGAGCATGGTAAACTCAGAATCATATTCATCCACTGACTTGACCCATATCGAGCCTTACTGTAAATGGATGAACTGCTGCTCCATGTCAAAGCGAGCAGTCTCTGGGAAATACTTGGCATCGAAGAGGTCTCAGAATATTCTCCATTCTATCGGTTGCGCGAGACGGCTCTACTCAGCTTTCCACCAAACTCTGGCGTTATAGGTCAGTTGCAACATAGCAACTCTCACCCAGGCTATATCTGGCACTTGAGCCGATGCCAGATCGTCCTCGATCGCTTGAGCCCATTCTTCTGCCTCAAGATGGCTCTCCTTACCCGAGAAGTTCTTTGGGTGCAGTGCCCGAAACTGCTTAACTTCGAGTGCTTCAATTTTGGGGCGGTGTATAAGGATAGCAGTCTGCTGCTGCTGACCCTCCAATAGGCTCTTGATAGTCTCAAAAAGTACCGTTTGCTCATTGATAGGAGCAGCAATGGTAGGTGGTGGTGGTAGTGTGGGCGGTGGAGTATTGCCGTTGGCGTTTGTGCTGGTATTATTCGAAGAGTCCATCACCTTAATATAAAAGATAGGTTAGGATAGATTCAAGGAATTTGAAATGCAAGGAATGTAAATATTTGTTGAATTCATTAATTCTTGTGGTTTATTATTTACAACTTCATGCAGAACTGACCTGTATGGGCCATCAACAAAACCTGTCATGCTCCGCTTCCCAGTAGACGGAAACAGTGATGTGGCAAGCTCGCGGCATATTTATCCAGAGAAGGTCATTCCCTAAATAAATATACTAAGCGTATTGAAATAATAATACATAATACAAGAATGAATGGAGACTGTAAAAATTTTCAACAAATATGTTTATTTACATTACAAGTACATGAGTTTCAACTGGAAAGTAAATACAATAAAGAAAAATGCCTAAACATGTGGCATACATAAGCTGAATAAAAAGTGAAACTAAACTAATCCTGAGGAGCAATCCAGTTGTAGTCTTCCTCTGTAGCCTCCACTTCCTCCGTCTCGACTGTATCTGACGAACATTCCAAGAAAACAAGCGTGGGTGGAATGCACTTCAGCCAACTAGCACTCGGTAAGTCCCAAGGATAAAGTAAGAATAAAAGAATGACAAGTGTAGAACTTATATATATATATATATATATATATATGATGAGTAAAAATATATGTTCATGGGTAAATATGTACTATAAGTCTCTATGGTCACCATGTTAACGTTAAGTTCCAAGTATGAATGTAAATACAGTCGTAGAAGTATTCACGAGCTCAAGAGTGGGGCCCCAGGAGCAAGAAAACACGGGCCCATTTCATGTGTTAGCATCGGGACTCTAGGCTGTGGATGAGTTAGCCCAACTGATATTTGAGTAAAATAAAAAAAATGTCAATACGGGACTTCTGAAACTCCGTTGGATTCACACAAGAAACTATCCCAAACACCCCGAATATAAATAGTTTATAACTGTATAATATACTTAATTAAATTGAATGATTGGTTTTAACATGTCTTGATCAAAACCATAGATTGCAAAAGGTATAGAATGAAGTCGAGTGGGTCGAGTAAAATGTGAGTCATGTCAATTGCAATCTTGGTTCGAGTCAAATTAGTTCGAGTAGATTGGGTTCGAGTTCATGTTCAGGTTTAGATTCGAGTTAGGTTAGAGTTCGAGTTTGCGTTCGAGTTCGAGTTTAAGTTTAGATCCGGGTTATAGTCTTTTTCATATGAATTGATTTTAACTGTTAAAAATCTTATGTTCGGGAGAAATCAGCAACTGCTACACACGGACAGCAGAATTTGTGTCTTTTTCCAAGACAATTTTCATTGATAACCCCGTTAAGTTGTCTAACCTGAATAAGCAAGCACTCACTTTCTCGGGCTCCTTGGAGCTCAAAAGAAATGATACCGCTTAAACCTATATTAATCTAGAGTCCTTAATATTTATTATTATTTGTTTACATTGTTTTATTTCTCGAGGGGTTTTTATGAAAAATATATTAATATTGTTTAAAAATAACCTCGATGGTGATTTATAATATTTAGGGTTTTCATGAACATGTATTTTAATTATTGTGGTATTTTAATGATAAAACCTAGCTTTTAAAAGTTTATGATACTTTTATAAAAACTACTACTTTTGGAAAAACTTGTTAGTATTTTATTAAAATTCTAATCTTTAATTTTAAAAATATAGTTTCATAATATATTTTTATTAAAAATACGAATTCGTAGTTTTATAAAATTTTCCAAAGTTTAGTTTTGTTTAGAAAAGTCGTATTTCTTAAAACCCGTATTTTTATTTCCTTTCGAGACCGAATACTCCGTGAGGAGTTCTGCATCTCGCTCTGTTATCCCAAGGATGTACGATAATCTGCACCATCCATTGGCGGGTCCCCTAACGAGAGTTGTAAAGGCGTAATTTCCAAGGATTTAAAAATATTGATTGAAATAAACCCGTTTTGAAACAATGTGGTATTTTATTGTAAAACCTATTCTTTAAATAACCCCTATATTTAGAACTTCGTGCTATGAAACCATAATGTGCGTGTGGGGTAGGTCGTTACCCCGTGAATGATCTAAAGGGATATACTCTAGTTATTAGAAAACGGTTATATTAAAGTTCATGGTATTTTAATGAAAAGTTTGTTATATGATTATTGAACATGAAAATTTTATTAAACTAAAAGCTAAATGATTGTAAATAAGGTTACGAGTGGTGTAAGAATGTTAGTTTGGCCTATTTTGCTTAATAAGTGGAGTACAATTGTTAAAAATAATAATATATCGGAGTTAACTCCACTTTGTCGATGTATTTTTAGAAGACGATTTGAGATGAAAGAAATAGAGAGAAAACAGACTTACTGGTTGTGTAGGGCTAGGAAGAGGGTAAGGAAGAGAGTGGGGGTCTTGGTCTCGTCGGAGATGTTCCGGTCGTCGGAATTTGATCACTACTCCTTTCGGCTTGCTTAACTCCACTTGAATAGTCTTAACCCTTCTTGAACTTAGAGAATTTTGAGGAAATTTTCAGAATAGAGGAGATCTATGGCATGGGGTGGTATTTATAGGGTAAAAATAAGATAGGGTGTGAAATAAAATGAATTAAAATGAATTTAATGGTGTTAATTAGGGATTTGAAGAGTCTCTATTTGATTGCAGGAAAATCAAACAGTGCAGGGGAGTTGAAGGGGGGTGTGTGCAAAGCACGGAGATTTTTAGAGGCATCGGGACCGTCAGCGGCGGCCAAAGGGGGGAAATGGGCAGTCGGATTTGAGTGTTTTGCCTCGAGATTCATGCCACGTGTTTAGATGTGTGTTTACTCATCTTTGCGCCTGTTTGATTTTTCTGAAACTTTTCGTTTCTCCATTAATTGCACGTGCAACTCTTGGGCTTCCGAAAAATTAAAAAGAAAAAATCTTTAAAAATAATTGGGACTGATGGGAATCGAACACACAAGCTATGTCGCAGTAGTGTAGAGGCTTTACCAGTGAGTTACAAATTGTTTCTTGTTTTTATTAAACAAAAATGACTTATAACTCTTATACAGGTTGAGATACCCTTTTCTATATATTTGAACAAATAATTCTGTACAGGAATTTCAGAGTCGTTACACTCCACAAACCAAACACAGACCATAGGCACATCTGCAGTCCTTCACTAGATGCCCGGTCCTCTTGCAGTAGAAACAGAAATCTGGACTGGCTTTATTAAACGATCCTCCTGGCCTATTGGGTGTGAAAGCTGGCCTTAAAGAGGCTCCTCTGGTGATCTGGATAGTAGGGAGTTTGATTCTAGCCGATTACGGCTTACCCTTCTTCTTGGCCATAGCTTCATAGCGATGGGCTACCTTCAAAGAGAGTTCATAGGTCGGATAGTCTCCTGTTGCTAATGCCGCTTGAATCTCTGGATCTAAGCCCTGTTGAAATCGTCTAGCCCGAATCTCATCAGTAGGAATCAAGTGTGCCGCGAACCTGATATGATGTTGATGTCAGAACAGTTACGTGATTATGGAACAAAACTTGAGACAAATGCCATACCTACTGAGCATAGTAAACTCGACATCATACTCATCTACCGATTTTGCCCACATAGAGCCTTGCTGCAAGTGGATGAATTGTTATTCCATATCAAATAGGGCATTCTCTGGGAAATACTTTGCATCAAAAAGATTGCGAAACGTCTTCCACTCTATTGGTTGTGCAAGACGGCTCTCTTCGGCCTTCCACCAGACTCTTGCGTTGTCCGTGAGCTGGAGCTTTGCTACACAAACCAAAGCTATTTCCGTTATTTGAGCTTCTACAAGATCGTCCTCGATGCCTTAAGCCTACTCCTCAGCCTTCAGGGGTTCTCTTTCCTAGAAAAGTTCTTTGGGTGCAATGCCTGAAATTGTTTCATACTTAGTGCTTCCGCTTCGGGATAGGCTAAAAGGATGGCATTCTGTTGCTGCTGGCCATTCAGAAGACTCTTGATGGCTTCAAGAAGCACTATCTATTCATTGATAGGAGCTGTAACGGTAGGTGGAGGTGGTAGGGTAGGCGATGGTGTGTTACCATTGACGTTGGTGCTAGTGTTGTTGGGAGAATCCATCACCTTGTTAGAAAAGAAAGATTAAGATAGATTCAAGAGATTTAAAATGCAAGGAATGTAAAGTTGCTGAATTTTATAATTCTTGTGATATATTGCTTAAGACTTCATGCAGAACTGACCTGCATGGGCCACCAATAAAACCTGTCATGCATCGCTTCCTAGAAGACGGTGACGGCACGTGACGAGGCCTGCAACATATTTACTAAGAGAATGTCCTTTCCCTTAATAAATACTTTAAGCATATGAAAGAAATATAACAATATGCAAGAATTAACAAGAGTAACTAAAAATAAACATCAACTTTATTTGCATTCAAACTTTAAATACAGATGTCTGAAATTAAAATTACAATAACTGGAAAGATGCCTAAACAATGGTATACTGGAAATAAGTGCAGAAAATAAAACCATTAGTCGAGCTGAATGGTGAGCTAATCGAAATCCTCCTAGTTGGGCTCGATCTCCTCAGAATCCTGTTCTCCTGACGAAAATTTCAAAGAAAAAAAACAGAGAGAAATGCCGTCAGCTAACTAGCGCTCGGTAAGTCCCTAAAAGAAAAAGTAATGATGACTGAATGTATGTAAAATGAACAAAAAACCAAGTAGTAATGAATAGGTAAGGTTGTATGTAAACTTATCTTAAGCATGTCATTCATATGTAAAAGGTTAACTATTCTATCATGGTTGTTTGTAGTTTGGTAAAAAAGATATGCGTGTATACGAGAGAGGTCCAGCTTACCCCGTGTTCCAAGGTAACAGGAAGTACAAGGCCCCGTCATAACCCACGGAACAATGGCACTCAGTTTTCAGGTTAGGTGTCTTTTAAAGTAACTTCTCATGCCAGGACATGCACTCCTTACTAACCTACCTCTTATCCCCGCGTTTTTTATTGTATAGTTTAAGTTTACAGGTCTTAACCAAATCCATGAATATAAAGAGTATAAGTTCATATTCAAGTTGTATTCAGGTATTCATGTCAAGTTCATGTCAAGTCATATTCAGGGTTCGGTTAAATCAAGTCATGTTCAAATGTTCAAGTTTCAAGTTCGAATATAAGTGTTCAAATTCAAGATTAGGTACAAGTTTGGGTTTGAGTTTAAGTCAAGTTCGAATTTGAGTTCAGGTTCTAGGCATATCTTATTAATCGATTTAACTTTTGAAATTCTTAAGTTTGGGATATATCGACAACCGCTGCACATGAACGGCAGGATTGGTGTCTTTTTCAAAGACGGTTGCCATTGATAACTCCACCCTAAGCATACGATTTATATTTAAGGAGAGGCAAGTGGTGCATCATTGTCTCTGGCAACCCCGAGACACTAATAAAAGAAGATACCACTCAAACCAATCTGCAACCTAAACACGTAATATAGACTAGTCTTTTGATTTTTAGGGTATTTATATAAAAATGTCATTTAAAAACTCTCGAGGGTTTTTAATTCTTCCTAAAACCTTGAAGATATTATTGATAAAAATATGTTAATTAAAATGTCAAGGTTTTAGCATAAAAATGTATTTTATATTTGGTAGTATTTTAGTGATAAAACTTAGCTTAAAGTTTATGGTATTTTTATGAAAATCTATCTTGAGGGTATTTTCTTAAAAACTTTAATCTTTTATTTTAAAAATCTAGTTTTCACAATTTGTTTTATTTGGAAATATGGATTTAAGATTTAAATAATTTTCCAATTATTTAGCTTATTTTAAAAAAGTTGTATTTTCTTTAAAACCATATTTTATTTCTTTCGAGACCGAATTCTCTGTAAGAAGTTTTGCATCTCACTCTAATATCTCAAGGATGTGTAATAACCCACACTATCCACAAACGTGTCCTCTAACGAGAGTTGTAGAGATATATTTGCAAAGGATTTAAAATGACGATTCAAAAACCGTATTTTTAGAAAGTGAGGGTATTTTAATGAAATATGTTTCTTTAGAATAAAATATGTAACTATAGTATTGTGTTATGAAACCATAGTGTATGTGAGTGGGGTAGGTCATTACCCCGTGAGTTTTCTAGAGGTAAATGTCATTATAACGATCAAAAGGTACATGTAAAGTTTATGGTATTTTTGTGTGATATCATTCTAAACTATGTTAACCTGAAACTTTCCGTATTAAGAAATTTTATATAACTTTAAAATCTTTTCCAATATATGTTATTTACATGTAAGTATCGTTTTAGCTGAAAGAGAACTTACATTTTCTTAAATAGTTAAAGGTATTTTAGTTTAAAGTTCGATATACGTTTTATTTAACATGAAATTCTAAACACGTTCAAAGTTAATTAGATGAAAATTATTTTAAGATCGTTAAAAAGATTAGTGTAATTTAATTTGCATGAAAATTGTGATAAAATTATTTAAAAGAAAATTATTATAATACTGACTCTATTTTTATCGATATCTTTTTAAGAGGTATTTGAGATGAAAAGATAGAGAAGGGTGAGGACTTACGGTTTGTGCTTTTTAAAGAGAGAAGAGTATGCCTCGGTTAGTAGAACCGAGACCAATATGTATGGAAAGGATCGATCGACGGTGCTTCAACTTCGGGAGCTTAGGCAACTTCACTTGAGAATTTCTTCAAGGGTTTTGAGAAGGATTTTAAAGTGATTTTCAGAAATGATGAGGATGATAGGATAGCTAGGTATTTATAGAGAAAAATATGGGAGTATAGGAATTAAGAAATGAATTAAAAAGAATTAAAAATAAATTAAATTGTGTTAATAGGGTAGATGAAAGGACTGCCAGCTCTCTGTTTAATTGTAGGGAAATAAAAAATTAAAAGGAGTAGAGTGGAGTCCAAAGATCACACGGGCGAAGAACGGGGAGAATTGGGTGCATCAGGGCCGCCCGTAGCGAACAAACAGGGAAAATGGGCAGCCAGGATTTGAGCATTTGGCTCGAAGTTCGTGCCAAGTGTTTTAATTGTATTTAACTCCTCATTTATCCTGTTTAATTTCGTTGCAATTTTTTCGTTTCTCTGTGTTATGCACGTGCAAACTCTTGATCTTCCAAAACGTTAAAAAGAAAAATATTAAAATAATTGGGGCTAATAGGATTTGAACACGAAGGCTAAAGAACAGTAATGGAGAGTCTTAACTAGTGAGCTACAAGTTGTTTATTGTTGTTATTTAATAATAATAACTTATAACTCATAGTCTGGGCTGAAATACACCTATACATTTATATTGAACTTGATACAAATGTACATGGATTTCATGGTCGTTACAAGTGCTTCTCGGTATATCTATGTCGCGGACCTCGTCACATCCTTGCTATTTTATTATTTTTTATTTTGGGAAGCAGGGCGTGATAAATGCTATAGCATGAGAAATAATGAAAAACTTGAGAAAACTAAAAATTCACGATTTTCTTGGACTGCATGTGAAATATTTAAAAACTCAAGAAACAGAAAGTTAGTCGATTATCATGAGCTATAACATATGACATATTTAACAAATCAAGTAAACTAAAAATTCAAAATTTTGTAGACTATATATATAGCATGCTATAAAACTCAAGAAAATTGGAAATTCATGATTTTCGTGGGCTTCAGTATTCAAAATATTGAAAAAGACAAAAAATGAAAATTTGCAGTTTTTGTAGGTTACATCCGAAATATTGATAAACTCAAGAAAAAGAGAAGAATTGAGAAACTAGAAAAAAATGAAAATTTGCAATTTTCATTGGCTTAATACAAAATGTTGAAAAACTCAATAAAACATAAAATTATGCAATTTTTGTGGGCCTTTATAGTATGTAAAATATTGAAAACTCGTGAAAACTGAAAATTCATGGTCTTCATAGGCCATATCACACGAAATATTGCAAAACTTGAGAAAACTAAAATTGCTATATTCATTGGCTATTGTTCACTTCAAAATATTGCATTTAATACCACTCATTCTTATGCACATTTGCATATAGGTAGGTGTTTTTGGTCCGTATTTTCTACATAATTACAGCTTACAGGTTCTCAGTCCAGAACAATACAAATCATGCACATTCTCTACAGTTATGACAAATTCAGGACAACTGCCGACAAACAGATAAAATATGGGTTCCAGTCATCCATATCCGTCAGGTGCGTCTTATCAGTATAAGGGATAAGATCAAGCGATGGTCATTCGTGTTTAGGACAAGCACAAAACACGAGAAAGGCGGCACAAGGATCAAGGTGGCAATAAGGAGCTCGAGGGAGATCAAAGGCACAAAATTCAAATGATTTAAATGAGAAAAAAGACAAAAAGAGTTGTCATTTTGGACTGTAGAAAATCTAGTAATATTTTGGAAGGATTTTGCAAATGTGAACTTACCAAAGTGAAGAATAAAGCAACATAAGAATCCACAAGAAAAACGGAGCATCAAATCCAAAAACTAACCGCTGATCAGCGAAATTTTTCACATTTAGGCGGCGGATCTGCGGCCACTACGTGGCGTCTTGCGACAATTTTTTATGGTCTTTTTGGTAACTTCATAAGGGTTAGAAAACAGTGCTGGGGTTTCATTTCACTGTCTATAAATACTCCAATTCAGAGCCAAAGAAAGGATGCATTATTTTTCTTAGGATTAGTTTTAGTTTAGTGTTAGCTTCCTCTTCCTCTTCATTTTTTCTCCATTAAAAGGTAGTGAGATATTTTGAGTGGATGAATAATGAAGATGAGAGTTTTATAGATGAGAGTTTTATCTACCTTGTATCTTTTGTATTATTAATTTAGTTTTGTAGGGTTACGAAAGCATCCCGGTCATCAATCCGTGGCCAAACGCGAAACAAAAACTTTAAAAAAAATGGTGCTAACGGAACCCTAATCCACGGATCGTACCATTAACCCTATACTAGCTATATGAAAAGAGTTTAGAGAGGTTATACCGATCGATCCGTGTCCTTCGGTCTTCAACCTCTGTCCCAAGCTCCTCGCTGCTTCCTCGATCAAGTTCGATCTTCAGTCTCCCTCGTCGAAGACGATCCACGTCGGGGATTAGTAATATGGGCTCCCGCCTCAAAACCGAAGCAACTCGGGTATCTAGTTTGCTAATCTAGATAGCCAAGATGAAGTAGAGTTTGTTTGTGAATACTTTGTCTCAAAACACCCAAGGATTCTCAACTCATGAGAAGGAATGGGTGGAGGTTGAAGAAGTTGCCATGAGGTGAGGAAAATATGAGCTCAAGAAAAAAAGCAAATTGAAAAAATGTTCTGCCTTTCTCTTGTGTGTGTGTGTTGTGAGATATTGTGTGAGAAACTAAAGAAAATCCTCAGAATAAAAGATCTGCCTTTGCTCCCAACAAATATCTCACAATACAATAAAACCCATCATGCCACTATGACACACCAATGACACAATACCATGAGTCACCAAGCGCATGCACCAAGAGTTAAAGCGAAAAAGAAATGAGTCACAATTTCCTCACACAATAAAACATTTAAAACCTAAATGTTTTAATCCACAAAAAGAAATGGAAACAACTAAAGTAATTTTGTAACGAATTACAAGAATACCTCTCATCTGTATATACATACCTGCATCCGTATTCCGACTGAATACGAATACAACAAGACGAAAATAATCCAACAATATAATACTAGGATCCGGCTTAAACCAAAGCCCACTAATATTATCCGTCCGATCATGATCCTTGGACAAGTGCACGAATATGAGCGTACCCTGCCATAAAACCATACTGTAACAACCCTAACTTTCTGTACAATTTTTTTAAGAATACAGAAAGAGATACTTTTTCCTGAGCACATGTTATAAGATTGTTTTACTTTTTAATAGCAAGAAGGAGCCTGTAGCTCATTGGTAACACCTTGCACTGCTGAACCAAAACACCAGAGATCAAATCCCATCAGCCATAATTTTTTTATATTGTTTTCTTTTAATATTTTTAGAATTCCAAGAGTCTACACGTGCTAGACTCATAAAACCCCACGTCACAATAAAAACAAAGTGGACCAGGGGGTAGACGACTCGACGATGAACCCATAAAAACCGACTCGGCCCGACTCGGCTGCCGCCTCCGGCCGAACTCGGCCGGATCGCCGAGTCGTCAACATGAAATGTGTGCCTCTTGGTTTTCTTAACTCCCCTGTATACTTTAAATCATCTGCAATTTAACAGAGCTCTTTAAAATTCTATTAAACTATTTTTTTTTACATTTTTAATACATTTTCAATACAACCTTTCATCTACCCTAAACCCTAGATTACCCTATAAATACCTCCCCTAAACACACACCCCTCACTCACAATTTTTTTCCAAACTCTCAAGAAATCTCTCTAGAATCTTTGTGTACAAGTGGAGTTAGCGAAGGGCGAAAATCCGGTGATATTCAGACGACGACCCTAGGAGCTCCCGGCGACGAAACGACGCACCGGCGCCTCCTACCACTTCCTATCCCTCTTTTCTTGAATCTAAACCCATAAGTCCCACCTCCCTCTTTCCTTTGCTATTCTAAAAATTTCTTTTTCTAAAACCCGACGGAAGCGGAGTTAAATCCAACTTCCGATTCGGTTTCTTTTATAAAGTTCAATTTTTCTTAACACAACCATATTAAACTCTTACATCTTGACTATTAATCATTAACAAAACATGTTGAACAAGTTTCATAGTAAAATATTTCCTATTGCAATTTTTATCGCTCTTTCTCAGTAAAATACCATGTAGTATAGTTTTGACTTTAAAATATCATTAATCTTGCTATACCTTTAAGTAGATCACGAGATAATGACCTAACTCCTCACAAAACTCATATACAACATAGCACAATACCTTTTGGGAAATATAGATTCGGGAAAACACCGTTTTACACAAAACTACCTTAAACTTATAAAAACCATTTTCACAAGATTATGTATTTTAAACAAGTCTTTGCAAAGCGCCGCTATAACCCATTTGGGGAACCCGTTCGGGATGGTGCGGATTATCGCAGATCCTCGGGTTTAGTAGTGCGAGATGCAGACCTCCGTAAGGAGCATTCGGTCTTGACAGATTTAAAAATACAAATATCTTAAGAAAATGATATTTCTAGAAATATAATATATTAAAATTATTTTATATAAATATGTATTATCAAAATATCTATCTTTGATATAATATAAATATTCCAACTTTTCCAAATCAAAAAAATCACTTTACATGATAATACCATGAAATTCCATACAAGTTCAATATTACAATTAAATACCCTATACTATGAAATCAGGTTATTTTCACTAGAAATATCACAAATATAAAATCTATATCTATGATAACTCTAAAGGCGATAATTAAATATTTGGGGTGTATTTTGAAAATTATACAAAAGTATTTTTACATATAACCCCCTCAAGTTTTATAAATTACAATAAGGACCCTAGTAAATATAGGTTTAAGCGGGACCAATCTCTTGAGCCTCAGGGAGCCAGAGAAGTGGGTGTTTACCTATTTAAGATAGACAACTTAACAAACGATATTATCAACACGGTAATCGTCTTTGAAAAAGACAAATCCTGCCGCCCATGTGCAGCGGTTACCGATAACACCAAAAACTAATTCAGGATTTCAATTTTCTTTTCTAATTTTCTGACTCAGACTGAGTCTCGTTATAATAATCTGACTTGAATATGATTCAAGTACAATCTACAATACTACAATTTAATATGAATCCATGAATACATATATTCAATCTATTCAATCTATATTGACTGAACCGAACTATGGATATACTTCCATTTACATGATTCTCCAGTTACATCCATTTTCTGTTATCATGGTTTCAGCAAGTCATCCAATTATATAATCTATATTACAAGACAATACAAGTTGCAATACAATTCAAACAATATCATCAAGAGCAATACAATCAAGATATCGCGGGGTTTAAGGGGTAGATTGGTACGGAAGCTGTTAGAAGTGCCACGAGACTGCAAGACTTAAGACACCTAACTTGTATCCAATTGTCGTTGTTCCAGGTTGTATAACGGAGCCTTGTACGTCCATTTGCCTTTAGTCTCTGGCATATAGAGACTCCTCTCGTATACACTGGCATCCTTCTGTACCAAGCTACAAACAATAGCGTTAACCATATAATACAACTTTAAAAGTTACACACACACTCTCTCTCTCTGTCTGTCTATTCTATTTCTCCCTTATCTTTGGGACTTACCGAGCGATTTGTTAGCTGACAACATTCTCTTTCTTCTTCTTTGAATGTCGTCAGGTGATTCGGACCTTCCAGAGATAGAGCCTAGCACTGAAGACTTGGACCAGTTTATTGAAGATCCCGAGCTTTAGTTACACTTGTACACATTTCATTTCAGTACTTTCCATTTCTGTTATGCCACTGTTTAGGCATTGCTTTCATTCAGATGCATTTACTTTTCCATGCATTGTACAAAAGAATGTTAATAAATAAAGTTGATGTTCATTACATTTGTCTCTTGTGTACATTTCTTTTATATTGCTTAGTTACGGTTAGCGTATTTACTTCAGAGTAAATACGTAGCGGTCTCGTCGCGCCCCCTTCACCGTACACCGGGAAGCGGGGCGTGACAGGTTTTGTGGGCGGCCCAGTGTAGGTCAGAGCTGTATGGAACTCTACCATGCAGTTCTGTTCTGCAAGAACAACTTAAGCAATATAGCGCAAGAATCAGCAACTAGAACATTCTTTACAATTCATATTCCTTGAATCTTATCATTTCATATACTTTGAATCTGTCCTAACCTAAAATTTTCATTCAAGGTTATGAATTCCCCGAATAACACCAGCACCAACTTCAACAATATTCCACCTCTACTACCAATCATACCTGCCGTCCCTGCTCCGATCAACGAGCAGACGGTTTTGCTTGAGGCAATCCGCGGCCTCCTGGAAGGACAGCAGCAGCAGACTGCTATTCTCTTGAACCGTCCAGAGGCAGAAGCACCTGGGGTGAAGCAATTCAGGGATTTGCACCCCAAACAGTTCTCAGGAAAGTAGAGCCCACTGGAAGCTGAGGAATGGGCTCAAAGTATCGAAGATGATCTGGCAGCGGCACAAGTGCCAGAGGGAGCTTGGGTTCATGTTGCGAAACTGCAGCTCAGGGACAATGCATGGGTCTGGTGGAAGGCGGAAGAAAGCCATCTTGATCAACCCATCGAATGGAAGACTTTCCGAGACATGTTCGACGCTAAGTACTTCCCTGAGACTGCCAGGTTTGACATGGAACAGCAGTTCATCCATATGCAACAAGGTTCAATGTGGACCAAGTTAGTAGATGAATATGACGCTGAATTCACCATACTAAGTCGGTAAGATATGTCTCAATGTTCAATTTTATATCACATATTACACAGCTAACACAAGACAGTAATAGGTTTGCGGCCCATCTTATACTGACTGCTGAGATCAGGGCTAGAAGATTTCAGCAAGGGTTGGACCCGGAAATCCAAGCTGCTTTAGGTATAGGGGATTTCCCAATCCATGGTTTGGCTTTGAAGGATGCCCGAAGATACGAGGCAGTAGTAAAAAGGAAAGGCAGACCTCAATCTGCTAGTTTGAAATGCCCTGCCCTCAAATGGTTGGAGGAGCTTCTTCCAGGCCATCGTTCGAACCCAGGAGAACTGAAGAAATCAATAACCAGCCAAGACCAAATTTCTGTTTCCATTGCAAGAGAGATGGACATTTGATAAAGTAACAACTGAGTTCAATTATACCAATTTCTGTTGCCGTATGTGTTGTTTGTGGTGTTTATTTCATTTACCATGTTTGATTGTGAATGGTAGTTTACTTATATTCGACCCGCTTGCTTGAGCTTGTTGTTTCCTAGTTATAGATTACCCTAACGTTACATATTTTGCATATAACAATTTAAGTTACTTAAAATAATTTAAAAATACATGACATGGCCTGCATGGTACCCCTAACCCTGTGGTAGCATCCTCGCATCGTGTTCTCGCCCCGTTCAGTGAAACAGACACGTTTTGATAGCTACGCGCACGTACGTGCGATCGTTCTTGGGGGTATGCATTTCTGTTACAAAATCCTTCATTTTAATTTTTGGAACTTGCTACTAATTTTCATATTTCAAATTCAAAATTTTGGAACCGACCCGGGCGCATTTCTGAATTATGTTATATCCCGCCAAATTCTAATTGTTTTAAATATTTTTAAAATTCTTTTAATATTTTTTTAACAGCCGAGGATTTATCATACAGCTAAGGAAATATTTTTTAACAATAAAAATCCTTTTAAATTTTTCTCCCCAACCAATCACAATCTTTTCTTTACTCACCCGACCCCACGCTCGATTCTCTCTCAGCCAATCGTTTCCTTTCCTTCACTCTGGTGGCCCCCACAAGCCTCTCTCAATCTCTTTCCCTTTCTCCTTCTCTCTCCTCCACCGTAGCTCTCTCTCTTCTCTTTCTCTCTCTTCTCCTTCTCTCTCTTCTCTCTCTCTCTCTCTCTCCTCTCGCGATTACTGTGCGCTCCTCGAGTCGCGTCACCGCCGCGTAGATCCCGTCACCTCCCTCTTTCTATTTCTTCTTCTTCTTCTTCTTCTTCTTCTGTTCCTTTTAAAACCCATGCACGAGAAAAACCCATCCAACTCCTCGTCGCCTCCTCAAACCCTAACCCTATCCCGGCTCCAAAACCACCGTCTCATCTCCTCCTCCTCACCATCTTAGTCTCCTTCTCTTCTTCTTCCCGAGCCTCTCTCCCCTGCACACACACCCGAGGAGAACCCAAGAACCCAACGCTGCCTTCCATCGCCGCCGACCATCCCCCATCGCCATCGCCATCTCCTCCCTCTCCTCTGCTCTCCCTCCAACAACCAAAACCCTGCACTTACAAACCCCACCAAACATCAAACCGAGCCCAAACCCTAACCAAACCCTAGCTCTTCAAACCCCTTCGCCGGCGCCCTCACCGCCGTTGGTCTCGCCGCCACCGCTAGCACACCCCTCTACAGCCCAGTAAACAATCCTACACTCATTCCTCCTCCATTCTCTTTTCTTGCTTTCTTTTCTTTTCTATCTCTAAGTCCTTGCTTTCTTGTTCACTGCCCTTGTCTAGATCGCCGGAGTTGGCCGCGACGTCGATGATCCCGACGCCCCAGCGAGGATACCTGATCCGTGTGATCCCATCGTGTGTTGTTTGGACTCATTCCGTGTATCATGCGCGCGTCGCGACTTTTCTCGCCGACGTGTGACGTTCCGTACGCCGTATCGCGATCCGTCGAGGCAAGTGAAACTTGCTACATGCTACTATATTATCTATACATCTTTATTTCATGATTACATCTGTAAATTGAACCTAAGGTTATTAGTTTCCATTCTTGCATTTCGATGTTGGATTTTATCATTGTAGACTCGGATCTTAAATTACAACTTGTTGCACCTTAAAGCACAATATCGTGTACCCACATCAGTGGTTAAATTACTTACTAATTAACTGCATAACCCATAGCACTTTTAAATAGTTTCTACCCCGAATACCCGGTTACATCCATTGAACGTATTTTATATATCATTGCATCTCTAGATTACTTAGTACATATTAACTTGATTTTAACATCCATATTTGTTATACTGTATTCATGTAATGTTGAAACTATCCCTTAAACCCAAACTGATAACTGTGCATCTACATACCTTAATTTGTACCTGATTGCATTTCACGTTACAAGTTCCAGCTTGTTGATTCTATTAGTACACATGCTTGTTCTGTATACCCATGATTATGCTAGTTTGATTATGAGCACCTACATGATATCTTGTACACCCTGACATGACTTGCTACACCTATTACTTGACACGACACGGTACCGTGCAACTCTTGACATGACATGACACCTGTATACATTACTTGACCTGACCTGACCTACCATGGCTTTACCTGTTACCTGATCTTGTGTCTAATGCCAACAAACCGACCTGTTGTCCTTACGGACCGTTCCTGTTGTCTATCCAGACAAACCTGTACCTGCCTGATCCCGTGTTGGCATTAGCTTTAGATCACTTAATACCTAACTTGAACACTTTTGACTTGGGGGTATGGGGAAATCAATGATGAAACCTAACTTGTAACTCGACGGTTCTATACCTGTTCTGATCAGTCTTACGGGCTAGGCCAGCCCCGGAGTGATGCTATAGACATCACTCGTCATTACCTACCATCCTTTACTGCCTTGCGGCACGTCTCGGGTTCAGCTCGAGAGTCATAGACCGTGATCCCGGGCACGCACGGGATACTATTGAGTTACATCGATGATTCATCAGACTGATTTCAAAGACTTGAGAGTAGATAACCCAATAGACTAGTTTAGTTTACTCACTGCACACTACCCTTCACTGCCCTGATTTATATTGCTGTTACATCTGCTTTACCATTTATGATTATACTTGCACGTCTTGTTACCCTGTTTATATTTTATTGCTTGATGACATGACGCACTGACGTCTGGGTTTTGCATGGCCCAGATTCCGTACCTTTGCTGCAGTCCGAGCAGGAGTACTTCAGCCAGCAGACTGAGCAGTGAGGACTTATTAGTAGTTAGTTCTTTTACTTTTCAGTATTTTATTTCTGATGTGAGCCCGCATTATGGGACATACATTCCAGTTATTCTTGTATTGGATCTTTTGCTTCCGCATTATTTATTCTTGACTCATTTTATTTTGGCTTATGGACATGTGCTAGATAGTTTTATTTTTGTTCTTGATATCTCTACAGCCGTAATGTGACTGTGGAAGGATAATTCCTATCCACAGGTAGCATGGTTGGCTATATCACATGCCTACCTTAGCGTACTCTGGGAAGCGGGGCGTAACAGATAAAGGTCTGTAGGCACGCAAAAGGCCTGTGCCTAGTTTGTGGCGCGTCCAATCAAAGAATTGAGACCTGTCCATATAGATACAACTCAGCTCACACACACACCAACTACCCACAGCGGCCAGCTATCCAGGCACCTGCACCTCGTCTTGCACTCACGGCTCCACCACCTGCACCGCCTACTCGCCAATTCCAACAAGCAATGAGGGACATACCTCGAGGGCAGAGAAATATCCCCCAAGGACAGAATGTACCTCCAGCTAGGAGGAATGTACCACGGCGTCAGACTTTCACATTAGCAGCCGTAGAAGATAAGGCTATAGGTCAAGTTAACACTGGTAATTCTATTTCACATTCTCAAATCCTTGTATCACTTTGTAATTTTTTATACACTACCAAACTTTCCTTAAATCTGTTACACTTTCCTTTTATAAATTTCGAGGACGAAATTTTTATAAGGAGGGTAGAATGTAACAACCCTAACTTTTTGTACTAACTTTCTGTACAATTTTTTTCAAAAATACAGAAAGGGGTACTTTTGCCTGAGCACAAGCTATAAGATTGTTTTGCTTTTTAATAGCAAGAAGGAGCTTGTAGCTCATTGGTAAGACTTTGCAATGCTGAACCAAAACACCAGAGATCAAATCCCATCAGCCACAATTTTTTTATATTGTTTTCTTTTAATATTTTTAGAATTCCAAGAGTCTACACGTGCTAAACCCATAAAACCCCATGTCATACTAAAAACAAACTGGACCAGGGGGTAGACGACTCTGTAAGTCTACGGTAGCGCCCCGGCCATCTGTACGAGGCCAAAATGCGGAAAACAAAACTTTTTCTTAACTTGAAAACCGGCGCTATCGTATGCTTAAAACCCAGATCGAACCATTAACCTACAACTAGCTATCTAGAGAAGGGATAGAATGCTATACCGATCGATCCGTGTCCTTCGGTCTTTGGCCACCATCCCAAGCTCCTCGCGGCATCTCCGGTCTCGATCTCCTCGTCGGAAAGTGCACCACATCATCGATTCTTTTTACGGGCTCCCGCTTCATCCGAAGCAACTCGGGCATGAAGTGTGCTAGCCGATGTGTCCAAGATGTTGTAGAGAATGTTTGTGATCACTTTGCCTCTTGCATCCATTGCTTGGATGGAGGTTAGAGGTGTTGCCATTAATGGAGATTTGAGCTAGAGAAGAAAGAGGAAGAAGAAGGAGTTTTCCTTTCTTTCCTTTTGTGATGTTAGAATGATAAAATGAGAGAGAGATAGGAATTATACAAGAGCCAACCTCACTCATGGCAGCCCCTCTCTCTCTCTCTTCTTATCATATCAACATACATCCATTACATAATGTGACACATGCACAAGAAAAGAGACCATGAGTCATCACTTGTGCATGTGTCACCATAAATTCTCTAAATGATGATTTTGTGCTCATAATTTCCATTAACAAACATTAATCCAAATGTTTGAAACAATAAAAAGATACGGCAACATCTAAAGTAAACTCGTGACGGATCACAAGGATACCCCTCACCTGTATATACATACCTGCATCCGCATTCCGACCGAATGCGAATGCGATGAGACTAAAGTAATCCAACAAATCTAATACTTGGATCAGGTTTAAACCAAAGCCCACTAGTATGATCCGTCCGATCATGATCCGTGCAATACCGCACGTATATGATCGAACCCTGCCATATATCATACGGCCTCTACAACGTTTCGCTCGAAACTTGAGAAATTGTCTGTGGGGAACTCTAAAGACTCGTCAATACTTTGGCTGTGGATTTAACCACTAGTACGTCAGAGATATTAGCCGTACGTAATGGGCTACCAGGTATTGACCAAAAGGGAGGTCGATGAGCGAACTCATCCTGACACCCTACTGAGCCTGTCAGTGACAATATCCGTACAGTCCGGTCCGTTCGTCTATGAGCATCGCATGTCGGGCCTAGGGGGTTGGTAAAAGTCAGACCCCCAAAAGCTGTACAAGTCGTGTCGGAGTGTAGCCCAGAACACTCTGAGATACTACTGGAATACCTACCAGTAAATCTCCTGCCTTGGCCAAGGACTTCGTGTAATGGATCTCCTAGACACAGCGCGACCTCACCCCCAATACCGGGAGAGACGAACCCCTGTCGATCCGCTCACTGCCTCCATGTGGCTCGGGACTGTACCCAACAACCTGTTTGCACGACTCCTTTGAGTCGTGGTAGGGTAGTAATCAAAGTACAGTGGGAACTCACATGAGACAAATGACGATCTCAGGTCGATGAACTAACCTGTACACATGTCACCAGGGAACTGCTATCTGATGCTAGATATAATACCAACTAGCATGTTCCCGGCGAGTCCTGTCCGGTGTACTCATAACCCAATGAGCACATGTATACATCTTAGGTGAACCAACTGACACCAATGGCTTGTGAGACCGGCCACCGCCCCTCGTCGGGGTCTCGACTGTATACACTAGTCTACTAATAGAGTATCGATGCCCAGTCTTGAAACTCCCACGACTAGGGACCTTTTAAGGATGTGCTTATAGGCCCCAGCTCCCACGTATATGATCGCCATCATACTGCTGGTCGTCAAGCAAGAATCCTAAGGGCTCTATCAGCGTGCAATAGCGAGCTGTAAGGTCACCTAAAGCAGTACACGATGATAAAGACAAGCCATGGTAGCATACTATTCTCTATCAACGTGCAATAGTGAACTATAATGTCACCTAAAGCATGTACACGATGATAAAAACAAACCCGATAGTATACAAACCTCTCGAGTAAGACTGTCCTACCGGTATAGGTCCTCCCTCAATCATTGCAATCATATGCTTGCGATCCAATAATTGACTCTGAGGGCACTATATTCAACAATCTCCCACTTGCACTCAAGGCTAATTATTGCGATGTCGCATACTCACAGCCCGTGTGATACCGAACACCCAACTCCTCTACTGATCAGTCTCACAAAGCCCGTTTGTGAAACTATTGCATTTGAGGAATAGCCTCAGCTAGTGGATCCGCTCTGATGTTTCTTTCTATTTCTCTCTTTATCTCAAGTTCGCGGAGAAGGCCATCTCCCGAAATGAGCAATACCTGTCTTAGAATATGTTTGGAGATCTGATGGGACCTAGTTCATAAATGAACTCCAAATCCAAACTTCTTAGACTGTATCGTCAACTGAACTTAATCAGTATCCTGCGCCATGCCTCCCTCAGTATCCGCTTGGACCACCTGTCCAAAATACTGCCCCTCGTCAGAAGGAAAATTATAACTCTGACAGCCACTCTGTCATCCAGGTCACTTTGGAAGCCTGGAATGATAACTGTTTCCTAAAAGAGGCTGCCGTTATCATATCCCTAGAACATCCACTTGTGTTCTAAAACCGCTTCTGAACGTTTCTCCAGGATATGATTAATATCACATTGCATCTACTGCAAAAACATCATCTGGTGTGGTACTTGACATCTCATGATCAACTCAATTGCCTAAGCAAGTGATCTGCCAATCATGCACATCCTTCTCCCCTCTAGTCTGTAAGACACCTTTAGAGAGGGTGACTCCATCACCTGCAGGTACACTACCATGCCAGGAGTCGTCCATTCTAAAACACCTATAGAATGCTGTCTAAGTACCCAGATTGGGAAACTACCCAAATCTAGATCTAAAACCATAGATCTAGTAACCAGAATGTCAGATATTATATTTATATCCTTTATGCGGAGAAACCACTATGTGACAACCAAAGTATAACCGATCGTAGTATAGGAATTTCACTTCCTATTCTGTGTATGTCATCCAAATACCAGGACATCACACCCTACTACCTTCTTAACAGATCCATCCCCAATTCTGATGAAGTCAAACCTATGACTGCCACATCAGAAATAGATGATCTATCTCCGCTATATCTGCTTTAGTCCATAATAGACATAAGCTACTTTTCCACCAATGCTTCCGCTGCTCCCACTGACTACGACAACCCTCTGGCAGAATCGTATACACGTACACTTCTAAAGCTAGTTCAGAACGACGCTATACTCATCCTCTTGCCGGGTCTCACAGTTTGGAATAACAGTAATGGCAAGTCTGGGTAAACAAGAACCTCCCTGTCACCATCTTTGAGGCTACCGAAGTACCTCTCGAATGCCTGAGGTTACCCACCATATCTGCGGAGTGGCCAATGGAATGTCAATCCAGATTGAATCTTTAGGTCCTATTAAATTTTCAGTAATCGTTTGCGGTTCTGGAACCACTTCCAGTTCTACCATACTCCCACTACTGTTTTCTGAAAAAATCCATTTTTATTAAAACTGTGGCGAGTCAAGAACAATATCACTATTGATCTTCCAGATGGTAGAAAATCAATCCTAGTCATAGCCCGGGTCAACCCATAAACAGCCATTACAGAAACGTGCCTTGAGTTATCCAGAGTCTGGTTTTAAGCATAAACCGGACAACTCCCCTTACCTTAACATCGTTAAAATATGAACCGTTCTATATCCAATATAGAAACAGAGGCACTGATTTAATTGGAACCAAATTCAAATCATGCAGCTGTCTCCAGTGCATGCCAACTAAATGGAAGGAGGCCGATCAGCGTTACTCAACTTAGGAATGCATCCAGATATGAGTAACCTGAAAGAGAAACAAGTTTCTCAAAATCATTACTATCAACTGAATACCATATACAAGTATCTACATCTTCGATCACCTTGAAGAATCCCGATACTTGCAACACCTGGTTCTCTACTTTATTCATATAGCTATAACTTCTTAAAACTTGGACCTTGTGTTTCTACGAAACACTTGTCTAAAAACTAGAGAAGGCATAAGTAAACCGAATATAGTACGAGGACCAACCCCTTTGTCCTAATGGACACTGGACAACATACAATACTCTGTATAAGTCCCTTGAGTCTATTAACTCATTCCCTGTATGTCGTAGGTTGAAAACTGTACTATGCTTATGAAGAATTACATCGCTGTTTAATGCTCCTTACCTAACCATCAACTGATATAGGTAAATATCATAGAAATAATTTCAAAAAGTTATATCTTACTTTATAAAAATAAACGTACAGATATATCAATTTGAAATTGGTGCATAACAACGGATATTCAAAACCAAATATTTGCCGTCCGGCAAACAACTCAGGCGATTTCCTCAAATATCACCAATTACAACGAATCCCGATATAATGAGGATGATCACCCAATTCCCAATTACTTACTCCCACTCATCATCTGTAAAACCATACAGATGTGAGAATCAAACCTGGTAAATACATACCCTAGAGTAAGTACTAATTGGGAAATCAGTTTTCTTTTAACAATACACAGCGAAACTGAAACATGTAAATGTATCGAAGGGGTATCCGGGTATTCCTAGTAATGCCTCTTCCATTATCCAGATTCATGACTTTAACCGTATATTTTTTTGCCATCTCTCCAAATCCCTTTATATGTCTTTAGTCGTTACCTTCTGTACACCTTCGTTAGGCTAAATGGTTTTCTTCCTTCCTTACCGTTCGGCACCAGTCTATGGTTTGGAAGAAGACTATCCAATAAGCATAATAGGTGTACTGTCCTAATCCTAGGAGCACTCACAATGCGAGAGAAGGTGAAGATAAAAGACAACCGAATAAACCTTATTCCTATTTCTCCTGAACCAGAATCCATCCCCGAACTGGAACAAGTTCTTTTCGAGTTCGTATATAACCATACGATGGAGTATCCAATAAACTGTGGATCTTCGTAGTGATACGGAGTGTTCTGGAGAAATACAAAGGTGATGTAGGATTGGCGAAGAAATATTTGGTTTGGTCGTGAATAGCAGTCGCAATTTACTTTGCCCTCTTACTAATCCCTTTATTTGTCTTTACTTAATACCTTCTGTACACCGTTTAGGCTAAATGGTTTTCTTCATTCCCTACCGTTCGGCACCAGCCTATGGTTTGGAAGAAGACTATCCAATTAGCGTAATAGGTGTACCGTCCTAATCCAAGGAGCACTCGCAACCTGAGAGAAGATAAAAGGAAAAGACAACTGAATAGTCCTAATCGTTTTCTCCAGAACCGGAAACCATCCTCGAATCTGGAATAAGTTCCTTCGAGTTCATATATAACCATACGATGGTTTTATCCAATGGAATTGGACGTTCGTAGTAATGCGGGGTGTTCTGGAGAAAAGGGTAAAAGTAGGAGTGGCAATGAGGTATGCAACTCTGACAATCCAAAAGCCAGTGTTTAAGAAGGTTCGGTCAACTTGGTCACTGAGTCATAGTCAAGGGTCGGGTCATGGTCACTGCCAAAGAGAGAGAGAAAAGAAACACTCAACGTGCACTCTAATCTAGATCAGAATGGTTATCACTTACTGTAACCTCAAATTTTCCTTCAAACCTGAAAGAAGAATTAGTCGGGATCACCTGAGGAGTAAACCAACTCATCAGTGGGAATCGGAATCCAACTATCATCGCATGATAACGTGATGGAATCCACTCACGTTATCATACTCCAGAAGGTATGCGCATATCTGGCAATTTTCAGTTTCTTTAGAAACTCCCGATGTGATTTTTACCCCATGCACTTATGACCTTGACGAAGGTCAACAAATCATAAGTCGCATGTCAAGTTCTACCCGTCATTGTCCAGGTTAATTTGAACCCACCCGTACAAGCCCTTGACGAAGGTCAACAAGGCTATACGACTGTCCCAAACCAACGCATCTATCTATGCAACAGAAAGGTAACAAGCAGCTACCATTCACTATGCCTTGACGAAGGCAAACAAACATAGCATGAATACTACGTGCTACCCGTCTGAAATGACGGAGGGCTACGAATGGTTTTTGGCGAAAAACCTTTAACGTAATGAACTTGATATCGTTGAAGGAACCGGATAGCTTTTTATAAAAATATAGTGGCGAAAACCTTTGCTAAAGAGGTCACTCCCAGTGAAGGGAACTCGGCTCTTTCCCCATAGAATGAGGTGCAGGATATTCCAACTGAATACCACAATGCAAAGCAAAAAGGCAATCGGCTATAGTGAAGTTATTACCCTGACGCAAACTTCTGTCCAAGGGGTCACTCCCGGTGAAGGGATCTCAGCCCTTGCCTCGTCGACTGAGGTGCTGGATATTCATAACCGAATACCACTGTGCAAAACAAAAGAGAACGTCTTTGTAATAACAGCTTTTTGAAAAATTGTTCCAACAACATCAGAATAGGTTTGTTTAGCTTGCATTGATCCGAATCAAAGCAGTCCCATCAATTGATCACACCACAGAACGAAAATACGATGTACGTATATGCCATCCGCATTCGCCACTGGGTCCCGTCATCACCCGTTAGGTTACTTAACTAACGACAGAGCGGGGACTGGACTAATGAAAAACATATACAACATCTACCAGTATATATCAATATATAATAATCGCTCAAGGCGTGATAAAATGCAACATCACAGAAATGTAATAAGCATCACAGAATAATACAGATATCTGGGATCCCCGGGTTTCATAGAGCCGCTACTGAAACCCGACGTTTCCCTGGTCGTGTGGATAACCTGTGCAATGAAATCCTAAACCCCTTCGAGCGTGGAAAGTTACCCGCCAAAACCTGAAGAGAGGCAGCCCCCTTCAACAAAGTTAATGGACCACCCAGCACTTCACGGAATCCGGTAACTTAAGCACCCCTCCTTGGGTCAACCTATACCCCCTACGAGTGCGGCGAATAGCCCGCTAATTCTAGAGTGAAGCCCCCTCCGTCTCAAAGCCATGAGATGCGAGCCCGTTTCCCTCTAGAACCTGATTACCCGTGCACCCCTCCGCGGGATAATCCTAGTACATAAAGTAAAAATATATACAACGGGTACATCGACCTCAGCCCGGTCGTGCCCCAAAAGAATAATATACAAACAGGCAGTGACGGCAGTCTACATGTCGGACGCTCGTCCCGCAATATCAAATGTACAAATACAACCAAACTGTACTACCATTGCATCCAGGCTATCCACCATGACAAATACGCAACATCACAGCACAACACAGAACATCAACGTGAATGTCACGTTCGCAAATCCGTCTAAAATGTCTATAGCAAATAGGCAGGATTTACCGATCAAATGACATTCACGGTCGCAGATATAATGTAAATACTGTGAACTAACATGTTTAAAATTTTCAATCGACAAAAATTCCCGAAGTGGGCCCCAAGCACAATACCCAGTACTCAAATAAATCTGGGCCCAAAATAAAATTACCATAAACCCTTTTTCCAAGTCAGAGACCTACTGAAGAAATTTGGTGCACTGTGACTACAGTACGGTGGCGGATCCGCGGCCAAAACGTGGGTACAGCCGCGGATCCTCCGCGCTACAGTGAAATCAGCCCATCAAATTTTCTTAATTCTCTTAAAAAACCCTGCCTGATTTTCTGCAATACACCAAATGATTTTTTGACCAAAGAAAAATTTCGACAGAAACTGATCAATTGGAAACGCGGTTTTTGGAAATTTCGTCCGATCGAAGTTCTAAACACGCTAGAGCAAGCTAGTAAGGTTAATGGCGTGGCTCTGATACCATGTAAGTCTACGGTAGCGCCCCGGCCGTCTGTACGAGACCAAAATGCGTAAAACAAAACTTTTTCTTAACTTGAAAACCGGCGCTATCGTATGCTTAAAACCCGGATCGAACCATTAACCTACAACTAGCTATCTAGAGAAGGGATAGAATGCTATACCGATCGATCCGTGTTCTTCGGTCTTTGGCCACCATCCCAAGCTCCTCGCGGCATCTCCGGTCTCGATCTTCTCGTCGGAAAGAGCACCACATCATCGATTCTTTTTACGGGCTCCCGCTTCATCCGAAGCAACTCGGGCATGAAGTGTGCTAGCCGACGTGTCCAAGGTGTTGTAGAGAATGTTTGTGATCACTTTGCCTCTTGCATCCATTGCTTGGATGGAGGTTAGAGGTGTTGCCATTAATGGAGATTTGAGCTAGAGAAGAAAAAGGAAGAAGGAGTTCTCCTTTCTTTCCTTTTGTGATGTTAGAATGATAAAATGAGAGAGAGATAGGAATTATACAAGAGCCAACCTCACTCATGGCAGCCCCTCTCTCTCTCTCTTCTTATCATATCAACATACATCCATTACATAATGTGACACATGCACAAGAAAAGAGACCATGAGTCATCACTTGTGCATGTGTCACCATAAATGCTCTAAATGATGATTTTGTGCTCATAATTTCCATTAACAAACATTAATCCAAATGTTTGAAACAATAAAAAGATACGGCAACATCTAAAGTAAACTCGTGACGGATCACAAGGATACCCCTCACCTGTATATACATACCTGCATCCGCATTCCGACCGAATGTGAATGCGATGAGACTAAAGTAATCCAACAAATCTAATACTAGGATCCGGTTTAAACCAAAGCCCACTAGTATGATCCATGCAATACCGTACGTATATGATTGAACCCTGCCATATATCATATGGCCTCTACAACGTTTCGCCCGAAACTTGAGAAACTGTCCTGTGGGGAACTTTAAAGACTCGTCAATACTTTGGCTGTGGATTTATCCGCTAGCATGTCAGAGGTATTAGCAGTACGTAACGGGCTACCAGGTATTGACCAAAAGGGAGGTCGATGAGCGAACTCATCCTGACACCCTACTGAGCCTGTCAGTGACAATATCCGTACAGTCCGGTCCGTTCGTCTATGAGCATCGCATGTCGGGCCTAGGGGGTTGGTAAAATTCAGACCCCCAAAAGCGGTACAAGTCGTGTCAGAGTGTAGCCCAGAACACCCTGAGATACTGCTGGAATACCTACCAGTAAATCTCCTGCCTTGGCCAAGGACTTCGTGTAATGGCTCTCCTTGACACAGCGCGACCTCACCCCCAATACAGGGAGAGATGAACCCTTGCCGATCCGCTCACTGCCTCCATGTGGCTCGGGACTGTACCCAACTAAAACCTGTTTTCATGACTCCTTTGAGCCATGGTAGGGTAGTAATCAAAGTACAGTGGGAACTCACACGAGACAAATGACGATCTCAGGTCGATGAACTAACCTGTACACATGTCACCAGGGAACTGCTATCTGACGCTAGGTATAATACCAACTAGCATGTTCCCGGCGAGTCCTGTCCGGTGTACTCATAACCCAATGAGCACATGTATACATCTAAGGTGAACCAACTGACACCAATGGCTTGTGAGACCGGCCACCGCCCCTCGTCGGGGTCTCGACTGTATACACTAGTCTACTAATGGAGTATCGATGCCCAGTCTCAAAACTCCCACGACTAGTGACCTTTTAAGGATGTGCTTATAGACCACAGCTCCCACGTATATGATCGCCATCATACTGCTGGTCATCAAGCAAGAATTCTAAGGGCTCTATCAGCGTGCAATAGCGACCTGTAAGGTCACCTAAAGCAGTACACTATGATAAAGACAAACTATGGTAGCATACTATTCTCTATCAACGTGCAATAGTAAACTACAATGTCACCTAAAGCATGTACACGATGATAAAAACAAACCAGATAGTATACTAACCTCTCGAGTAAGACTGTCCTACCGGTATAGGTCCTCCCTCAATCATTGCAATCACGTGCCTGTGATCCAATAATTGACTCTGAGGGTACTATATCCAACAGACTCGACGACGTACCTACGGCAACCGACCTCGGCCCGACTCGGTCGGCGGATCGGTCGACTCGGCCGCCGCCGCCGGTCGAACTCGGCCGGATTGCCGAATCGTCAACATGAAACTTGTGCCTCTTGGTCTTCTTAACTCCTCTGTATACTTTAAATTTCTTGCAATTTAACAGAGCTCTTTAAAATCCCATTAAACCATTTTTTTTTTTACATTTTTAATACATTTTCAATATAACCTTTCATCTACCCTAAACCCTAGATTACCCTATAAATACCATCCCTAAACACCCCCCTTCACTCACAATTCTGTCTAAACTCTCAAAAAATCTCTCTAGAATCTTTGTGTACAAGTGGAGTTAGCGAAGGGCAAAAATCCGGCAATATTCCGACGACGACCATAGGAACTCCCGGCGACGAAACGACGCACCGGCACCTCCTACCACTTCCACTCCCTCTTCTCTTAACTCTAAATCTATAAGTCCCACCTCCCTCTTTCCTTTGCTATTCTAAAAAGTTCTTTTTCTAAAACCCGACGAAAGCGGAGTTAAATCCGACTTCCGATTCGGTTTCCTTTATAAAGTTCAATTTTTCTTAACACAGCCATGTTAACTCTTACATCTTGACTATTAATCATTAACAAAACATGTTGAACAAGTTTCATAGCAAAATATTTCCTATTGCAATTTTTATCGCTCTTTTTCAGTAAAATACCATGTAGTATAATTTCGACTTTAAAACATCATTAATCTTCCTATACCTTTATGTAGATCACGAGGTAATGACCTACCTCCTTACAACACTCATATGCAATATAGCACAATACCTTTTGGGAAATATAGATTCGGGAAAACACCGTTTTATACAAAACTACCTTAAACTTATAAAAACCATTTTCACAAGATTATTTATTTTAAACAAGTCTTTGCAAAGCGCCGCTACAACCCATTTGGGGAACCCGTTCAGGATTGTGCAGATTATCGCACATCCTCAGGCTTAGCAGTGCGAGATGCAGACCTCCGCAAGGAGCATTCGGTCTCAAAAGATTTAAAAATACAAATATCTTAAGAAAATGAGATTTCTATAAATATAATATATTAAAATTATTTTATATAAATATATATAAATATGTATCATCAAAATATCTATCTTTGATATAATATAAATATTCCAATTTTTCCAAATAAAAAAAATCACTTTACATGATAATACCATGAAATTCTATACAAGTTCAATATTATAATTAAATACCCTATACTATGAAATTAGGTTATTTTCACTAGAAATATCACAAATATAAAATCTACATCTATGACAACTCTAAAGACGATAATTAAATACTTGGGGTGTATTTTGAAAATTATACAATAGTATTTTTACATATAACCCCCTCAAGTTTTATAGATTACAATAAGGACCCTAGTAAATATAGGTTTAAGCGGGACCAATCTCTTGAGCCTCAGAGAGCCGGAGAAGTGGGTGCTTGCCTATTTAAGGTAGACAACTTAACAAACGGTGTTATTAACACGGTAATCGTCTTTGAAAAAGACACAAATCCTACTGCCCATATGCAGCGGTTACCGATAACACCAAAACCTAATTCAGGATTTCAATTTTATTTTCTAATTGTCTGACTCAGACTGAGTCTCATTATAATAATCTGACTTGAATATGATTCAAGTACAATCTACAATACTACAATTTAATATGAATCCATGAATACATATCTTCAATCTATTCAATCTATATTGACTGAATCGAACCATGGATATACTTCCACTTACATGATTCTCCAGTTACATCCATGATGCTCCAGTTACATCCATTTACTGTTATCATGGTTTCGGCAAGTCTTCTAATTATACAATCTATATTACAAGACAACACAAGTTGCAATACAATTCAAACAATATCATCAAGAGCAATACAATCAAGATATCGCGGGGTTTAAGGGGTAGATTGGTACGGAAGGTGTTAGAAGTGGCACGAGACTGCAAGACTTAAGACACCTAACTTGTATCCAATTGTCGTTGTTCCGGGTTGTATAACGGAGCCTTGTACTTCCATTTGCCTTTAGTCTCTAGCATATAGAGACTCCTCTCGTATACACTGGCATCCTTCTGTACCAAGCTACAAACAACAGCGTTAACCATATAAAACAACTTTAAAAGTTACACACACACTCTCTCTCTCTGTCTATTCTATTTCTCCCTTATCTTTGGGACTTACCGAGCGATTTGTTCGCTGACGACATTCTCTTTTTTCTTCTTTGAATATCGTCAGGTGATTCGGACCTTCCAAAGATCGAGCCTTGCATTGAAGACTTGGACCAGTTTATTGAAGTTCCCGAGCTGTAGTTACACTTGTACACATTTCATTTCAGTACTTTCCATTTCTGTTATGCCACTGTTTAGGCATTGCTTTCATTCAGATGTATTTACTTTTCCATGCATTGTACAAAAGAATCTTAATAAATAAAGTTGATATTCATTACATTTGTATCTTGTGTACATTTATTTTATATTACTTAGTTACACTTAGCGTGTTTACTTCAGAGTAAATACGTAGCGGCCTCGTCGTGCCCCTTTCGCTGTACACCGGGAAGCGGGGCGTGACACATAAGGCCTCTACAACGTTTTGCCCGAACCAGGAAAACCCTCTGTGTAGGACTCTAAAGTCTCATCAATACGCTGGCAGTGGGTTTAACCAAAAGCATGTCCGTGGCACTAGCTGTACTTAACGGCTATCCAGGTATTGAGCGAAAAGGAGGCCGACGAGCAAACTCATCCTGAAACCCTACTGAGCCTGACAGTGACAATATCCGTACAGTCCGGTCCATTCGTCTATGAGTATCGCATATCGAGTTTAGGAGGGTAGATAAAGTCAGACCCGTAATAACTTGACATTTAGTGTCGGCATAAAACCTATCACCACCTGAGATACTACCGATCCTAGATCGGTAATTCTCATCTACCCCGGCCAAGGATTTCTGGTGATGGCCATCCGTGCACAATGCGACATCAACCCCCAAAACCGGGAGAGGCGAATCCCCTGACGATCCGCACACTGCTTCCATGTGGTTCGGGACTGTACCCAACTAAAACCTGTTTGCACGACTCCTTTGATCCGTGGTAGGGTAGTAATCAAAGCACGGTGGGAACTCACACGAGACAAATGACGATCTCAGGTCGATAGACTAACCTGTACACATGTCACCAGGGAACTGCTATCTGACAATAGATATAATACCAACTAGCATGTTCCCGGCGAGTCCGTCCGGTGTACTCATAATCTAATGAGCACCTGTATACATCTTAGGTGAACCAACTAACACCAATGGCTTGTGAGACCGGTCATCGCCCCTCGTCGGAGTCTCGATCCGTATACACTAGTCTACTCTTGGAGTATCGATGCCCAGTCTCGAAACTCCCATGACTAGGGACACTTAAGGATGTGCTTATAGACTACCCAACTCTCGCGTATATGATCGCCATCATACTGCTGGTAGTCAAGCAAGAATCCTATGGGCTCTGTCAACATGTAATAGTGATCTGTAATGTCACCTGAGGCATGTACACGATGATAAAAACAAACCAGATAGCATACTATCATCTCGAGTAAGACTGTTCTACCGGTATAGGTCCTCCCTCAATCATTGCAATCACCTGCCTGTGATCCAATAATTGACTTGAGGGTACTATAACCAACAATCTCCCACTTGCACTTAAGGCTAATTATTGCGGTGTCACATACTCACAGCCCGTGTGATACCGAACACCCAACTTCTCTACTAATCAGTTTCACAAAGCTCGTTTGTAAAACTATTGCGTTTGAGAAATAGCCTCAGTGAGTGGATCCGCTCCAATGTTTCTTTCTATGTCTCTATTTATCTCAAGTTCGTGGAGAAAACCATCTCCCGAAATGAGCAATACCCGTCTTAGAATATGTCTGGATATCTGATGGGACCCAGTTCACAAATGAACTCCAAATCCAGTAAACTTCTTAGACTGTATCGTCAACTGAATTTAATCAGTATCCTGCGCCATACCTCCCTCAGTATCCGCTTGGACCACCTATCCAAACCACTGCCCCTCAAAAGAGGGAAAACTATAACTCTGACAGTCACTCTGTCATCCAAGTCACGTTGGAAGCCTGGAATGATAACCGTCTCCCGAAGGAGGCTGTCATTACCAAATCCCTAGAACATCCACTTATGTTCATAAACTGCTTCCGAACGTTTCTCCAGGATTGGATTAATATATCAACTTATTGCAGCTAGTGCAAAAACAATATCTGGTGTGGTACTTGACATCTCATGATTGACTCAATTGCCTAAGCAAGTGATATGCCAATCATGCACATCCCTCTCCCTTTTAGTCTGTAAGACACCTTTAGAGAGGGTGACTACATCACCTGCAGATACACTACCATGCTAGGAGTCGACCATTCTAAAATACTTTTAGAATACTATCTAAGTACCTAGATTTGGAAACTACCAAAATCTTAAAACCATTAACCAGAATACCAGATATAATATCCATATCCTATGTGGAAAAACCACTGTGTAACAACCATGGTATAACCGATCGCAGTGTAGGAATTTCACTTCCTACAAAGTGCATGTTATCCAAATACCAGGACATCACACCCTACTACCTTATTAACAGATCCATCTCCTATTCTGATGAAGTCAAAGCCTATGACTGTCATATCAAAAATAGATAATCTATCTCCACTATACATGCTTTAGTCTATAAATAGACACAGGCTACTTTTCCACTATGCTTCCGCTGCTCCCACTACTATAACAACCATCTTGTAGAGTTATATACACGTGCACTTCTAAAGCTAGTTTAAAACGACGCTATACTCATCCTCCTGCCGGGTCCCATAGTCTAGAACAGCAATAATGGTAAGTCTGGGTAAACACGAACCTCACTGTCACCGTCTTTGAGGATACCGGAGCACCTCTCGGGTGGCTGAGGTTATCCACCATATCTGCGGAGTGGCCAATAGAATGTTAAATCCGATTGAATTTTTAGGTTCTATTAAATTTTCAGTAATCGTTTGTGGTTCTGGAATCACTTCCAGTTCTACCATACCCCCACTACTGTTTTCTGAAAAAGTCTATTTTGCTAAAACTGTGGTGAGTCAAGAACAATATCACTATTGATCTTCAAGAGGGTAGAAAGTTACCCCTCGTCATAGCCTGGGATAACCCACAAATTTCCATTACAGAAACGTGCCTTGTGTTATCCAGAGTCTGGTTTTAAGCATAAGCAGGACAACTATATATACCTTAATATCGTTAAGATATGAACCATTCTATATACAATAGGGAAACATAGGCACTAATTTAATTGGAACCAGATTCAAATTATGCAGCTGCCTCCAGTGCATGTTGAAGGGTTACGGCAGCGCCCCGGCCATCGAAACGCGGCCAAAACGCGTAACAAAAATTTCTAAAACCGGCGCTATCGTTACCCGATTTACGGATCGATTTAAACCCTAAACTAGAAATCTAAACTAAGAGTTATAATCGTTATACCGAGTTGATCCGTGTCCTTCGGTCTTCATTCCATGCTCCTAGTGATTCTTTGATGATGTTTGGTTGCCGGTCTTCCTCCATCTCCGATGATCCACCTGAGGGAAACGGTGCAAGATCCAGCCTCGTCGAACGAGACAACCGATGCTCCAAAGTCGCTAGCGATGGAGAGTGGGGGTGTATGAAAATGTCACTACAATTTTCTCTCAACTCATGTGCTCATGAGAGCAACCATAGAAGAAGAATGGAGTGAGGAAGCTTTGGCATGAAGAACAAAGAAAATGGCTAAGTCTTTTTTGTGGTGAACTTGAGAGAGTGGGAGTTTTTTTGCAAGTGTAAAAAATCTCTACCAAATGAAATCAATCCCCACACTAATGTGCCCCCCTCTCTCTCATTCCCACCAAAAAAAAGTCTTACCAATTAATGAATAAACAAATCCAACCATAACTTGAACCATGTCCAAGACCATGCCTTTGCCACCTCACACCCTCCACATCATTCGTTAAACAAATGAATTTCCATAAATAGAAATTCATACAAATGATGTGGCACCTTCTAGAAGCTATTCCGTAGAAAATACGGAATACTTCCCGGTACATGTATCAAAATATATATACGCGTATTCGTACAAAAATACGAATAGCTAAGAGAGAAAACGAATAGTGAAAAATAATACTAGAATACGTATATACAAATACATATATACAAATACATATATAAATTATTAAATCAAAACCCGATTTAATAATTCGGCTTAATCCTAAGCCGCTAGTATTATCAACCGTCCGATTAAAGTCTGCGCAGCATGCACATATTTGATCGGACACCTGTATGTACCAACATATGCCATGTACACCATATTGCCTGAACCTTGAAAACCCTCTGTGTGGGACTCTAAAGACTCGTCAATACACTGGCAGTGGGTTTAACCACAAGCATGTCAGCGGCACTAGCTGTACGTAACGGCTATCCAGGTATTGAGCGAAAGGGAGGCCGACGAGCAAACTCATGCAGAATCCCTACTGAGCCTGACAGTGACAATATCCGTACAGTCCGGTCTGTTCATCTAAGAGTATCGCATATCGAGTCTAAGGGGGTGGAAAAAGTCAGACCCCCAACAACGCGATATTTAGTGTCGGTATGAAACCCCATCACCACCTGAGAAACTATCGATCCTGGATCGATAATTCTCGTCCACCGTGGCCACTGATTTATGGTGATGGCCATCCGTACACAACGCGACATCAACCCCCAATACCGGGATAGACAAATCTCCGACGATCCGATCACTGCCTCCATGTGGCTCGGGACTGTACCCAACTAAAACCTGTTTGCATGACTCCTTTGAGCCGTGGTAGGGTAGTAATCAAAGCACGGTGGGAACTCACACGAGAAAAATGACGATCTCAGGTCGACAGACTAACCTGTACACATGTCACCTGGGAACTGCTATCTGACAATAGGTATAATACCAACTAGCAGGTTCCCGGCGAGTCCGTCCAGTGTACTTATAACCCAATGAGCACCTGTATACTATCTTAGGTGAACAAATTAACACCAATGGCTTGTGAGACCTAGCCACCGTCCCTCGTCGGGGTCTCGATCAGTATACACTAGTCTACATTGGAGTATCGATGCCCGGTCTCGATACTCCTACGACTACGGACATTTAAGGATGTGCTTATAGACCCCAGCTCCCACATATATGATCGCCATCATAATGCTGGCAGTCAAGCAAGAATCCTATGTGCTCTATCAATACGTACATGATGATAAAGACAAACCAGATAGCATACTATCATCTTGAGTAAGACTGCTTTATCGGTATAGGTCCTCACTCAATCATCATAATCACAAGTCCGCGACTATGATAATTGCCTTGAGGGCACTATAGCCAACAATCTCCCACTTGCACTTAAGGCCAATTATTGCGATATCGCATACTCACAGCCCGTGCGATACCGAAGACCCAACTTCTCTACTAATCAGTTTCGCAAAGCCCGTTTGCGAAAATGATTGCGTTCGAGAAATAGCCTCAGTGAGTGGATCCGCTCCAATGTTTCTTTCTGTATCTCTCTATATCTCAATTTCGCGGAGAAAACTATCTCCTGAAATGAGCAATACTTGTGTTAGAATTTGTCTGGATATCTGATGGGACCCAGTTCACAAATGAACTCCAAATCCAGCAAACTTCTTAGACTGTATCGTCCACTGAATTTAATCAGTATTCTGCGCCATGCCTTTCCTCAGTATTCGCTTGGACCACCTGTCCAACATACTGTCCATCAAAAGAGGGAAAACTATAATTCTCACAGTCACGCTGTCATCTAAGTCACCTTGGAAGCCTGAAACGATAACCGTCTCCTGAAGGAGGCTGCCGTTACCATATCCCAAGAACATTCACTTATGTTCATAAACTGCTTCCTAATGTTTCTCCAGAATTGGATTAATATATGTTTATTGCAGCTAGTGCAAAAAACAATATCTGGTGTGGTACTTGACATTTCATGATTAACTCAATTACCTAAGCAAGTGATATGCTAATCATGCAGATCCCTCTCCCCTTTAGTCTGTAAGACACCTTTAGAGAGGGTTGACTCTATCACCTGCAGGTGCACCACCATGCCAGGAGTCGTTCATTTAATGTCAAAGTACCCAGATTAGGATACTTCCCAAATCTAGATCTAAAACCATAGATCTAGTAACCAGAAAACCTGATATTATATTTATATCCTATATGGAGAAACAACTTTGTGACAACCACAGTATAACCGATCGTAGTATAGGAATATCCCTTCCTATCAAGTGCATGTCATCCCAATACCTGGACATCACTCTCTACTACCTTCTTACCAGATCCATCTCCTATTCTGATGAGGTCAAGACCTATGACTGTCACATCAAAAATAAATGATCTATTTCCGCTATACCTGCTTTAGTCTATAAATAAACATAAGCTACTTGCCTACTATGCTTCCGCTGCTCCCACTGACTACAATAACCCTCTGGCAGAGTCATATACACGGGCACTTCTAAAGTTAGTTTAGAATGACACTATACTCATCCTCCTGCCGGGTCTTATAGTCTAGAACAGCAGCAATGGCATGTCTGGGTAAACAAGAACCTCCCTGTCACCGTCTCTGAGAAGACCGAAGTACCTCTCGGGTGCCTGAGGTTACCCACCAAAATCTGCGGAGTGGCTAATGGAACGTCGAATCTAATTGAATCGTTAGGTTCTATTAAATCATCAGTGATCGTTTGTGGTTCTGGAATCACTTCCAGTTCTACCATACTCCCAATTTTGTTTTTCTGAAAAAATCCATTTTACTAAAACTATGGTGAGTCAAGAACAATATAAATACTGATCTTCCTAATGGTAGAAAGTTAACCCTCGTCAAAGCCAGGGATAACCCACAAACTGCCATTACTGAAACGTGCCTAGAGTTTATCCGGATTCTGGTTTTAAGCATCAGCCAGACAACTCCCTATACCTTAACATCGTTAAGATATAAATTGATTCTATATAAATCTAATATAGAAAAAAAAGCACTAATCTAATTTGAACCAGATTCAAAATCATGCATCTGTCCCCAGTGCATATCAACCAAATAGAAAGAGGACAATCAACATTACTCATCTAGGAGTGCATCCATATATGAGTAATCCGAAAGAGAAGCAAGTTTTCAAAACCATTACTATCAACGGAATACCAAACACAAGTATCTACATCTTCGACTACTTCGAAGAATCCTGATACTTCTAATAAATGGTTCTCTACTTTATTCTTATACTTATAACTTCTCAAAATCTGAACATTATATTTCAACGAAATACCTGTCTAAATTAAGAGAAGTCATGAGTAAACAGAATATAGTATGAGTACCAGCCCCTTTATCCTAATGGACACTGGACAACATACAATACCCTGTATAAGTCCCCTGAGTTCAACAACTCAAATCCTGTGCGTCGTAGGTTGAAAAACTGTAGTATGGTTAAGAAGAGTTACACCGCTGTTGAATGCACCTTACCTAATCACCAACTGATATAGGTAAATGTCATAGACACAATTTCAAAAAGTTATATCTCACTTTATAAAATAAATGTATAGATACATTAGTTTGAAATTGGTGCATAACAACGGATATTCAAAACCAAATATTTGCCATCCGGCAAAAACCAGATGATTTCCTCAAATATCACCAATTACAACGAATTCCGATATAATGAGGATCTAATCACCCAATTCCTAATACCTTACTCCCACTCACCATCCGTAATAACATACAGATGTGAGAAACTGATCTGGTAAATACATACCTTGGAGTTAGATTCTAATTGGGAAAACAGTTTTCAATTAATATCGCATAGTGAAACTGAAACATGAAAATGTTTGAAAAGGGTTAACTGGTATTCCTAGTAACGCCTCTTCCATTATCCTGAATCATGACAGTAACCATATACTTACCTGTCCTCACTGCAATCCCTTCATTATGTCTTTACTTATTACTTTCTGTACACCTCCTTTACGCTAATTGGTTTTCTTCATTCCCTACCCTTCGGAACCAGCCTAAGGTTTTGAGGAAGACTATCCAATAAGCGCAATAGGTGTACTCTCCTAATCCTAGGAGCCCTCGCAACCTGAGAGAAGGTAAAGAGAAAAGACATCTGAATAATTCTATTCAATTTCTCCTGAACCAGAATCCATCCTCGAAAAAGTTCCTTCGATTTCGTATGTAACTATACAATGGATTTATCCAATGGAAGTGGATGTTCGTAGTAATACGGGGTGTTCTGGAGAAATGCAAAGGTGATATAGAAGTGGCAATGATATATGCGACACCATGACATTCCAAAAGCCAAAGTGTTATAAGAAGGTTCAGTAAACTTGGTTTCATGAGTTTTAGTCAAAGGTCGGGTCATAGTCGCAGCAAGAGAGAGAGAGAAAAGAAACACTCAGCGTGCACTCTAACCTAAATCAGAATGGTTAATCATTTTATCTAATCTGGATGGCTCCCACTATATCCTCGAATTCTCCTCCAAACCCAAAAGGAGAATTAGTCGGAATCACCCGAGGAGTAATCCTACTCATCAGTGGGAATCGGGATCCAACTATCATCGTATGATAACCTGATGGAAGCCACTCAAGTCACCACACTCCTGAAGGTATGCGCATGCCTGGCAAGTTTCATGTATGTTTGAAACTCCCGATGTGATTTTACCCCTAGGACCCAAGTGACCTTGACGGAGTCAACAAATCAAAGAGTCCTAGTTAAGTTCAACCCGTCATTATCTTGATTGCATTAAACCCATCCGCACGAGCCCTTGACGGAGTCAACAAGGCCGCACGACTGTCCTAACCAATCATATATCCATGCTACAAACAAGCACCACTCAGCTACCGCACACTACGCCTTGACGGAGTCAACAAACGCAGCACGAATACTAAGTACTACTTGTAGGAAATGACGGAGGGCTACGGCTGGTTTTTGGCGAAAAACCTTTAACGTAATGAACTTGATATCGTTGTAGGAATCCAAGTGGTTTTATAAATATATAGTGGCGAAAACTTTTGCTAAAGAGGTCACTCCCGGTGAAGGGATCTCGGCTCTTTCCCCGTAGAATGAGGTGCAGGATATTCCAAACTGAATACCACGATGCAAAGCAAAAATAATCGACTATAGCAAAGTTATTACGTTGATGCAAACTTTTACCCAAGGGGTCACTCCCGATGAAGGGATCTCGGCCCTTGCCTCGTCGAATGAGGTGCAGGATATTCCCAATCGAATACCACGATGCAAAGCAAAAGAGAACGTCTGTAATGTCAGATTTTAAAAAACTTGGTTCCAACAATATCATATATAGGTTTGTTTTATCCTTGCATTGATAAGAATCAATGTTGTCCCATCAATTAATCACACCAGAAAAGAACGAAAATAAAATGTACGTATATACCATCCGCATTCGCCACTGGGTCCCGTCATCACCCGTTAGGTTACTTAACTAACGACAGAGCGGGGATTGGGCTAGCACGGGTGCAAAACATATACAACATCTACTAGTATATATATAAATATATGACAATCGTCCCAGGCATGATATAAAGCAACATCACAGAAACATCACAGAAGCAACACAGAATGGTGGATAATCTGGAGCCCCGGGTTTCACTTGAGCCGCAAGTGAGACCCGACATTCTCTATCGTGTGGATAGCATGTGCAATGAAACCTAGACCCCTACGGGCACGGCAAGTTACCCGCCAAAACCAGAAGTGAGGCATCCCCCTTCAGCAACGTGAATGGACCACCCAACACTTCACGGAATCCGGTAACTTGAGCACCCCTCCTGGGTCACTTATACCCCCTACGAGTGCGGCGAATAGCCCGCTAATTCTAGATTAAGGTCCCCTCCGTCCCAACGCCATAAGATGCGGACCCGTTGCCCTCTAGAATCCAGCTATTCGTGCACCCCACCGCGGGGTAATCCTAGTACAGAAAAGAAAATAATATACAAGGGTTACATCGACCTTATCCCGGTCGTTCCCCAAAAGAATAATATACAAACTGGCAGTGATGGCATTCCACATGTCGGACGCTCGCCCCGCAATATCAAATGTACAAATGAAATTAAACTGTACTAATATTGCACCATAGCTATCCACCACGACAATCCAACCAACATCACAGCACATCACAGAACATCAACGTGAATGTCACGTTCGCAAACCCGTCTAAAAGAACATATAGCAGTTAGACGGGTTTACCGATCAAATGACATTCACGGTCGCAGATAGAAATGTATGTACTGTTAAACGCACACTTAAAATATCGATCGACTAAGTTCCAAATTGGCCCCAATAGCAAAACCAACACTTCACAGAAACCTGGGCCAAAACAGGATATTACAAAAATCACAATTCCACGTCAGGGGGCTACAGGAAAATTTTCGAAGCCCGTCGCCCCTAAATGGCCGTGGATCCGTCGCCAATAGGGGGTAATGCGGCAGTTCCGCGGCGATTTAGAGGAATAAGAAGCCCAAATTTTTTCTGTACCCATAAAATCGCCTGCACGGATTTTTAAGCCACTGGAAAATATTTTTGAACACTTTTGAAAATCGGCAGAGAACAGAAAAATGGAATCGTGATTTTGGAAATTTCGGTCGATCGATCTTTCAAACACGTTAAAACAAGCTAGTAAGGGGTTTAAAGGGTGGCTCTGATACCATGAAGGGTTACGGCAGCGCCCCGGCCATCGAAATGCGGCCAAAATTCGGAACAAAAATTTCTAAAACCGGCATTACCGTTACCCGATTTACGGATCGACCTTAAACCCTAAACTAGCAATCTAAACTAAGAGTTAGAATCGTTATACCGAGTTGATCCGTGTCCTTCGGTCTTCATTCCAAGATCCTAGTGATTCTTTGATGATGTTTGGTTGCCGGTCTTCCTCCATCTCCGATGATCCACCTGAGGGAAACGGTGCAAGCTCCAGTCTCGTCGAACGAGACAACCGACGCTCCAAAGTCACTAGCGATGGAGAGTGGGGGTGTATGAAAATGTCACTATAATTTTCTCTCAACTCATGTGCTTATGAGAGCAACCATAGAAGACGAATGGAGTGAGAAAGCTTTGGCATGAAGAACAAAGAAAATGGCTAAGTCTTTTTTTTGGTGAACTTGAGAGAGTAGGAGTTTCTTTGCATGTGTAAAAAATATCTACCAAATGAAATCAATCCCCACACTAATGTGGCCCCCCTCTCATTCCCACCAAAAAAAAAGTCTTACCAATTAATGAATAAACAAATCCAACCATAACTTGAACCATGTCCAAGACCATGCCTTTGCCACCTCACACCCTCCACATCATTTGTTAAACAAATGAATTTCCATAAATGGAAATTCATACAAATGATGTGGCACCTTCTAGAAGCTATTCCGTAGAAAATACGGAATACTTCCCGGTACATGTATCGAAATACATATACGCGTATTCGTACAAAAATACGAATAGCCAAGAGAGAAAACGAATAGTGAACAATAATACTAGAATACGTATATACAAATACATATATAAATTATTAAATCAAAACCCGATTTAATAATCCGGCTTAATCCTAAGCCGCTAGTATTATCAACCGTCCGATTAAAATCTGCGCAGCATGCACATATTTGATCGGACACCTGTATGTACCAACATACGCCATGTACACCATATTGCCTGAATCGTGAAAACCCTCTGTGTAGGACTCTAAAGACTCGTCAATACGCTGGCAGTGGGTTTAACCACAAGCATGTCAGCGGCACTAGCTGTACGTAACGGCTATCCAGGTATTGAGCGAAAGGGAGGCCGACGAGCAAACTCATGCAGAATCCCTACTAAGCCTGACAGTGACAATATCCGTACAGTCCGGTCTGTTCGTCTAAGAGTATCGCATATCGAGTCTAAGGGGGTGGAAAAAGTCAGACCCCCAACAACGCGATATTTAGTGTTGGTATGAAACCCCATCACCACCTGAGAAACTATTGATCCTGGATTTATGGTGATGGCCATCCGTACACAATGCGACATCAACCCCCAAAACCGGGAGAAACGAATCCCCGACGATCCGATCACTGCTTTCATGTGGCTCGGGACTGTACCTAACTAAAACCTGTTTGAACGACTCCTTTGAGCCATGGTAGGGTAGTAATCAAAGCACAGTGGGAACTCACACGAGACAAATGACGATCTCAGGTCGACAGACTAACCTGTACACATGTCACCTGGGAACTTCTATCTGACAATAGGTATAATACCAACTAGCAGGTTCCCGGCGAGTCCGTCCAGTGTACTCATAACCCAATGAGCACCTGTATACTATCTTAGGTGAACAAACTAACACCAATGGCTTGTGAAACCTGGCCACCGCCCCTCGTCGGGGTCTCAATCAGTATACACTAGTCTACACTGGAGTATCGATGCCCGGTCTCGATACTCCTACGACTAGGGACATTTAAGGATGGGCTTATAGACCCAGCTCCCAAATATATGATTGTCATCATAATGCTGGCAGTCAAGCAAGAATCCTATGGGCTCTATCAACACGTACATGATGATAAAGACAAACCAGATAGCATACTATCATCTTGAGTAAGACCGGTTTATCGGTATAGGTCCTCACTCAATCATCATAATCACAAGTCCGCGACTATGATAATTGCCTTGAGGGCACTATAGCCAACACATGTCAACTAAATGGAGAGAGGCCGATCAGTATTACTCAACTTAGGAGTGCATCCAGATATGAGTAACCTGAAAGAGAAGTAAGTTCTCAAAACCATTAATATCAACTGAATACCAAACACAAGTATCTACATCTTCGATTATCTTGAAGAATCCTGATACTTGCAACACGTGGTTCTCTACTTTATTCTTATACCTATAACTTCTCAAAACTTGGACCTTGTATTTCTACGAAACACTTGTCTAAGACTCGAGAAGTCACAAGTAAATAGAATATAGTATGAGCACCAACCCCTGTATTCTAATGGACACTGGACAACATACAATACTTTGTATAAGTCCCCTGAGTTGAATAACTCAAACCCTGTGCGTCGTAGGTTGAAAACTGTACTATGGTTAAGAAAAATTACACCGTTGTTTAATGCACATTACCCAATCATCAACTGATATAGGTAAATGACATGGACATAATTTCAAAAAGTTATATCTCACTTTATAAAATTAACGTACAGATATATCAGTTTGAAATTGGTACATAACAGCGGATATTCAAAACCAAATATTCGTCGTCAGGAAAAACCCTAGGTGATTTCCTCAAATATCACCAATTACGAATTCCTAATATAATGAGGATATACTCACCTAATTCCCAATAAATTACTCACACTCATCATCTGTAAAACCATACAGATGTGAGAATCAAACCTGGTAAATACATACCCTGAAGTAAGGATCTAATTGGGAAATCAGTTTTCAATTAACAACGCACAGTGAAACTGAAACATGAAAATGTTTCAAAGGGGTAGCCGGGTATTCCTAGTAATATCTCTTCCATTATCCAGATTCATGACTGTAACCGTATATTTCTTTGCCATCTCTCCAAATCCCTTTATTTGTCTTTACTCATTACCTTTTGTACAACACCCTTAGGCTAAATGGTTTTCTTCCTTCCCTATTGTTCGGCACCAGCCTATGGTTTGGAAGAGAACTATCCAATAAGCGTAATAGGTGTACTCTTCTAATCCTAGGAGTACTCGCAACCTGAGAGAAAGTAAAGATAAAAGACAACTGAATAATCCTTATTCTTTTTCTCCTGAACCAGAATCCATCATCTAACTGGAACAAATTCCTTCGAGTTTGTATATATAACTATACGATAGATTATCCAATAAATGTGGATTTTCGTAGTGATACGAGGTGTTCTGGAGAAATACAAAGGTGAAGTAGGAGTGGCGATGAAATACGCGGTTTGGTCGTGAAAGATAGCAGTCGCATTTTACTTTGTCCTCTTTCTAATCCCTTTTATTTGTCTTTACTTATTACCTTCTGTACACCACATTTAGGCTAATTGGTTTTCTTCCTTCCCCACCTTTCGGCACCTGCCTAAGGTTTGGAAGAAGACTATCCAATAAGCGTAATAGGTGTACCCTCTCCTAATCCTAGGAGCCCTCACAACCTGAGAGAAGGTAAAAGAAAAAGACAGCTAAATATTCCTATTCATTTTCTCCAGAACTAGACACCTTTCTCGAATCTGAAACAAGTTTCTTCGAGTTCGTATGTAACTATACGACGGTCATATCCAATAAATGTGGATCTTCGTAGTGATACAGAATGTTCCGGAGAAAAAGCAAAGGGTAAAAGTAGGAGTGGTAATGAAGTATGCAACTCTGACAATCAAAAAACCAGTGTGTTTTAAGAAGGTCCGGTTAACTTGGTTACTGAGTTATAGTCTAGGGACGGGACATGGTCGTTGCCAAAGATAGAGAGAAAAGAAATACTTAGCATACACTCTAACCTAGATCAGAATGGTCAATCACTTTATCTAATCAGGATGTCTCCCACTGTATGCTCAAATTCTCCTCCAAACCTGAAAGAAGAATTAGTCGGGATCATCTAAAATCACCCGAGGAGTAAACCAACTCATCAGTGGGATCGGGATCCAACTATCATCGCATGATAACCTGATAGAATCCACTCAAGTTATCACACTCCAGAAGGTATGCGCATGTCTGGCAAGTTTCCTGTATGTTTAAAACTCCCGATGTGATTTCTACCCCATGCTCTTATGACCTTGACAAAGGCCAACATATCATAAGTCACATGTCAAGTTCTACCCATCATTATCCAGGTTAATTTGAACCCACCCGTACATACCCTTGACGATGGCCAAAATAGTAGTACGACTGTCCCAAACTAACGCATCTATCTATGCAACAGAAAAGTAACAAATAGCTACCATACACTATGCCATGACGAAGGCCAACAAATATATCATGAATACTAAGTGCTACCCGTATGAAATGACGGAAGGCTACGAATGGTTTTTGGCAAAAAACCTTTAATGTAATGAACTTGATATCGTTGAAGAAACCGGATAGCTTTTTATAAATATATAGTGGCAAAACCTTTGCTAAAGAGGTCACTCCAGGTGAAGGGATCTCGACTTTTTCCTCATGGAATGAGGTGCAGGATATTCCCACTGAATACTATGATTCAAAGCAAAAAGTAATCGACTATAGTGAAGTTATTATCCTGACGCAAACTTCTGCCCAAGAGATCACTCCCGGTGAGGGGATCTCGGCTCTTGCCTCGTCGAGTGAGGTGCTGGATATTCATAACCGAATATCGCCGTGCAAAGAAAACGTCCTTGTAATAACAGCATTTTAAAATTGTTCCAACAACATCAATTAGGTCTGTTTTCCTTGCATTGATCTGAATCAACGCAGTTCCATCAATTAATCACACCAGAAAGAACGAAAATATGATGTACGTATATGCCATCCGCATTCGCCACTGGGCCCCGTCATCACCCATTAGGTTACTTAATTAACAACAGCGGGGGCTGGACTAGCGCGGGTGCAAAGCATATACAACATCTACTAGTATGTATGTATATATATATATATATAACAATATATAACAATCGCTCCAGGCATGATAAATGAAACATCACAGATAAGCAATAAGTATTACAAAACAATACAGATAATCTGGGAGCCCCGGGTTTCCATTGAGCCGCAAGTGAAACCCGACGTTCCCCTGGTCGTGTGGATAGCCTGTGCAATGAAAACCTAGACCCCTACGAGTGCGACAAGTTACCCGATTCCTCAGAAATGATTCAAACTGGCTTTGGGCAATAGGGCGAGGCAAGCTGACTTTATGAAACCAAGGGCGTTGACTAGTGCCCATGTGTGTGCTTGTATAGCTACTCTGACTCTTTACCTCCCCAACTATGATAAGTGAGGCAGCCCCTTCATCAAAATGAATGGGCCACCCAGCACTTCACAGAATCCGGTAACTTGAGCGCCCCACCTTGGGTCAACCTGTGCCCCCTATGAGTGCGGCGAATAACCTGCCAATTCTAGAGTGAGGCCCCCTCCGTCTCAACGCCATGAGATGCGGGCCCGTTTCCCTCCAGAACCCGGCTATCCGTGCACTCCATCGCAGGGTAATCCTAGTACAGAAAATAAAATATGTACAACGGTGACATCGACCTCAACCCGGTCGTGCCCCAAACAAATAATATACAAGCAGACAGTGACGGCAGTCCACATGTCGGACGCTCGCCCCGTAATATCAAATGTACAAATAAAACTAAACTGTACTATCATTGCACCTAAGCTATCCACCACGACGATTCCGCAACAACACAGCACAACACAGAACATCAACGTGAATGTCACGTTCGCAAACTCGTCTAAAAGAACTATAGCAATTAGACAAGTTGTACCGCTTTAATGACATTCATGGTCGTAAATAGTAATGCATGTACTGTAAACTTTAAACACTGTTAGAAATATCGACTTTGAAATAACCCCAAATAGCCCCAAACTACTAGATAAATCCATATCCAAACTGGGCTAAACAAGCAATACCAATGAACCAATATTCTAGAGACCCAAAATCCCAAGTCCAAACACCCTCACGAAACCGGCCTTGCCGGATTTTTGCCTGATGTGGCCGGTCCAATATGGGTGGAATGGATTCGTATTTGGGGAGTGTTCTTGTTGTCACCAGATTAGTCTTCTGCGGTTGCTAAAATATTTTTAGAAGACTCGGAAAAAAATGACAGAAACTAGAATATATCGGATATTATTTCGGAGTTGTTTTGGTTTTGATACTTTAATATCGTCTAAACCAACTACTATATAGTTAATGGGTTGGCTCTGAAACTATGTAGGGTTACGGCAGCGCCCCGGCCATCAATCCGTGGCCAAACGCGGAAAAAAACTTTAAAAAAATGGCGCTAACGGAACCTTAATCGACGGATCGTATCATTAACCCTATACTAGCTATATGAAAAGAGTTTAGAGAGGTTATACTGATCGATCCGTGTCCTACGGTCTTCAACCTCTGTCCCAAGCTCCTCACGGCTTTCTCGATCAAGTTCGATCTCCGGTCTCCCTCATCAAAGATGATCCACGTCGAGGATTGGTAATACGGACTCCCGCCTCAAAACCGAAGCAACTCGGGTATCTAGTTTGCTAGCCTAGCCAAGATGAAGTAGAGTGTGTTTGTCAATTCTTTGACTCAAAACACCCAAGGATTCTCAACTCATGAGAGAGAATGGGTGGAGGTTGAAGAAGTTGCCATGAAGTGAGGAAAATGTAAGCTCAAGAAAAAAAAACCAAGTGAAAAAATGTTATGCATTTCTCTTGTGTGTGTATGTTGTGAGATATTGTATGAGAAACTAAAGAAAATCCTCACAATAAAAGATCTGCCTTTGCTCCCAATAAATATCTCACAATATAACAAAACCCATCATGCCACCATGACACACCCATGACACAATACCATGAGTCACCAAGTGCATGCACCAAGAGTTAAAGCCAAAAAGAAATGAGTCACAATTTCCTCACACAATAAAACATTTAAAACCTAAATGTTTTAATCCACAAAAAGAAATGGCAATAACTAAAATAATCTTGTAACGAATTACAAGAATACCCCTCATCTGTATTTACATACCTGCATCAGTATTCCGACTGAATATGAATACAACGAGACGAAAATAATCCAACAATATAAAACTAGGATCCGGCTTAAACCAAAGCCCAGTAGTATTATCCGTCCGATCATGATCCGTGCACAAGTGCACGAATATGATCGAACCCTGCCATAAAACCATATGGCCTCTACAACGTTTCGCCCAAACCAGGAAAACTCTCTGTGTGGGACTCTAAAGACTCGTTAATACGCTAGCAGTGGGTTTAACCACAAGCACGTTAGTGGCACTAGCTGTACGTAACGGCTACCCAAGTATTGAGCGAAAGGGAGGCCGACGAGAAAACTCATCCTGAAACCCTACTGAGCCTGACAGTGACAATATGCGTATAGTCTGGTTCGTTCGTCTATGAGTATCGCATATCGAGTCTAGGGGGTGGATAAAGTCAGACCCCTAATAACTTGACATTTAGTGTCGGCATGAAACCTATCACCACTTGAGAAACTACCGATCCTACATCGGTAATTCTCGTCTACCCCGGCTGAGGATTTCTGGTGATGGCCATCCGTGCACAACGCGACATCAACCCCCAATACCGGGAGAGACGAATCCCCGACGATCCGCTCACTGCCTCCATTTGGCTCGGGACTGTACCCAACTAAAACCTGTTTGCACGACTCCTTTGAACCGTGGTAGGGTAGTAATCAAAGCACAGTAGGAACTCACACGAGACAAATGAAGATCTCAGGTCGATAGACTAACCTGTACACATGTCACCAGGGAACTGCTATCTGACAATAGGTATAATACCAACTAGCATGTTCCCAGGGAGTCCGTTCGGTGTACTCATAACCTAATGCGCACATGTATACATCTTAGGTGAACCAACTAACACCAATGGCTTGTGAGACCGGCCACCGTCCCTCATCGGGGTCTCGATCCGTATACACTAGTCTACTCTTGGAGTATCGATGCCCAGTCTTGAAACTCCCATGACTAGGGACACTTTAAGGATTTGCTTATAGACCACCCAACTCTCACGTATATGATTGCCATCATACTGCTGGTAGTCAAGCAAGAATCCTATGGGTTCTATCAACATGTAATAGTGATCTGTAATGCCATCTGAAGCATGTACACGATGATAAAGACAAACCAGATAGCATACTATCATCTCGAGTAAGACTGTTCTACCGGTATAGGTCCTCCCTCAATCATTGCAATCACATACCTGTGATCCAATAATTGACTTGAGGGCACTATAGTCAACAAGTTTTTATTACTTGCTTGTGATTTTCTTAGTAGTATAATAGTGTTTTAATGATTTTTATTGCCTTCTTCTTCTCTTCTCTTTTATTTTTCATTTGCAAAACTATAATGTTCAAATGTGATTCTTGCTTAGGTGAGATCCTAAGAAACTAGTTATTTCCCTACTTCTCATTTCTTTTCTCTTCTTTGATTTTATTCTCTTCTTTGTTAGGGTTAAGGAAGAATAGTATGAGAGTTGGAAAAATCTCTAGTGCTTCTCTTTGCCAAACAACTTGAATTGAACCTAGACCAAGCAAACATAACGCTCTCCCTTAGACGCGCTATCGTGACATATAGCCGCGACCTAAGTTGAGAATTTCTTTAAGCGCACTACAACGTGATATATAGTTGCGACCTATTTGGAGACCGTTGTGTATGTTTAGCCTAGGGTTGGAAATAAGAGCATGGAACAGACGGACAAGAGGAACTAGAAATGGATTTAGCGTTAGAAAGTTTGCTTAAACTCGCAGATACCATTTCTATGTCCTCCTAATTCCTGTTATTTCCGATTATTCCAACATCATTTCAATGATGGCACAAGATAAAGTACACAAATAATTCCTAACTCTACTAACCAACTCTAATCCTAACAAGTTATCTTGAACATAAAAATACACAACATTTAGAATAGAATTGAACAAATTTAGACATTCTTTACTTGACTCATCTAAAATGAGAACGGAAATACATATCATCTCTCTGTGGATCGACTCGTACTCAACAGGCTAGCTACCAAGCGAAACCGACTTGATTGTGGTAAGTAGAACACATAGAACGCATATAACAAAAAGTCTGCCAATCAAATAGCATTGTTGCCGGGTTGACGGTAACGTATTTCTTTCTTGTTATTCAAGTTAATTTGTGTATATTTTAAAAACAAAAAAATCCATAAATATTTTTAAAAACCCATAAACATCCATCTTGTTATTATCTGATTCATTTTGTACGAGTGTGCGGGATAGGGAAAACAGCAAGTTCAATACCAAAATCGTGGGAAATTTGACCCACGTCTCACGGCTACACCATGGCAGATCAAGGCGAAACCGTGGCTAAACTCTACCAAAATCTGGAGCAAATCTACTGAACAAATCGAGAACCAGAGGCTGAAAATCAGAAGAAAAGAACAAGTGGAGTACACTGAAGAAATTTGGAGTCCCAATTCCTCAATTACACCACGAAACCGCGGTCTTCCAATACATTTCGCCGCGGATCAGCAGTCTGAAATTGGCTTCAAAGCCCAAATTTTTTTATGAGTCCGTCATTTTTCAAAAAAAAAAACCACTCTTGAATTGCCTCTTCTGCGGTATTTTTTGCGCAAATTTTCTCTCCCTTTCCAATAAACTATTTTTGTGCAAGATTCTTCGCACCGCCTCTAAATAATTTTTTTTAGATGTTGATTGTTTATTGTTTTGCATAAATAATACGAACTTTAAGGGGCTATAACACCAATTCAGATTGAGTGGGGATTCATCGCCCTTCCTAAGACCCCAAAAATCACAAAAAGCATATGCATCACCACTGAGCTTAATTAAAAAAATATCTAGACTCGGCCAATTAAGGACTTGTCATGCTCAAAAGAACAAAGAAAGGTTGTGGGCATTCCGTCATTTATCTAAACTAGATTTTGTGGTGTCTAGGGTAGACAAGTGAGGAGATAACTTTAAGAGGCCCATCTCACGATGATTCGTGAGCGGAACCCTTCTTATCTCACTTGTGCTTACCTGGCCATAATTGGCATTGAAGAGGCAATTCGAGGGTTATCTCACAACTTGTCGCTTTGGAACAGTTAGGAGCTCTAATTGGACTCTGAGGACCCTAGCTCTAGGTGTGATTGTGTATATTTTGATTGTGATTGTTTGAAGTTGAGTCCTATAATTCCATATTCCGTATTTTTCAAAACCAATCAGAAATTTCAAAAATTTATAAAAATTCGCCCATTTTCCACTTCCTTTTCCTTCCTTCCTTTTTTTCACTTTCCATATCATGGGTATCCAAAATCGACCAACTCTTGCCAAACTTTAGTACCATCACCCAGATATTTCATCATATTGTTCTTGCTTTGGTAATACTTCAAACGATACATCCATACCCAAAATTTCTTTGAAAGACCGTATAGGGTGTTTTTCGTCACCCCATTGAGATGGGAATACGCGCGCGCTTGTCAAGCGCGTTACAGATTCTCCCTGCCTAGGGTAGGCTGGGGTTTATTAATTTTGGGGATCTGAATCTTCGGCAGCCGCGGACTAAGCTGCCGCTAATTACTCCTCGCCTTTGAAGCGAGAGAACCTTCGATTGACGGGTCAAACTGGTCATGTGAACTCAATGTGCAGTGTGCACATGTTGTTTTTTTTTTAGTATGGAGTTCAACGCCAAAGAGATTTTATTGTGGAGTTAAACTCCAAAAGAATTTTAAATGGAATTAAACTCCTAAAAAAGATTTAATATGGAGTAAACTCCAAAAGATTTTAAAATGGAGTTAAACTCCTAAAAAGATTTAATATAGAGTTAAACTCCAAAAGAATTTTAAAAGGAGTTTAACTCCAAAAGGAATTTTATTGTGGAGTGCATGTAAAATGAAGGGGGGAAATAGCGTCCAAGGGACGCGCGCGTAGCATATGGGCGAACGTGGGCGCTTTAGTGCCCGGGGGTCACATGCGCACATGTGACCGATGGGCGCCTTAGCGCCCGAGGTCACGTGGGCACACATGACCGATGGGCGCATTGGTGCCCCAGGGGTCACGTGGACGCACGTGACCGATGGGCGCCTTGGCACCCTGAGGGTCACGTGGGCACACGTGACCGATGGGTGCCTTGGCGCCCAGGGGTCACGTGGGCACATGTGACCGCGGGAAACACCCGCGAGAAGTGGCCTTGCCTCTGGGTTGGGGAGTTGAACTCCCAAAGGGATTTTCGGAGTTGAACTCCTAACATAAACAAATTTATGGAGTTAAACTCTAACAGATCTAGAAAGGAGTTAAACTCCTAGGAATCTTTGATTCTTCTTTTGAGCCTTGGGTCTGTCCAAAGTTAGGTTTTTGGAGAGGGGACTCCTTCTTCCTTCTCTTGAACGGCGGGATCTTGGAGAAAAGGGGATGAGACTTAAAAGTCTCCCCTTTTCGAGATCTGATTGGAGATCCGAGCTCCCCGTCATGGGGTTTGTAGTGAAAAACTATTTAATTTTGAGAAAGGAAGAGTTAAACTCTTGATTTAATTCAAAAATGAGAGGAAAGTTTTAGAACCTTGAGGAAGGAGAAGATCATAGATCTTGATTCTTTTTAGGAGAGAGAAAAAGGTTGTTGAGATATTTTCATTATCTTTGCCTTTATAAGCTATACACTTTACACATAGCCCCTTGGGCTTTACAAAATGGCATTTGTGCTACCCCATGCCTTATGTGCCTATTTCTTTTTTGCACATAAGCCATGGGATTTACAAATTTTTGGCTTTCTGCCCATTTCGCTTATATTCATGAATAAAAAATTACATCAAAATTATTTATTATATGTTTTTTTTTATTTGCATAGTGGAGGCCGGCCGCTTCATGTTCGGGCTCGACTCGAGCATGAGCCCACTTGATATGGGCTTGGGCCCACCTGGCTTGTTGTTGACCTTGACTTTGACTCGGTCAACCGGGGTGCAATTTTCGACTCCAACAAAGTGCCCCCCATCAATGAATGCACACCACATATGTAGGTCGTGTGCATGAAATTGATGGATCTTCTTTCACGTGGAGGCGGTTTGCTTTGGTTCCCCCTTTTTGGGATGCACTGCCCTTTTTACGATATGGACGGTCGACGCTTGACGCGTCCCCGAGACGGAGTGTCCGTGGTAGACGTTTCCGTGGCCCGGAGTGATTTGGTTCCCACCTTATAGGAAGCCTGCACTGCCCTTTTTATGACATAGACGGTCGACGCTTGACGCGTCTCCGAGGCAGAGTGTCCGTGGTAGACGTTTCTCTGGCCTGGAGTGATTTGGTCGACGTGCCCCCAGCACGGAGTGTCTGCTTGACGTTTCCCCGTTACGAAGTGTCGCTGGTTGACGTGTCCCCTGCATGGAGTGTCTCTTGACGTTTCCCCGAGGCGGAGTGTTGGCTGGCTGACGTGTCCCCGGCACGGAGTGTCTGCTTGACGTTTCCCCGTTACGGAGTGTCGGCTGGTTGACGTGTCCCCGGCACGGAGTGTCTGCTTGACGTTTCCCCGTTATGGAGTGTCTGTAGTCGACGTGCCCCCGGCACGGAGTGTCTGCTTGACGTTTCCCCGAGGCGGAGTGTCGGCTGGTTGACGTGTCCCCGGCACGGAGTATCTGCTTGACGTTTCCCCATTACGGAGTGTTGGCTGGTTGACGTGTCCCCGGCACGGAGTGTCTGCTTGACGTTTCCCCGTTACGGAGTGTCTGTAGTCGACATGCCCCCGGCACGGAGTGTCTGCTTGACGTTTCCCCTAGGCGGAGTGTCGGCTGGTTAACGTGTCCCCGGCACGGAGTGTCTGCTTGACGTTTCCCCATTACGGAGTGTTTGTAGTCGACGTGCCCCCGGCACAGAGTGTCTACTTGACATTTCCCCGAGGCGGAGTGTCGGCTGGTTGACGTGTCCCCGGCACGGAGTGTCTCCTGGTTGACGTGTCCCCGTTACGGAGTATCTGTAGTCGACGTGCCCTCGGTACGGAGTGTCTACTTGACGTTTCCCCATTACGGAGTGTCTGTAGTCGACGTGCCCCCGGCACGGAATGTCTGCTTAACATTTCCCCGATACGGAGTGTCGCTGGTCGACGTTTCCCCGAGGCGGAGTGTCGGCTGGTAGGACTTGGGAGAGATTGGGATCTTTTTACACCTGTGGATTGTATACGGTTTTGCAGGATGTATGATCCAGACCGTAGGGCCGGAAGAATTTCGGGACTTTGTTGGCGTCTGCATCGCTGCACTGGAATATGGTACCAAGAGCGACTCATCATTCGCCGTGTGAGGATCTCCCTCGTTTCTAGTTTAGCGACTTAGGGGTCATCTGTTCCCAGTTTAACGACTTAGAGGTCATCTGTTCCCAGTCTAAAGACTTAGGGGTCTATTGGATTGGAGTTTGGAATTTTGGGGTTAGGGTAGGCATCAGCGTTGCTAACACTGAAGCACATGTGCCAGGAGCAATTCATCATTTGTCGTTCCCTATTGGTGAGCGATGGCTTAGAAGACAGGTTTAGGTCCTTATCCCCTAAGACTTCTCAATTTTATGAGCCGTAAGGGTCCCATAAAAGTATTCTCCCTACGAGTCGAAAGGATCCCGTAGGTGTACTTTCTCCTTAGATGTCGTGGGGACTCCCAAGTGTGTTTTTCCTTTGTGAGTCGTAAGGATCCCATGAAGGTTTGTTCTCCTCATGCATCGTAAGGACACATGAGTGGGTCTTCCCAATGGAGCATAATTCCAAGGGCGGAGACCGACCGCTGGACTGGTGATTGCGGTGGGGTATGGGTATGATGAGAATTATTTGAGCCCGTGGATTGTATAATATAGTCAATTTGAGGACCACCCGTAGGCTGTGGGAATTTTGGAAAATCGGATTTTGGTTGGCGTCTGCATCGCTGCACTGGAATATGGTACCAGGAGCGACTCATCATTCGCCTTTTTTTTACCGCGATTGCTCTATCATTTCAGCTTTTCTTATCGCGAAGGTCGCGATTGCCCTATCATTTCGGCTTTTATTCGCAGTTGCCCTATCATTTCGGCTTTATTTTTCATCTTTATTTTACTCGCTGATTTTTATTGCGAGTTGCCCCACCATTTCGGCTTTTCTTTTTTTATTTATTTATTTACACATTTTTTTACATTCCCAGTTTAACGACTTAGAGGTCGATTGTTCCCAATTTAATGACATGGTGGTCGATTGGTTCCCAGTTTAATGACGTGGTGGTCGGTTGTTTGCTTATCCCAGCTCCTCGGACTTTGACCCTGGCAGAGCTGTATTGATGACCGTAGCTCTGTGGCTTGTTGGTACATCTGACGACTGTGAGGATTTCCCAAGTTTGTATTGGTTCTCCACCCAATCTTTAAAAATATAGCAGTCTTCAATGGTATGACTCACCATTCTATGATATGGGCAGTATATGGGATTGCCGATCATGTCCATCTCATATGGCCTCTTTGGAATAGGCCGTTGAAGACCGTTTTTCAAGGCGTCCACGAATATTTTGCGAACTTTGTCCCTCCTGAAGGAGTATACTTTCTTCTTTCTCTCCATTAGAGTAGGTGCCCTTACTGATGCTGGACCCTGAGGACGATCAGTCTTTGGTTCGCCTACTGTCCGCTTACCATATTCAATGTACATATCGGATGGACTGGAGGCCGATCGCATCCGTTTTTCACAAAGGTGTTCCGCTCTCGGGCTGGAGGGAGTATCGGTTGGCTGCTTCCGGACATCAATCCCTGGCTCACGAACCAAAATTTGATTTTGCTGTAATTGCGATCGGACGACTTGGGTCGTGAGATCTGTCATGACATTTGCCAGCTCATCGACTTTAGAATGGACCTTGGCCATCTTCTCATCCCTGTCCTGAAGCTGCCTTTGAAGCCATTGGAATAATGCTTGTTCTCTGGTTCAGGGTATGACAACGGGGTCACCCTTACCGCCTGAACTTGATTCAGCCTGAACCATGGATTCCTTTAGCTTAATGGCCTGAGTGAGCTCTTCATCATTTGGATCGAGCCGATGTTGAATGGAAACAACCGCGTCATTGTCATGGTTATAAGGCGTAAGAGGACTTGTTCCTCTGAGCTCCATCATATAGACCGTATGGGTTGTGTACCCGTCTATTGCTTCTTCATTGGCAATGTGGTTCGCTTGGATCTTAGCTTGTTGCCTTAGTCCTCTCTTCTCAGAGAAAGGCAGATGTCTGAGAGAATCAGGTCCCTGAAGGACTTCGGTCTCCATTTGTATGAAATTGGCGGTCGCAGCTTGATTGTTTGTTAACACGCCAGGAGACAATGATATTTCTCCCGCCTTGTATTGTTTCTCGACCCAATCCTTGAAGATGCAACAGTCTTCAATAGTGTGTCCCAGCACTCGGTGGTATGGGCAAAAGTTGGGATGATCAGTCCTGTTCGCTTCACTTAGCCTTTTTGGTTCTGGTAGCCGCAGACCATTCTTCAGAGCATCTTTAAAAATTTTGTGGACCTTGTCCCTTCGGAAAGAGTAGACCTTATTTTTTCTTTCCTCCAAAGTTGGCTCTCGTGATTTTTTAGTCTTTGCTCCGCCTGCTCTCTGCTTATCTAGAGAATCGGTGTTGTTGGAACTTTCGCTTTTCTAGTTGTCGTCCCTCCGATGTCTCGGTTTGTTTATGAATTGGAGACTCTGAGTGGACTCGGGCTTTGAGTGTTCTAACATCTCAACTTTCTTGGTCAGCTCTTAGAATGCTTTGAGGCCTGCGGTGCACAGGAAAGGTTTCATCCAGTCGTTCAGATTTTCTATAAGAAGACTGACGGATTGGTCTTGCTCCAACGGCGGTTCGCATTTGATAGAGAGATTGCGCCATCGGACTATAAAATCCATGTTGCTTTCGTTGTTCTTTGGCTCGGTCCTTACAAGGTCAACAATGGTGATTTTATCGTTGACGCTCATGAACCTTTGCTTGAACATGGATTCTATTTGAGCGAACGTCGTGATAGAGTCATCCGGTATGCTTGCATACCAATCGAAAGTAACATCGGTCAAGCTATTGACAAACTGGCGGAGAAGGAGCGCATCGTTGCCCACAGTATTCGCGCATGATGCTTTAAATTGGGCAATGTGTCGGTTCACATTTTCCGTCCCATCGAACCTTTCAAATTTGGGGACGACATAGCCAGTAGGAAACTCCACTGGATCGTACCGAGCAAGGTATGGTCTCCCGCTGCTACTGACCTCATTTTGCTCTCCGGCTTCGGCAACCAATGTTTTGACTTTGTTAGCAACCAAATCCATGATTTGATCTTGAGTTAGCGGGTTGCTGTCATCGGTAGCCAAGACATTTCCCAAGATAGGATGCGACTGACTTTCGTGCTGTCCGCCCACCTTTGGATTTGAAGGAATAGGTGTCGGCTGTCTCAGGACGCCGTTTCCTAGTTCATGAGTAGAACCATGAGCTTGATTGGGTGGCTGAGAGGCAACTTGAGCTGTGAGCCGTAAGACAACGTTTGTCAAGTCGTCAATTTTTTAGTAGAGCTTGGCCATCTCCTTGTCTCTACTTCTGAGCTACTTTCAGAGCTCCTAGAGAAGTTGCTGCTCTGCGGTCTTAGGATGGAAAGTTGGTTCATCTTCGCTTTCCGAGCCTGACTCCTCATGAACTGAGGGCTCTCCCTGCTCATCAGCTTCACTGGAAGGGTCTTCATTACCTTCCAGAAGAGGCTGGTCTTGGAATGTGGCAGCCATATTCATACCAGATTGAATTTGAGATGTAGTGGCCCCTTCCTTGCTCTTGCTGCGTGTGCCCACATGTAGACAGTGTGGACCACATATCCAGCTGTCTCTTTATCATTGGCGGGGAGCTCAGAGAAGACACCCGATCGAGCAGTTGTTAGGGACAGTACTGGAGCCTGCTCGAGACACCTTGTTGCTTTGTTGGTGTTGATGGGCTTTCCTTCAGCTGGGGCCAAGGAAAATCGTTCAGACACCGACTTTCGTTTGGGTAGTGGTGCCCCCGAGATCATCATATTTGGCCTATTGCCTTTCAAGGCCGGTTTGTCTGTTACCGGAGCTTGAGGATCTGGAATGGTGTTAGCTGGCATAAACAGAATAGAGCCGAACTGTAGTAGCGGCTCCTCCCACTGTCGCCCAAGACTGGCTGGGAGGACCGTCATGTAGTCCATCTTCATCGTGTAAAAGATGGGAGCTAAGTTCACCTTTGGAGACATTGTTGAAAATTGATTGCTCGGAAAACTGCATGAAAGAGCATTATTTTAGTATAAATATAGATATGTATATTGATTGAGTTCGCATGAACGTTTAAGCCGAAATATGGGAGGAGAGATAGGTCCCACCAGGCGTGCCAGAATCTGTAGGGTGTTTTTCGTCACCCCATTGAGATGAGAATACGCGTGCGCTTGTCAGGCGCGTTACAGATTCTCCCTGTCTAGGGTAGGCTGGGGTTTATTGATTGTGGGGATCCGAATCTCCGGCAGCCGCGGATTAAGCTGCCGTTAATTACCCCTCGTCTTGGAAGCGAGAGAACCTCCGATTGACGGGTCAAACTGGTCATACGAACTCAATGTGCAGTGTGTGTTTTGTTGTTTTTTTTAGTGTGGAGTTCAACTCCAAAGAGATTTTATTGTGGAGTTAAACTCCAAAAGAATTTTAAATGGAGTTAAACTCCTAAAAAAAGATATAATGTGGAGTTAAACTCCAAAAGAATTTAAAATGGAGTTAAACTCCTAAAAAGATTTAATTTGGAGTTAAACTCCAAAAGAATTTTAAAAGGAGTTTAACTCTAAAAGGAATTTTATTGTGGAGTGCATGTAAAATGAAAGGGGGAAATGGCGTCCAAGGGACGCGTGTGTGGCACGTGGGCGCTTTAGTGCCCGGGGGTTACGTGCGCGCATGTGACCGATGGGCGCCTTGGCTCCCGGGGTCACGTGGCGCACACGTGATCGATGGGCGCCTTGGCGCCCGGGGGTCACGTGGGCACACGTGACCGATGAGCGCCTTGGCGCCCGGGGGTCACATGCGCACACTGTTGGGATTCCCTTACACCTAGTCTAAGGTTTGGTAGCATCACTCATGCCAGTTTAAAATTTAGAGAGGTGCAAAGCAAGCAAACCATGAATCATGCTAGAATTTCTAAGGTAACAAAATTTGCATCACATACAAAGAAGTAAAGAGATAAGGATTACAATCTTTGTAGTCCATTCCTTCGCTTCATAAGCTCCGTGATAAGGTCCCTTCACTGCGATCATCAAGAACTCCGACTCTCGTGAGGCTCCAAGAGGTGAATGATGCATCTTGCTTGTAGTCTTCATGATCTAAGATGATCTACCTTGAAAATTCTCTAACCCAAGCTTACACTTCACTAAAGAACTTATTAGAGAAGTGAACACCCTAATATAAGTGGCTAGAATAGATGATGATGATGAAATAGGAATTTTGCTCTCTTTTGTTTTCAATTTCTCACAATTAAACATCACAAATGAAAAGCTAGTGAAGCTTTTCTTCAAGAAGCAAGAAGAAGAAGAAGAAGCAAAAGTTTTTTGTGATGAATAATGAAAAAATTGTTATGGTTACAATTGCAACCATGAGTTAAGAATGAGAGTCTTAACTCATGAAAAGTTAAGGGTTTGGGTTGGATTAACAAATATCTACACAAAATATCAAAGGATGAAGACAAAAGGAAAGCTTCATGAAGCTTCATGAAAAGCTAACCCAAAAGCTAACCCTAATCCAAACCCTAACTAGGTTTAATCTCTAAATCATTGTTGCATTTGTAACCCTAAATTGTTACAATATTATATATCACATATACAATATATTTTGTAACAAAAAGAAAATAATACAATTAATATATATCGCATATATATCAATGAATTATCCGGTGAGAAAATGAATCAATAAAGCGAGCTTATATTAGTTAACGTAATGTAATATATCACATATATAATTATACATTAAATTATCGAATCAACATTTGATTCGACAATCCGGCTATATTGCATATAACCGACTAATATAACATGTACCAATTCATCGAATCAACACTTGATCCGATGACCCGGCTATATCACATATACCCGGCCGATATCTCATATCGCGAGAATTGAATACGATATCTCATATCGTATTATTCTCGGTCCTGCACATATCACATATGTGCTCCTACTCCGTTTTGCCTGAGCCAGGAAACCTCTGTGTAGGACTCTAAAGAATCATCAATACGCCGGCAGTAGATGATGATCATATCAAAAACCCACAAGCTGCAAGCGGTCAGCTAAACGTAACAGCCACCCAGGTATTAAGCGATCAGAAGATCAACAAGCAAGCTTGTACATTCTCCTGTGAATCCAATCAGTAACACTACCGTACAGTCCGGTCTCTTCGTCTGATATATCGCATATCAAGTCTAGGGGTGGTAAACGTCAGACCCCAGTAACCGATAAGTCGTGTCGATGTGAGGCTCATAATGGATCGAGAAACTACTGATAACTCTTACCAGTAGCACTCCATATCATCCCTGGCCAGGGACTTCCAGTTATAGCCAATCGAACATAGCACAACATCAACTCCCTATACCGGGAGAGACGAAACCCCTCCTATCGCTTATTGCCTCCATGTGATTCGGGACTGTACCCAAAAGCCACCGTTTTACATGCCCTCTTGGACGTGGTAAGGTGGAAATCAAAGCACAGTGGGAATCACAAAAGACACTATGACGACCTCGGGTCTACAGACTAACTTGTACCAGTGTCACCGGAGAACTGCTATCTGACAATTGGTATAATACCATCTAGGAGTTCTCGGCGAGTCCGTTCAGTGTACCCAGTCTCCACTGAGCACTCGTACACCATCTTTAATGTCAAACACAGATGGATATGGGATCATCCATCGCCCATCATATGGGTCAAGATGCGTATACGCTAGTCTACTCTGGTGTATCGATGCCCTGTCTCGATACACTCTCGACTAGGAACAGTTATAGGATGTACTCGTTGACTACCATGGCCCCACTAGTATGATCTCATCATAGTCCCAGTAGTCAAGTACATATCCTAAGGGCTTTATCAACATGTGAGAGCAAGACAATAAACCAATACAAGTCAACATGTTAAGATAAAGTGAAACCAGATAGCATACTATCATATCAAGAAAGAAAGTCCTCACTATATATATCCAAGAATCCACTATAATATACATCATATGTACAACAATGACCTCTAGGGCATATATACAATTAACAATCTCCCACTTGCACTAAGGCCAGCTGTTGTAGTATCTCATACCCAACATCCCGAAGTGTCTCTCAAATTGTATCTAGGGAATGGCCTTCGTGAGTGGATCCTCAGTGTTGTCCTTCGTGTCAACTCTCCTGACCTCGATCTTGCGGCGATCAACTATCTCCCGGATCAAGTGATACCGCCTCAGAATATGTCTGGACTTCTGATGGGACCTGGGTTCCTTGGCCAAAGCCACAGCTCCATTGTTATCACAATACAAAGGTATTGGATGCTCAATGGAAGGAACCACCCCAAGTTCAGTGATGAACTTCTTCATCCAGACAGTCTCTTTGGCAGCATCGTTGGCAGCGATGTATTCAGCCTCCATCGTCGAGTCTGCCACGGTTTCTTGCTTGGAACTTTTCCAACAAACCGCCCCTCCATTTAGGGTAAAGACAAATTTCGAGTGCGACTTAGAGTCGTCCTTATCACTTTGGAAGCTTGAATCGGTAAAGGACTCCACCTGGAGTTCTCTGTTACCATACACCAAGAACATCTCCTTAGTCCTTCGTAAGTACTTGAGAATGTTCTTCACAGCTGTCCAGTGACTCTCTCCTGGATCTGCTTGATACCCACTCACTACACTTAGTGAGTATGCTACATCGGGTCTGGTACATAGCATCGCGTACATTATAGAGCCTACTGCCGAAGCATAGGGTATCCCTTGCATGCGACCTCTCTCCAAATCAGTCTTAGGAGACATCTCTTTGGAAAGAGTGAGTCCAGAGATCGTGGGTTGGTTCCCACACTTGGATTACTCCATAATAAACCTCTTTAGTATGGTGTCAATATACCTGGATTGGGACAATCCCAGTATCCGTTTAGATCTATCTCTATAGATCTTGATTCCCAAAATGCAGGAGGCATCAACTAGATCTTTCATTGAGAATCTATATGATAAGAAGAGCTTGACCGAGTGTAGCATAGGAACATCATTTCCTATCAAGAGTATGTAATCCACGTACAATATGAGGAAGAGAACCTTACTCTCTGCAACCTTCTTGTATATACAAGGTTCATCTACGTTTTTGATGAAGTCAAACTCTTTGACTACGACATCAAAACAGATGTTCCAACTCCGCGATGCCTGTTTTAACCCGTAGATGGATTTAAGCAGCTTGCACACCTTTCCGGTGCTCCCACTATCTACGAAGCCCTCTCGCTGAGTCATGTACATGCACTCCTCTAAATCACCATTTAGAAAGGCGGTCTTAACATCCATTTGCCAGATTTCGTAGTCATGGTATGCAGCAATGGCAAGTAAGATCTGGATGTACTTAAGCATAGCCACTGGAGAAAAGGTTTCGTCATAATCCATTCCTGGTCATTGATGAAAACCCTTTGCAACAAGTCTAGCTTTGAAAGTCTCTACTTTTCCATCTACACCAAGTTTCTTCTTAAAGATCCACTTGCTCCCAATGGGTTTTACCCCTTCAGGAGCAACTTCCAAAGTCCATACTTTGTTGGTGTACATGGATTCCATCTCAGATCACATTGCATCCAGCCACTTCACAGAGTCCCCACTCGTGATGGTCTGCTCGAAGCTAGTTGGGTCATCATCTTCCATGATGCAATCCTGGCTCCCACCGTCTATGAGAAAACCGTAGTATCTCTCAGGTGGATGAGGAACCCTACCAGATCGGCGGAGAGGCTGAGGTTCGTTGGGAACTACTGAATCATCTGGATCCACTAAATCTTCAGTTGTAGTTTGGGGTGCTGGAACTTCTTCCAGCTCTACCTCTTCGCCACTAATCTCTTTCACAAGAAATTCCTTTTCTAAAAAGGTGGCGTATTGAGAAACAAACACTTTTTGTTCCTCAGCGTGGTAGAAAATATATCCTTGGAAATTCTTAGGATATCCCACAAACTTGCAAAGAACTGATCGTGTCTCGAGTTTGTCCTGATTTTGCCTTTTGACATAGGCCGGACAACCCCATATCTTAACTCGTTTAAGATACGGTCTCTTCCCACTCCATATCTCATATGGTGTGGTAGGTACAGATTTAGACGGAACTTGATTCAATAGGTATGCCGCTGTCTCAAGCGCATAACCCCAAAATGAAATAGGTAACTCAGCAGTGCTCATCATTGAGCGCACCATATCTAATAGGGTGTGATTCCTCCGCTCTGATACACCATTGTGTTGTGGTGTATAAGGAGGAGTAAGCTGAGAGAGAATCCCATTCTCTTTTAGATAGTCTAGGAACTCATTGCTCAAGTATTCCCCTCTTCGATCTGATCGAAGGATCTTAATACTTTTTCCCGTTTGGTTCTCTACTTCGTTCTTATATTCTCTGAATTTCTCAAAAGCTTTAGACTTGTGTTTCAGCAGGAACACATGTCCGTATCTTGAGAGATCGTCAGTGAATGTAATGAAGTACGAGGAACCGTTCCTGGCATGTGTAGACATGGGAACACATACATCACTATGTATCAGTCCCAAGAGTTCTGTAACTCTTTCACCGTGTCCACTAAATGGAGTTTTGGTTATCTTGCCTTTGAGACATGACTGACAAGTGTCATAAGATGAAAATTCAAACGGATTCAAATGTCCATCCTTATGTAACTTAGCTAGCCGTGTCGCATTGATATGACTTAGTCTACAATGCCACAAGAAGGATTCGTTCATTTCTGAACTCTTCCTCTTATGTGTGTTTTGTACATTAAGTACTGTAGTTTGGTTGAGAACGTATATGCCATTATTTAACGATCCTGATCCAATCAACTTTTGATTTAGGAATATGTTCATAACATTATCCTGTACTATAAAATTATATCCTTCTTTACTCAATAAAGAAACTGATATAAGAATGCATATCAGGGTCGGAATGTAATAGCATTCATTCAGAACCAATGTATTACCATTTGGTAACACAAGGTGATATTCGCCAAGCTTTGGCTGCAACATTTGCACCATTCCCAACTCTTACGAAATAATCACCTTCTCCCAGTTCCCTACCTTTTCGTAGCCCATGTAACATATTATATATATGGGATCCCGATCCGGTATCTAATACCCAGGATGTAGAGTGAACTGAAAAACAGTTCTCGATAACAAACACACCTGAAGAAGATGCATAAATATGTTTGAGTTGGAGATTAGAGTCGGTAAGCGAAGAATGGCTTATTCTTCGTTTGGGCGGCGTGAGAATCCAGATATTCTCCTATTCCCTGCTCGGACTTATAACAATTATAAGTGGGAGCGGGACCATCGTTCCTCTGCTCAGTATAATAAGCGGGTTCAGTCAATACATCCATATTATTATCTTGATTAAGGCATATGATGGTCGCTATCTGGAGAGAGAGAGAAGAAAACAATTTAGCGTATGCTCTTGCAAGATTAGATTGGTTATTATCTTATCTAATCAGGATGGCTCCCACTGCTTTTTATCAAATCTTCCTTAAAACCTTAAAAGGTAAGGCTAGCCGGGATTAATTACACCTTACAATTTCGCTAATCTTTCGTCCAGGCCAGTGTTGGTACTTTGAGGGAGGTTCCCCGTGCTTTCACACGGACCTAATTAAAATAAATCTCATTTTTCCCAGAGACATAACCCCGTTAACACCTTTCTAGACACCTACTTGATCGACTAATTGTCCTGTGTAAAATTCTCCCAGGAGTAACTCTTACTCGCAGTGGGTATCAAGATCCATCTATCTCATAGAAGATATGCAATCTCATTGCAAATTTCAACACTTGAAATTCCCGATAATATTTTTTCCCCTAGCAACTTATGACCTTAACATAGTCAACAAATCATAATTGATAGCCAAGTTCAACTCGTCATTTCCCGATTGAATTAAACCCACCTGCACGACCCTTAACATAGTCAACAAAGTCGTACAACTACCCTAATCCAACCACATCTCATATTTTAGCAGATAAGCACTAATTAGCTACCGCACACTACACCTTAATATAGTTAACAAACGTAGCACGAATACTAAATAGTACTTATCTGAAATGACGGAGGGCTACGCAGGTTTTTCAGAAAACCATGAGCGTAATGAACTTGATATCGTTGTAGAAACAAGTGATTTTGAAAAGGAGTGTTTTTAGGCTTTTCTAGTTTCGCTAAAGAGGTCACTCCCGGTGAAGGGATCTCGGCTCTTTCCTTATCGAATAAGGTGCAGGATATTTCACAAATACCGCGGTGCAAAGCAAGAACTATAGAAGCAATCAAAAACAAAACCGTGAGTTTGTAGCATCTTCCAGTTTTGCTAAAGAGGTCACTCCCGGTGAAGGGATCTCGGCTCTTTCCTCATCGAATAAGGTACAGGGTATATCGCATATACCACTATGCAAAGCAAAAACTGCAGCTACCCTTTTTAAAAATTTGATTCTATAACATCTTTTAGGTTCTTTTCTTTTATTAATCTCATTAATAAATCCCATCATTTATACTTCCTAAGCATCACAGAAGAAATGAAAATACAACGTACGCTTATGCCATCCGCATTCGCCACAATGTTCCGTTATGCACCGTTAGGTCACTTAACTAACGACATACTGGGACGGGACTAGCGCGGGTGTAAAACATAAGCAACGTTTATTATATATCATATATACAATAATAAAGCATTTGTCTCACGCATATAATATGATCACATCACAGTATATCAGCAGCAAAAGAAACATATGAAATATTGGATATATTAGGAGGTCCATGTTTTATATCGAGCCTGCATAAAATACGGATTCCACGGTCGTGATGAATAGCCAAACCCACATCCCTAGACCCTTACGAGAGCGGCAAGTAACGCTGCCAATTCTAGGGTTAGGAGACCCGGTCTCGACTCCTCGAGATGGCCTCCCACTGGATCCTAGAACCCGGTTACTTGTGCTCCCCTCCTTGGGTCTATCCTAATGCGGAAAAGTAAATAATATACAATGGTGACATCAAGCTCAACCCAGAAGTGCCCCAATAAAAGAATATTACATACAATGAATTTTACATGAATGAAAATAAAAACTCTCATCTCACATAAAACCCCCGGCTATTCAAAATACGACGATCCAATATAACATATCACAACAACACATAATATCTCATTGTTCCCTGATAAAAATCAGGAAATACCTCAATGACGTATCACGTGCTCACACGTGACCAAGGGTCACGTGTTGACACGTGATAGATTCCTGTGATCTCTACTTTATAGAATTAAATTATAATCAAACAAAAATGTAACAAAACACTAAGGAAAGACCCCAATGGGGCGTCACGTGCTCACACGTGACCAAGGGTCACGTGCTGACACGTGATGGTCTCTTAGCTCTGTTAAAAGGTAGAATTAAATTCTGAATAAAAGAGGGTCACGTACTGACACGTGATGGTCCCTTAGCTCTTTTAGAAGGCAGAATTAAATTCTGAATAAAAGAGGGTCACGTGCCAACACGTGATGGTCCCTTAATATAGGGTTACTAGGCACTGTCATAAGGGTCTATAAGGCATCAACCATGCCCGATTTAAATTTTAGAAGTGCCGAACAACCTAAAGCGAGGATCTTTGCTAGATAATTAAGGTTAAACATGCAAGTAAACAAGTTTACTTCTAAGAGTGAGCGATTACAACCTTTGTAGTCTGCTCCTTCGCTTCATAAGCTCCGAGAAGTAGTCCCTTCGCCCCGATCCATGATCTCCCGGACTCAAGAGAGGCTCCACAAGACGAATGATCCATGCTTACTTGAAGTCTTCCTTTTTGAAGATGATCTACCTTGAAGATTCTTTAACTCAAGCTCTCACTTCTCTAATCAAGTATTAGAGAAGTGAACACCCTAATCTAAGTGGCTAGAATAGATGAGGATGATGAAGTAGGAATTTAGCTCTCTTTTATTTTCAAATTCTCCACTAATTCATCACTAAATCAAAAACTAGAAAGCTTTCCATGGAGGAAGAAGAAGATGAAGTCTTTTGTGATGAATAATGAATTGTTGTTTTAATTACAAATGCAACTCATGGTTAATGATGAAAGGGCTAACCATTGTAGAGATTTAACTAGGGTAAAGGGTTTAGGTTGGGTTAGGAAATATCTCCACAAATATCAACACATAATATCTTAGCTTAAAACAAAACAAAAGCTTCTAGAAGCTTCATGAAAAAGCTAACCCAAATCAAACCCTAATCATGTTTAATTTCCACTAATCATGTTGCATTAGTAATCATAACTTGTTACAATATTATATATCACATATATAATATATTTTGTAACAAAATAAAATAATACATTTAATATATATCACATATATATCAATGTATTATCCAAGTGAGAAAAAGAATCTTTAAGTGAGCTTATATTAGTTAATGTAACTTAATATATCACATATATAATTATACATTAAATTATCGAATCAACATTTGATCCGATAATCCGGCTATATCGCATACAACCGACTAATATAATAGTTCATCGAATCAACATTTGATCCGATGACCCGGCTATATCATGTATACCCGGCCGATATCTCATATCGCGAGAAACTAATACGGTATCGCATACACATATTATTCTCGGTCCCGCACATATCACATATGTGCTCCTACTCTGTTTTACCTAAGCCAGGAAACCTCTGTGTAGGACTCTAAAGAATCGTCAATACGCCGGCAGTAGGTGATGATCATATCAAACACCCACAAGCTGCAAGCGGTCAGCTAAACATAACAGCCACCCAGGTATTGAGCAATCAGAAGATCAACAAGCAAGCCTGTACATTCTCCCGTGAATCCAATCAGTAACACCCCCGTACAGTCCGGTCTCTTCGTCTGATATGTCGCATATCTCGCCTAAGGGTGGTAAACGTCAGACCCCAGTAGCTTGATAAGTCGTGTCGATATGAGGTCCATAATAGTTCGAGAAACTACTGATAACACTTACCAGTAAATCTCAGCAACCCTGGCCAGAGATTTCCAGTTATAGCCAATCGAACACAGCGTAACATCAACTCCCTATACCGAGAGAGACGAAACCCCTCCTATCGCTCATTGCCTCCATGTGATTCGGTACTGTACCCAAAAGCCACCGTTTTGCACGCCCTCTTGGACGTGGTATGATGGAAATCAATGCACAGTGGGAATCACACAAGACTCTATGACGATCTCGGGTCTACAGACTAACCTGTACCAGTGTCACCAGAGAACTACCATCTGACGTGAGGTATAATACCATCTGGGAGTTCTCGGCGAGTCCGTCCAGTGTATCCAGTCTCCACTGAGCACCTGTATACCTTCTCTGATGTCAAACACCAATGGATATGGGATCATCCATCGCCCATCATATGGGTCAAGAAGCGCATACGCTAGTCTATTCTGGAGTGTCGATGCCCTATCTCGGTACTCCCACGACTAGGAACATTTGAAGGATGTACTTGGCGACTACACCGTCCCCACTAGTATGATCTGTATCATAGTCCTAGTAGTCAAGTACTCATCCTAAGGGCTTTATCAACATGTGACATAGAGACAATCAGAGTACATGTTAAGAGAAAGAGTAACCAGATAGCATACTATCATGTCGAGCAAGAAAGTCCTCCCTATATATGTCCAAGCATCCACTACAATATACAACGTATGTACAGTAATGGCCTCTAGGGCATACATATAACTAACAATCTCCCACTTGCACTAGGACCATCTGTTGTAGTATCTCATACCCAACAATAAGCTGTGGTTGAAGTATCTCATACTCAACCATCCCATAAAAGTCTCTACTGGGAAATAGGCCTTTGTGAGTGGATCCACGCTGTTGTCCTCTGTGTCTACTCTCCTAACCTTGATCTCCCTGAAGATCAACCATCTCCATTATCAGGTGATACTGCCTAAGAATATCTCTGGATCACAGATGGGACGGGGGTTCCTAGGCCTAAGCCACAACTCCATTGTCACACAATGGTAGGAACGAAATTCATCTCATGAACTCATATTTATCCAGACTGCCTCTTTGGTAGCATCCTTGGTAACGATGTATCTTGCCTTTAATCGTCTAGTATGTCACGGTATCTAGCTTGGAACTCTTCCAACATACCGTCCCTCCACTGAGGGTAAAGACAATGCCTGCGACTGGCATTCAGTCGTCCTTATCACCCTGGAACCTTTCCAGTGTTCTCCCCAGGATCGATTGATACCATCTCACTACAACTAGTGAGAATCCTAACATCCAATTAAATCTATCTCATAGATCCAAAACTCAGGATTTAGGAGGTATCACCTTTATCCTATAGAGAATCTTTGTGATAAGAGGAGATTGACCGAGCGTAGCAAAGGAAACTTCTTCCCTATCAAGAGTATGTCATCCACGTACTATACTAGGATCATCACCATACTCCCTACTACCTTTTTGTATATACTTGATTCATCTACCATTTTGATGAAGTCAAACTCTTTGACTAGCACATCAAAACAGACGCTCCAACTCCGCGATGCCTGATTTATCCTATAACATCTTGCTCACATTTCCGCTGCTCCCACTGTCTACGAAGCCTTCTGGCTATGTACTTATAGACGCTCTCTTCCAAATCATCATTTAGAAAAGCTGTCATGACACCCAACCGCCAGATATCGTAGTCATGGTATGTAGCAGTGGCAAGTAGGATCTGGATGGACTTAAGCATAGCTTTGAAAGTCTCAACTTTTCCATGTACACCAAGTAATCTTCTCAAGATATACTTGCTCCTGATGGAAATTTAACCCTTCAGATAAAGCAACCAAAATCCATACTTTGTTGGCGTATAAGGATTCCATCTCATATCGCTAAGCATCCAGCCATTCTCACAGAGTCCCCGCTCCTGATGGCCTGCCCGAAAACTAGTTGGGTCATCATCTCATGATGCAATCCTTGCTCCCACTGTCATAAAGAAACCGAAGTATCTCTCAGGTGGATAAGGAACCCTACCAGATCGGCGAAGAGGCTGAGGTTTTTTGGAAACTATTGAATCCTCCGGTTCTACCAAATCATCAGCTGCAGTTTGTTTTAGCTGGAACTACTTCCAGTTCTACCTTATGACCACTAATTTCTTCATAAGAAATTCCCTTTTCTCAAAAAGTGGTATGCCGAGAAATAAAACATCTTTTGTTCCTCGATGTGGTAGAAGATATTCCCTTGCGAATGCTTGGGATATCCAACAAACTTCCACAGAACTGATCTTGTTTCGAGCTTGCCCGGATTTTGCTTTTGACATAGGCCGGACAACCCCAAATCTTAACATCTTTAAGAGATGGGCTCTTCCCATACCATATCACATATGGAGTGGTAAGTATCTGATTTGGTTGGAACCCTATTCAATAGGTATGCAACTTCTCAAGTGCATAACCCTAAAAGAAAATAGGCAACTCAGTAGTACTCATCATAGAGCACACCATATCACATAGGGTGCGATTGCTCCGCCCCGATACACCGACGTGTTGTGGTGTATTCGGAGAAGTAATGCTGAGAGAGAATCCCATTCTTCTTTAGAATAGTCCAGGAATTCCGTGCTCAAGTATTCTCCCCCTTGATCACATCAAAGGACATAATACTTATACCCGTTTTTGGTTCTCTACTTCTAACTTATATTCTATGAATATCTCAAAAGCTTCGGACTTATGTTTCAACAGGAACATATGTCTGAATCTTGAGAGATCATCATTGAATGTAATGAAGTACAAAGAACCGGTCTTGGCATATGTAGACAGGGGACTTTCATACATCAGCATGTATCAATCCCAAGAGTTCACTAACTCTTTCTCTGTTTCCAATAAACGGAGTTGTGGTCATCTTATCTTTGTGACATGACTGGCAAGTTTTACAAGATGTAAATCCAAACTAATTTAAATATGCATCTTAATGTAACATCAGCTAGTCGGGTCATATTGATATGACCTAGTCTATAATGCCTCAAGAAGGATTCGTTCATTTCTGAACTCTTCCTCTTGTGTGTGTTCTTTACATTAAGAATTATGGTTTGATTTAGAACGTCTATGCTTTTAGATAACGTGCCTGAACCGATCAACTCTTGATATAGGAAATGTTCAAAACATTATCCAACAATACAAAATTATATCCTTCTTTACTAATAAAGAGACTGATATGATGTTGTATATCAGGTTCGGTATCTTACAACATTCGTTCAGAATCAATGTATTCTGGTAATACAGGGTGATAACTGCCAACAGTCTTGGCTGCAACACTTGCATCATTTCCAACTCTTGAAACTTATCACCTGTTCTCAGTTCTCTACCTTTCTATAGCCCATGTAACAAATTACATTTGCGGGATCCTGATCCGGTATCTCATACCCAGGACGTAAAGGATACTGAGAAACAGTTCTCGGTAATGAACATACCCGAAGATGATGCATCAGCATGTACTTTCTTCGTTTGGGCGGCACGGGAATTCTGGTAATCCCCTATTTCCTGCTCTGTCTTATAACAATTATAAGTTGGAGCGGGACCAATGTTCCCTAGCGCAGTATAACAAGCGGGTTCGGTCAATACATCCATATTATTATCTTGATTAAGGCGTGACATGGTCGCTACCTGGAGAGAGATAGAAGAAAACACTCAGCGTATGCTCTTGCAAGATTAGATTGGTTATTAATATATCTAATCAGGATGTCTCCCACTGTTTTAGTCAAATCTTCCTTCAAACCCTAAAAGGAAAGACTAGCCGGGATTAATTACACCCTACAAGTTCCCCAATCTTTCAGCCAGGCCAGTGCCGGTACTTTGAGGGAGGTTCCCCGTGCTTTCGCACGGACCTAATTAAAATAAACCTCATTTTCCCTGGGACGTAACCCCGTTGACACCTTTCTAGACACCTACTTGTTCGGTTAATTGTAATGTGTAAAACTCTCCTAGGAGTAACTTTTACTCGCAGTGGGTATCGGGATCCAACTATCTCATAGAAGGTATGCGATCTCATTGCATTCAACACTTGAAATTCCCGATAATTCTTTTACCCCTAGCGTGCTATGACCTTGACGCATGCCAAACAACCCATAGTCCGCTAGTCAAGTTCAACCCGTGCATTTCCTGATTGAATTAAACCCACCAGTACGACCCTTGACGCATGCCAAACAACGTCGTACGAATACCCTAATCCAATGGTATCGTATGCTAGCAGATAAGCATTAGTTAGCTACCGTACACTACGCCTTGACGCATGCCAAACTACCGCAGCTCGAATACTAAGTAGTACTTATCTGAAATGATGGAGGGCTACGCAGGTTTTTAAGAAAACCATGAGCGTAATGAACTTGATATCGTTGTAGAATCGAGTGATTTTAAATGGAATGTTTTTGAGGCTTTTTCTAATTTTGCTAAAGAGGTCACTTCCGGTGAAGGGATCTCGGCTCTTTTCTCATCGAATAAGGTGCAGGATATTTCACAAATATCACTATGCAAAGCAAAAACTATAAAAACAATCAAAAGACAAACCGAGTTTGTAGCATCTGCTAGTTTCGCTAAAGAGGTCACTCCCGGTGATGGGATCTCGGCTCTTTCCTTATCGAATAAGGTGCTGGATGTTCTACAAGGAACACCACTATGCAAAGCAACAACTAGAGCTACCAGTTTTTAAACAAGTTTCTACAACATCTTTAGGTTTCTTTTAGTTTCATTAATCTCATTAATGAAATCCCATTTTATTATGCTTCCCAAGCATCAGATATGAAACGAAATCAACAGTATATAATATATATACCACATATATATAATATAAACATTCGTCTCAGAGAGTAATATGATCTCATCACAGAACATTGCAGCAGAAGATAACATATGAAATATTGGATATACTAGGATTTCCGTATTTTATGCGAGCCTGTATAAACGCGGATTCTACGATCGCGATGAATAGCCAAACCCACACCCCTAGACCCCTACGAGAGCGGCAAGCAACACTGCCAATTCTAGGGTTAGGAGACCCGGTCACGACTCCTCGAGATGGTCTCCCACTGGACCCTAGAACCTGGTTACTTGTGCTCCCCGCCTTGGGTCTACCTAATGCGGAAAAGTAAAAAATATACAATGGTGACATCATCCTCAGCCCGGAAGTGCCCCAATAAAAGAATATTACATACAAATGAATTTTACATGAATGAAAATTAAAACCCTCATCTCACATAAAACCCCTGGCTATTCAGAACACGACGATCCAATATAACATATCACAACAACACATAATATCTCATATCATCAACGTAAGCAAGTATGCATATCCCGATTGTCGTTGATGTATAGCAACCAAGCCGGCGATACACTACATACTACGCTTACGGTCGCAGAAAAGAAAGTGTAAAACTACAACAGTTGGAATCCGCAACCTCCTTAGACATCTCATGCCTAACCAAATGAATTCCTTAGACATCGCATGCCTAATAATTATAAACCCCGCATTTTAGTCTCAATATCGAAAACACTTTTCAATATCAAGTCGGGCAATTCAACAAGATCCCCAACATCCTGATCGAATGCTCGTCGGAAACTTTAGTAGACGGCCGCACCCCTGATGCCGTTGACGAAGTGCACTAAGGCGGAACACCGCTGCCGCGAGCACCCGAACGGATGCTTTTGGCGACGGGGTTCTCCTACAGTCACTTGGTCGGGGCTATGGGGCGTGGTTGTCTATCAAGTTTACCCGGCGAGTATTCGCGTACGCTACGTGATTGCGACGGACTTTTGATCGCATCAAAATCCCGTGGCAACCGATCATCTGAGACTAAACTGCTAGATTTATAACATTCAAATTAGTTATCTCATAACTACTTGTGGATTCCAAATATTGTATCACATTCCAGATAAATAGACAATGTTAAACTTTCCGATCGAATAATCAAACACCCAAAAATTCCCAAATAGCTCAACACTTGAGCGGAGTTCAAAAAGTATCCATCACATGCCACAGTACCAATGGTCCAGCCGTAGAAGGGTCAAACCAACGCCTCACATATGGCAACGCCATACTGCCCCAAACCCTAAGATTTAGAGGCGGTTCAGACGGTCACATAATCGAGTTATGGTTAGTGTTCTTCTAGAGGGTCCACAGATATTCTTGCATGTTTTTCCGAAAGTTTTTAAACTCAAGAAAAATTCAACACTTGAAAGTTTTTCGTGTCGGGGAAAAGTGAGTTATTGATATCCGTTCGAACATTTTAACACGTTCTAAATTACCCGGAAAAACTTAAACGAAGTTAAACTTTCCGATCGAATCAACGAATACAAAAGATCTCTAGAAAACTCAACACTTGAGTAATATTAAAAATTCCCAGAAGCATATAGAAATACCTACGGATGTCACCTAGAAGTATGAGTCCCTAATACCCAAGTACGGCCGCGGAACCACCGCGCAAGGCATGGTATTGCCGCGGTTCCGCGGTGCTTTAAGGGAATTAGGATCTCGTATTTCACAGTAATCCTTAGAATTCCCTGCTTAATTTTCTGAGTATTTTTAATATAGAAAAAATAAACATTTTAAAAAATTTCCAGAGAGGGGGTCAAAATCGACGTTACGGGGTTCGATCGGACTTTAGACTTCATCTAGTCATCGCCTAAAGCTCTAGCTTGGCTCTGATACCACTGTAGGGTTACTAGGCACTTTCACAAGGGTCTATAAAGCATCAACCATGCCCGATTTAAATTTTAGAAGTGCCGAACAACCTAAAGCAAGGATCTTTGCTAGATAATTAGGGTTAAACATGCAAGTAAACAACTTTACTTCTAAGAGTGAGCGATTACAACCTTTGTAGTCCTCTCCTTCGCTTCATAAGCTCCGAGTAGTATTCCCTTCGCCGCGATCCATGATCTCCCGGACTCAAGAGAGGATCCACAAGCCGAATGATCCATGCTTGCTTGAAGTCTTCCTTTTCGAAGATGATCTACCTTGAAGATTCTTTAACTCAAGCTCTCACTTCTCTAATCAAGTATTAGAGAAGTGAACACACTAATCTAAGTGGCTAGAATAAATGAGGATGATGAAGTAGGAATTTAGCTCTCTTTTATTTTCAAATTCTCGCACTAATTCATCACTAAATCAAAAACTAGAAAGCTTTTCATGGAGGAAGAAGAAGATGAAGTCTTTTGTGATGAATAATAAATTGTTATTTTAATTACAAATGTAACCCATGATTAATGATGAAAGGGCTAACCATTGTAGAGATTTAACTAGGGTAAAGGGTTTGGGTTGGGTTAGGAAATATCTCCACAAATATCAATATATAATATCTTAGTTTAAAACAAAACAAAAGCTTCTAGAAGCTTCATGAAAAAGCTAACCCAAATCAAACCCTAATCATATTTAATCTCCACTAATCATGTTGCATTAGTAATCATAACTTGTTACAATATTATATATCACATATATAATATATTTTGTAACAAAATAAAATAATACATTTAATATATATCACATATATATCAATGTATTATCCAAGTGAGAAAAAGAATCTTTAAGTGAGCTTATATTAGTTAATGTAACTTAATATATCACATATATAATTATACATTAAATTATCGAATCAACACTTGATCCGATAATCCGGCTATATCGCACACAACAGACTAATATAATCTGTATCAGTTCATCGAATCAACACTTGATCCGATGACACGGCTATATCACGTATACCCGGCCGATATCTCATATCGCAAGAAACTAATACGGTATCGCATACACGTATTATTCTCGGTCCCGCACATATCACATATGTGCTCCTACTCCATTTTGCCAGAGCCAGGAAACCTCTGTGTAGGACTCTAAAGAATCGTCAATACGCCGGCAGTAGGTGATGATCATATCAAACACCCACAAGCTGCAAGCAGTCAGCTAAACGTAACAGCCACGCAGGTATTGAGCAATCAGAAGATCAACAAGCAAGCTTGTACATTCTCCCGTGAATCCAATCAGTAACACTCCCATACAGTCCGGTCTCTTCGTCCGATATGTCACATATCTCGCCTAGGGGTGGTAAACGTCAGACCCCAGTAGCTTGATAAGTCGTGTCGATATGAGGTCCATAACAGTTCGAGAAACTACTGATAACACTTACCAGTAAATCTCAGCAACCCTGGCCAGGGATTTCCAGTTATAGCCAATCGAACACAGCGCAACATCAACTCCCTATACCGGGAGAGACGAAATCCCTCCTATCGCTCATTACCTCCATGTGATTTGGGACTGTACCCAAAAGCCACCGTTTTGCATGCCTTCTTGGACGTGGTATGATGGAAATCAAAGCACGATGGAAATCACACAAGACTCTATGAGGATCTCGGGTCTACAGACTAACCTGTACCAGTGTCACCAGAGAACTACCATCTGACATGAGGTATAATACTATCTGGGAGTTCTCGGCGAGTCCGTCCAGTGTACCCAGTCTCCACTGAGCACCCGTATACCTTTTCTGATGTCAAACACCAATGGATATGGGATCATCCATCGCCCATCATATGGGTCAAGAAGTGCATACGCTAGTCTATTCTGGAGTATCGATGCCCTATCTCGGTACTCCTACGACTAGGAACATTTGAAGGATGTACTTGGCGACTACACTGTCCCTACTAGTATGATCTGCATCATAGTCCTGATAGTCAAGTACTCATCCTAAGGGCTTTATCAACATGTGACATAGAGACAATCAGAGTACATGTTCAGATAAAGAGTAACCAGATACCATACTATCATGTCGAGCAAGAAAGTCCTCCCTATACATGTCCAAGCATCCACTACAATATACAATGTATGTACAGCAATGGCATCTAGGGCATACATATAACTAATACTTAGCTCTGTTAAAAGGCAGAATTAAATTCTGAATAAAAGAGGGTCACGTGCCAACACGTGACAGGTCCCTTAGCTCTTTAACTGATAGAATTAAATTCTATTTCAATGATCAAACATTGGGATCACGTGCCGATACGTGATAGGCTTTAAAAACCTTCTGAATTAATAGAATTAAATTCTAATTAAGAGAAATCAAAGACCGTAACTGGGAAAGTATTTCTTTAAATCTTTCCAAACAAAAAAAGGATTATGCTCTGTAAAGTGGAGCACCGTTGGATTAAAAATCCAATGGTGATTAAAAATCACCAATTTATGGAAAGATTTTATACAAGGAAATATTTCCCTAAAATTCACCAAGAATAACAAACAGAATATCTTCTGGTTTAAAAATCCAATGGTTAATAAAATTCACTAAGATCATGTTAGTTACAAAAAACAAACAAAATCTTTCAATGAAAGATTCACTAAACAAATTGATTCTTTTCCTTCTCCTATAAATAGGAGCCAAGAAGAGGAGAGGAGGAGGAATTTTTGAATCTTGGAATTTTCTGAAGAAAAATAGCAGAGAGAAAAGAAAGGAGAATTTAATTCTCAAGAAAAGAAACCCTATGTGAGAAAGGGGAAAGGGATCAAAGCTCCATAAAACAAAAAAGAGAATTTAATTCTCAATCTAAGAGTTTAACTCTTCTGCAAAAGAACTTAGTTCTTCCTCTGGTTGAAAATCTGCAGAAGCAAATCTCCCCACAAGTTGAGAATTTAATTCCCATCGGAGAGATTCTGCCATGCAGATCCAAAATTTAGAGGGAGAATTGAGTTTAGAGAATTTAATTCTCCCAAATTCATAGGAATTTAATTCCTCCAAAATAAAACTAGGGTTTAACCCTATATGAGAATTTAATTCTCCCAAATTCATAGAAATTTAATTCCTCCAAGATAAAACTAGGGTTTAACCCTATATGAGAATTTAATTCTCTCAATTTCATAGGAATTTAATTCCTCCAAGACAGAACTAGGGTTTAACCCTATATAAGAATTTAATTCTTCCACATAAATAGGAATTTAATTCCCTTAAAAATATAATTAGGGTTTAACCCTAAAGAGAATTTAATTCTTAAAATAAAGGGACTTGAAAGATCTCCATGCACGTAAAGAAACTTGGTCACGTGATGACACGTGACTCCAATCCTCAGTGATCAGAAAAGAAAGAATAAAACTAAGTCGCGTGCCCTCACGTGACCCCTAAAAGGATCCTCCAAAAATAAGAAGGAATTAGCCCAAAGGCAATGCCTCACGTGCTTCCACGTGACCTCCAAAACAAAGAGAATAAAGGCAAAGGCAGATTCTAATTTGGGCGCCCTCACGTGTCCCCACGTGACCCTTAATAAACACCTTAATAAATCAATTCATGAGTGCATATCACGTGCCCACACATGATGGTCGTGAAAACTAAAAGTGTTTAACACTTATTTGCAGATGTGAGAATAAAACAAAGGAAGACTGGTCCCCACCTTCAAAGGTCTCACACGGCCCCACACGACCAATCTCATTCTAGTGTTTAACACTATTTTTGAGCATTTTGTTCTTGGTGTTTAACACCATTTTTCAGCGCATCACGTGGGAACACGTGACCATAAAATATATGTTGGTGTTTAACACTATATTCAAATCAATCCTAGCCTAAATTAGCTAAGTCCTTCTGAGACAGGACTTCTTTTTTTACTGAGTCTCAAATACATCCTTGCCTTCCAAAATTGAACATCATATATGGCATATGAGTGTTCATCACTTAACAAAAGATAAAATGTTATCAGAACCCCTGTTTAGCAGTGCCAAATAATGGGGGGTTGAACTCAAACAAATGTTTAATGGTCCAACAAAGGACCAACATTTCTAATCTAATTAGACTTAGCCCAAGTTGGCCATAAGTCCTCAATTCAGATTTAACTGAACCAATGTGCTCATAATCTAATTAATTGATCTTAGTACTAAAATTGGACTATAGATCTCCCAATCAACTTTGGTTCATGGGTACATCTCTTCACTCCTTTGATATTTGTCATTATAATCCTTCAACGTCTTCAGAGAGGTGACGGGTCCCGACAACTACACATTTCACGGACTATGATGTCCTTAATCTTGACTGTGATGTCTTTAAACTCACGGACTATGATGTCCTTAACCTTGGACTGAGATATCCTTAAACTAACGTTGGACCGTAATGTCCTTAAACTAATCGACCGCAATATCTCTAAACTAAACAATGGAGCCCAAATGCTCTCTTTATTGGATCTAAACGATCCCGTTAAGTTGATCTTAGTCTAAAATTAGACTAACGTATCCTTAACAAACGTTTAAGTTGATCTTAGTCTCAAATGAGGCTAATGTATCCTTAAACCCAACCCCCAAACCCAAATCTAAGAAGATACGGATTTGGACTAATCCACACCCTATGGGCGACAACATAAATTAGTCTCCGTATACAATCCACGGGAAACCAAAAATAAAACAAACGCACACGACACGAAGTGACCATCTGGAGAAGGAGAAAGTTGTTACCGCGATGCGGTAGCGTAATTAACTGCAGGGGCTTGCGCCTGCAGGGAAGAGCATCCCCACAATCAAAAACCCCTCAAATGAGGGGGAATCTGACGAAGTCTGCTACATCGGCCGCATCCGTTTAAACCTTTGATATGTGGTGCCATAAATCAACTTGGTATCTTTGGAGAGGTGAACGGATAGCACCAATTAGCATCTGCCCCGAAATTCAGGCAAGACGTTTATCGCGTCTCCGTGTTTCGGCGGGGAACAGATTCTGACACGCCCGTTGGGACCTTTTCCTCTTTCCACTCTACACTTCGTGTGTCGTGTTCGCGAACGAATCGCGGTTTGCTAATGGTTGCCCTTGGGTTCGAGGTACTAAGATTTGGTGTCTTGCTTGGTGCAGAAAACGAGAGATCAATGGCGTCTACCTGCACAAAATGCTCCAACTGCAACTGCAACTCCCGTTCCGCCTCATCTGGAGGTGTAACTTACGGGCCCCAGGCGGCCTCCCTTTTCACAATGTCGGTAGAGCAAGTAACACAGGCTACCACCAGATTGTTCTTCGGGACCATGCTCCCACCAGTGAGCGTTAACATCCCGCTGCTGCAAGAAGCACAGAAGAAGTCGGTCTTTGATCGGCTCACTACCACCACGGCCCCTCTCAACGGGTCATTCAATGCCAAGCCAACAGCATCAGTCTTCGATAGGCTGAGCCTGAACTCCAATAAGCCTGTCAAGAAGCCTACGATACCTGAAGTGGCCATCCCAAAACGGATAGTCATTCCTGCTCTCGAGGTCACTAAAGAAGCTTCTCCCGTCAAAGGATCAGTCTTTACGAGGCTGGCCACTCCGGCCCCCGTTCTTGTTCAAAGGTCTGTCTTTAACAGATTGGATACTGCTGCTCAACGGACGTTGGTCTTCAAGAGGCTGGTACCAGTAGCGCCTCACCAGAACAGGGGGCATGACAAAGCCATCCCCATAGCTGAACCAACACCAGCTGCGCGACATGCTCGCCGTCGTCACTGGTGCCGAGTACGGAAGGCTGGAGGCAGCTCTCCGTCTGGATTTACTCCACCAGCTCCAACCGTGGAGATCGATGCTGCTGTTCCAACCGGGAACAACTTTGAACTGCTTAAAAAGGTGCGCAGGAACTCTCCTACTGCAGTGCTGAAGAGATCTCCTCCACCCGTGGAGAATGCACCAAAGGAGAAGCCAGAACAACCCCCTCAGCGGCTTTCTTCCAAAATTTACAAAGTCTGGCGACAGGTTCAGGACTCAGTAATTGATCAAGATTACTCTCGCCGACAGAAAAAGATAAAAGTTCGGCAAGAAAAGGACCATCCTGTCAAGCCACAAAAGGCGACGGCCGTCTGGGTGCCTACTGCAACGGCCCCCTCAACTTCGACCGCCCACAAGAGGAGGAGGCCAGAGAAAGCCCCTGTGACCGCGACGAACCACAGAGACATCGAATCTAAACGCCCCAAGTCTGGGGGCATGATGGTGCATACTGTTTATATGGCTTCCGGAAAAAAGGAAAGCCGTGCTTCCACGGGTCATCGACCGCTTACTCGATCGATAACAAAGGCTCAGGAACAATAGCAGCAGAAGCTTCAGGAGATACTGACTGCAATGGCCGCACTCACTGGGCCAAAAGAAAATCCAGAGACCTCGGAGCAGCGTCGGGAACAAGAAATTGACACCGAATTCCTCCGAAGAATACTCGAGAGGAAAGAAAAAAGGCTGCGGAACAGGCAGCCAATATAAAACGAATGGCTCTCTTGTTCCAAGACATGGCCGGGATGATGTTACAGCCAGAAGCTCCAGCTGAAAACCCCCTGATCATCATTGAAGATGACAAAGAGGAGACATCGAACCCTCCTCCGGCTCTTTCAGCAGCCAAAGAGGAAACCATCTCCAAGGCCGCTCTGGATGACTACATTGCTTAGCAAATACGAGCTCACCAGGCGAATGAAACGGCCAGCCAAATTTTTAAAACTGGGCGACCATATCCAGGCTGGTATGACCAAATAAAGTACCTACCGGGATATACGATCCCTAAATTTCATGTATATAAAGGGACGGGCAATCCCCACCAGCATGTCGTCCAGTTCAGGGCTCTATGTGGTAACACCGGAGGCGATGATAAACTGCTACTTCGCCAGTTCGTCGGCAGCTTGTCGGAGACAGCATTCGAGTGGTATTCTGAACTTCCAAACGACTCCATCAAGACTTTTGCAGAGATGGAACTGCTGTTTACGCAGAGATTCGCGAGCGCTAGCGAGCGTACCCCGATTACCGCATTAATTAACGCCAGGGTAAAGCCAGGCGAAACTTGGGTACAATACGCAATACGGTGACGAAATTTATGGTCAAAATGTGAGCAGCGCATCGAGGAAGCGCCGGCAGTGGGCATGTTCATGGGCACTCTGGACCCTCAGGCAACTATTTCCCAATTCATGATGTTCTTCAAGCCGACCACGTTCTAAGCCTTGATCGACAAATTGGCCTAGATGGACCAGATGGGTCATAGACCGCCTCCTCTGAAGTCGGAGCCGCGGAACGAAAAGGGTAAAGGGAAGGCGACATTCGTTGCGAATACTCAACAGCAGCCCAGTACCCCAAAACTAATGGATCAACTGGAAGAGAGACGGCGATACTATAATGAGGAAATGAAGCGTCCTTATTCGTTCCCTCGGGAAAAAACAAAGAGATTGTTCGAGTTAGCGGTGCGCAACAGACTCATAATTTGCCGAATCCAAAATGACCCTTGCAACCCGGCGAGGCTAATAGTCTCAATTATTGCCCCTACCATCAAACGGTAAGCCATCCAATTGAAAACTGCTTCGTCTTTAAAGGCTGGATCGAAGACCAATACCAACAGGGCAAGTTTGCGATGTCCGAGAATTGGAAGGTGAACCCACCACAGCCACACGTTCCCAAGAAGACAGACACACCGGGGGCATCATGCTCTTTCATAGCAGAAGCTCCATGGGAGGTCGCTCTTTCGGCCAAAACTAAATGAATGTTGAACGATCTCCAAACATGCCTGGCAATCAGGTGGAAGAATCCACTGGAACCCGAGATTATCAAGGGAATGCTGAAGCCGCGCCCAACTCCAAAAATTGGCGGTGATAGTCAAAGTGCTCACACCCAACCGTCAAAATCTTCGAAGAAGAAGAAGAAATTCAAGAAGCTCGTGAAGCCTGGTAACAAGCGCACGGACCTGCAAAAACAGATTGACGCGCTGGAAGAGTATAACCAGAAGGCACGGACTCCAATCACACTCCAAGAATTTCTCAGTCACGTCCTTGAGAACGGAGATGATGGAGAAGACTCGTCGGATGAATCTGAAGATTACGTAGCAAGTTGCCATGTGATCTCTCACTCGTCGATAAACGATGAAGAAGCTCCTTACACAGAGAAACTAGGGGCAGATCCTGAGCTGGAACTTCTAGGGCCATCAGACGAAATGATTGATGCATTCCTGAAAGAAGCTCTTCTTAAAGGCAAAGCTACTCGAGAGCGTGAGATGGCCATATTTGAAAAGGCCAAGCGCCGGCGACTGGACGAAAGGGCTAAAACACTACCGCCAAATTAAAGTACATCCGCCGCAAATAAAAGTAGGTTCAAAATGAGGAAGAGGTTCGCCAAAGCTATATCAATGGGAATGAAGCTGCCACCCTCCGAAGGAAACATTCTTGGTGAAGCGGAAATGCATCCTAGCTACTGCTTATATCATCGAAAGATTGCGCACTCTACCGAAGAGTGCAACGCATTTAAAAGATGGTGGCAGGGATATGTTGCTCACCGGCAAAATTTCAAGCGGATGAAACGCAAAACTCGTCGGGAGCAAAGAAATACGACCGAGGATCGTAAAAGAACTACCGGAAACTGTCACATGGTCGACGCTGGGGTATCGCAAGTTCTTACCTTCGGGAGCGACTCTGACGAAGAAATGACTCTTGGCCCTCTCTTTAAAGAATCCGCCTCGGGAAAAGAGGAAGAACCGAAGACCTGTGAAAATATTCAGCTGCGCAATCGTACGCTGCACGAAAAGAATCTTGGACCCGCGAATAGAAAAGATAAGGGAAAAGAAAAAGTCCCCGAAAATATCGCCCTAGATGACCAATTCGTCAAAGAGCTGACCGCCAAAGACCCGCCAAAGAAAAGTAAGATGGACTACAACGTTCTGGCACACCTGAGAAAGATACCCTCGCAGCTCAGCATTCTCGATGCCCTTCTGCTATCAAAAAAAGCAAGAGATTCTTTGATCAAGGCACTGCAAGAGCCCGAGCAATTCCAAGCTTTCCTCGCCGAAGAAAAGATAAAAGACGAGCGGGAAGAAGTACACACGGCCGATATTACCTTCGGTGATGAAGATCTCCTCCTCGGGACGTGCGAGCACAACCGTCCCCTTTATGTCTCCGGATACTGTCATGATATCAAGATAGGCAAAATCCTGGTCGATAATGGGTCCTCCATCAATCTCCTTAATGTGAGAGTATTGAAGGAAATTTGCATGAGCGTTCAGCACCTCGCTCGTGATAAAATCACCATCTCCGGGTTTGACTCTCAGTCGTCACGAACGCTTGGGTCTGTAATATTAACACTACGCTTTGGGCTGCTTGTCACGAACATTAAGTTTCATGTCATCGACGCCAAGACATGCTACAATGCTTTGCTCGGCAGGCCTTGGTTACATGAGTACAACATTATCCCTTCTACACAACACCAGTGTATGAAGTATTTCAAGGACGGTCTCGAGTATACCATAACGGGAGAATTGAACCATTCTCCGTGAATGAAGTCCGAAAGTACGAAGATGCAAAATACTTCTTACCAGACTTTGAGGACACAGAAAGATGTCACAGACCGAAGAAAAAAGCCATCACTACTATTCCGGTCTTCGGGAGTGATACCGAGGAGGAAGAAGAGATAGTTTATTCAGGGCCGCCTCAATACAACAAGCCGGGACCGTCCATCCTTATGTTGATCTTCGGCAGCGACTCGGAAGATGAGGTCAATGTTGTATTCTCTGCTCGGCCGTCGATACAAATCTCCACCGGCAAAGATCAAAGTTTGCAAGTTGTCATGGTTCCACAAGAGCATTACAAAGAGCTCGATGCACTTGAAACTTATAGTGTGCAAGAACTGTAGACATTCTACGTCCCTCTCAGGCGAAAAGGTGAAAAGGCGATCCTATTCTACCGATCCGGGGAAACCAAAGTGGAAAAAGAAATTTGGCATGGCGCGGATTCTACACTTAACAGGCTCCAGCCCATCCGTCTGCCTAGATATTACACAGAAGGCTTGAAAAGGCTGCTGAGGCGCCAAGGTGTACCCTTCAAACAGACCACCCAACAAGCTCAATTCTACAACAGGATTTGGGATGTCCCTGGAACTCAGCACAAGTTGCCCAACGGGAGAATGGAAACGATCGGGCTTGGATATGTTCAATCCAGAAAATGAGAGCGAGTCCATGGCAGCTACGTCATACATGACTTCGATGAAGAAGGAGACATTCTGTTAAGAAACGCTGATCCTGAACCAAAACAAGGTCCTGTCATCAAAACGCCGAGTCCGTCGTTTGAAGAACGGATGGACAAATTGATCAGGGAAGCAGGTCAAAAGATCCAGGATAACCATAACCGTGAGATGGCCATTTACAAGAAAGCCAGGACGCAGCGCCTCCTTCAGCAGGCCGAGAGGGATGACAATGCTCCTCGTCGCCAGCCCGTCATACAAAAGACCCGGCGCAGAGGCAAAAATAAACCGAAGAACGGAAAAAACGTTCAACAGCAGCCCAGCGGGTCTGAGAAACCACGCAAGCAAGGGTCGAACAGCCGGGATCCATCCCTTATGAAGAAGATAGGCCCGGAATATTCTTTTCCCCAAGATAAGAGAAAAAAGATATTCGATCTCGTCGTAAAGCATCAAATGATGACACTCTCAGAGTCCAAGCACCCGGAGCAAGCGAACGAGATCTCCCACCCAGACTATTGCTCTTATCACCGAGCAATAGGGCATCCCCTCGAAGACTGCTTCACCTTCAAAAACTGGGTCGAAGACTAATATCAACAGGGTAGGTTCGCTCTATCCAGCAGTTGGAGGGTAAGCCTGCCGCAGAAGCATGAACCAAAAGCGACGTGTATAACAAGAGTAGAATCAGATCAACATCGATCTTGGAAACGATCTCGTACATGTCATGCGATAACGTTGTCAAAAGAAGAGCCCGAGAATATGGATGACCTCCCCTGGTGCTTCAAAAATAAGGATGACGAGGTGATCTCAGAGTTTCCGTCGGCGCCGAAAGAGTTGAAAGATGGAATACATACTACTGTAGATAACCTCAAGAGAATTGATTTGGGGATGGCAAGTGACCCGCGACCGACATTCGTCAGTGAACTGTTGTCTGAAGAAAGGGTGGCTACACTAAAGGACGTGCTTATGCAGCATAGAGACTGTTTCGCATGGAACTATTCCGAGATGCCAGGACTAGATCCAGAGATTGCTGTCCACAAATTGGCAATATCCCCGGACGTCAAACCGATCAAACAAGCGCCAAGAAGAATGCGGCTCGAGCTTGAAATGAGCATCAACGCCGAGGTCAAGAAGCTAATCGACTCTGGCTTCATCCAAGAGGTTCAGTACCCCGACTGGATCGCCAACATTGTTCCAGTATTGAAGAAAAATGGGACGTTGCGTATATGTGTGGACTTTCGGGATCTCAACAAAGCTTGTCCAAAAAACGACTTTCCAGTACCAGTCACTGAGCTGATGATAGATAACACATCCACTCACGAAGTCTTCTCCTTCATGGACGGATCATCAGGATACAATCAGATAAAGATGCATCCTGAGGACCAGAAGCACACCGCTTTCCGGACCCCTTTGGGCATATTCTGCTACAAGGTGATGCCATTCGGTCTAAAGAACGCCGGTGCCACCTATCAGAGAGCCATGACGAAGATTTTTGATGACCTCATACATGAAATCGTCGAATGCTATATCGAAGATCTCTAGTTAAAAGAAAATCATACGAGGAACATCTAGAGCATCTGAAGATCGTATTTCAATGCCTTCGACAGTACAACTTGAAGATGAACCCTCTCAAATGCGCGTTCGGGGTTTCATCAGGCAAATTCCTAGAATTCATCGTCCGACACCGAGGCATCAAGATAGATCCGTCAAAGATCAAGGCAATTATGGAAATGCCTCCGCCAAAGACTCTCAAGCAACTGCGGTCTCTCTAAGAGAAGCTCGCGTATATCCGGCGATTTATAGCCAATCTCTCAGGCAAGTGCCGCCCCTACAGTCACTTAATGAAGAAGGGAACCCCATTCGTTTGGGATCACAAATACCAAAGCGCACTAGATGAAATCAAGCAAAACCTGCAGAATCCGCCAGTACTGGCCGCTCCCGTTAAAGGAAAACCTCTCGTCCTGTATACAACAGCCCTCGAAGGATCGCTAGGCGCATTATGGGCACAAGAGAACGACCAAGGGAAAGAGAGAGCCCTTTATTATCTGAGTCGAGTTCTCCTAAGGGCAGAAAGCAATTACTCTCCCATTGAAAAACACTGCCTGGCGTTGATCTTCGCAATAACGAAGCTCAAACACTACGCGTTGGCACATGAGGTCCATCTCATATCGAAGATGGATCCTCTCAAATATTTGATGTCGAAGGCCATATTAATGGGACGACTTGCTAAATGGGCCCTGGTATTGATGGAGTTCTCGATAACTTATCGTCCTCTTAAGGCAGTGAAAGGCCAGGCCATCGCCGACTTCCTCGCTGAGCATCCAATACCCGTCGATTCTCCTTTGAACTGCGAATTGCCAGACGAACATGCGTTTGACACGATCGATGGGGAGAGAAGAGAGAATAACACCCAATGGGGACTCTACTTCGATAGAGCATCTTCCATGAAGAAGCGCAAACAAAGCACCCCCATAATCAAATCAGGAGTAGGCCTCATCTTCATGACTCCACAAGGAGGGATAATGCGCTTTGCTTTCTCCTTAACAGAGCCGAGGACAAACAATGAAGCTGAATATGAGGCTTTGATAGCAGGTCTCGAGATCGCTATCGACATGGGAATTGAAAACCTCCTCATATATGGAGACTCCCAACTGGTCGTTAGTCAAGTAAACAGCGACTACCAAACGTGCAAGCCAGAGTTGGTGAAGTACGGCGAGAGTGTACAGCAACTGCTAATTCAAATCGCTTCCTTTACCTTGGAAAGTATACCGCGTGCGGAGAACGGTAAAGCGGATGCATTAGCCAAGCTCGCTAAAGAACTGGCCGACGAGAACCTCGATGACGTAAGGATCGTTGTGCGAAGCCGTCGGGTTCTTGCACCGGCAGAAATATCTCCGGAGTCATCCGAAGAAAAGGGAGCGACCGAGCAAATGACTCTGCAAGTAAAAGACCAGGAAAAGGTTGAGGATTGGAGAGAAATCTTTATAGACTACTTCAAATCCCGTCGAACACCTGAAGATGCGTCCTCAAAACATCAGCTCATGAAGCGAGCTCTATCTTTCGCCTTTGTTAATGATACTCTGTATAAAAGATCATTTGATTCTCTATGGCTAAGATGCCTGGGACCTGAAGAGGCAAAGAGAGTCGTCTAAGAAACTCATGACGGACTCTGCGGTTCTTACCAAGCCGGGCCGAAAATGAAGCTGAAGATTAAAAGGTTGGGTTACTATTGGCCCACGATGATTCAGGACTGCTTCGAATATGCGAAGCAATGCCACTCGTGCCAAATCCATGGGGACTTTATCCACCAGCATCCAAATCCACTACATCCAACGGTGGCTAGCTGGCCGTTTGAAATATGGGGGACTGACATAATCAGCCCCATCGAACCAGCATCGTCCAGAGAACATCGATTCATTTTGGCGACAACTGATTACTTCTCCAAATGAGCAGAAGCGGTACCGCTGAGGGAAGTGAAGACGGAGAATATCCTCCATTTCTTCAAGACACACGTCATTTATCGGCTTGGAACTCCGAGACGGATCATCTCCGATAACGGGCCAGCCTACAGAAGCCACAAGATCAGCCGCTTCACACAACAGCATAACATAGACTGGAGATACTCTTCATTCTATAATCCCCGAGCTAACGGTCTAGCTGAAGCTTTCAACAAGACCTTGACGAAGATCGTGAAAAAGACGGTGTCTCGAAATAAGAAGGACTAGCATGAGAGACTGCATGAAGATCTCTGGGCGTATCGAACTATGTTCAAAACGGCCACGAACACAACGCCGTACGCATTGGTATTCGGTACAGAAGCGGTACTTCCCCTCGAGATAGAGTTACCCTCTCTACGAGTGGCAGTTCATTACGAGCTAACAGACGAAGAAAATGCTCACGTTCGGCTTGAGGAGCTCGATGCCCTTGATGAAACCCGGCTCATAGCGCAACAAAATCTAGAGGCTGATAAAGTAAAGATGACACGTTCATATAAAAGATTGACTAGGCCGAGAACATTCCGCCAAGGCGAACTCCTGCTAGTGGTCAAAAGACCTATGATCCCTAATCGCGCCAAACGGGGGAAATTCGAGCCGAACTATGAAGGCCCGTATATCATAGACAAAGTTTACCAGGGTGGAGCCTACCTACTCATGGACATGCAAGGTGAAAGACCTTTCCGGCCAATAAACGGTCGATTCCTGAAAAAATACTACGCCTGACGAGTCACGGCCTAGGTCAACGATAAATGACAGCGCCTATGTCCACTCGCTATCTTCCTAAGCCCAAACTCTATAAGTAGTAACCGGCGACGGACCGAAACGTCCTTAAACTAACCATGGACCGAAACGTCCTTAAACTAACCACAAACCGAAACGTCCTTAAACTAACGACGGACCGAAACATCCTTAAACTAACAATGAACCACTATGTCCTAAAACTAGCTGTTGACCGAGACGTCGATAAACTACTGTGGATTGCAGCATCCCAAGGCTGATAAAAAAAAGAAGAATAAAGAAAAAGAAAGAAAAAGAAAACGGTATTTCCATAAGCAAAATAGGCACGGATGAAAACCCGAAAGGGCTCCGTGAGTAAAAACAGCAGGGCTACCGGCGAGTTTTTGTGAAAACCTGAAAGGGCGCAACCTCGTTAAAAGACACTTGCAAGGTCATCTCGGCCTTGTAAGGAGAAACCACCTGCGTGAGATCCTTACGACTCACAGGGGAGCAACACACTTAGGAATCCCCACGATTCCTAAGGAGAAATTACACTTGCAAGATCCGTACGACTCGTAAGGAGAACCCTCTCATGAGACCCTCACGGCTTATAAGATTCAAAAGTCTTAAGCTACAGGGATCTGAACCTGTTTTTAAGCGGCCACCACAACCTCCAATACCGCTCTACAAGCGGCTCAATACTGCCCCTTGTATACAATCCACGGGCGCGAATAAACATTTCCCTGACAAAGTCCCATCCGTGACTAGGGATATGTCTGCACAGTGAACAGCCCTTGTAAGTCCTCTCGACTTATAAGGAGAAAGCACTCTTGTAAGATCCTTATGAATTATAAGAGACTATACACTTAGGAGTCCTCACGATTCCTAAGGAGAAAATACACCTACGAGATCCTCACGACTTGTAGGGAGAAATACCTTTATCAGACCCTTATGGCTCATGAAGTCAAAAGCCTTAGTCGATAGGATCTTAACCCTGTTTGTTAAGCCACCTTTGTTTGACATTGACAGAGGCAAATGATGATTCGCTACAGGCAATATCCCAGTTGTAGAGGTGCTGATCCCGAAATCGGTGTCTAATTCCAAGCTTGCAGCGAAAAGCCAGTGTTCAGTTGATAAAACTGCACATTTGTATTACATTTTTCCTACCATTTTCATATTAAAAAAGGACTTTATTATAATATATTATACATATGAGGGTTTATGTGTTAAAACACCATTTTCCATGTGTTAATATATTTTAATTAGCATTTGGTAGGAAAATGTATGCAAATAAATCTATTGACCAAATCCTAGTAGAAATAAGCCTACTAAATATTATTTGAGATTATTATGCAGAATTTTCCAAGTTGTTATGCAGAATTTATCAAACAAATCAATTTGTTGAAGAAAACTTGCCAAATTAAGAAGCAAAACTTGGAGACCAAGTCTGGAAGCAACCGAGAGAAGATTTCTGAATTCTAAAGGTGCCTAGGATTACCAAATGTCAAAATTAGAGAGCCCAAGAAAATTGATCAAGAGATCTCACCCATTGGCCGCGGATCCGCGGCCATACCCCCCCTTTGGCCGCGGATCCGCCGCACTTCTAGAGAATTAGGAGGCAAGATTTTGGGGCATGATTCTCTGCTATATTTTACCAACTTTTGAAGCAAAAGATTCTGGCTTTTCACTATAAAAAGGCACCGAGAGCCTCTTGGAAAAGCTATCAAGCCGAAGAGATCACGAAGCTCCCGACGCTCACGCATCCAGGCTGATCATCGACTGTTCGACTACCTCCTTAGGAAAGATCGAGAAGCAACTAGTTGTAATCATTTTCTATGGATTAAAAGTGTAGTTTGTTCAAGTCGATTAATAAAGGTAGTTCTTTTTAATTGTTTTTGCATTTTACATTATGTTTTCCCTCTCTGTCTTTTCATCTTTTTCTCCCAACATGCGCGAGTAATTCTCCGCTTGCTAGGGTTCGTAGGATTAAGGTAGGCTAATGGACGATGAACATCCATAAACCCTTTTTAAGTCCTATAAAGTTTAGGAACTTTATCAAAAGAATCATTAACATCCTAATCGGGCGTGCTAGCAATTCTTTGCTAGTTCCGACCGCGATTAGAGATTAGATTAATGATTGTTTTGGTAAAGGCTAGATATGAACGGAGTTCCATGTCGAGATAAGGGTTAAGAGTGGGATTCCTTTTCCCTCCAGAAACCCTAATCTACAAGCATCCCCGTCGTTCTAGTTCTAAATCTATTGATGGATAAAAAGGGTAACTTTTAATTAATCGTCCATAACTACTAAATCCTAACGAACCCTACAAGCCCTCTTATTTTATTAATTACATCTTTAAAATAATCTAGATCTATATTTTACATTCTTGTTTAACGTGTTAGTTATATGTATGCCCTAGAGGCCATTACTGTACATTGGATGTATATTGTAATGGATGCTGGGACATATATAGGTAGGACTTTCTTGCTCGACATGATAGTACGCTATCTGGTTGCTCTTTATCTTAACATGTATATTTTCTGTCTCTCTGATTACATGTTGATAAAGCCCTTAGGATGTGTACTCGACTTCCAGGACTATGATGCAGATCATACTAGTGGGGCCTGGCTAGTCCATGAGTACATCCTTCAATGTTCCTTGTCGTGGGAATATCGAGACGGGGCATCGATATTCCAGAGTAGACTAGCGTATATCCTCTCGACCCATGCGATGGGCGATGGATGATCCCATATCCATTGGTGTTTGACATCAGAGATGGTATACGGGTGCTCAGTGGAGACTGGGTACACTGAACGGACTCGCCGAGAACTCCCAGATGGTATTATACCTCATGTCAGATGGCAGTTCTCTGGTGACACTGGTACAGCTTAGTCTGTTGACCCGAGATCGTCATAGAGTCTTGTGTGTCCCCCACTGTGCTTTGATTTCCACCCTACCACGACTCTACTGAGTCGTGCAAACAGGTGGTTTTTGGGTACAGTCCCGATTCACATGGAGGCAATGAGCGATAGGAGGGGATTCGTCTCTCCCGGTATTGAGGGTTGATGTTGCGCTATGCACGACTGGCCATAACAGGAAATCCCTGGCCAAGGTTACAGTGATATACTGGTAAGAGTTATCGGTAGTTTCACGAATGTTATGGACCTTACGTCGGCATGACTTATCGAGCTATTGGAGTCTGACGTTTACCACCCCTAGGCGGGATATGCGACATATCAGACGAACAGACCGGACTGTACGGTAAGTGTTACTGGTTGTATTCACAGGAGTGTGAGCAGGCTTGCTCGTCGATCTTCTGATCGCTCAATACCCGGGTGGCCGTTACGTTTAGCAGACCGCTTGCGGCTTGTGGGTGTTTGATATGATCATCACCTGCTGCCGGCGTATTGACGAGTCTTTAGAGTCTTACACAGAGGTTTCCTGGCTCAAGCGAAACGAAATAGGAGCGCATATGAGATATGTGCGGGACCGAGAATAATGCGTGTATGTGATACCGTATTCCATTCTCGCGATGAATGTATCGATTGGTTGTATGCGATATAACCTAGTTATCGAATCGAAGATTGATTCGATAAGTCGATACATTGGATACTAGTCGGTTATATGCGACATGACCGGATCATTGAATCAAGTGTTGATTTAATGATTTAATGTATAATTATATATTTGATATATTACTTTGCATTAACTAGTATTGGTTCACTTTAAAAGGATTTTCTCGCTTGATGTGCACATTGTATATGTGATACATTTTTGTGTGCACTTGTTTGTATCATGTTTGATGATACATGCTAACTTGAGTTTGTGTAAAGATTAAACCATGGTTATATGAATGGTTAGGGTTTTGTTTACTTATTCATTTATTTATTTATTCATTTTGGAAAATAAAAGGAATGGTGGCTTATTTTGTTGTTTTGTTGAAACTTCTTGAAGTGTTGAAAGCTTGACCATTCTTGTTCTTTTCCTTAACCTAACCATTCAACCTAACCCTAGTTCACTCTCTACACTTGACCATAGTTGGTATATGATAAGTATTCATATTATTTTCTATTTTGAAAAATACTTATCATATTCTTTCTTCTTCTTCTTCTTCAAAACAAAAGAAGAAACCTTGCCTCCATCAATGGCAAGTTGTGAAAATAAGTGAGAAATCCAATTCCAAAGTGAACCCACTTCCTATTTCTTCATCCTCTACCTCTTGCCAAGTAGTATAGGGTGTTTTCTTCATAAGTTTCATGGCTTGGTGAAGTTGGAGCTTGATCTTGTGTTGCCTCGACGTAGATCATCTTCGGCATCGAAGTCGACGACCTAGTCCGCCCATTTCTCCGATGAAGCCGAAGCTAGAGTCCGGGATCCGATATGGACAGTGAGGGGACTTCATCACGGAGCCATGGAGGTGGAGGACCGGATCTACAAAGGTTGTAGCCCCTTCCCTTTAGCTATAAATTCGTTTATTTGCATTGCATCGCCTATACATCTAGTTAACGATCCGTATTAGGGTTTCTCGGCACTTGTAAAATTTAAATTGGCCATGTTTGATCACTTGTGAGACCTCCTTAGTGTGCCTAGGAACCCTACAGTGGTATCAGAGCCTAACTAGAGCCTTAGGCGATGCGTAGACGGAGTTAGAAGTCCGATCGAACCGAAACCCTAACACAAATATGCTCTCTGTACATTTTTTGAAATCGGGGATTTTTGAGGATTAAAAATATGCAGAAAATTCAGCAGGAGATTGTAAGAGTTACTGTGAAATTCGATGGCCTAAATCCATCAAACCGCCGCGGTTCCGCGGCATAAGCATGGCTTGTGCGGCGGTTCCGCGGCCGAAAGGTCTCCTTGTTGAAAGAATTTTACACAGTAATTCTTATTTTGCAGTGCTGGTTTTTCTGGGAATTTTTAATCTGAACTCAAGAGTTGAGTTTTCTGGGTTGTATTGGGGACTCGGTGTTTCGATCGGATTGTCTAATTTGGTCTGTGTGTTTTTCCGGGTAATTTTAGAATATGTTAAAAAGTTCGGCCGGATATAAATACCCACTTTTTCCCCTGCCGAGAAATTTCCAATTGTTGGATATTTCTGTAGTTTAATCATGTTCTAAGTAGTACAAGTAACGCGATGGTCCCTCTAGAAGACAACAAACCTTAACTCGATTATGTGACCGTCTTGAACTGCCCTTTGAACCTTAGGGTTTGGGGCAGTACGGCATGCCACATGTGAGGCGTTGGCTTGACCCTTCTACGGCTGGACCGTTGGTACTGAGGCACGAAATGAATGTTTTTAAACTTATTTCATGTGTTGAGCTGTATCGGAAAAACTTGGGTGTTCGATTGTTTGATCGGAAAGTTTAATATTTTCTATTTATCCAGAATGTGATACAATAATTGGAATTCACAAGTAGTTATGAGATAACTGAATGAATGTTATAAACATAGCGGTTTAGTCTCACTTGATCGGTTGCCACGGAATTTTGATGTGATCAAAAGTCCGTCGCAATCACGTAGCGTACGCGGATACTCGTCGGGTAAACTTAATAGACAGCCTCACCCCATAGCCCCGACCAAGTGACTGTAGGAGAACCTCGTCGCCGAAAGCATCCGTTCGGGTGCTCGCGACAGCGGTGTTCCCCCTTGGTGCACTTCGTCGACGGCGTCGGGGGTGCGGCCGCCTACTAAAGTTTACGACGAGCATTCGATCATGATGTCGGGAATCTTGTTGAATTGCCTGACTTGATATTGAAAAGAGTTTTCGATAATGAGACTAAAATGCGGGGTTTATAATTGTTAGGCATGTGATGTCTAAGGAATTCATTGGTTTAGGCATGCGATGTCTAAGGAGGTTGCGGATTCCAACTGTTGTAGTTTTACACTTTCTTTTCTGTGACCGTAAGTGTAATATGTGATATCGCCGGTTTCGTTGCTATATGTCAACGACAATTGGGATGCGCATATTTACTTACGTTGATGACATGTGATGTTATGTGTTGCTGGATATGTTATATTGGATCGTCGTGTTTGAATAGCCGGGGGGGTTTTATGTGTGATGAGTGTTTTTCATTTTCATTCATGTAAAAACTTGTATGTAATATTCTTTTATTGGGGCACTTCCAGGTTGTGGATGATGTCACCATTTGTATATTATTTACTTTTCCGTACTAGGATAGACCCAAGGAGGGGAGCACAAGTAACCGGGTTCTGGGGTCCAGTGGGAGGCCATCTCGAGGAGTCGAGTCCGGGTCTCCTAACCCTAGAATTGGTAGGGTTGCTTGCCGCTCTCGTAGGGGTCTAAGGGTGTGGGATTGGTTATTCATCACGACCGTGGAATCCGTGTTTTATACTGGCTCGTATTGAAAACACGGACGTCCTAGTATATCCAATATTTCATATAATATTTTCTGCTGCGTTATCTGTGATGTGATCATGAGATTTGTTCAGATAGATATTATATATTGTATATATGATATATTATATAGACGTTGCTTATGTTTTACACCCGTGCTAGCCCTGCCTCGCTCTGGCGTTAGTTACCTAACCTAACGGTGCAGACGGGACATCGAGGCGAATGCGGATGGCATAAGCGTACGTTATATTTATCTGTGATGTTTAGGTAGACTTAAATGATGGGATATTCATTAATGAGATTAATGAAAGAAAATAAACCTAATTGATGTTGTGGAATCGAATTTAAAAATAAAAACAGGTAGCTACAGTTCTTGCTTTGCATCGCGGTGTTCATTATAGAACATCCTGCACCTTATTCGATGAGGAAAGGACCGAGATCCCTTCACCGGGAGTGACTCCTTTAGCATTAACTGGCAGATGCTACACACTCGGTTTGTCTTTTGAATGCTTCTATAGTTTCTGCTTTTCACAGCGGTATATATGATATATCCTGCACCTTATTCGATGAGGAAAGGGCCAACGACCCCTTCACCGGGAGTGGCCCCTTTAGCAAAACTAGAAAAGCCTCAAAAACATTCCATTTAAAAACCGTTTGATTCCGCAGCGAGATCAAGTTCAAAGCGTTAAAGGTTTTATTAAAAACCATTCGCAACCCTCCGTCATTTTAGGAAGTAGAGTACTTAGTATTCGTGCTGTGTTTGTTGACCTTAGTTAAGGCACAGTGTACGGTAGCTAAGTGATGTCTTCCTACACCGCATATGATGCGATTAGTTAGGACAGTCGCGTGACTTTGTTGACCTTAGTTAAGGGTCATGTGGGTGGGTCTAATTAATCACGAAACTACGGGTAGAACTTGACTAGTACTTATGATTTGTTGACCATAGTTAAGGTCGTGGGTAATCTATCGTTTATCCGCATTACTTTTGTAGTGCCTAGGCAAGTGTGACAAAGGCTAGTGGTTTTTAATTAGGCCCACGACATGGTTCCTTCCCATTTACCTGGCACTTACCTGGCTACAAGGGTAGTACGGAGGCGGTAGAGGATTTATCCTGCGGCTTGTCCTTTGGAAGTCTAGGAGCGGTCTAGAGACTGGACCTAGGTGACCTTAGTTCTAGGGTTGCTTGTGCATCTTAGGGTGATTTGTCTTGAGTCCCACATTTTTCAAAACAAGACAATTTTAAAACCACACACACGCTGCCACTTGCACTAAACCCGCTTAGTGCATGCTCGGCTGGACACGGGATCCTTGTGCCCGTCTTGTCCG